>OV884013.1:20044227-20664834 GCA_930367205.1 Acanthosoma haemorrhoidale | reverse complement strand
CAATGTAAAATAGCCTGTAAACCTCTATAGGAAAGATAATGATAATTATGAAATAAAAGAAAAGATTGTTTAGCTGCATATTGGAAATATAATGTAATGAATGAATCATTTCCAGACCATCACGCGTATCTCTGGACGGTGAGGTGTTGGAATTAGAAGAGCTTCAAAAGTTTGTAAGGATGAAGCATGGCGGATATTAGGAGGTAGATAATTCCAGAGGGTAGTCGAGCGAGCAAGGAAGGAGCGACCTTATGTTGCAGTTTTATGGGCAGGAATAAAAAGGTTAAGGTGACGGAATCTCTGTTGAATATATTGTAAATATAAGGGGCGGTGATGAGAATTTATGGTTTAAAAATGGAATGAACAGGGGAAATATTGTGCATGGAAGGTGGAGAAGGCCCCCCTAACTTGGCATAAAGATGGGAGCACCATGGAGTCCCAAAGACAAATCTAACGAAGGAATTTATGATTCACTTCAACTTGTCCCCAAGAGACCCCCATACACCACACAAACATGGTAAAAGCGATATCCTTTAAAATGTTAATTAATATTTTAAAATTTAAAGAATTGTGTTGAAATGCATTATATTGGGGAAGTGCCGGAAATTACTGAATAATGTAAATTATGTTGAGGATTACTTATCAAGATTAATCCATTGGATATTTCTTACTATATGTTGTAAATGCCATATTCTTTTAAACTATTTATCTAAAAAATTTAATATCGATTCACATGATGACTGATATATAAATTTTACTATTTTCATGAATCATACTCAAGTGGCAAAAAGTAATTGGCTAACATTTTTGCACAACTACGGCAAACCTATTTTTTCCATGGATGCTTTAATGTTAATTAAAATGTACTTACTTACTTTATATAAAGTTTCATTTAAGAATTTTCATGATTTTTTAATGCAAAAGATATTCTCAAAAATAAAATTTAAAAGCTTTAAGTGAAAACTTTTTATGGTACTTAATTTATATATATCTTCAGTACTATGAGGGGCACACAATCTTGGTAACCATACTGCAACTACTGTCTGTTCGCCAAGAGAATGCTTCTGAGTGGTGGGGCAGGACATCATTTTTGTTCCCTTACATCTTACCTCCACCCGCCTTAGTAACATCATGTACTAACGTCACCGATCTTTCGACTCGTGACTTTTCAAGGGCTTCAGGGGCCAATTTAGGTCCAAAGTGGGAGACATGACAATGATGATGATGATTCTCTTAGTGAATGAACTATAGTCACATTTGTTTGTTCCTTCGTAAATCGGCTGACAAAATTGTGTTGCCTTCATACAACACAACCATTTTTTTATTAATAAATGTTATTTACATGTAAAGTTATTTGAACATGCTAAAAATTGTTTCTTGATTGGAGGCGTAACATACATTCCATGATAATTAACAAAAACCTGACCTTGAGGCAGTGGATCGCTAGGTTAAAGTCCAGATGATAATCTCAAGAAAACGTCATCATTAGTCTTCAGTAGTGAGATTCTATCTACCAAGAAAGATGGGAGGGAGGACATGGTATAATCAGCCTTCTTAAATCTTGCCTGGAGGAAGAAAATGGTCTATGAAACTACTTTCTAAGCAATGGCCTTTTCTCAGTTAGATGTAGTCATTGACATATAGGAACCACCTCCCATCAAGAACTGAGAACCAAGAAACTATTTCCTGTGTCTCCCAAACAGACGTGTGGAAAAGCAAAACATTCAATGGAAGATTCTACCACTCCCTAGTAGGCATGGGAATAAATACTCAGGCATCGCTAACCTGGATGAGAAATGAAAGGATTCCTTCTACTATCATTGTCACAAAACCCTAGGGAAGCACACCTGTAACTCGTTAAGGAGATGATTAGTGTTTATAAAGATAACTATACCATGAGCAATTTCTTCGCTCTTTCATCTCTCTATTACTTATTTACAAAATGAGCATGTAGGGAAGCACTCTAGTTCACTGTGGGAGGAGTGGAATGTGAGGTAATGCCTGGCCAGCATAGAAAAATTGGTATACAAAAATATATATGATTTCAACATCATTGACCAGCATGATTGATTATTGCTTGAAGAAACAATATCATTTTTCCCACTAAATGATGTTCAAGAATATTTAATATCATTGTAATACTCTCATACTTACAAAATTTCTCAGCTAAGACCCAAAAACAAACTTATAATCAACAAATCAGTCATCCATCCGACCCCTCATAACCAAGGCTTCACCAGTATGGAGCTCCATTTGCAATGCTAACTACAATAAACTAGAAATAATCCAAAAGCTAGGAATGTTTATCATCAATAACTACCCTAATTATGCAAAAATAACCACTATCCTCAACAACTTACAACTCTCCAAAATTCAAGAATTTTTCTATTCTCAAACAGAAAATTTTATTAATAAAATAAACCAATAGCTTCTGAAAATCGATTAATCTGGGAGATTGGTAACTACAGCGAATTCTCTCAAAAGATACATTCATAAAAAAATTTTCTGTTGCATTTAGAATATGGGTTCCACAAGCTAAGTACAAAATAGCTTAAATATAGTTTGGGTACCCAAAAAACAAAATAACTTCTGATTTGTAAATAAAACTCTTTTACACAATCACCTCAAAGATTATTCTAGTTTAAATTACCTTCAATCACTCGTAAACATTTTCTTTTATTTAATTTAGTAAATAAGGTTTTTCTCTTTATTCAGTAGGTTGTTATTTTATTTTCCCAACCATTAAAAAAAATTGTGTATATACATATATATCATTATGTTACAGCCAATATAATAAAATGGGAAGGATTCCGGATAACAATAAATAAGAATTTTATAACAATTTTATAACAAGTTTTATTGTAAATAAAGATTTTTTATTCTTATAATACTCTCATTTCTTAAGTTTCTTCTCTAAGTTCACTAATAAAATCATTAACCTAAGTGTAAACCCTTTTCATATTGTATCCCATATGTACACATTACAGTTTTTCTTATTAAGGATATATTTAACTAATTTAACTTGACTGTTCAATGTCCTGTATCAATATAAATCATACAGTCCACTTTCCACTATCACAGTTTGTGTACATTCAGATCTAACATCCGATTGATAAAATAAATATATTTTACACATTTTATACAATTTTGTACATACATATACAAAGTTTGGTCCTTTAGACCGAATATAATGTTATATGACTGAAAACTGCAAAAATGACCGATGTTTCTGAATTTCTGGGTGATGATGATGTGTATGAGGAACAATAAACTGCATTGGTGTTTCCCTAGCAGTCGATTACCTTCTGGAGGATAATTGATAGTAGTTTACACTGGGGGTACCATTCCTCCACTTTGCTGAGGTACCATTCGTACCATCTGTGGATATGGCTGCGGAGCAATATGTGCTTGAGGTAGATAAGGCACTGTAAATTGAGTGTGCATTGGTGCTGGAGCTAGTAAAGGTTGTCCTGTAGCAGCTGCTACTTGCATTTGAGAAGACAGTGGCATTCCCATAAACACTTTTCGATAGCGGTTAGCTTGATTAGGTTGTTGAGCATAAGGGGGTTGAGCTGTTGTTACAAAATATGTAGGCATCATCATTGGTTGCATGAGGGGCATAGGGCCTCCATACCCTGGATTTTGTGGAATATGAGGTCGTGGCAGTGTTGGAATGCTAGGCAATCTTGGTGTAAATGGCCTTGCATTTGGATTATAAATAAACTCTTTGGCATTGGGATTGAGCTTAGATTTTAAAACTTTTGTATCTGTGGATTCTGAGTTGCCTCCTGAAGATGGCCGAGGAAGAGAAGTTTCAGTCACTGAATTATCCATCCTGTGTTTATTTTGAATATTAGCAAATTCTGATTTAGTACTTACAGGATTCTTTTTGTCTTCAGGACCTTCATTGAGTTTGGAATCTGTCTGGAATTTGTTAAGTTTGGAATCTGCCTGGAATTTGTTGAGTTTGGAATCTGTCTGGAATTTGTTGAGTTCTGATAACTGTTCATCTCTACCTTTTGAATATTTACGAGGGATGTTTAATGGAGTTCCCTGATGTTCAGGAGTATGCTGCAAGATAGGCGGTTTTCTCTGCTGATGATGATGCACAGTAGAAGAAGAAATATTATGTACATTGTTGGTATTATAGCTATGATGATGATTTTCAATAGCAGAACCCCTTGTTGTCTCTGCAGTAACATGGTTACTAGGTGTTGTTGTCTGTGTAGTAACATTCCGGGTTTGGCTAAAGCGAGAAGGATCACTGGTAGCAAAACTTCGTGCATGTCTAGTAGTTAATGCTGTCCTTTGTGGTTTAGGGGATTCCGATATTCCATTTACATGATCTCTTGAATTACCATTATTTGTACTAGCAGGTTTTGTTGGTAAAGTAATATTAGAAGATGTAGAATTATTTACAATAAATAAACCATTGGAAGGTGTTTTGATAGCATTGTTATTAACATTTGGAGATGCTACAGGGGGTGCAGTAGCAGTTCTAACAATTTTGTTGGCTGGAACAGTTTTTCGTTTCGGAGGGCAAACATACTTATTCTTTTGACTACTTGGACTACTGTCCGATGAAGATGGTCGGACAACAGCTGCATATTTGTCTTCTTCTTCATCCCCATTCTCAAGATCAATGCGTGCTTTGTAAGTAGGATTATTCTCTATTTCGTTAGCTATTTTGGTAGCTTTAGCTTCTGCATCCTTGTAATCTTTGGAATCTTTAATCTGTAAAGGAGTAGTATAATCAGACAGTTCATGATCAAAATTGGAAGTCACTCCATATATCTGTTCGTTTTGCATAAACATTTCATTTACATCCCAACCATTGGAAGCATTTCCATCTAATTCATATTCATCAACAGTATTTGCAGTGGACTCCCAAGGTTCCAGTTTTTTTGCAGAAACTTTACCATTGAATTTACTAATTGCTGTATCAGTCTGAAATGTATCTTGTGTAGCATATTCTAAGTCTGCATCAATTATTTCAATCTTCATAATATCAGAAGCTTTAAAGATAATTTTCCCAACTATAGAGTCTATATTAATTTTAAGTGGATTAGAGGGATCAACTTTGTGAGCTAATTCAACCACAACTTCAAATTGAGTTGAAAAGGTTCTAAATATACCTTCAAATATAACTCCAGTCGAGGTATGTACCTTTATAACACTACCGACTAATGAAGTAACGGAATTCATAAAGTTAAAGTTACTATAAACTCCATCAAATGCAGCATTTCTTTCAGTTCTTCCGGCTCTTGGACACCTGGAGTTTGAGTTAGAATAATTTTTCCGTGTAGTATTCATCCTGGCAGCCTCGTTTTTACCCGGATAGGCACAAACTCCTTTTTTTCTAGGGACCGTAATCTTGAAAATTTAGTGTTCACTGTTAATAAAATAATATGGTAGAAAAACTAGAATTGTGATCACAGTCTGAAAATCGTGACGGTTATTCGATGTATCAATTATCTTAGCACAGTTAATAATTATAAAATTACTTATTAAACTGACGCCAATTCAATCTTTGTGTTATAGAAGAAAGAATCGCACACAAATTTGTTTCTTCTCACCTCAAAGCAAGCACAAATCACTTAAAATATTCAAAAGTTATTATTACCCCTTCGCACAGCAACAAATTAACTATTAGCACAACTTCAACACAAAATGGCACATTGTTTACAAAACTGTTCGGTTAAATTTTCACGCTAAGTAAATCTTTAGGTTACCCATAGAGGTATAGAGGTATAGAGGTATCATAGAGGTCAAAAGCTACAGCGAGGTACCTACGCGCTAAGGAACTTAAACTTCAGTTATGTCATTTTAACCCCTTGACATACAAATAATATATATATATATAAGAAAGTGCGATATGGCCAAAAAACGTTTACAAGGCATAATTTTCGGAAATATGGGTGTTTCTATTATTTTTCGCTTTGACCAATACATATCTATTTTGTGTATACACGGGTGGTCTGAAAAGTTTCCGACCTCAACATGAAGATGATAATAAAATAAATAAAAGCTTTGTTAGGTCGGAAACTATTCAGACCACCCTCGCATACTTACGTGTTGCATTTGTACGCAATCATCGTAGAACAGAGCAGTTCATGCCTGCAGTTTCAGTAAATTGTTTTATATTCACATTGTTTTTCTCTTTTATTCTAGCACAACTGCTTTAATTTCTTATTTTAGTGTCTATTAGTTATTTAATTACTATTCCTCATTTTATTTTATAGAGAATACCGTTTTTTATTCTAATGAAATGTAACTTTGTTTAGCTTTGAATGAATATAATTTAAAGGCTCTCGTGTCTTAGTGTGGGAGAAGGTGGTCAAAACTTATGATAGTCCCTGATTTCTAGCCAACATAATTGTCAGCAAAATTATTGATCGATAGAAAAAACCTGTTAAAAGCGAGTATCACAGGTATTCCGTATTTCTTGCTGATATGGCAGAGAAACCATGCGAGTTCCTCTTATCAGCGCTTGCCCTTTGAGCTCTTCATCCAGAAACTCAAAAGGAGTTTGAATTGTCTATAGGATCGAAGAGATGGCTCAGGAAGAGAGATGTAAGAGGACATATGATAAATTGCCAGGTGTGAGAAAATCAAGATTATCAACGTCCTGGGTCAGAGCGCTTTGGCCTCAAATTCAGTTGTCATGGGCTTTTCATAGTCGAAGGTTGTTCCCCCAACGATCGGACCAACAAACTCTGGGCATATTTCACACCCGCTCCATAAAGCTCGGGATGGAATGAATTTCCACTCCGATGACCTTTGGGTGCTTATTGGGCAGTGACGGAGATTTCCACCTGGCGTTGAAACTTGTAGACGGCCTTAATAAATCTAGACGCGCCTACAAAGTTAGTTTCATGGTCAGAAAAATGTTCTTCACAGTGACACTTGTCTGGATCGTTCGTGACCAGGTTCCGAGGTTTTTCCGTCCGTCACAGTGCCAAGCACCGCATATGACCTAATTGTGTTGATTACCATCAATGGGTATGTCCAATGAGCTGGAAACGCCAAAATGAGGGTCAATCGGTCTTTAGGAGCTCCTGTGAAATGGTTAGCCAAATATCTACAAGGGAGCAAAGTGGTGATCTGATCCACAACGATGCTTGTATACCTAGTCATATTCAAAAGGAGTAGCATGCAGGATGCCGCTCCTTTGGGGTGATCCTTCCAAACAGCAAATCCAGCCAGGCTGGTGATAGATCTAGCTGGCAGACAGGAGAAGCTGTTATGAAAGAATGTTGACTGACTACCCGAATCCAGAGAAGCCCTGACAGAAAACCTGCAACCTCTGCTACCTTTTATTAGGACCAGTGCTGTTCCAAGAAGTGCAGTGCTTTTCAAGGTGCTAGATAGAATTGACCCAAAACCAATGAAGGAGGCAGGTTCTTTGTTCAGTTACAACTGAACCGAGATCAAGCTGAGCCTCCTGCAGGACACTTGGCTTCTACATGGATCGATGAGTGATGCCTACATTTGAATTTTGTTTTACATTGAGATACTTTGAGACCCCGGATCAAGCTGTTATAGCAGATTTTCTTGGCCATCAACAGATCATATCTCTTTTCGGTTGGAAGACTGAGGAATTCATCTTTCAGTAGTAGAGGTAGTGGTTACCTCTACATCAAGACAACTTTGCGATGGCCACGGTCTCAAAGTACTTTGCTGAGAGAAAGTTTAGAGAACTGCCGGCTTAGTCCAAAAATTCAGCTTTATTAAGTAATCTGACCCTAACTCTTGACTAATAGTCCAGTTAGGTGAATATTCCAAGTAAGAGTGAAATAATAAAGCCAAACTGGTATTAAGGCTATTTCCTTGAAAGAATGTTGTTTAATATATAGCTCATTTATAAGAGCCAGGAATCTTAACCAAAAGATTGTATATGGTGTAAGTTAAACTTAATTTAATTGATACAAATTAATTATTATTCTAAAATCAGCAACTCAATTACCACCGAACATACTTTGAGTAGTATACAGTAAATTTATGAATTAAAACTAGCCTATTGTTAATAATATGTATGAATAAGTATAAATGTGTATACATATTTAACTTAACCCTCTATTTAAAAAACTTGTGATTTTATGATTATTACCTTTTATTATTCTAATTCTTAGTATTATTATATAATATCTGAAACTAGTGAATGAAAACATGTTTTATTAAGACTAAGAAGAGTGAGTATGGCTTTAAAACTGGCCATTTTTACCCGTTTTAGTGTGTTGACATTTGACAAGACCCAAGTTCTTGGTCGTCAACCCTCACTGAAAGTTTACCAACTCACAACAACAGAGCATTATTACAGTACAGTTTTCTCTTGTTCCAAGGATTTATAGGGGTACTCACAAACATGTTGGCTACCGGGCGGAGCATCATCTCTTCATTGGTCAGCCCTAGGCCAAAGTGCTGGTCATAGGCGGTACGGGAGTAGTTATCGTCAAGGAGCTCCCTAATGACAGGTAAAAGCGACATCTGAAAAAAGAAATGGTACAAATTAATTATCAATAATTATTAGCCAAACTAGTATAGTTAGGAAACGTCATTAAAATTGTTATCCCAACTTTATCACAACTAATTCATAATATTTATCTATTGTGCTAAATTGACTATTAACCCACTAATGCTGAACATAAAATTAACCTCATAAAAAAATATTGAAGGCTCTAATTAATATCATTATAGTTTAAAAAGAAAAAATACAAATTAAATAGTGTCAATCATGGCTTTGAGATCTTAAATTTAGTTCCTTATTGAAATTGATATAAGCCTATGTTTTTTTTTATGATCAAAGAATTAATTAATGACCTTTAATCATTTTTGATGGAAAAAATGATAATATTTTTTATAGTGCCACAATGATCTCGTATTTATGGACAGTTATATGGTAAAAACATGAGGGTTCCCTATTTTAAAAAACAGAATTATGACACCCTAACTAGTCAGTTAACATGAAAAAATTAAATAATGAGTAACGAATTGCGAGTCTATAGATCATTAGATCAACTAATAAATTTGCATTGAGGCAATTGCTCAGAGAACTTACCATCTGCCCAAAAGTGTAATTTCCAGTACAACCTCGGAAGGGTTTACCCACCTTTGTTCGCTTACAGTAAATAGCGTTTCTCAGGGTGCCACAGTAGGTCTTAAAATTCTACACCAAAAAATAAATTATAATCATAACTGAAATTAAATAAAAAAAAGAGGGAGGTTATGCAAGAATATATTGCACACAGTAAAGAGTGTCAAATATATTGTCACCAGGGGTTGCGACTTAGAAGACTCATTAAAACTCCCGGGGATTTTCCATCTAGGAAAACTGATGAAGAATTCATTGAAAAAAAAATCAGAAACAGATATTTACGGAGTGGAAATTTTAGTACCGAAACAAGTAAATCCTGTAAAAGAAGTAATGTTTTCTAATGCGTGCCCGCAATTTTCAGTTGGTTAAAAAAGTCATTATGAAAATCCTCACAGTCTCCAGTTGAAAAGTTTCAAGAGACAAGATATTGTAAATTACGGGCTCACATCATATAGGTGTTAAGCATAGCATCCTTTTATGAAGGGATGTTGTGGTTTGCTATAATTTTAGGAAATCAGACCACATAGGTTTTGACTGAATCAGCTGTGACAAATTTGAATGATCCCGGATTAGCTTCAGAACCTGACCCACCATCAGAAGAACAGATCCGGGTTCTTGAGGTAAATAAACTGGGAGATTCCTAAGGAAGTAATGATCTCAATAATGTGTCTTTGAGTTGTGAGGTTTTAGGGGAAAGAGGAAAGAAGAATGGAAAAGAACCTGAAGGACGACGACTACTAGCGACTAAAAGAATCAGTGAAAAAAAGGAGAAAAGGTACAAACATGGCTGTGGATTTGGATGGAAACTATAAAGATACAGGGGGAGGAAGTACTGGTATTAGGAAAGAAAAAATTGATCTGGCTCTAGTACCTGTGAAAGTATATATTTTGAAGAGTTCAGGTATTTACCCAATGTCAGTAGTTTAAATTTAAATTGCTTTAAATTTGAGTGAGATTAGTTTTGAGCTAGGGATCAAGTTACTTATTGTTGAGTTCACTAAAGGTAGTGTCAGTCTTGTGAGGACGCTTAGGCTCAATCGTAACATGGTTACAAGCAGGTTGGTGAAAATAAGATGCACTAAACCAAGTAATACCTTAACAAAATTGTCAAAAGGAGGTCAAACAGTAGAGGAAGAGTGAGAATACAGATATCTTGAGATATAACTGGTCAGTGATATGGTTAAGAAAAAAATAAAAGATGTCAAACAGACTTTGACTCCAAGAAAGTATGTCTGTGATTGATGTTGTGGCAGATGAATCTTAATCATCTATAGAAGAAATCAATAAAAAAATATATATATATATATATATATATAAATATGGAACTGGAGCAAACTTTACTTCTGAGGAATATTTCCTGTGTATCGTCCTTTATCCAACATAATCAGCATTTTTCCATATGTGGAAGATAACTTTAAAATTTAAGATTCATTCAATTTATTTTTTACGACTGCTATCAAAGTCCATGCAAACATACATACAGACAAATAGCGATTGCTCAGCATTTGTTTGAAAGTATATCCAAGCTTAAAATTGACAAAAAAGACTAATACATTTTATAGTTTCTATTGTTGATGCCCAAAAAAATTTTTTTTTTGTAATATGTTTGAATTTTTGACTACATTGTTTAATGTACATTTAAGAATGGGGAAAAAGTCAGAGTGATAGCTTCTGAGCTGGCCCTTGAGAAATTGTGAACAGTCAGCAAAATGATAATCATGACTTCACATTTTATTTTTTTTTAATAATAGATTGTATTGTTTTTAAAACTGTTATCTTAGAACAGACAGACAGAGTGAGGATAGATTAACAAGTCACACATTTTTCAAAATACAGTATCTTTCTTCGGAGTTGGCAACAAATTTTATAGATTAATCACAGTTTTATGATTCACACATTCATTTAATGTGAAAATAGAATTTAGTTTATTTATTCAAGAAGTTAATCAAACCTGACCCTAATGGATTTAAACACTTTTAATTTTAATTGACTTTTAGGTAAGATAGTCTATCTCATTAGCTTCATTATCAAAAATTGTTAATCCATGTGATAGACCAAAAAACATATAGGAAAAAAATATTATAATTTTCAATAATAAATAAACATGAACTTTTATATCAGAAATTTTACTAACCATATTGATGAAACATATTTTCAACTCCATAAAACATAATTAAGCATTATTAATTAATCAATTACTTGATATAAACAAAATCTGTCACGTTGAGTACAATATGAGATTAACGATCTTGTCCTGATTAATAATATGTAATTTTTTTAGACTGTAATTACACAAGCTCAAAAAAACTGTTATTAAACAACCATGATCACAACTTCTAAAATTATTATATTTAGAAGCATGACAATTTCCATTGTAGTTCCACTTGATACTAAAAATGCTTGTTCCAATGACATTAAAAATGAAAGTAATGAAATGAAAAAATAAATGTTACTAATCACTTAACTACTGTGTGATAAATTTTTTAAAAAAATACATTTTCCTAGTATATTGTAAAAATCAAATTAATGACAATTTTTTTTCAAATATTGAAATAAAACAGCTATGGACTTTCCATGCTTAGTGGCAATCAATTAAGCCGTGTTAGTGAAAGTGCTTTTGAATGCCAATAAAAATAGTTCAATAAAATTTAGGAATTTAAGAGGGAATAATTAGTAAGATCATCGAAACCCTTAATTATGTAATTCTACACACTTAACTATCTTGTTTTAAATTGTTGAAGGCAAGATTTTCAGTGACAGAAATGTATGATAAATAAAATTAAAATTTTTATCAAAAGCGTTGTTTAATCAGAGTCTCACGAGTATCTCCCAATATTTATTATTCACTTTCTGAGTTCTTTATTTCGATGTAATATATTTAAAAAAATTAAAATTAGTCGATACTTTCATTTAGGCAGTATGTCCGACCAGTAATATAAAAATGTGCACACACAAGAGGAGTCAGTTGCGGGGTCACCAATTTCAATGAAACTTTTTTTGAAGAAACTTAATTGATCGAAAAATATTTGACGTATCTCCAAATGTTATTTCCAATGCGCCCTAGGAACTGAGAAAAAAAAACCAGGTTTAAAAACTACATTTTTTATTGCAGTTTCTGTCTTTGTTCAGCATGTAAAATAAAGTTATCATACGTCATTGGATTTTATTTTTATATAGAGCATGAAAAAAAATATTCCTGATTGTATTAAATGAATGGTAACAAAAACCAGAAGACGGTACAGTAAAGTAAATGCACTTTTTAGTGAAAAAAAAAGTTTTCTCTTATTATTATGCTATTATTATTACTCTATTATGTATTTGTTTTCAGATATGATTTATAGATAAAACAGAATTTTTTTTTGGCTATATTCACTTTGTTAGCAACATTTTTCCATCAATGTCTTTCATTCTACTTAAACTTTCATAACTAGTCTAAATTTTGTCCTGATTCAACGCAGTTACTATCGTAAAGCTTGATTTATTTTCTTTCAGTAAAAGTCAGCAAGTCAGTGATTAAGTTTGATGTATTTATTAGTAAGAAAAATAAAGTTGAAATGAACAGAAAAGACTAAACGTTCTATTTTATATCTCCATACTTAATTTATTTACGGAGATCTCATTACTTCTACTTAAGTGCCTTCTAAATCACTACAATGTATGGTGTGGACCGGAGAAGTTGTTTTGGATTTATCACCACTTTTGTGGAAGTCAAGTAACACTTGAGAATTATTAAAAGTTGAGCTGAATCGGCCCTTGACTTTTTCACATTTTATTTTTTTGGTTAATTGACGGGATCATTTTTTAGAATGGAAGGGTATCTACTTTCAAAAATGTAGTGGATAATTTTTTTTCATCTGTTCCTTTTTTACCCTTTTAGAAGGAATGAAAAATTTAAATTTAATTTTTGTATTTTATCCAAAATTTGTATTCAGAGGGTGAAAAAAAAAATGAAAATCCATACGGTTTCTTGCTTAAACAATATTTGTGCCTACTTTTCTTTGTTGAACAGTTCTTTGTTCTCAAATTGTGTCAATAATTGGTGACTAAGTATGGGTGTCAAATCATTTTTTTTTTTTCTAAATAGGCTTTTATTTCTAAAAGAAGATTAAATTCACAATGTTAGGATTATTCATGAGATAATAAATGGATGAAAGTTTTTAATAAAATCAAGTCTATGTACAAGTAGAGGTAAGTTTATCAGTTTGGATGACAATTATAAAAGTAACAAAAGCATTATTATTAGAATTATATTTTTCTTTCCTTTTTTGTCAAAATTTTAATTTATGACAATCATAAATTTTTTAAAAGGGCAAAAGGATGATATGTATGCATTTGTCATTTCATCATACGTATTCCCACTCATAAATTAGAATGCCTACCGTACGTATAAACAATTGAGAACGGTATAAACAATTCCACCACATTGCACATAGAAAATAACTTTGTGCTATCTATTTTTTCGAAAAATCATAAGTTGTATTTTAAGTTTAACGAAATTGTTCTACAAGTTTAAGAAAATTTATAGAAGTCAATTTGAAGGCAGGACACGCTAGGGCAAGATAGACGCAGGCAAGATAAAATTTACAACAGATCTGTTTATTTTCCAAGTGTGTTTAGAAAAAAATTATACCTGACAACTAGTCATAGTAATATTTGTTTAGGAAGAAACAAAGCTAATATTCGTTTTCAGCACCCCGCAAAAACCTTAAATAAAAATTGTGAAAACATTTCGCTCCCCCCCCCCCCATCCATCGTCTTTTTGTTTGAAAACAACAAAAATTTATGATTTGCAATTCGGATTTGACAAAAAATTACACGGGCGAATGTTTAATGGACGTTTAAGTCGAACAAAAGATATTGAAGGAATAATTTTACTTCCACAGAGAACGTAACTAAAAAAATTTTTTGTTGTTTTTTGTTGCCGTGAAAATTCGAATTTATAGGTATTAAAAGACGGGATGTAAACGAATACGAACTTTTACAACTACAAATACAATTTTGTTTTACTTTAATTGAAGAGTCTTCTGGTTTTCGTAAGCGATGCTCAGTTTAATACAATCTGGCATCATTTTTTCATATTATAGTAAAAAAAAATAAACGAATGATGTATCATAACCTTATTTTACACGTAGAACAAAGGCACAAACGGTGATAACAATAAAACGGAACTTTATTCAGTTCCTAGGGCGCATTGGCAAGAACACTCGGTCACGTTTCAAAAAATTTTTGACTTAAATAATCAACAAAAAAAATTTCATTGAAATCGGCCTGTTCTCTTCAGTTCCATGTTATTATGTAACATTATCCAGCATACAAATATGGAGTGCAAAATGTAATAAGGAATTATATTTTTAAAAAATTGAATTTATTTTTGCACTATTTAATACACCAATTGCTTCTTTGGTATTTTTTCTGGTAGTGGTTTTTGAATGTATGGAATTAAACACTACCCTGTGTCTTTTACAAAATTATCTATTTAGTACATTTATAAAATTATATATTTCTATTAGAGAGCACTTAATAGGACACACTGTCCTTTCCTAATGTTGATAATATCTCGTACTTGGCAATGTTGGACTTTTTAATCCTATTCCACCAGCGCTTGTTGTTAGAAATATATACTGTTGTGAAAAGACACGAGGTTTGCGTTTTATTTTATTACTCTATTATGCCGGTAGCTACATTTCGGTTTAGTGTTTAAAGAATTTAAAAGACATTATAAAAAATTAAATTAACAGAAGATAGCATAGAAATCCGTCGAAAGGAAAAGTCAAATAGGTGTCTGCGCACAAATTAGATATTTCAGGTACAATCGCTTACGGTAACTCGCACTTCCGTTATCAACATGTGGTGAGTATTGTGGTAAAGAACACTCCAAACAACAGTAGATCACATTCAAGAGAAAAATGTGATCTAACAAAGCTTTTATTTTATTTTATTTTTATTATCATCTTCATGCTGAGGTCGGAAACTTTTCAGACCACCTACGTATATAAGAGGTAACGCAGCTCAAAAGTTTTTTTTTTTTTAAATTGGCTAACGATTAAAAGGTTAAAACTATATATGTCCTGAATATTCTAAATGTTAAAGGCAATAAAATATATGCAATGCAAAGTTAATAAAAAAAAGATTAAAAAGGTTAACCTGTACATTAAACAGTTAAAGATAATTTGTGGGTAGACGCCAATAAGTTATTATTCATTTCAGTCCTTTGTAGAACGACCCAAAAACCAACGTTGTCCCCAAAACATTTATAGAAATTGCGCTACGCAATTCACGCAAACACCTCCCAAGCCAGTTTCAATAAGTTTTATTTTTTTTTTATATTGTCCGCAATATTTTAACTATTTACGTTTTGTTTTAATTTCCGAGTTGATTTAATATATAAAAAAAAGCATTTATATTAACACTGAAAATTATTTTCGCATTTTGTATAGGTTTTACTGAATAAGTTTGTTCGGTTATAATTGAATTTTGTATTTTCGTTAGAAATAACTCGGCAATTTTAATTAAAAGTAAGCGCTTTGTCGATTGATCAGTTATGTGACAAGTAAAGCGGTTTTAGCTAATGGACATTTTCCTTCAAAAAGTAATAGGACGTTAAAAACAAATTTTTGTCCTAAGTAGTTAGTGCTTGAAATACTCAATGTACTGAATGGATTTAATTATTTCAATAAAAAAATATAAAAAAAAAAGCAATCATTAATTACTGAACCATCATAGTCTCTACTTTAACGGGTAATTGCCAATCTAAAACTTCTTTATTTATAATATTTCGATGGGGGGGGGGGGAACTAATTTTTAGGCTTTTTTTTGCCTACAAACACAAAATTTCCGTGGAGGTCCCATATTCACATAGCAGGAGTGTCATTAATGATTTAATTAATTACTTGGTATCAAACAAAAAAAAATATAAATAATTAAACATATCAACATCCTCGTTTACAATATTGTCCTTTTAAGTTCGAAGTTTCTAATTTAGAAGCTTTTGATTATTGAGATTAACTAGAGGCAACCCTCAACTTCCTGGCAAAAACAGGAGATACAAAATTAAAGAAATAATAATTCTAAAACAAAACCCTCTAAATTTGAAGATTCAGACTAAAGAGGTTTAGATAGCAAGCCGACGATATGCTAATTTGTCTTTTGATTTTTTTGAAACTATAATTACAAAAAATCATTAACTCGCCATCGGTGCAACTTTTAATTCAACCCGGTTTTTTTTTTAAACGATATTTCGCTTAGTAGTACCATTTGATGTCCCGATGATACTAAAAATAAAATCATTCCCACGAACGATACTGAAGGTTCATTAAAATATTCTTAATAATAAAAAAAAATTAAAAAATATATTTGATATTTTTTCTATATTTTCCGTTGTAGAGTAAATCGAATTAAATAGCTTTATGTCCTGATTAATAATATGTATTAGGCGCTCGTACTTTGGCCTATCTATAGTTACAAAAAAGGCATTAATAGAACTGTTATCAAAATTGTGTTTATCAATTAATAAAATACAGCTACCAATTGTCACACCCTTCAAAAAATGGGATTAGCCACAATCATATAAAATCAGGAAAATAAATACGATTGAATTTTGCTGTAACTGCATAAAATACCCGATTTTCACCGTTGAACGTTGAACGCTTTTTTAAGTATCTTTTTGACGTGTCTTTAAATGCTATACACTATTTTATGAGTGGTAAAACATGTTCTTATAATGTATAATGTTAATTAATACACGAATAAATAATGAAAATTGCCTACCTTTATAGAGCGGGGCGCAAGTACTTTGGAAAGACAGATCTAGGTTACTGACATCGGAGTGGAGGGAGCAGTCGCCTTTTATAGGGACTGATTGCCTTAGCCCTTGGCCCTTCTAAAACCTCACATTGTACACTTACAATATCGCGTATTTTTAAATACATTTTTCGCAAATGAAATAAAAATATTTTAAAAATGACAACTCTAGGCAATTTTTCCTAGATATTCTTGGTTTTTGATTAAGAAGAGTACGGTTTTAGGCTAAAATTATGTTTGCCTCACTATTTTTCAAAAATAGTTGTAGATAACTATAAAATTGATGTGAAAAAAAAAAGTTTAAATCTTCTGTATCATATCGTTGGCTCCCAACACTTCATATTTTGCATTTTCTTTCGTGTGTCTTTAGCCTCATAAAAAAAAAAACAAACAGAATTTAAAATGTTAAATAGTTGCTGCCAATATTTTTTCACAATTAATTGTTTTCACGATTCCTCTTATTGTATTTTAACTAAAAACTATTCATCATAATTCATTGTAATAATGATGTTGTAATGTATCCTTAAAATTTCAGATTGACTGAATCTCATTTGCGATCTCTCTTAAGAACATAGATACTTTTAATTATTCATTAAAATGGTTGATTACATGTGATCAAAAACAGCAGTATTTTAAGTAGTGCTTAGAACTTCAATTTGTACGGTCTTGTAACTATTTTTCGGTGGGGGGGGGTTCATTACCCAAAATCATTTCTTTTGTCACAGAAAATGCATTAAGGGAGACTTTAGACGTTGTCCTGCACTTAAATGAAAGTAGACACTACCTTTGTCGTCGGTTATTAAACGTAAAATTTCGCCGCTAATGAATTAGTTTGTTCTTTAATACGCCTATAAATGAAGTTGAGTATGTGGAAAGTTAAGAAACAATATTATATACAACAATATGAGTTATCATTCAGAGTTTGGGGCGTAGTCTCCAAATAAATTTCTTTAAAAAAATTTCAATCTTCGTAAACAAAGCACTTAATACTTCGACCCAAAATACTCCATTTTATTTGTTAAATCGTCTTGTTCAATACAAATCGCCTTTTGAACTACAACTAAACTGACATAGCTATTAAACTAATGAAATAAAAAACTCAATTAGAAAACACGACTCGGAACGTGATAAATACGCAAGGTCTATAACTTTATTTTATTAGAACATCTTTAAAATTATTTTTGTATTACCATCTCTACTAACGCTTCTTTAACCTCGGTAGAACAAATGGGTATTTCAAATGCTTAATAATTGTTGAGATAGGACTTGACATTGTATTTTAACCAAAACTAATCATCATATATATGCGGCGGTCATGAAAAAGCAAACAAGACGAAATCATTGGCTTAATAACCGGACAAGTCACTGAAATTAAACGAACAAAAGTTACTAATTCTTCCTCATGCAGCAGAGCCAGACTTAATCGACATAAACCACAACAAAAGAGATCTGTGGGTAAAGTTAACTCAATTTTCAGATAACTATTTGTTTCCCCTTTATCATGACCATCACAGACATATTGTCAGGTTTTGTGGAGTCTGACTTTAAAATTTCAATGTATATCTTGTCGTAGAACATACATTTAGCCAGACTAAAGATGTTGTCCTGTACCTGGATAAAAGTAAAGCCTCTACCTTTGCGCTCAGTTATTAAACATACGATTTCCCTGACAATGAATTACTGCATTGATTTTTGAGAATATGGTGTGCGGAAAAATGCTCTGTATTTTTAAACCAAAAATACTTCATACTATTTGTTGTATCAACGAAAATTACTTCTTCGACAAATACAAACAAACAATGTATACAGCTAAAATATTAAAATAAAAAACCAATTAAAAATAACTCAGAACTTATTTCATTTGCAAGTTCTATTGCTGTATCACAAAACTTTATTTGTATGAATATCATTGAAATTCTTTTCATATTGCAGTCTCTAATGAGCTTGTAACCATTAGGAAAAAATTTAACTTTAAATTTTAAATAGCTGGGGGCTCGAGAAATCTTAAAAGTTAGGCCAATACTTTTTCCTCGATGGGCTCGACTTTTTCCAATACTTTTAGTTCTTATTTTAACCAAGAACTAATAAGCATCGAGTTCTTGTGGGATATTTCTTTGAAGTATTAGATTGATTGAATCACTTTTGTGACAGCTAATGTAGGACGTGGATGTGCTCAGGAGAAAAATATGTGCATTTATAAATATTTTTTATGTACAGTTGAATTCAATGCCCTTATGTACTCCAACATAGATTAAAAATGGTGGGTAATCTATGGGTTACCAACCTTTTCTTGTCATCAATGGCTCATGGCCTGGAGGTTAATCAAATTATTTGCCCGAATTGATAATCTTTGAAATGTAGGACTCTATCAAAAATGGAGATTATGGTGAAAAGTTCATAGACATCATAGTAAAAAAAAAAATGTTTTGATTCAACAAGAATTGAGCCAGAGAATTATACTTAGGACTTTGCTATAACAGATCCTAGTATATATAATTCTAATCCTTTCTCATATTAGTAACTGGCCACAGTTTAATACTATGATATTTAATTTATTTTACAGACATATAAGCAATATATATTTTTTTTTATTATTGTTTCTAAATCCCTATTCAATAAAGATTTTGTTTTTAAATTTAATTACAGTCGTATAACCTTAAGTTCCTGTCATTCCTTCAATATTTACTGAGCTTCAAACCTTAATTCAAAACCTTCAAGAAAAATTGAAATTTGAATTTAATGTCCTTGTTAAAATTTTATTTGTATGTTGATTAACAATTAGGAAGTTGCTGTCTATTCTGCAAAATAAAATGGGTATAATACAAAAATAGAAACCACTATGTTTACAATAAACTATCGTAAAATTGAAATAAACTTTTTTTATTTGATAAAATCACAAACATTTTTATATATTATTCATTTCAATGAATCATAACACGGCGTAATAATGATTATATTATACAATATAATTATATGTACAGTCTTTTAGAGCAAGTTAAATACATATAGTACAATTTATAAACTAATATATCGATATAAGATGGCTCTTATGTTAATTATCACACACATAAAAATGCTAAAGTTCCCAGTGTATTGGTATAAGGACTAGGTAATCATAATTTAAATAATAAATAAATCACTATTCAATTTATGAACATTTCCTAAACCTAGTATTTATTAACAATATAATTATATTAAGCTCTTTCTTATATTATTGTAAATAACTCATTTTTTTTTTTAAAGAGTATTATGAGTTTTGCAACACCCAACCTTTGTTGAGTTTTGGATTCTACACACTGTGAAAAAGTGTGGTGGGATAATAATTAAAATGGTTTTAATTTGAATATATATAAAAATACTATGCTATATATATTTTTCATAATGTATATCGAACCCTTGCAGGTGATATGCCACTTTCCTCCCAGGGATTTTTTCTTTCAGTGTTAATTAAATTAACTTAGATTAAAAGAGTAATTATTCATCAATTAACTCAGTTTAACTTCTCTAAACCCCTAATGTACTAAGAAGAGATAGAAATCTATAAAGTTTAAAATAAAGTTCACAGTACTTATTAAGTGTTAACACCAGATGGATATTTTAAAATAATTTATGAATAGTTCTGATTTTCATATGACGATGGATATTGACAGACAAACATACAATTTTGTCTTTTAGTTACCATTAGATGGCGTGTAAGTAATTGGTACCATCATGTAATTGACTTTAATATAAATGTTTTGACATTTATTATGAAGCACATTTCTTTCAAAGTTATAGATCATTTCCTACAAGTATTATTATATACTCATATAACAGTTTAAAATTATCTTTTTATATTTTGCACGCTGAAAACATTATGGAATTAAACTTTTTTCTCACATTTGACACATCTGACAACACAAGGTTTTTTTTCATTCCATTCACTCTGGGGGAAATTATTATTTTTTTTAAAACCATTAATTGTAATTGTTGTCAACTTTAGATTTCAGTAATATATACAAATGAGTGTGAATGTAGTAAAATAATTGTATTATATTTTAATTTGTCAGAAATATTCTAATTACATTTCCTGTATAAAATATTGCGCACAATTAATATCACAGGAGTCATAATAATAATAATAATAACAACAACAAACTAATGATATATAAAAGCAAATCATACAATAGGCTCTAATTCAAAAATTACAGCTCATTGTTACCTAACAAACACAAACAATTCATCAAATGAAATATTATTAAAATTAATCATTTATAAACTGACAAGTAGATAGGGACAATATATTTATGAGAGACGCCGTAGTTAATTATACAACCAACTGAGTGTTATCTACCATTTGATAGATATATAAAATATATACTCTAATTCATGCCATCCTTAACTTTTTGAATATATATTAATACATACATGTATACATGGACAAGATTTGTTTACAGCAAAATTTTTATAGTATAGGAAAAAAATCAGGAGTTGGAAAGATCATTTATCCTATATGCGATTTTAATTAAAACTAGCAAAATAAATAAATGTTTTTATTTCAGTATGAGCATATCATGTATTTGTGCTAACATATAACTGGACAGTAAATTTAAGCTAACAATATAATATTAAGTAAATATATGTATGCTCAGGACAAACATAATTTTTGAAAAATTAGAAAACAATTTATTGCCTAGGAATGTTTTTAATATCCTACCTAGGCAGTAAGATTTTTGTTTTTACTTACACTAATAATAGCCGTATCACTGGCAAACCAAATTCAACAGATACTTGTACAAC
The DNA here is from genome assembly GCA_930367205.1 of Acanthosoma haemorrhoidale. Lineage (NCBI taxonomy): Eukaryota > Metazoa > Arthropoda > Insecta > Hemiptera > Acanthosomatidae > Acanthosoma > Acanthosoma haemorrhoidale. The sequence continues at coordinate 20,643,161 of OV884013.1, read as the reverse complement.
AGAGATCATAGATACTTGTGGAAGATTATTGTACAAAGAGTTTGCTAAAGTTAAAAACCCATCACGACAAAGATGAGACTGCATACAGCATCAGACGCTGTTCACCTTTTTTTCGGGAGGGTTGTTAATGACTAGAGGTGCTGTGACACTCGTTCCATCGCCCACTTGTACCAGCTGTTGCTGTTGATGTGACTCGGGCATGATACCTGCATTGGAATCTTCTATTGCCTTCCGTAACTGCAACAATATTCTTATGTTTACTGCGGTAAAATACATTTTTTTTTAGCATGTTTTATAGTAATAATCATGATTTTGAAATTAATCCAAGCAAATGGTCAATTAACTTACTCATTAGCCTTCTGAATCTGATAATTATTAAGTATAAACATTTATCACAATAAAATAAATAAGTTTAAACCAGTGTCAGAACACCTCATTAAGATAAAAGGTTAACCTAAGTTTCTGCCATATTTGGTAAATACCACTGATATAATATCATAGGATGTCCACCGTGGCATCATCTAACCATCTAAACTGGGGACTACATTGTACCCACTTCCACCTGGGTCTTCTGTACTGGTGATTTTTTCCAACCTTCTAAATATTCTGTGTACTCCATCAGCTCATCTTACCATTTTTTTTCTTTTGCCTATCCGGTCTGGCTCATCAGTTGCATCATATCAAATCTTTTCCTGATTCTGCATTTGTCCTTAGCCTCCATTTTTCTAATTCACATGCTGGTCCATAAATTTGCCTTAGCATCTTTCTCTCCCTTTCATTTAGAAAACACTCATGAGATTGCCCATAAGTATCCTATGGCTCATTCATTTTTAACATTTTATATAGAACTCCTCTATTACCAGACTTGTTTAAATAACAAAAAAAAAAAGGTATTATTTTATAATCAAAGAAAGTGCCTTGTAATATAACAGCTATGGAGTATTTCATTTCTTGTCCCCTTGATTGTTTAACGTCTTTATTTACAACTTATTGAAGTAATATTGCAATGTCAAATAAGTATAGAGTACTATTTTATTTACCGCACCCAGTTTTTTTAAACTTTGTTATTGTTTATTTAATTCCAACCAGTGAAGCTGTTTATTAAATTTATTAATCTCCATGTATTAATGCAATTATAAAATCAAAGAAATTTACCTCTTTGAGAGCGACAACTCCAACTAATCGCCCAATGTTGGTAACATAGGCGTGATTTATCCCGACAAGGGAGAATATGGAATGTGCTTTGAGCAAAGAAGTCCTGCCAACCAGCTGGAACGGACTTGGATCTATCTGGCATTCAGCGAAGCTGACTCCTGCTCTTAATTCCTCCTCTTCCCATTCCTTCTGGTCCTCGGGAGACATATCTATCACCCTCTCTCGAGGCTGTTAGATCATTGAACACAAAGCTGATTAAAAACAAATTTCATAAATCTAAATATTGCAATAAAAATGTCTTAATTTACCAGTTGAACTTTCTTGTTGACGCCTGGGCTTGCTGGTAAACTAACAGGCTGATAAGGTGGAGGTGGACTCACATCCCTTGGTACAGGACTGCCACCATCCTCATTAGGCTCAACATCTTGAAGTGTTGTCGATTTGTGGAATATAGCTTCAAATGCCATACGAATCCTGAAAATATACGAAGTAATCTATGAAAAATATTTATATTTGTTTAATCAGATCTACTTAAAAAAAATAATATTATGATTGATTCAATGGATTCTATCTACTTTAGCACATGTAAGTTTATTTGAAAGTATTTATCTATGTATTTTTCAATGTATCCATTTGTGTATACAGCTAATAATAACAGCTTTTCTGTAAAATATAATCAACTAACTAAACTTTATTTTGTACTTTACTACTATATCAGAATTTCTAATCAAACCTAACATTAATTTACCTAGTACCTAGTAGGTTGGAGGCCTGGAGTATTGGGAATATAAAATTTATTTATTATTGTAAGTATATTTACATCCAATGTTAATCTTGGGATAACATAGCTTTTGAAATAAAATGATTTACGATGTCTTTTAGTTTAACTCCTTGGCCTACAATGACTTCAGGCACTATCTTTGACACCAGGTCATGCTGATCCTTTGTTTGTTTATACATACATTAAACATTTACAATACATTCAAAATGTTTCAAAACATATTTAAAAAAAAAAAAAAAAAAACCTCCAGCAAACCAACACAATCAAATTTAATCTTATTTTTTTGTCAATGGGTTTAATAATGCGATTAGTTAACACAAAATGCATAAGGTTTTCGCATTCACATCTATTAAATGACTCTTCAAAATATTTATTTCTTAATGCATGGCTGCAAGCCCCAAAACAACATTTTCATTCAGCTATATATAATTATATAATAAAAACACTAAATATATTTATAAATATTAAAATATAACTTTCCTCAACTGTAGAAGGTATAGGTACCCAAAGTGTCACCTCCAAATGCACATGTCTTTTGTGAAATACGCTGCCTTGATTGGTGCGCCCTACATTGGGAATTGTTGCAAACAGGTAACCCTGAGAAAAACTTCTGTTAAGTGCTGGAGGTAGGTTGCCCATAAACAGCCACATTTAGGAGAGAGAGATGTAATCGTGTATCAGGTATTTGTGTCTTTGTCATTCAGGCAGTCAGTAAGTTAAGTCAGTCAGTAGTCATAGGTTTGGGTATGGAAGATAGACCCATGTGCTAGACTAGGGAAGCAAGCAAGAAAGAAGAAATGAAGACCATTCAACATTAAAGAACGTACCCATGTTGTTTTAATAATTAATGTTAATATGTAACATTTGAGAAAGTAACATTATGCACTAGAACTGCATTGAACCCTGAGATAATATAAACTTAAAAAATGTAAAATAATCTATTATTATTTATAAATTTTTTATGAATTTCTATTTATTCTTTATAATTAAGAAAGTAGAAATATTTTTAACAAAGAAGAAAATGCTAACAATACATTAAAACTAAAAATATGTAAATAACTCCTATACAAAGCTTACCTGAATGCCATCCAAACTCCACCTGATCTAAAAATGGAAAATGTAACATGCAGTTAATAAATAAAACAATTCAAAGCTAAAAACAGAAGTTTTTGTACATGAGGTTAATATGAAAACGTTAAATAAATAATGACTATGGACTTCCTCGATGCTCATGCCTATTCAATAAAAAACATTATTTATAACATATCGCAAAATTAGCAAGATCACATAGCATTAAAGACACACTGTAAGTACTGGGATGATTAAAGAAATATTTTCTGTTTCAGGCAAGGGAAATTAAAATATTATATATGATTATGAGAGCAATACAAAGTCAATGCTAATAATTAATTAACATTTCACTATCATGTGTTCATGTGATAATTAGATTTTTATTATTACTGCTAAGGCAGTAAAATAAAGCTTCTAATAAGGAATATTGATTCAATAATAACTTTGGTTTATTAATTAATGTACTGTTTTCTATCTAAGAGAGGAATTTTAATCATAATTGCCACTTCAATACTTGTCCTTTAATTCAAAATTTTCTAAATTCAAACAAAATCCAACAAACACATTGTTAGAACAGTATAAATAAACTGATCTAACACCGTTTCCTCTTATAAACAATGCTGGCTGCGAGCAGAGCAAAATGATATAATCCAATAGATTTAAAAGGCGATTCACCATTAAATGGTATTACAATTAAATACATTTTAACAAATTAGCATGAAAACTCCTTTGCTAATATCTAATTATACATTTTTTATTAACTTAATGAATCAAACACGTGGTCCATTCAGACAAAAATCTTTTTATTATAGCATAAACACTTTCCACTGTGTTTCAATGTCATTATCAAGTGCTACTAGTCAAAACTCAGCATTGTCTTTAACTAAATAATCACTAAAATAGCCAGTTATTCCTATAGCTTTCCAATGTTTACTTGACACTGCCAGAAAACATAAAAGTATAATATCTTTTATTCTAATTATCATTGGGAAAATAAATTACAGCTGAAATGAGTTAATGGTTTAAATTTTTTAAAGAAAAGTTTGATGTTAATCAATCATTTTATTTAATTTGAAAACCTTAAAAGTAACATCCTGAAAATTATTTAAAAATGTAATTAATTACATAATTAAAAAAATAAATAAATCAAGTAAAGGTAAATGCAAGTATATTACAGTAATAACTGAATTTAAAAATGTATTTGTTAATCTACTTCTACAACCAGAGGAAATGGAAACATTTTTAAGATAAAAAGCAGCCTAATGAATTTAAAATGTACAGTATAACATACTTTTATTTTGCATGGAATGATCGAATTTCAGGAGATGTTTACTGGGTTAGGTATAATCAGCGTGGAGCTGTATAAACTCACATCAATGCTATCTGTCAGAGAAAAAGGGATTTTACTCCACACTAGTGCCCATAAAGAGTACCATCCTCGGCTGATTAGAGCTGGTCAGGAATAAGACAAGGTGTGGTAACTCTTGATATACTGATGTGAATTGAGGAATAATGAAATAGAAGAATAGGTTTGAGGAAGTCTACTGTTCCAATGGAAGCATGTGACTGAACAAGTGTGACCTAGTTTAAGTGATAGATAGTTCTAATGAAGTGGGGGAGGGGCTATAACAATTATAGGCCCAAAAACTAGGCCTAGGGCCCTTTTTGTCAGCTCCTGTAATTATCCACGCTACTGTTATTCCTAACGAAGTCAAAAATTGACCTCCATATAATGGAGTTGAGTTCTTCTAATGGGATTCTGTCGCATCCTAAGGTATAAAACCTTGGTTTGCTGAATGCTTCACATTTTCTCAAAAAGTGGTACAAGGTTTCCTCCACTAATTTACATTCAGGGAAAATGGAGTTCTGCGATACGCCTATCAAGGATAGGTGTCAACTTAAACAGCATTGCCCGTTCAAAATGCCTGTTATGAAGTTACTGTTTTGCCAGCTGCAGTTTAATAACCACGAGTTCACTTTTGAGGGTCTGTTGATAAGTTTAACTAACCTAAAGCCAAACAATTTAGTAAGAAAGAACATTAACATTTTAATCTCAAATACTATATATATTATCAGGATGAAATCATTATCAGCTAACATTCAAACTTTTAATATTAGTACAATCTACTAAACAATTTTAAAGAAATGTAGTTGATATTAATAACTCAATGATGATTTGTAGCTAGTTTAGGTGTCTGAAACAATATTTTGTTAGGTATTATATTATTGTTATGTATTATATTTGCATATTCATATTATTATCAAAGATGATTATTTGGGCACAGTGAAAAGTCAATAGAATCGTCTATATTTAATGAATTATCTGTACACATATTGGTATGTTAAAATTATTTATGCTCCTGCTAGTCAAATTAAGTCAATATGTGTTGTGGAAAACTCACATCATTTTTTACTAACGTTAGGTTCTATTTGGGACTGTTAATTTCATTAATCACATAATAGATCATGCACACTCGCAAACAAACATGCCAGTTAGAAAAACACATATCAAAATTGGAAGAAATAATGATTAAGAGCACTTTTCTGCATAAAAGCAGCAACTAATTGTAATCATAATGCTACCTGCTTTCAGCCCCAGTAACAGTTGTGTAGGGAGTTACTGATGGTGTTGTTAAAGGACTGTAGTTTCTAAGATTAAAAGAGTTGGTTTTCTTCAGAATGGACTTCTTAGGCTGAGTTCCAAACACTGGATGAAACTAAAATACATAAAAACATATTACATGTGTATACTTTGATTAATTGCAAGTGTGAATAAAGTTACACACACACATTATTATAACTAAAACAACAATACTACTAAAACCATTACTTTGTTATTAGTTTAATAAACCCATAGGGATGTATAGTAACTCTTAGATGATCAGTGCAAGGCCTCAAGCAGCTTTAGCAGAATATATTGCCATGATATATTTCAGAATATTCATTTTTATCTTTATCTTTATCGTTATATAAAATAGATGACATTTTAACTGTAAGATATTAATTTGAATTCAGTAATAAGATCATTTTCAGTTTGTATTTTGAATTTTCATAAGAAAAAGTTCACAGACATCAAAACAAACATGTTTCAAAATTTAGATTCCTGGGAAAACAACTACGGGGAGAGGGAAGAATCTGAGTTTTCACACCCAGTTTGTACCAACCAATAGGTACAATCGCCAGTGGGTTTTTGAAAATCCTGATGAGAGAACAGGCTAGTCACAGAGCCTGCCCAAGATAAGCTTGTTGTTCGATAAGTCTTTGGTAAAATCAAACATTTTGTTCTTGCCAATATACAATGGGTGTATTATTAAAAGCAGAATCCACAAGATTAATGTGTCATTTCTACTATTGTAGTCTTTGAGAAGGAATTATTGTTTCATTACACATTAGATTACACTAACATTAGATTGTGGTACACAATTATAAAGCTGATGCTTCTTCATAGCTTGGAGACTTCAGATTGTCAGTATCTCAGCTAAAGGCCTTCGTAAATCAATTGATGCTTGAGGAGAGTACTCGGGATCAAATGTCCAGATACCCTTTCTATCTCCCAGCTTTGGGCTCAAACCACAAACCAAAAAGAGAAGCATTGAGTGAAATATAAGAACAAGAAAATAGAACTGGATAGGCCAAACACACCATAAAGCTACTCGTCTGGAAAACCCAGTCCCTGGAATCGCAAATAAGAAGAAGCAGATTTTGCACCACCTTGATAACATCCATTAAGAGGGGCTGAATCAGTGGATAATAACTGGAATAAAATAACACGCTCATCTAGGAATTAATAACAATAAATAATATACAATAGAGTTGTTTAGTTTATATGCAAACCCCTTAAGAAGACTTCATCCCATAAGGTTATGATGTTTTATAGTGGATTCAAATGTAATAAATATTTAGAGTTATACATATCAATTATGTAAAATTTCAAAAATACTCCTTTTTATTAAGACCTGAAAACCCCTTAGTTTTCAATTAATTTATTATAATATTATTTAGTATTTTTTTTTTTTAAATTGTATGATTTTTATGTTTATTTCCATATTATTAAACTAAGTTAAAAACGAAACTTAACTGCATAGTCGACTTACCCTGAAACCATGATCTGTGTCGATAGTTCCGGAGGACTGTTGTTTCATTCTCAGTATATCTGGGGCCGGGGTAACTTCGAACCTAGACGGCCTTCGCTGCCTTTCAGTTTCTCTCCTCTTCCTCTCATATTCCTCCCTAGCTCTAGTAAAATAATTATAAGCATTACAATACATTTTTGTTTCACAGCAACAAGTACATACCTAATAGGCAATATATTAACCTTTCCTGTGCTTCCTTTTGCCACCTCGCAACAACTTGTAGCCTCCTCTCCCTGCCGATCTGCTTTTCAATAATCTTTATTAATTCCAATCGCTGGATAGAACCAAGAAGAATCATGTTTTCTAATAATGGAATTCATTAATATTAATAAAGGATCAAATTAATTGTATCGAGGAATCAAATTAAAAAGATAGTTTACCTGGATTTTCCACGAGAGGAAAGCTTCGAAGTCTACGATTTTCTTTTAAAACAGCTTTTAGCTCCTGATAGCTCACATTGTTCCAGATATATTTCACATCCCTTGTCATAAAATCCTCAACGTACACATTGTAAATTCCTAAAAATTATCTTGATAGTAATAGCTTTTGATAAATTGCAAAACTAAGTTATACTTTAATTTGATACATAATCTAACTTGATAACATTTAAGGCTAGGGGGGAAAACTGCTCAATTTATTTCATTGGGTGAAACTTTTACATTAGGTGTATTTTTATAATAAAAAACACTTGTTACAAAATTTTAGCTGATTTGTTTTAAATATTTAATCTGTAGCATACCTGAACTTGATGGTAATAAATCAGGAAGATACGGAAGCTTTTTTATGAGGATGATGCTGTCATAAAGGGAAGGCTGAAGAAGAGCAGCAATTGCGTTAGCTATCAGCACTGCTATCTAGCAACACCACTAAGGATACAAACAGGAACTCTTTGATTCTTAAATACAAATAAATAATAGACAGAACAAAAAATGTTCAAATAAAATAAATATATTAAAGCGATTATACGTTATAAACTGCGATGTCGAATATATACTAAATTCAGAATTCCCAAAATTTATATTTACAATTAGTGTTGCAGTAAAGTAAACAATAACTGCTTGAAATTATTGTATCAATTATATAAAAAAAGATAGAAAATTCTTAGTTAAGCTTGCAATAAACAGTTTGATCTGATATTCGACCCAATGTAAAAGTTATGGCTGTTCCAGTTTCTAAAGTATAGCATTATTTAAATTATTTTTAATCTTATATTATTCAAATGATTATTCTCTTAATCATGATGAGATATTATGTAAGAAACGTCTATGAAATATCCACCTAAATAAATTATGAAAAACTGATGTGTTCAAGAGGAACAATATTGAGTCAAGTATGGCGATAATAATAATTTGTTACCATAATCGGAATAATATGAGTAATCTGTCCTGTCATCTCAAACACTATAACGGACACTGAAATGGTATGAGTGACCGCTCCTGAAAAAGCAGCAGCGCCAACAGTCGCATAGCCACCTGGAAAATATCAGATTTTTTTTTTTAAATTATCGTAACAACCTGGAACTATAACTGCAAAAACTCATTTTAATAGAACCAATACCAGGAATGATGGGGGTTGTAAATTCTCTGTGGTGGATACCCTGTGGGAAGACTACATGCATCAGCTCCCCAATCAGCCTTCCGAGGGCCGCACCAATTTTAAAAACTGGAATAAAGCTGCCTGATGGCACTGGAATCGTTGAAGCTATAATTGAGAATACAAACTGAAAGAAAAATTAAAAGGAATATCAAAATTTTTCCATTAATAAAAAATCAGTATTGATATATACGTTCAGGTCTAATTTATTTTCTGTGCCTACCCTTCTACAGTACAGACATAAACTGCTTAAGTACATCTATTAATTACATCAGCCTATTCCCTATTATTTATTTAATTCTAGCTGAATTTCTTGAAGATTTTAGTTAGTACAAACAAATCAATAAGGTTGGAAACACAATGAAGCAAATGAAATAACATCTTAGAAGGTACAGACTAAATTATAAAATTATCATTTTTAAAACTGGATTCAATTTATCATTTCACTATGTACAAATTAGTAGCGGTTTATGTATCACTCATAATTATCATGATTTTATCAGATTAATCCATAACAACTTTGAGTTTTACATTAATTTATTAGAATAATATTCAATATTAGTTATGTTTTTTGTAAATATTGTAAATATGATCCTTTTAAATTCTATGATTTTTATTTCAATTTTTGGTTTTATTAAATTAAGTACAAGAAATTAATAAAATTAGAAGAATGATTATGTACTCACAGTGTATACGATGAATCCTGCGAGGCTGACAAAGTGATCAGTACTTCTTGTCGTCCAATGTGTGAGGATTTCTGATTCCTCCACTGTCAGTTCATCTTTAGTCCATGTGAAGTTTGAAAACAAGCCAGATACCTGTCAGTAATATTACATATTACATATAATTTATACATACATATGTTTATTTATTATTTGTGTTATATCATAGTTAGGAATCATTGAAAAAAAATACCTGATCATGAGTGTTTAAATCCCCAGCCATAAAGCGCCCAAGGCCAAGGGGGAAAGAAACTGAAGATGCTACAAGCACCACAATGCCCGGGTAGAGAAATCGACTGTAAATATTTGAAATTTCAATTTTTTGCGTTTTTTTTTTTTTTTTAACTGCTGATATGGGATAAATGAATAAATGCATTTTTCAAATAAATAAAATAGTTTAAAAAAAATTGTACTAACTTCTTTTGCAAAAAAGCATTCATTTTCTTATTTTTTCTCATGAAAAGAACGTACTGACGATGAGACCATACATATGCAGCTCCACCAATCCCACATATCACACTGAAACTCAGAAACTGATATGTAATGTTGTAGATTATGCACTCAATTTAATTTTATTATTATTATAAATGTTGTAGTAAATAGGCTTGAATATATTTATACAAATGCTCTATAATATCAACTTACCCCATTAAAGAAAAAACCACCAATTCTTGTGGATCAAATGGAAACTCCATGGTAAAATTAGTCTGGAAATATGCTTTGACAGTATCTGGAAAAAATTAATTAATCAAACATTTTTGTATAATTAAATTATAATAATAACTATAAAAAACTGATCCAAGAGAGAAATTATAAATGATCATGAAAGAAATTTTATGTGAACAATAACTATTAATTAAAATTATTCAGAAACACAAGGTACAATATTGAATATTTAGGAATATGTTTCTAAAATTAAAGTTTGTTTAAAGAAAATTGAACGGATTACAGTTTGTTATAAACTAAATCTGCTTTAATTTTGATTTGTAGCTTTAGTGGAATCAGTATAAATAAGATAAATGTTAATTTATTTCTTCCTGATCATTGTCAATACAAAATGTAATTATATATTTTTTTTTATTATTTAAAGAAATAACTATATACTTTTTGAAAAACTACTTATGTACTTTCTTTTTTTATAACTTGTGCAAAAAAAGTAGAAAAAATAGATTTAGAATCTTTGAATATTAACTTACAAACCAACAGAACATTAGGAATGAATGATGTGTATTAATAACATTACATTGAAGCAAGCACAGAAAAGATGCGTGTATAAAATCTTCTACACGGAAAGATTTTATTTATCATTTGAATCTAACTAGTATAAAATAAGATATTTTCTAAAATCATTTTTAACTAACCTTCCTTTTGAAACCATACAGCGAGAAGGCGGAATACAGTCGCCCCACAAACAGCAGTAAAGAACCCTCTCCAATAGTTCCTGATTGCGAAATAAACTGTTGTGACTTCGATGCTAAATAAAACACCTTTTGAACAGTACTAGTCAGAAATTAATTGTGAATATTAATTAAAAAATAATCAATACCTATCTGAGATCATAATAATTTATACAAAAATAACTAATTTTTGTTTTTTGTTTTTTTTTTATTTACTTATAAGAAAAATATTGAATAGAAAATCCAGGATTACAAATAACTACAAATTTAATATTTCAGTAATAAATTCAAAAGATATTTCTTGAAAAATTTAAATCATGAGGATGCTTTAGAAAACCATTTAACAAAATGATAGAGGTGAAAATGGTTATTTTATTATAGAAAAAAAAAAATCTTAAAATGATATATAGAAATACTCACCCCCAATAGGTGCACCAAAACAACTTGCAACACCAACTGCGCACGCTGCAGCAAGCATTTCCGTGTTTCGAGATTCATTTTCATAAATTGATTGAAAAGAAGTGACTAGTTTTGAAAGAAGGGTTGCTACAATACTTGCTATATGTACAAAAGGCCCCTGAAAATATATTATTGAATTAATTTATTTATAGTTGATATTTTAGTGATCTTAGTTTCTGTTGCTTAACTATTTATTTTTAAATAAATAATTAATTTTAAAAAGAGTAAAATGTATTTAATCAGTCATCAGAATATTTTCAAATGTGAACAACAATGCTTAGTTTGAAAGGGAAAATTTGTGCTTCTCCTAATGATTTACAGTGGCCGACATATTTGTATTATAAGCCACTGAGCATGACCTTTGAGCAAATAATCAAATTACACAAAGAGACTTTTTTACCTTTTCTTGTTCTTAAAAGTTGTTCTATTAATAGGGTTAATGAAATGGGCCGATTTGATTTAATTAATTTATATATATCACTGGAATAAAAATCTTATAATACTTTTTAAATTAGATTTATTGTTATTATTGTTAATAACAATTACTAAAAAGATAAACCAAAAGTATAAGGCTACGATTTAGTAAATGTCCTTTGCACAAATTTTTCTAGCTACACTAAGAAAATTAGAATTGTAGAAAATTTAAACATTAATGCAGTATTTCACCACGTGAAACATTTACGTTGCTCTGGTGCACTATACAAAACAGATGATGTATTTCTAAAGTTAAATTAGCAATTTAAAAATAAATGCACAAAAGATAGATGAGTTTAGTTCAAGAGCGGGTATGGTTCTGCGTCAAGTGTGTAATCACCTCTTTGCCAAGGGGAAGGCCACTGCCAAGGGTGGCTGTGAGGCCAATCACCTTAGCTACCAGTGTCCTGAATGTGAGGTATTCCTTCAAGGAAACCCCTCGTAAGATAGTTTTCATCTCTGGAATACCTGATCCTGAATGAACATAACAGACAGGTAAATTAGGCACAAACCATAAAGGGAAAAGGATCAAAATTTAAATTAAGAATTATTAGATTAAAGTGTGGAATTATCAATTTATAATTATTTTATTCAGATAAACCGAGCCAACAATGTTTGGATCTATTAATTATAATATGTATCCTAATTAATTTCAAACAATTAAAGTAGTGGCTATACATAAATTAAGAACTGATATATTTTCAATAAAGAACCTTGATTTATAAAAAGTATCTAAGCTTTTAAATTGAAATTTGAATCTTTCAATTTAAATTTTGAATGAATTTTGACCTTAACTCCACACAAAAGAATATACATATAACATTAACTTAGAAATAATATTAAGAAGTGATCAGGGCTGGATTCAAACCAATGTGCTTTAGCTATACTATTACAAATTATTAGTCATTGTGATTGATAATTTTTTAATTCAATTGTAATTTGCCCAACTCTGATTTAGTCTCATAAAGCTATTCAAAGTTAGACTCTCTCAATTAGAAGGGCTCTAGAAATCCGGTTAATGCAAAATAAACTTACAAAATAGTAATTAAAAAATCATAAAATATTTATTTAGTTCTCCACAACATTGATCACAAATATCTTGGACAAGTTGGAGCATCAATAAATTTCAGCTTAGAGACTAAAAAAAATCTATACTTTCTTAAAGCTAATATAATATAGTTTCTGCACGATTGTATCTCACAGAATGAATTTTTTACTCCATATAAAACATATACATTGCAAAGAATTAAGCTGTTATCATTAATTTGATAGTCAAATTTTATAATTGTCAATCTTCAAACAGTGAGGTTAGGTCATTTTAAGAAGAGTTATCTTGGATCATGATTGATAGACTGTTAGGAATGAATGAGAACAGAGCTGCTATCAAGAGATTATCAATCAGCTGCTCACCTACTCACCGCCTGCATAAGTGACCAATCAGTTGTTTTTCATCATTATCAAAGCGCGTCACATCACTTACCCACCTCCTTCTCCTCACCTGGACGTTTATTTGTTTATATACCTCTTTTCATTATTATTCTTACTTTTTATGAGATAATAATTTTTATAATTAATTTAAGGGAAGTGAAGAGAAAGCGATGACGAAAGAACAAACAAAGGATATATGAATAAAATTAGATGGTAGACTTGAATACTCACCAATGGATTGTGGCGCTACGATGTGAACGAACCCAGCAGAGAAAAGGATGAGGCAGAAGGGAAGACAGACCCAGGCCAAGTACTGGAGAACGGGATGTGTCGCCAAGTCTCGGTATAGCCAGATCCGACCTAGAGCAACAATATACTAGCATAGATTGTCTCAGTCTTTTAAGTTAGCTGTAGCTGTACTACCAGTTACATATCCACAAACAATCAGAAGAGCTACATAAATACTATTGACTGCTAAGGAGATACACAGCACAGGAGCATATAAAAGACTTGTATATTCACATGATTTACTGTAAGCTGAAATATTTGTCTGTGGGCAACTAGGGATGAGTTCATAGTAATATCAAGAAAAATAAATATAGCTGTCTAACTCTAATCATTATCAATGTGTATGAATTAGTAAGTGATATGTTTTATCAAAGATTAATTTAAAACATATTAATTTTGCTGTTTATTGTTACAAAATGATTTATTTTATAATACATATCCGCATTATTACCAAAATATTTAACCCACAATAATAATATATCCTTTGATTTTGTGATAATTAGATGGAAATGTATTTTCAAATCTTAGTTCAAAGTATTTAGTTTGGGGATAAATTCCACGACGATGACTTCAGTTGCTACTACTAAGATCCACCTTGAAAGGTCTTCCCTTGAGTCCTGTATCATCGTCTACTCGCCAAGTAAAGTTGGACTGAAGGAATTATAATTTGGTTAAAGTTATTACATTAGGCATGAGTTAGGTACTTGGTAGTATATACTGATGAGCGATTTCAAATATGAGTCATAGACTCCTGGGACTTTCCACTATTATGGCCTGAGTGTCTGTGACTCTTTCTTTCTTTCTTATATAGTGAAACTAAGTCTGTTTATTCTACAAGCCTGCTTTGAATGGTTCCGTACGTGAGGTATATAAAGCATGAATGTGAATATTTATTTGTAATTGTTGAGATGCCATTTGTGGGTCAGATTTTTACCAAGAGAGAAACTCAACTCTTCCCACATCTCAAACTATCATTTTCTGGTATTGCGTAGAATATACGCTGTGGATTATATAATATGTCAGATTATTTCAATATTGATCTTAGTCCCACAGTTTTTAGTTGAGAAGTTGTCTTAAAGCTGTTCTACTTATTACCTTGTGCTGAATATCCGCCAGAGTCACATCAAGTTTTTCGACTCGTTGCAGCACCTAACCAACCCAGTGTTTAACACCCGTCCCCCATCGATGGTAACAGACTGTCGGGGAAAAATTAGGTTAAGAATTAATATGTAAGTTAGTTTTAAGTTTGATCAAAAAGGTGAGCCCCATCACCTTTATTAGTCAGTGCAGTCCAGTCACGTATAATGTGTATCATTATACTTATTTATTCTATTATATAAAATAACAAAACCTGTATATAATCTAGCGATGCTACAGGAAATACAAAAATAAATTGTAAATATATTCGCCTGAGGATCTATAATCTATAAATATATACAAGTCTTGTGCAGACAAAGTATACTTACCCTTGTTGCACATGGAGATCCCATGGTCCATGATGAAGCTGAGGAAGGCCATGATGAGGCCGAGAAGAGCTAAGAAGACCCAGTCCTCCCCTAACCGTGCGAAGCTGTTCCTCCATGCCCAGCCGATCACCTTGGCGATCTTGGAGTTGTACAGCCTCCCCCTTGGCTTGCCCAGCCCATCGTCCACCTCCTGCACGCTCTTCTTCTTCGCCCTCTTTGCCTCTTCCTTCGCGTACGCTCCGAGCTCCTTCGTGTACCGGCCATACATCTAACCAAGGCAAAGACAACGAGTTAATATCTTCAATTTAATCAACATCTATTTACATATAATGATTTGTTCTATATCTCAAGAACAAACAAATATAGGAGTGATAGGCTAAGACTATATAACAAACGCTACAATGTGAAAAATGACAGTTAATTATTTTTATAAATCGTATTGTGAGGATTATCGAAGGTGGATAGTATGTATTTACTGTACGTATCCAGAGGTTCTCATTACTTTTGCACTGGACGATCCTCAGCGAAGATACCATCCAGTTTACTTTCCTTAGGTACTTACCAACTATCCTAGCTTATAAATCGTTATAACCAACGAAAGTCATTTTTAATGATCCTCATCTCTTTCTACATGCTTTGAATATTTGCCATCCCGAAGGGAAATACTCCATTTTTATTCAGTGCCATCGACTTTTGACATTGACTACTTGTCTTTATGTTCAACCAGCGGTAGTGAAAATGTATCCATTTATATGAAATTTTTAAGGTTTATTTTAATACACCTAGACATGTTTGAATAGTTTTTTTTTTAAATAGAATAATGAAAGATATGTGGGGGGGGGGCGTAAAAAGTCGTTTCGCTAACGTCTATCTAAGCTTAAAAATACCTAAGTGAGCTTTCAAAGTATCAAAGCCTTAAAATACTAATTTTTTGCCCACCGGTTAAGGTCACATTAAAAAAGAAAATAATAATTCTAGAGATATTTAAAATAAAAAAAAAGTTCTGGAGTACACGATACAAATGCATTTAATACACCATTTTTGATCAATAATACCTAGTAGTTTTTTCTTTTGGGAAATTAGAAACCATTAACTGTAAGTTCTTTAGTAGGATTAGCAGGATAGAAGCATGAAATTTGATGTTGGGATACATAACAAATAAATCAGTCACCATAAAACACGATTAAGCGTCATTAATTGTTTGGCATTAGTAAAATTTTTAGTAGATTATCAAATTAAATATTTTTTTTGTTTTAAGGTACCAAAACGACCATATTCTTTATTTTTGGTTTTAGAACAGCGAGTTTTTAATTATTTTACCGAAATTCGATAACGTATTTTGGGGTTTTTATACTATTAACCGCAACAACTACATAGAAACATGACATTTCACATCAATATTTGATGTTGGGATACATAACAAATAAACCAGTCACCAGAAAACATGATTAAGCGTCATTAATTGTTTGGCATTAGTAAAATTTTGAGTAGAGTATCAAATTAAAGATTTTTCTTTGTTTTAGGGTGCCACAACGACCGTATTCTTTGTTTTGGTTTTAGAACAGCGAGTTTTTAATGATTTTACCGAAATTCGATAACGTATTTTGGGGTTTTTATACTATTAACCGCAACAACTAGATAGAAAGATGAAATTTCACATCAATATTTGATGTTGGGAATACATAACAAATAAATCAGTCACCATGAAACATGATTAAGCGTCATGGATCAGAGTGAGTCTGAAAAACGTCCCAGGCACCCACCCCCTGAAGATCTTTATGTTCTATAGTCGAAGGGCCTTAAAATTTACATACTTTACTCCCGCACGGATATGAATGAGGAGAAGACCTTACTTTAGTGTCAGCATCCTGGAGGGAAGAGAAGAAGTCATCGGGACGAGAGGAGGCCCACGAACGCAAGAACTTACGACCACTGACGTCCAGGGTGAAGTCTCCATACTGGCGGACCGACGGAGGCACTCTCACAGGCGCACGCTTGCTCTTCGACATGACAGATATGGTCCTAGAGATTCCTGCGTTCGAGGGCATTTAGTGGCTATTAGCAAGCAATTAGGCAGAGGTGATCTGTACGAATTAGCGACTCCTTCTCAAAATGGCGGCTGGCACTGTCAGAAAACACCAACACAACATTTATGTTCACAATTCTTCATACCAGAGGCAACAGCTGCACAATCTATTCTAGACAACTGTTCATACAGAAGCAACGACAGTGAGGTCCCAGCAGCCGTCTCGGGCAAATAAGGAACGATAACAGGATCGCTCACGTAACTAAAGGGCACAATTAGCAGCGGAATGACAATAATGCAATTAGCATTTAGACCACCTTACAACTGCTACTTATCACGTAATCAAAGATAGAAGAATCAACAAGGACGATCTGGTGATCGGTATAACGAGCTTGACTATAAAGTGGAATAATGGGTTGAGTAATATAAAATTATTTCTCGATGTACAAAAATACAAAGAGAACGAAAAATACCTTGCACAAGTGCTTATTATTATTATTATGTTAAACACGCTAGTAGAACATGTAATATGTTCTTTAGCGAGAATTAATAAAAATAAATTAAACAGCAGAGTAAATATTAGTGATAGCAGATACGAAACATTTCTCAGCTATTTTGCACTTGGCGAGAAAAAAAGCTATATATATATATATACATATATTTGACCACTTTTTCCTAGTTAGTTAGTACGAGTAGTATTAATTCGATTAAAAAACAAAAATTATGTACTTAGTGATTTTTTTTTTTAATTTGTCATACGGTATATCGCAAATAATAAAAGTGGGTCTCGCCTCTTTCCTTTGAAGTTAAACCTTACCTCCGGTAACGAAAGGCTTATATGAAATAAACAGGAATATAAAAAAAATTTCATACATTTTGTTTTAAATAAATACAGAGAACACAAATACTGCGTATTGAGTGATTCAAAATTTATTTATATTTATAAAGATTTCATAAAAAACAAAATGTTTTATGCCTTTTACCGTCATTTAAAGCTAGAAACATTCACGACCAGATTTACTGATAAAATCTTTTACTGATCGGATTGCCTTGCAGGTCCGGGACTTTTGAAGTTGGAGTAAACAATTCTGCAAACATTCGAGGAATACTAGCGTCTGCTTTTCATCCCGAGTTCACTGCTCTTCAACGTTTCATTTAAGATTAATATGTCGTCGACACTGTCAGCATCTATATGCTATAATTATCCGTTACCATCATAAACGCTCCAGATGATTGGTCAGAAATGGCCGAATTAATGGCGAAACTAGGACTCCCCCGTTGACGAATTTATTTTTTAACAAAAACAGTTCACAAACACATGAGTTACACTGTGAAGTCACACGGGATAGGGTGAGCAATAAAACGCTGGAAATCCCCTATTGCTTGCGTAATTGAATGCATATTTTTTTGCAACGGCTTGACTCAACCTTTATATCAGCAATAGATAAAAAAATACTAAATAAATAAAAAACGAATGAGGCCAAATGCCTTATAAATTACACACATACGTGTACGTGCCTACCACCGATTCAAATTCTGATTGGATAAACTACTTCAAGATCCATTTACATTATGTTAATGATGGATTCGTTCGTGATCTATATTTCAAACTTCGGCATTGCATTTTAATTTAAAGTTTATCCTGTATTCATTGACCTCATTTTTTAAATTTATTTTCCAGCGATTTCCATGTCCTAGTTAGAAACTTGGTGATCTGATTCAAATGACACTAAAGGCATGACGTTAGAGACATTTTAGGCATGAGGAATAAGCGGCATGTGGGAGGTTTCCTAAGGAATTCAATAGATATACTTTTACGCTGATACCATTCGCTGTAGATAACTACTTCACTAATGCAACTAAATTGTATCTCATTTTTGCCCATTTTTAACAACCCATTATATCAATAGGCCATAACTGATGTATTTATTAATTACTTCGCTAACCCATTCGTACCATTTTACTACCCAAGTGGTAATTTGTCCGCTCCTAATTATTACATACAAAGTCTGGCGGTCACGACGTGGTATTTATGGAGAATAAATAGTAGTTATGTACAATTTCGAGGTTTCAAGTCTTCTATTTATGGAAGTATCAAGCGTATCCAATCCTTTCAATCAAAAGTCCTGAGAACAATAGTAAATGCCCCTTATTACGCCAGCAACAAAACCCTTTACAACGATCTTAATATACCTTACATTCTCGAACTCATCCTTTCCAAGTTTATGAAATCCCCTAGCACAGTCATTACACTGGACCACTTATCCCTATAATCCTCCTCGCAGACTATAATGGCAGTGGCCTCGTGACCTGCTAAAAATGCTTAACCATGGGAGTCCTGGCAATGGCCAGTTTCTCCAATCATCTCCTGAGCGTATGTGGCTCTCGCGCTCTTCGTCGGCCTCCACTTGCTTGTATCCGGTGACGCGGATGACGGATGAGAGCGTGGGGGACTTCCCAAGACTCCACTTCCTCTTTCGCATGCGAGGGACGTGACAACCATGCGGATTTGGAAGGTCTCTTGGCTGTTTGTAAATACTGTATGAACGAGCGAGTGAATGAAAATTGTAAATATGGCATGAATGAAAAGATTTATCACAATTACTTATTGCCCAATGAGGCAGATTGTAATTTTATCATAATAAAATTGATTGAAACCGGAATAAAGCTGTTTTTTTTTTTATTTATGGAAGTGAAATTAAACTCATTGTCCGGTCAGGGATTTGAACCCAGAATCTCCATATCATGAAGAAGTCACACTAACCCACTAAACTAAAACAAAACTGAAATTTCACATTCTGGTAGCCTTCAATGCTTGTGATTTGTTTCCGATGGATACGATTTTTTTATGAAAATATAATACTTTTACTGGCTTCGTAATATAAAATATTCATTTAGTATATCTCAGTCAACTAATGAATACTAAGCACTGAAATTGATTAATACCTAACGTGTAATCAGTAGCATCGATACGAAGTGCTCTTTCAGGTCCCAAGTTAATTTTAGAAGGTTTTAACCCAGATAATTTATTTTATAGCCTGTTATTATTAATTTCATAGTTATAAGCTCGCTATAAAAGATCGAATGCTAACTATAAAAAATTGGGGTCGAATTTCGAAACATCCTTGAGGCCAACTGCTATTTCAATTTAACGGCACATAAAACCGTAAAGGAAAGTTGTAAAAAAGGATATATGATATGCGAAGATGCCAGGGTTAGCCGGAGAAAGTATTTTTTTCTAATGAGAAAACTATTCTTTTTTTGTACATTTCAAATGAAAGTCATAATCTAACGAGAAATCAGATTTTTTTTAGGCACTATTTTAACGTTTGCTGTACAAGTCGATTTTTTTTCAATATATGAAATATATTTGTTATTTTTAATTGTTTTGTGTTATTTATGAAAAATATTAATAATAATGCGTAATATAGAACGTGGAGAGAAATATTTAGAGAATGCTAAAGTGAAAGTCAAGATTGGTCGCTTGTTTTTGTCTTTCTGAAATACCAATAATTAAAAGATTGGGAATAAATTACAAAACTGGTGAGCCACAGCGAAGGGAAAAGGAAGTGATGTTTGAGCCCGTGGATACAGGAACGTCACCGTCAATATTAATTATCACATTGTTTCCTACATATGTAATATTTTACATTATCTTATTTTTTTATTTTCAAATTATTTAATCTGTATTTTTTTCTTGTTTTTTTATGTATGGTAAATGCCTGTTTATTTTAGTTATTATTAATAGTATACGTATATCTTCTTTATTAATTATATATAACGTCATAGTAAAATAAAACACTATTAATACAGTATCTATTTAAGAAGACTTAGTGATCATGAAATACCTACGTAGAGGATTTAGTCCAATTAGGATTTAGTCCAATACGAAAACCAACTTAAAAAAAAAAAAATCACTTTTCACTCAGCTTTGGTCAGGATGCAAGATAAATTATTTTATTCTTTAAATTAAACAGCGACTTTAAAAGGGAATATGTACGCCTATCTATACTTTTTGACATATCCAACATACAATATGGCTGACACGAGCTTAATTCAAACCATGTAAATATCGAATACAAATACTGCTTTCTGAGATTTCACATGTACATCACTGCGTATAAAAAATATCATGATTCACGAAGTGTTTGTAGAGCACTACGTCGTCTGTGGCTCTCACGCTCTTCGCCAGCCTCCGCTGGCTCGTATCCGGTGAAGCGGCTGATGGAGGAGCGTGGGGGACTTCCCAAGACTTTCGCATGCGAGGGAGTTGACAAACAAGTGGACTTGAAAGCTCTCTGGGCTGTTTGTAAATACTGTATGAATGAGCGAGTGAATGAAAATTGTAAATATGGTGTGATAGAAAACATTTATCACAATTACTTATTGCCCAATGAGGCAGATTGTAATTTTATCATAATAAAGTTGTAATGCACTGTCCCCTATTACATCGCATTTTGTGACATCTCCTTCCGTTTAACCATTATTAATTCAACCTATTTAAGTATTATATAAATATATCGCATATATAAATATATATCGTTTGTAAATATTGTATGAATGAGCGATTGAATGATGAATAGTGAATGAGAACATTTATCACAATTACTTATTGCCTAATGAGGCAGATAATAGTAGCACAATAAAGAATTATATATATATAATATATATATATATATATATATATATATATATATATATATATATAGAGAGAGAGAGAGAGAGAGAGAGAGAGAGAGAGAGAGCACTACGTATTCTGCACCTCTAAAGATTTACCCAGTTAAAAATGAATTTAATTTTCTAGGCACAATGAAAAATAAAACGAACCTTAGGTGAGCTCACAGGACTATTCGCTCTGCCGGGAACGAAAATCTTTAATGAAATCACAGCCATACGGTGCACTCTTAAAAACCACCTCAACTGTTAACTGTTAACTGTTCTCTGATAATCGCAGTTTTGCTTATCTTACCAATGTTTTAGAAATCCGTGGATTAGTATTTCTTGTCTAAGATTTATTGAAAATCGTCCAATAAAGATATATAGTAATTAAATTTAATCCCAAGTGACAAATCTTCAATTTAATTTATATACAATACAGTAGGGGGGGGGACTCTATTGCTCTGCCCATCCCAAATAAATAGTAAAAGGGTAGAAAACAATCAATCCAATCCTAGCTAATAAAAAAAGAAATAACATATAAAATTAAAAAATAAAAATAAATAAATATATAACCATTCCATTAATATATGCAAATATAAATCATCATGAAACTAAAAAAAAGTAATACCCAAGATTTCAGTCTCCGAGGAGGATTATAGGGATGAGTGGTGCAGTGTTATTACTGTGCTAGGGGGTTGGTTGGATAGGTTACTATGGATTTTCATGAACTTGGAAGGAATAAGTTCAAGAATGTACGGTATATTAAGATCGTTATGAAGGGTTTTGTTGCTGACGTAATAAGGGGACTTTACTATTGTTCTCAGGACTTTTGATTGAATGGATTGGATGCGCTTGATGTTCGACTTTTTTGCTGTCCCCCATAGCTCCATTCCGTATGTCCAGATTGGCTTAAGCACAACTTTGTAAATTAGTAATTTATTTTCTATTGAGAGATGGGATGTTCTTCGAAGTAGCCTGTACAGTTGTCCAAAGCGTCTGTTCAGTTCTTGTCGTTTTAGCCTCTTATGTGGGTTCCAGGTCAGTCGTTTGTCGAGATGTAATACCCAAGATTATAAAAAAACAAACAAAAAAAACAACAGAGAGACATGAATAATGATATAAGTGAAGCTCTGACTAATCGCTTGTAAGCCATAAGTTAAACGGTCTTAGAAAAATAATCAGTTAAAAGAAAACTAAATTCGATCTATCGAATGCTTATTTTTCTCACCCGGTAGGTAAAATAACGTTTATTCTTATCAGCAATAAACTATTTCACCAAGTATAAACGAATCGGTTCTTAATTTATAGCCGAGGTAAGGTCAGAAAGGTGAGGTATATTTAGTATATTTACCGGGGTGGTAATGTATGTACAAACACAGGGTCGATGCCTTGTTAGCTGCTAATATCATCAGCCATTATTACCCGTCGTACAGTTTCCAAGTGTTATTTACCTTCTAATGAATTTTCGAAAATCGAATGTTACTCAATTTATTTATTATCGAACATTTACAACAGGAGGCTCTTACAAGATATGACATACTTCGGGATTACCCGAAAATCCATCATTCAAGTTTTCCTTGTGTTGAGTTTTGTAAAATGATAGGAACGTAGCAAGTATAGCCAGTTCAATACAAATATTCCATGCATACAATAAAATCGACAATGGATTCGACGGAGTCTCAAACAGGTAGAACTAATTGCCTAAGCTTCAATGCTTCAATTAAGCTTCACGAGATATAATCAAAAACCTTGTTTTATACAGTGTATGCGTGGGAAGATTGAAAAATAAACGAGTTTGAAGCAACGATAAAACTAAATACAGAAAATATCTTAATTAAGATCAGTGACGTTCGAAAATCCCAGTCTTCTGAACAAGGATTTCTTACTTGATCTAGATGTCAGCAACATTATTCATTAGAAATATAAAAAAAAAACAGGTTTCAGCTTTTGAAAAGAGACAAAACCACCACCAATAATTGGAATGGTGTACTTACAATATATTCAATGATTTCATTGGATCAAACACGGATAATGTGAAACGTTAGAATACATAATTGTCTTTAGGCCCTGGTGTCCTTGAGACTCGCCCACGTTACATCAGCAATAGATATCATATTACAATATTCACGATCAAGGAGCGGAGGTATAATAGCTGTAAACTATAATTTAGGCGCAGCACTGATGTACATGTAAGGCATTAGATGTGGATAATATGTAATTTGAAATGGTCATTGTATAGAACTCTACACCGCAAGTATACTTATTGATTAGTTTCGATACTCCTAAAATATATGGTAATATATCCTTGATTTTACCGCGAACGGCTAATTAGTTAGAATTAAGTTCAATTTCCCTCCCACAAGTTTCAATTTTTGAGTTGGCTAAGTTAAGCTCAGAAAATGAGTGCTTAAACGAGAAAGACTATTAGAAAAGGGGAAATTGAAGAAGGAAGAAATTCAATTCCTCCTTTTTCTAACATTCAAACCTATCATTCTGCCCCGTCACGTGAGAGGCAAATGGTGTGTTCATGAACTTCAGCTATTAAGAGTTGTGGCTACAGTGTCTGTGTTGTGAGCCCTGATATTAATAATTCCTTATAATAATCATCCACTAAAGTCCCTTTACATATTACTTATTGTTAATCAAGATGATTAGATCTTTGATTTGGTATTCTAAACAATATGGCAGCTAGATATTATGTTTTTAATTACCAAGTAGTTAACTCAAGTTTATTCGCATGCCATGCATCGTATGCCTTCGTATTACGCATGGCTTTGTGGACATTTTCTTCAAATATGAGACTTCTTTTTGTCACAGACTTCATAACAATCAACTCGAGTCAGAAACGCGCTCAGGAGTGAAAATGAAAACGAGTTTTATTCTTTCGAAAATACATTTCAGCCATAACTAGCGTTCTCAACGATAACACGGGCGTTTAGCATCATAAATAATCACTGCACTTCCTGAAATGATCAACATAAACCGAGTATGTATGCTGAAAAAAAAAATCAGTATTGTAAATACAGAATGACAGGGCATTACTCAAGGTAAATACACTGAGCGGTAGAGGGCTGAAAGCTGCGGTCGACTGTAAATAATAGTTATAAACAGAATTCCTAGCCTTGGCGGTTATGTTTACTGCAACGCATGAAACAGAACTGTCTTATCTTTCCTGGCCTGTATTTAAAATCACGGACGGAAGCGAATAACTTTAATGTCCGTCCCTTGACATTGATGTTTTGATTGTAAGTATTCTGTTTTGTTTTTTTAGCCTTCATACACGACCAATTCAAACTGGTTTTTCATTTCGATAGGAATAAAAATATCTGATAATAATGTTACAATTAAAGGTTGATTAATATTATATTATATTCCTTTATTGTGCTATAATTACAATCTGCCTTATAAGGCAATAAGTAATTAAGATAAATGCTCTCATTCATACCATATTTACAGTTCATCATTCACTCGCTCATTCATACAATAAAGGTTGATTAATAAGGTTCCTTCTCACAACCAAAAAAGTGCACTATGGAAAACACACTGCTAAAGTTGGTGCTTCTAAATAAACGTTGATTTTTTTTTAGACTTTCGCTAATCTAGCAGCATTTAAAAGAACTGAATTCCTCATGAAAAGTTAGACGTTATGAAAATATTAACTAAAAGTTTGTGCCTAATTTAAGTATGTCCCCTAGTTTTTTTTTCCAAAATCTCATAAAATGATGAGCAGGTTTAATCTCGGGGATGTAATGTTACTTATCAGTAGAGACTGGATTTCTCTGTTATTGCATTTAGAGTCTGATAAATTATTTATCCGTCCGTTTCAAACCGAAGGAAGCTAATTTCCCAATTTTATTTTGTGCAAAATTGGACATTGAAAAACATTTTGGACTCGTTGAGATAAATTTCAGGAATGGTTTTATTGCACAAAATTGCACTATTGATTCAATTTAATATAATCTAAATTTCGATTTAGATATTAAATTATTATTTTTATATTATATAAGTAAGTATTAATTTTATCTGTAATTAAAAATGTATAGAAATGATAATATTACCGTTAAGATAGTAAATGGGAAAATATTAAAATTCGCAGCGTTGAGTACGAGTATGCAATGGACCCATTCATAGATACTAAGGGTTTCATCGAAAAAGCTTTTTATAGGTTTTGTTATTTTATAAAAATTATATAATGAAATAAACAAGTATATGATACACATTATACACGACTGGACAGAACTGACTCTAATAAAGGTGATGGGGCTCACCTTTTTGATCAAACTTAGAACTAACTTACATACTAATTCTTAACCTAATTTTTCCCCGACAGTCTGTTGCCATCAATACGGGAGGGGTAGTGGGGTCATATTGTTAAACACTGGGTTGGTTAAGTGCAACAACAAGTCAAAAAACTTAACGTGTCTCCGGCGGATGAAATCACCCACCGACGGCACGCCAAGCAACGGGTGCAGGTCAGTGTTCTTTAACCTCTCGAGAGAGGTATGTTGGACCATTTTTCGCATGATCTCATTCTGGAAAAGTTGGAGAAATTTGGCTGTATTGTCAGTCAAGTGGGTAAATTGCGGGGCACCGTACAGAAGGAGGGAGAAGATATGTTTCATCAAAACTGAAACAGTGGATAAATGTTTATCCTGAATTAAAAATTTATGGGAAGGTGGTATTTTGTTCTTGCTGTGATAAAACTATAGCTCGACAGAAAATCTTATATTGACGTACATTGCAAATCATAAAAGTTTTTTATTTATTGAGATATTTTAGACGAAACCCTCTTCCTTTTTTTTTTTTTTTTTTTTTTTTTTTTTAGTTTTGCATAAACGACAACTTGAGTAAAATTAAAAAAAAAAAAGATCCAAGATGGTCTTCATTCAAAGATCCATTCCAAGCCTTTTTTAAAGCTGCTGTCACCTTCTTTCCGAAAGTTTTGACGACTTACTCTCAAAAGAATATACCGGAAGAAAGTACCTTAAGAAAAAACTATTTGAAAGGTGTTTTTAATTTGATGATTATTAATATAACACATATGCTGTGTTCGATGAAACTACCGATGAAAGAGGCCATAACATCTTCTTGTTGGAGTTATTCGTCCGGGAATTAAACCGACCTCTTCGTTAATCTCATGCAAAAGTCTTTTTAAGTAGCAACCATGAAACGCCTTCTCTTACTGTAACATGCAGCGCCCTACATGATCAAAGCTGGCTGGCCGTGTGGTGTTCAATACCATTACCCAAATATGAGCCACGTCAGCTGCTTAACTCATGGGTTGAATCGAGTGCTTGAGAAAGTACGGTCAATTTTCTCCGGAAGTCAATAAAGTTATAAACAATGGTGTAGCGACCGCTAACTACATAAGATAAACCACCCTATACTCTATTGCATATATATTGTAAGCAAAAGTAAAATAACATGAACTAAATGTATTATAAACAAATGTAAATCATTGTAAAAGTGTTAAGCAATAAAAGGCGGAAGCCAACTAAGTCATAAAAGAGAAAGGGTCACCAGCTGGCAGTCATAAACAGTCATAAACTTAACAACCGTTTAGAGGGTACTTAAGGCAGGGCTACTGGCCCTGTTAGTTAGTCTCTTAGTCTCCTCGCCAGTCCCCTCGTCAGCCTCCTCGCGAGTCTCTCGCGACTCTCCCGTGGCCTTTACTCGTGACGCTTGCTTGGTTTCCGCTCAAACTCTGAAAACTTGACTAATTCTTTATGAAACCACTGTCCCTGTTCTCTTGAACATAGTGTATTGTCGGGGCACATACCTATCATAAATGGAGTCAGATAGTAACGCCTTCATGGAACGATTGTCCATGTTATAAACTCGAACAATCCGCACTTGTCACCAGGGCTAGGGTGATCAGGAACCTCCCTAGTGACGACCCGACAAATGGAAAAAAGTGTTCCTCAAATCTCCATCTCGGGTGGTGAAATAATGCAATGTGAACTTCCGCCGGAACCAATTATAACACGATAGGGGCCATGGTTAAATACAGCAATGTTTTAGGCAGAAGTTTTAAAAAAGTAAGGAATTGATAAACGAATTAGAAGAAAGTGAGGCTCAATCTATCATATAAGTAAAAAAAAGACATTCTTAATTCACCATCCATTACATCAGATTCTACCCTATCCTATCAAATGCTAAGACAAGTTTGGAATCCATCCAGTAAGTACACTTAAATTCACAGAAACTGTTCCAAAGAGCCTAAGAAACGTTGAAAACGACAAGGAAAGAAAATTAGACGTCATGGTGGAAAAAAGATTGAAGATGACACCATTCAGAAGGAACCACCCAAAATCACCTGCTACAAAAATGCCCGATAACTTCGGTAGATCTTATCGTTCCTTCACAGTGTAAAAACATTGACAAATGTACTTTTCAAAAAAAAATTTGAAAAGTACATCAAACATTTTTATGAACTTTTTAAACATTGTTTATTTATTTTTATTATTATTGATTTTTAAATATTTTGTAATTAATATAACAACAATATGTAAATAAAATTTATAATATATAGATTCATTTTTTCTTGCATATATATTTTTTTTTTTTTACACCAAAAAGAAAATTTTTTTTATCGTATTTATTCTGATTTAGGTCAAGGTCAAGATAAGCCCGCCTTCTATGAATATTGGAAAGTAACCAAGAAAAGATGATTTTTTTTTACTCCACGATTTTGGTAATTTTGAGTTTTTCACTGCACAAGATTCCGATCTTTATTTATCAGTATCCTCAAGCTGCTCGATTGAAAAGATTTCCTTCAGGTGGCAGACAACTCAATTGTTCTGTGGTACATATTTGCATTCATACTGAAGAAAGATGAATAAAGTGGAATTATGGACGGTTTTCTGATAATTCAAGGCGTTGAGGGATTTAGATTTAAGTACGGTAGAATCCCGATAATTCGTATTGTCAAGGGACTGATAGTTTGGTAAGAATTATCGGGAGTACGAAATTAAAAAACGTATTAATGCAAACATGTATGTATTAAGAAGTATACACAATGTAGTAAGGATAAACAATATGCAATAAACACTTGTTAATACTAAACTAAACAATAAACAATACATGCAATAAAAAATATGTACATACTTATGTTCTAGATTAAATAAACACCTATCATTTATATACGATACAAAATCCGTAATTTTTTTTAGCAACAATCCTTGCAGACGGGTATTGTCAGTTCCTTTGTATATTTCCTCCAACTGGTACATTTGAATTCCTTGCTTGCGCGAACCACTTTTTTAAGTTCTCTTCAAGCTGTGGGTAATCACCAGTCTTGAAGCGTTTTACTTGCTTGATGTCTAGGAAGTGATTTTGTCCTTGTTCTTCACGATTGATGTGATCGTGGAACGAGGGATTTTAAAACGCGTGGATACGTCAATTTCTTTAAAGGTACTGGCCACGGCCTTTATGTTTTGTTGTTTCTCTTTTATAGAGAGGCTAACTTTTTTCGGAGGCATGGTAACGTGTCACAACGATAACGACAACGAGACTGACCTGTAGAAACGAAAGAAAAACTTAGTACAATTCCTAAAACTTTCCCTCTCTCCTCTCCTTATTTCCTTTCAGTAAAAACAGTACGAATTACATATGGGATTTCATAGAAAACATTTATCTCACACTCATTCTGCTCTCTGGTCTCTCACTGTCCTCTTCCCCTTTCTTGAAACAGTACGAATTAACGACGTTTTTGAGCTAGAAATACGTATTATAAGACGTTTTAAGTGACCTTGAGCATACAAATAATACGAATTACCGAGGGGACTGAAATGCATTGTTTTTATACAACTTACCGGGATTTTCTTTGGGGACGAATTAGCCGGAAATACGAATAATCGGGATTCCACTGTATTACATTTAAAGAGTTTCGTTGCTTTCTTCGAACTACAAACCTTTATTTATTTATTATCTTTTAAGTGGAAGTTTTTTCTCCTCTCTTAGTGACACCGTTTATGATATGCAAATTTAACATGTTTGTAACAATTTATTGTTCTGCGCTGTTGACAAACCAGGGATTGAAAGCTCTCCGTTTAGCTATACTTGTTGCCGGTGCACGCAAGTGCTTAAGTGCTGTTTCGGATATTCACTTTCCAAACTGGGCAAGGTTATGGTATGCTAATAACCCTCTTAAAAGGGAAACACACATAAAATCTCCCTTTACATCTGCCAGAGGACTGAACAATCAGTTTTAAGTGAACTTCTCCAAGTGAAAACAACTACACAAAATTAGACACAAGTCGTTAAAATGATTTTCCCGGGCTTAGCACACTCGTCTAAATACGAAGCACATTAAGTCATATCAAATATATATATAATTAACAACATATTTCGACTATTATCATATAAATAACGCTAAAAACTGGCAACTTTACCTGTACCCAGATACACCTCAAAAGCAAGGAAAACAACACTGGGGGGAACACTTCATGGGAACTGACAAATCCTACTCATATTTATTTTACACATTCTATCCTTGGAACCAGGCGAATAAATTATTCATTAAAAGTAATAATACAACTCGCGTTTGATGTAACAATGGTTACCGGACGATTGCTCCTCTCTTCCGAAAAAAGAAGTTAGTGTATATATAGTATATATGTAATATGTAATATTATAGAATATTACCAAAATAAAGAAGTTGCGAATTTGACTGCTTAGCACTTGCCATTGCATAGCATAATCGATCATTAGGGGTAAATACAAACTACCTGGATCCTCAGAACAATACTCATAACTTTTGTTTCCAAAATCTTCCCTGAATTTCTCACAAGTAATTTTGAAAAACAACTGACTGAGAAGTGCATGACGGAAAGAGTGATAACTTCGCAATTTCACTGTGTGCAGGATTTCCGCGCCGATAACAGTTGACAACCGCATGAACGACGTATAGAGGTTAATCTCCTGAGCAAAACAGCAGCGGGTTCGAGTCCCGCTTAGTAGAGGGTAGTAACTTTATTTAGACCTGTAGATACCCCCGATTACGTGGCCACGCAATCAGCCCATGTATAGCAAAAAACAAAGTCAGTTAATGGTGGCCATTGAATAAAAATAAAAATAAAAAAACAACTCTGCC
The DNA here is from genome assembly GCA_930367205.1 of Acanthosoma haemorrhoidale. Classification (NCBI taxonomy): domain Eukaryota; kingdom Metazoa; phylum Arthropoda; class Insecta; order Hemiptera; family Acanthosomatidae; genus Acanthosoma; species Acanthosoma haemorrhoidale. Next base: position 20,612,415 of record OV884013.1, on the reverse strand, counting down.
TAGAACAGGATACAACTTATATACCCTTCGTTTTGGAATAAATCAACGTTTTGAATCTTAATTAAACAAAACGGTTTTCCCTCAATTCAAGGCTAACAATATATTTTATTCTTAATAAAACTGTCAACTGCATTGAATACTAATCCAATTTTGATGTATTTATGCCGGGATTAGTCATTGAGATACGATTCTCAATATAAAATAATAACTCTCAATTCGCGATAATGCTGTGACATATTTATTCTTTATATTAATGCTTACAAAATATTTATTGAAGGCCAAGCCCGAACAAATCCTTTACCACAGGATATTCCGTCGATTTGCCCCGAGTCAGGCGATAAAATTCATACAATCTACTTCAAACTTTTAAGATATGCATCACTTAGCCCAATCTCCATCGGATTAAGTCCCGAGTTTTCGTTGAGGCCCATTAAGGGTAGTAGTAAATAAAAAATAAACGTAAAACAAGTCGAATATCTGGCTTTTAAGATTGATTTTTTTTCTAAACCCCTCAAATTTTTATTTTTACAACCTAAACTAATATTAGCTAATAATATTTAATTGAGCTGTAGGTTGCTCCTTAAGTAAGATTTTATGCCTGCAGTATAGAGGACTAATTATCTGAATACGTGAAGAAACAGACGGGCAAAAAACAAGTGTTTATGGTTATGAGGGAGAATAGGCTACATTCAAATGGCGTTAATTTTACTTCTGGAATAAGATTTCCTAAATCTAAGCACAAAGCAACTATTTTAGATTTGAACTTTTAAATTTTTCCCCATGGTTAATGTCGGTGAAGCAAAAAGTAACGTATTTGGAACCAATAATTTCAATTTCGTTCGGGAGAGATTTTTCGTGATCGGGTTGGCTTAAAACAAAAAATAAATGTATTGTTATCGAAATAAACGATTTCCAACCGCATTATTTTGACTTTCCTAAAATCTATAACCTGCCATAATTCTTTAGATCAGGTCTATTCTTGTTCCTCCACAGTTCATTTTTTTTTCACAATGCGGGGATGTATGCAACTTTTCCTTATCAATTTTTTTTCAGACATCCCCACGATATGGACAGCACTACAGCATATTGTTTTTAATTTCAAAAGATTTTTTTTTTTGAGATATTGTTTTACCTTGTTCTTCGTTGACGACTCCAACCCTAACTCGAGCTGTTTGCAGATTAATATCCTCAACTAGGTACTCTGAACGTATTCAGATACATACAAATACATCGCCTTTATAATAAAGTGCTGTAATAATTAGGGTTCGCTGTTTTATGACCGCTCCAGTAATCAAAAACGACTCTAGTACTCAGTAGCTCATTAGAGTACCTGCAACAGGCGAAGTGCATTATGTAACAATCGACAATATCGCAGCCACGAAGGCACTTCGTACGGGAGCAAGGCCTTCATAACAGCTTCATGAATAATTCGTGAGGCGGTCGGTGTTCCTATGAATATTTAAATGTCTACACAAATCGGCATGCAACGGCCGCCTTATTCCCTTGTTGTCGTTAGCTAGCTCATTGCCGACCTTGTCCAACCCGATGATATCCAATATACACAATAGAATAGAAAAAAAAAATATGTGTTTCGGGACGAAGTCCCCTAAAAGTAACAGCGTCGTACAGACAACGAATTTATTTCTAGCAAACAAAGAGAAATATTACATCATAAGAAAAAAAACGACAAAGTACAACCTCTATAAGAAAAAAGTGCAAAAAAATTTTTTTTTAACTGCATTATATAAAACAAGTCATAGATGGATCGACATATAAAACGATATAAAGAAGTCGGTAAAATACATAAAATGAAAACTATAAATTAATAAATACAAAATAGCAGACAAGCTAAATAACAGACAGTCAAAATCAAGGAAGGTGCAAGTTTGCATGCTTTTTGAGACTGTTCAAGGCGGGATGGAAGTACTTTTGGCCGCCATTTTCCTATAATATCGTCTATATAGAAAAATAAGGTCAGACAATATAATAATGATGTAATGAACTGTATCAATGATTGTAATATACGTACAATTTACCAAAGCTGCGTGCTCACCCCGACGGCCCGACTCGGCATTTTTACGCTTTTACGAGTTTTTTTTTTATTTTTAAACAATAGTGTCACTAATTGTGCACGGAACCTTTCCCAATTAAAAATTATCTTTTTTTCACAATAGGTGATTTAATATTCCATAATCGAGCTATATTTTCCAAAAAAAAACTATCTGATGATATCGATTTTGATGTCTTTCAAGACATTTCTTACATAAAAAAGAATAAATATTTAAACACGCGGATATTTAAAAGTTAGAAAAATTTCTAGATACTGTAGGTTAAAGATATCAGAAGAAACACTTTGCCCTTACTAACTAGATCTCCAGATACAAATAAACCAAAATTATAAAGTTCATCCCTAAATACGCTTGTCCAAACATCGAATGATTTTTAGTAAAGAGACAAAGTGATTGATTCATTAATCATGATTCGATTCGCAAAACGAATGATTTTGTTCGATGTGATGATAAGTTTGTGTAGCGATAAAGGAGGCACCGAAGAGCGGACAAAGCGAAATACAGATGGATAGATCTGGATCGAGGTTAATGTCCACTACGCGTATTAATAGCCACCAACCCAAGGGAAAGGACAAAGAACAATTTACCCACCAAATGATTTTTGTTTTTTTGTAATGGAATCGCTTCATTGTTTAATGATCGAAAACATAAAAATGAACAGACAAAATACCCTGGCATATCCTAGAACAACCCTTCTTGGAGTACTCCGTGAAAATATAACGTACAAATCTGTTCCAGCGGAACGAGGAAGGTTTTTCATCAAATACACTATGCATGGGTTCAAACCTCAACACGATCCCGAAAATAGAACTACATGAGAATACAACCTGCTTCGCGAAAATATAACCCTTAAATATTAAAGGGAAAAGTGCCCATTGACTCTGTGAACTATTTGATGTTAACATTTTAGAAAGTCCCAAAAATAAATCAAGGCAAAGTGATTTTTTTTGTTTTACATTTGATGCCTCATCAATGTTGATATTTAAATATCACTTATATTTTCAACTACGAACTCAGTGAATACTTACATTTTCCAAATGCATAAGTAATCTTCACAACAGTTTCATAGCATTCCTTGAATATGTATGACGTTCATACGTCACCCGTTATCTACAGGTGACCGCCTATCGAGGGTACTTCTACTAAAAACGATCAAGCGAAGCGCGAGCGAATCGTGCACAAATAGGCCAGCGCCGGGATAGACTGTCGAGAGGGGAAGATCTCCTTTGGGAACTGGCCAACCGGCCACTGCCCGCAGTTTTTTCTTCACTACATGAAGAGCAAATGTTCTAATAATACAAAAACAATCGTGATGGAAATTTAAATTAGATTCATTTCGGTACGAAACAAACAAAACAAACCAAAAAAAAAAATGTTTGAAAGAATCAAGTAAACAACATTGTAAAGAAAACTACTTATGTAAACGAGTGATTATAATACTAGTCTCAGCAATATAAACATATAATTATTGCGAAGTACATTAAGTGTACTTTCAATTAAGTGCAAGTTACATTAAGTCAACGGATAAGAAACTTCGACATGGCAGATGAGTAGAACTTTGTTTCCGACTTACCAGTGGAGCTTTATCAAACTTAAATAAAGTAGAGAACATCAAGCGTATCTAATCATTTCAATCGAAAGTCCTGAGAACAATAGTCAATCCCCCTTATTACGTCAGCAACAAAACCCTTCTTAATAACTCTTGAACTCATCCCGCCCAAGTTCATGAAATTCGATCGAAACCTATCCGACCACCCTAATCTTCTGCATTACACTTCACAAAGTTATTATACATCCCTGTAATCCTCCTCGGATACTAAAACGGCAGTGGCCTCGTGTTCTGCTATAAATACGTGACAGTGGGAGTCCTGGCAATGGCCAGTTTCTCCAATCATGTCCTGAGCGTCTGTGGCCCTCTGGCCAGCATCCACTGGCTCGTATCCGGGGACGCGGCTGATAGATGAGCGTGGGGGACTTATCATGACTCCGCTTCCTCTATCACATGCGAGTTAATCAACAACATGTGGGTTTGGTAAGTCTCTGATCTTGGGCGACCTGATTATGTTATACGCTTAAGTGGACTAGAATAACGTCGTCATTGAAACTGTCATTAGAAGTGTATTGGCAATGTTTTTGAAGCACCAGTTTCATTCAGAGGGACGATATTTTGCATAGAATTCCAGATAAGTTAAAAATAAAAGCCACCTCATTAAAGGTAAAATCATTATTCAATTACTTGTAATTAATAAGTATATATTTTCCTATCACATCAATTAGCGTAACAAATCAAAGGTCTCGACATCAGAATTAATGGAGCTCTAGTGATTTAGAGGGTTCAGTAATTATTACAGAAAGACATTTAAACTGACAATAAAATCGTTTGCACAACTTGAACCAAATCCTTAATTGTCTCATTCATCAGATTAATTTTAATCTAAACATCAAGGCAAAGAATAAAACATTGATGACGAATCTTGATTCTCGTAATTACGTCAGTTCAATACTTCATAAGGCATTAAATTATGTTTGAATTGTATCGTCTGCTTTAGACCAAAGGAAATATGCCAAAGAGGTTAGAGGTTTAAACAAAATAGTGTATGCCAGTATGAAGTCACAGGATAAGACGATACGTCATATTTACAGGGAGAAAATAAACAAAACAAAAGTTGTAGCTCGTTATCGTATCATTTACTGTACGTTCTGTGCGAGAAATTAAACTCTAAAATCTTTGCTGTAAAAAATTTATATATGATAATATTGTCATAGCAGGCGACATGTTTCACAATTCACGTCTTTAGGGTTATTAATAGTTTGAATAAATATTTGAGTTTGCTGGGAAATTATCACCAAGACTAAAGGCAAAACATACAACGTTCTATTAGGTAATAGGTGTTTGGTCAAAAGGACTTAAGTCTTGTGTAGCGACCGCTAACTACACGAGATAAATCACCCTATACTCTATTGTATATATATTGTAAACAAATGTAAATAACATTACCAAAATATAAATTATTGTAAATATGGTAAACAATAAAACATGCAGCTAGGAGCCAATTAGATATATGAGCTGGGACACCAGCTGCCAGTGGCAGGTACTAGACCCAAGCCGCCGAGAGACCTTCCCGGCTCACGTCTCTGTCAGAGAACAAAGGAAACCACATACTCGACCCTCATTGGGTACTATAAAAACGGTCCTTATTGGCTACTGACGAAGCCAGCTGGTTTAAGACCGTCGGTTTGGGGCCTGTATATCATTCTCCTGGGAACTATAACTGGCTCGTGGCTGCTCTGCTTGAAACTCTGAAACTGCTTGTTTATGAAAAACCTCTGCATCTCTTTCTCTCCTCACCTCGCGACGTTTTAGTCCGGCGTTATCAGACCCCACACCTTCCTAGTGAGAATCTCTGCCTTCGTCTCGCTAAACCTAGCACCTCCTTGGGAGAGACCTCTCCCTAGTGGACAACGGTTGTCGTGGCCCTGCAAGCTTACCAAGCAGTGTTCCCCACGGCGATTCAGTCTGCCTCTTTCCGGTTCACACTCGCCTTTGGGATCCGGACGGAGTTCGCCTACCCTCAGATACCGAGTGTGAATTCGTGGTCATTCCAAGATCACACAAACTACCTACCCTATTCCTCTTCTCCTGAACATAATGCATTGTCGGGGCACATACCTATCAAATATGGAGTCAGATAGTAAGACCGTCATGAAACGATTGTCCATGTTATAAACTCAATCAACCCTCACTTCGTCACCAGAGCTAGAGTAACTAGGCACCCCCCTCGTGACGACCCGACAACATCTTTTTTACGAAAATTAGGTTTTTATGTCTTCTTGGCAAAAATGTCTGCTTTTTTCATTGGTACAAAAGGCTTAAGATGAGTCTGTATATATATATATTAAAGAAGCTGAAATGGAGGGCACAAGTCACATTTGCTGTTCAACAATGATAGCCACAAGTGAGTTTCGATGACACTTCATCTCCAACCTAAGTCCTCTTGACCAATCATCAGTGATATAATATCCCCGAAAGAACTCAAAATATCCTTTCACGACATACGGACAAATAAGAGGCTATTTCTATGGATTGAAAGCTATAACGATAATAATTGTAAATATAAATAAATCTGATATATTCACAGTCTATTTAATAAATGAATCATAAAACGGATTTACTTATTTTTTTAATCTTACTTTCGTCACTAACTGCAAAACAAGTGCCAAAGACGAGTTCAAGGTTACAAGAAGCCAACAACAGAACGACACAGAAAGAAAGAAAAATATTTGACTTTTGAATTTAATGTCAATATTTCCGAAATCCATAATTGTGGAGTTGTCCATTATCAAGTACTGAACTGCTGATTTGTGAAACACTTATACGGACAGCCCTAAAAAAGCTGTTAGTGTTTCAAGTTGCAAAGATTTAGGGTAATGCCCTTAGTAGGGCAGCGAACCAATGCAATAAACGGTTTGAAAACTCAGGAATTTCGTAATAAATCCAGTTTTTTTGTCATGATTCTGCTATTATAAATCATCAAACATCACACACAGGACAAATATCCTTACACGAAATACGGACAAATAAGAGACTATTTCTATGGATTGAAAGCTATAACGATGAAATTGTAAATAAAAATAAATCTTATATATTTACAATCTATTTAATAAATGAATCATATTACGGATTTACTTATTTTTTTAATCTCACTTTCGCCACTAACTGCAAAACAAGTGCCAAAGACGAGTTCAAGGTTACAAGAAGCCAACCACAGAACATTGTAAACATTCCACGTCGTGAGTTTTGAGAAGGCCCTAACTTTTGCAATTCGTTTCGTTTCTTGAATCCAAATTTATTTTAATTCTTTTTCGCTCCGAACAAAATGGGGAGTACAGGATACCTATCAAATAAATACAAGGAACAGGGGAATTGCCTTCATATCACAACTGTCAGCATTCCACCAATAGAACTTTTACCAATCTTTTTGAGCCCTGGCGTCACTGCTATTGTGAAATAAGTCATGTATGTAATTAATCTTCCACCAATTTGGTTTTCCTCATATCTGCATACGTGTCCAAAATGTCTCAGTTGTTCCTTTCAAAGACACATTTAACTTATCCGTAAATATTTCAGTGTTTCCCACTACTCCCATGAATAGTGTCTCATCTCAATTATTTCTTTAAGGCAGTCTATTGTTCATTTGCGTGCATCATTTCTGGAAGAAGTATCGTTCTAACGATAGTTAAATAATCTTCGTAGAGGAGGGTCTTTTAAAAGAAAAGAAAGAAAAGCTTTATTATGAAGTACAATCAAAACACTGGTATATACAAATATTAAGAGTTACATTACTACCTACTGGATGGAATGTCTAGGGACGAGTGGGGTCTGGGGCTAAGACTAAGACATATATGTATAAGAAAAGGATAGTTCTGGGAAGTAGGGAGTAAGGGAAGTAAGGAGGGTTGCTAACTTAAAAATAACAAGAACCATCAGTGACTTCCATGAAGTCACGAGGCAGGTAAACAGTTCTGCTCGAGCCCTTTCTACGGATTCTTAGCAACATTATAAATATTATATATAAAGCAAGCATTATAAAACTGATGACCAATTTAGTGTCTATTTTGATCTATTTCAATCAATGTCACCGTCGTCTTATTGATATAAACGTTACCTGACTACATATATGCCATAGTAACAGGTAAAGGCATTCAGAAATAGACAATCAGTTGTAGCAACATCATGCCATTCCGATAATTAAACGTATTTTATGTAAAGATTCACTTCAGAGCTAAGGTATTAGTAATTTTGGATTCAGAAATTTTGGAGTAACGTTGTCAATATTTTCTATTTCCAAGAGTTTTCAAAATCCTATGAATAATGAACGATGTTCAGCTACTCATAATTTAGAATGATGAGAGAAATGATGATGGTAGTATCTATCTGTTACATCATCTTTATAATCGTGACAGTATTTTTTTTTATGTAAGTGGTGAACCAAAAGAAGACGGAGTTAAATTTAATTTAATAGCTCCGATTGTCGGTGCATGTGCTATTAGAGGCTAATAGGAAAACTAGATATTTTAAAAAATACTAACCACACTTGAAACTCAAGGACCCACCAGACGTAATATTCTATTTCTAACGCGTATGTTGTACCAGGAAAAAAACTATGAAATTATGCACCAGGCAATTGGATACTCAATGTTTTTAATTAATTACTGTCATAAAAAAATTAACCCATAATTTCCCCCGAAAGATATAAAAATCGTCAAAAGTATAATTTTGTACCGTGAAACTGAAAAAAGTATATTAAACTAAACAAATACCTCCAAGTATGTCATGACATTTAGGATTCAATAATTACTACCGATTCAAATTAATCTATGACCATGTAGCATATTTAATATAGTATATATCTGTTATCTGATTTATAGATAGACTATTTAAAAGGACAACTTTATTTTGAAAAATGTAATGTGCACCGATAATCTTAAATATTTTTTTCCCTTCAATTAAAAAAATCATTCGATGTTTTGACATGTTTTATTTTTTTATAGAAATGCCCTTGCAATCAGCGATGAGATAACCCCATTTATGTTTGCATATTAATATAGCGTATATAGATTTTAAAATAAAAATATAGACGGGTTTCATTGGTTTTATCGTCGTTTTTTTGTTTAATTTTATTTTTCTGAACAAAAGCATCAAATAAACTGAAATACTTTCATAGTAGGATAAATTCTTTCATACATTTTTACACACGTACCAGACAGGTATAAGCTCGATTTAATGGATACAACAATAATAAAACCATAAAATATAATGCTTATGAAGAAAGACTGGATCATCAAATCAGATGTGCTGAGGATAGCCTCATAAGAAAATCGCGATATAATATTCAACATTATTAATTCTTAGCTAAGAAATGATTGATTCAGAATATAAAAAAAATATTTGACTTTCCGAAAATTTAATGTCAGTATTTCATAAATCCATAATTGTTGAGTTGTCCATTATCAAGTGCTGACTGCTGTTTTGTGAAACACTTATGCACGTATATGGACAGCCCTATAAAAGCTGCTACATTGTTTCAAGTTGCAAAGATTTAGAGAAATGCCCTTTCAAAATTCAGGAATTTGGTTAATAAATCAATTTCTTTCTCAAGATTCTGCTATTAAAGCATCAAACATCACACATAGGACTGTATCGGGACATACTGCCAACGAAGATCTTGGAACAGAGGACGCGCTAACTGAAACAATACAAATCCGATATCAGATTTGTATTTTGTTTTTTTTTCATAGATAAATAAATAATCTGTCCATTTTGATTTTTTTAAATTTTCTTTACTCGTAATGACAAGCTAAGGCGGAATTCAATAAAAGAAAAAATGTTCAGAGGGTGAATTACCGTTCGTTAAGATGAAAGCCACAACGAGTACAATTTGGTCTAATTGTTTGACCAATTCCTATCCTTCTTCTATCAGACAGAAATACAAATAGCTCTCATGGCACCAGTTTAAATTGTTTTCCCTTTAGTTCATCTAAAGTCTTAATAATGTTTGATTACAAAGGGGAATCTAAAACCTACAAGGGTGGAATAGTCTAGAGCAGGGTTGGCCGAACCAAATGATTTTGCGGGCCACTTTGGTAATGCATCATAACTCCGCGGGCCACATAAAATTATATATCCCCATATTAGATTTAAACCCACTATAGACATTTTTTTGGGGTGAACAGTTAAAACATAATTAGTTATTTATATTGTGTTTACTCTTATTCTTACATGTAAACATAGATAATATAATAATAATGATACTAAACGCGCCATATATTCGCAAGAATATTATTTTAAAATCAAATTAAATTTTTTCTCATAATTTCGGCAGTTAGTTTTTGAGTATATGAATGCACAAATAATGTATTTTTTTAATACATTGCTTTTCACTACTTTGGCCATTATAAAATAAATATATTTTATAAAATTGTGATGAATCTCGCGGGCCGGAAAAATGCCCAAGGCATGTGGATTGGCCACCCCTGACCTAGAGTATGCAGCACTATTGAGATTTTTGAAAATTGTAAGTTATAAAAAAATCCTATAGTAGATTTTGCAAGGTTGTAGATTGGCTGATGAAAACAAACTAGTTATTAGCAATATATAGCACAGATTGCTCAGTCCACACTGATGATCTTGTAAATTTGTTTCAAGGGTGGCCCTATGTTGGGTCATCCATTTGATCTGCCTGCTCCATATACGGAGCCAAGATAGAGGTTAGACAGGGCACTTTACCTGTGCATTAGCCCAGATCCTCACCTGAGGCTTGATCCTCCTGTAAGTCGGCTGGTGAAAGAAGGCCCTGACTGCTAACGGGCAGGCCCTGACAGACGCCATCATCGAAAGAGGATGAAAACTGAGGATTGTTTCCTCCACGGCCACACTGTGGTCATCACTGGTGTCTCGGCTGGCCACTTGTTAGTCACTGACAGGTAGCAAGATCATTAGCAGATAATGACCTCCCTCTCACTGAATGCGGGCAGTAGTAGTCAATCCGACATGGAGTCATTCTGACACGATAACCTAATCCCATCAGATTGTGTTGTATAACAGATGGCGATAGCGGGGCTTTAATATATACTACTCTTTTCATAAATATAAAATAATTTAATTTTACATAATTGAATAATTAAAATCAGTAACTTCAACTCCCAAGCATCAAACTTATCACTTTAATGCCTTATGTATGGACACTTATTCCTTTTCAATAATTTCTCTAAAAATTTGTTTATTCAAAAGAGTTTTTAAAAATATTTAAAAAAAACTACAACCAAAACGTAAACAGTCTAGTTTCATTTCTTGTTTTTAAGATTTTAGTTATAGGACTCAAATCTTTATTCAACTCAATACTTATATTTTAAGCAGTTCTATTTTTATTTTTTTTTAAATAAATTCTGTTATAAATGGTCGACAAATTATTCTCAAGTTTTTCTCCATTTATGGAAAAAAATATTGCTACTGTTGGTTCAACTATCGCTGTATACAAAACGCATTTGCTAGTCGATAAATGCCATAAGAAATTAATTATATCGAAATTTACCTGAAAACATTTACCTGTAAAATTTTTGGCGAATGGATATAACCTATTACGATTGTAACGCTTATTTAAATATGCAATTACATTTGCGAAAAAAAAAATCCATTATTGTAACTATTTCTATAAGATTGTATAGTAAGAAAGCAATTCTTATCAGTAATTTTTTTTTTTTTCTTGACCTATGGTATGGCTCCATCATTTGCTCAAGGATGAACATAAACTCATTATGCAATATAGCAAACACAATAACAGATACAGTACTCAGAAAAAGTTTCGACCTAGTGAACGGATTATTGTATATTTTTTTTTTCTCGTTTTTATAACTTTATTTTTGAATAGACATTTGTAAACCATAGACATAAAGTATACAGTGAATAGACCTTTGAATTGATCAAAGGATGTGCTGTCAATATAATAATTAATAATTGTCACGGAAGGAAGTGCAGTTGCGTAACCTGCTGTCGTGAGAGCGGTAATAACATACTGAATGAGATCTCTCGTCCTATTTTTTATCTTCTTTCTGTCAAGTCTGGGATTTGTATGCAAGTCAGAGATACGTGTGCTATTGTGACAACACAAATTTCTTTATTGTTGTTCTTGTATGTTCATGGATTGCCTGAACATTCAAATGCTCTGTAGAGCATCGTCCTGTTGTAACAGCAGCAATTGATATATTTATATAATACTTAAATAGGTTGAATTAATAATGGTTAAACGGAAGGAGATGTCACGAAATGCGATGTAATAGGGGACAGTGCATTACAACTTTATTATGATAAAATTACAATCTGCCTCATTGGGCAATAAGTAATTGTGATAAATGTTTTCTATCACACCATATTTACAATTTTCATTCACTCGCTCATTCATACAGTATTTATAAACAGTCCAGAGACCTCCCAAATTCACATGGTTGTCACCCCCCTCGATATGCGAAAGAGGAAGCGGAGTCTTGGGAAGTCCCCCACGCTCCAGAGGAGGCTGACGAAGAGCGCGAGAACCACATACGCTCAGGACATGATTGAAGAAACTGGCCATTGCCAAGATTCCCACTGCTATGAATTTATAGCAGGTCACGAGGCCACTGCCTGAGTGGTGCAGTGCAATGACTGTGATAAGGGATTACGGTGGTTGGATAGATTACTATGGAATTTCATGAATTTATAATAATTGTTCGCATTAAATCGTAGGAGCTGCAGAAGAACAAGACAATTCATTAGTAATAACATAATAAAATATTTAAATACTAGTCGTTCTTGTAGCGATTACGGTGAACGAACTATTAGCGGACAGTTCGCAAGTATACTAAAGTGTTGTACTCCTTCCTACGATATAATACGGTTACGCTGACATTTTTGCATATCTTAAAAGAATAAAATGAAGTCGACGAGCCAAAAAAAATTACATTTTGTAGAGATAAAAGATTTTATCCATGGTTATGTTTACTGATATCATTTTTTTATTTAGTTCTTTAAGCGCACAAAGGCGCATTAAAGTGTAGGGTTAATTTCCTTTGCCAAATGAACCGGCCAGGCCCAGATTCAAGGTAATGTTGTTTTTTTTGCTCAATAACGAATATTCATTTGGAACCGATACGCTGATAATAGTAATACAGCATTAAAAAAAAAATCTAAACGTTATAACACTAACCTAAAGCTTTTCCTTATAACCTTATCATCCGGTTTAAGTGGTTTTGAAGGTCTGATGCGGCTGCAATTTGCGGATTAGTTCTAAACATTGACTTGGCAATTATTATGAAAAGAGTAAAAATTAATGACAGTGACAGGATCCCCGGGATTAGTTTTTCTACTTAACCAATAATTATTATTTTTTTTTTTTACATTATTGATGTTTATCGGGTTAGATGTCGAATATCCCCAAAGTGGGGAGGAGACGCCCACCGCGGGCTAGGGTCGCTACAACCTCTTAGCCGCCGTCCGGCGAGCGCCAAGAAAGAGATAGGACGGGTGGACCTGGTCTTTCACCCTAGCTGGCGGCCTAGTCGGCGGGCAGCTTAATTCGCTTTTATCTTACTCCATAAGATCTTAGAAGCTGTGCCCTGACAAATCACTATGTTCAGGAGAAGAGGAACAGGGTAGGTTTATAGGTAGTTTATGTGGTCTTGGAATGACCACGAAATCACACTCAGCTGGATCGCCGTGGGAGACGCTACTAGATAAAGTTTGTAGGGCCACGGCAACCGTCGTCCACGAGGGAGAGGTCTTTTTCAAGGAGGGGGTAGTTCTAGCGAGACTAAGGCAGAGATTCCCACTAGGAAGGTGTGGGGTCTGACAACGCCGGACTAAAACAAAGCGAGGCTAGGAGAGAGAGAGATGCAGAGGTAGTTGAATGAGAAGACCATGGTTTGAGTAGAGCAGCAAGCGCCAGTGCAGAGAGAGAGAGAGTGAGAGAGAGAAGTGTTCCAAGTCCCAGTCCTGTTCGTTATGCCAACTTTTTTTTTTTTTTTTTCCCCAAAAACCCCTTTTTTATACCTTTTTACAAACAGATGAACAAAATTGAATGAACAAGATTTTACAATTTTCTCCTCGTGCTGCATACGCAGATGCATTTGAAGGAGGTAAGATGTACAAATACAAATTTCTTTTTGAAGTTAAAAACTCAATAAACAATATGCAGGACTAGGTGATGGGGCCCACCTTCGGTTTACAATGTGGGAAACTTACGAACTAAAACCTAAACCTAGAACCTAAGAATAAAGCGTTCCAGCCGCGACAGCGTCCTGCCATCGATGGGGGAACGGAGCGCGGGTTATCGTGTTAAACACCGGGTTTGTCAAGTATTGCAGGGAGTCGACAAATTTGATATGTCTACGTTGAATGAATTCATCCACCGTAGGCAGCTCAAATATCTCATGCAGCTCACTGTTTCTTCGCTGCTCGAATGAAGTACCTCTGACCACTTTCATCAGTATACCGTCTTGGAATTGTTGGAGTTTATTAGCTGTCGTATACGTCAGATAACGAAATAGCGGTGCACCATACAGCAGAGTAGGCCTTAGTATGCTCTTGTAGATCAGTAGCTTGAGACGCAGTGATAGATTGGGGGAAGTCAATAAGTGCGCAAGGCGGTAAGACTTCGTGCGTGTAAGCTTCAACCTCTTCGCTAAATGGTTACTACAATGGAGATGTCTGTCCATTTTAATTCCCAGATATACTAGGTCGTTGGCTGGTGAATTAGAATTAGATAGATGAATTATGCCAACTTGGGCCAGTCTCGCTGCTTATATAGGCAGGCCAGGAATGGTCCCTCACCTGTGGATGTTTCCCCCACTAGCTTCTCCCCCCTCTCTGACTAACGTCATAAGCTTTATTAAAAATATGGACACACAGATAGATATTTTCTTGGCCGAGAAGAGGGAACTTCTAATTATTCGTAATTAAGAGGTGGCCACAACAATGTTTAAAAAGAAACATTTACATATGTTTATTTGCACTATTGGTTGAACAATAAGCTTGACACAATATCATTTTGATATCAATATTAATTTTGAAACAAGATAAATACAGTAACATTAATTTTTTTAAATGCAACTGTCTTTATTTTTTAAAAATGTAATTTTTCAATGTAAATGGCTGTCCTTGATGAGACCTAGACAGGCGAAACGTTGACGGTCTAATGATATTGTGTCAATTCTTTGTGAAGTGACTTAGCTTAAGGGACAGACAAGCAATGCAATATACACGATAATTATTATTTTTAACATAATCACAATTAGGATTAAATATCATAATTAATAATCACTTTGATGTAAGATAACGTGGAGTAAGTGCGCACCATCTTTTGGGAATTTTAACTTTGATTGACTAAAGATTGTTCTGTAGTTAGATTTGTTTTGATTCCCCTCTGTTTCGAATTTTATTATTTATTATACCGCACCTATTTTCACCTAAACCTATAGGTGTTTATGGTCCTTTATTATGGGGGCGATCCTCTAATTTTAATTATGCTTTATTGGGAGGGCTTAGTTCCGTTGCTCACACAATTTGTTATCAAATAAGAATGGATTTGATTATTTTATTAATGTTTATTATTTTTGTTTACAGTTTTAATATAATTGATTTTACATATTTTTTTATTTGTAACAACAACTTTATTATGATAAAATTACAATCTGCCTCATTGGGCAATAAGTAATTGTGCAAATCTCATTCATACCATATTTACAATTTTCATTCACTCGTTCATTCATACAGTATTTACATACGGCCCAGAGACCTCCCAAGTCCACATGGTTGTCACCTCCCTCGCATTCAATCCTCAGAAAGAGGAAGTGGAGTCCTGGGAAGTCCCCCTCGCTCCTCCGTCAGCCGGATTTTATATATAACAAAATTGTCTTTGATTTATTTCATTTACCCTACTTTTTTTGTTGATTGTCTTCTTGTTTGGCTGAAACTAACCGTTCCCCCCATTTTGAATTTTGCTGAAGGTGAAAGTGAATTAGTTAGAGAATTTAATGTTGAATATATAGGAGGGGGATTTCCTTTTATTTCTCCTTCTGAGTACATAAAATACAAATAAATCATAAAAGTAATTTTAATGTAAAAAAATAGATCAAAGGTCACAACCTAAAAATTTGAAAATAAATGATAATATATAATAACAATAATAAAATAAAGTGATTTTTTTCCCCGTAGTTCTCAAACTAATAAAAAATAGGATGTGGGGAAAAAAAGGTAAATTATTTTGGATTGATGGGTGCCTTTCACTAAGGGGAGTCCTATTTGAAGGATGTATGAGAAGGACATAGGGTGTGGGATGCCTAAAGGAGGCGGGTGGGTTCGGGAAGGTAGTGAGAGTCTACCTATGGTGGAGCCTAGGGGGACTAGGCATTGGTTTGTAGTCGGCCAGGTCATACCTGGCCCCGCCTCTAAAGGGGGCTGCACTGTGTCGGCCTATCGGCCGGGAGATCGACCCACCCTGAGCAGGTAGAAGGGCTGGGTGTGGCTCGTTCAGTCCCCGTCGGGGTTCTTTGAGGGTCTCAAATAAAGTGATAAAATTATTATTATTTCTTATATTATTATATAATATATTATATATACGAGTATATACTATACTTTTAATTACGTGTCAATTTAGCAAGACCGAAGTGACCTCACTAGTTCTAGTTAGACGTTCGAATCTTCTTGACAAGGTAAATGCATACCAAGTGCCAAATCGCTTAGTCCTTGATGACTATTTTCCTTTTTGAATTATGTAATTCGGTCAAAACATTCTGGTATACACATCCTTGTGAGTCATGTGCCACGAATAGAGTTCGATAAACACAAATAGAGAATAATTGAAATAAGTACAAATTTATATTTGTCATGAACATTCTTTATAGCTATTAGACACACTAATCCTTTATAACAATTTTTATTGCACAGATAAAGCTAAATGCTTCCTAATGAGGTTTCGGTCTGGATCAATAATGAATGAATAAGTAAATCAAAATGAATGAATCGTGTCTCATAATATATTTTTAAACAATTAAGAACAATAACTAGGTTTTCGGTCACCAAAATTTTAGCCATTCCGTCAAAATTATTGAAGACAATTACTTAAAAAATCGATTTGAAAATAAACTTCTCTATGCCTTCCGCTTTATAGGAAGTAAAGCGACACAATTTTCTCCACTGAGTTGATGTCTTTTAATGGTGTTGGTTTAAATGTTTTGGCCTAACAGTCGTTAGACGATCCCCCCAATAAATTTTCCCGCCGTTTTTAAATCGTGTTCATCTGCTTTCTCTTTATCAAACATTTTTCAAAATACCCATCCAAGTCCTCACAGAAAGATTATCATCTTCAGCGGCATTTGTCTTTGATGAAAATTCCATAGATTTTGTTGCTCTTATACTTTTTCAACTTCGTTGTTTCTCTTCCGGCCTATGATTTATCCATCTCCTATGTTCTTCCCGAACCAATATCTTGTAAAACTTAGCTGCCGTTATCATTTCACATCCCATAGCTACATTTCATTATCTTTTGTTCTGTAACCTTGCGGCTTTGAATGGTGTCCAGAGGAAACTCCTGAAAATACTTTGCAGACTTATTGTTTACTTCGCTTCCGCTTGTCAAATAGTCAGTTGTTTTGTGAGTCCTCATTTCTAGACCTGGTTGATTCCCAAAGTAGGGCGAGTGTAAGTTAAAATTGAGGAATTTAGAACTGACTTGTAATCAGAGAATGCTGTGCCATTTGTGAAGCTATGAAGCGATGTGTGTGTTCTGAAAAGACTTCTCGACTTGCTGAATAGTTTTCTGTTTTCGCTGAAAGATCTGGGAGTTCTATCGAAGAACTATGATTTTGAGTGTCTCTTTCAGAAAGCACAGTCTTAGACAATAACAACAACAGAGAAGCCGCTTTTCCCTAAGAAGATAACTACTGGGTGTATTTTGTCATCCGTCGCAGAAGCCACATTTGTCACCTTCACGTGAACAAGGTTATTATAGTGAAAGGGTTACTACTGCTTAGTGAGGACCAGAATTAGAAAACGGTGGGAGGATAACAACTATCAAATATTTTTAATGAAAAACTTAAAAATCTGGTAAAATAGTCAATTTTACGTAATTGGAATTTCGGCACAGTGTTGTTTGATTAAAAGTTTAGGAGGGAACTTGATACACATATTAGAATTAACAAATGAAAATTAAAACCTTCTCCTCGTGTTAGAGCTGAGGTTAGCAAACTTTATTGTCTGCAGGGGCCATGTTTCTTACATGTTTCAGTCTTCGTCATAATTTTGTGTGTTTTTTGAAGGACAGTTGCGCACAGGCCAAATATTCTGAAACTTATTTATTGTGCTAAAATAAGTTAGATCTTATCATTTCACATCCCATAGCTACATTTCATTATCTTTTGTTCTGTAACCTTGCGGCTTTGAATGGTGTCCAGAGGAAACTCCGGAAAATACAATCTGCCTTATTAGGCAATAAGTGATTGAGATAAATGTTCTCATTCATACCATATTTACAATTCATCATTCACTCGCTCATTCATACAATATTTACAAACCACCCAGAGGCCTACCAAATCCACATGGTTGTCACCTCCCTCGCATGCGAAAGAGGAAGTAAGGAAGGCCCCCACGCTCCTCCATCAGCCACGTCACCGCATACGAGCCAGTGGAGGGTGACGAAGAGCGTGAGAGCCACATAGGCTCAGGACAAGATTGGAGAAACTGACCATTGCCAGGACTCCTATTGTCACGAATTTATAGCAGGCCACGAGACCACTGCCGTTTCAGTCTCCGAGGAGGATTATAGGGATGAGTGGTACAGTGCATTGACTGTGCTACGGGGTTAGGGTGGTTGGATAGGTTACTATGGAATTTCATGAACTTGGAAGGGATGAGGAGTTCGAGAATTTAAGGTATATTAAGATCGTTATGAAGGGTTGTTGCTGACGTAACAAAGGGCATTAACTATTGTTCTCAGGACATTTGATTGAAAGGATCGGATACGCTTGATGTTCGACTTGGATGCTGTCCCCCATAGCTCTATTCCGTATGTCCAGATTGGCTTACGAATAACTTTTGTAGATTAGTAATTTATTTTCTATCGAGAGACAGGCCACATCTTACATTATGTCACCTTTCAATGTATCGTCCGTTTCATTTATTAGGCACGTCTGTCTTCAGCTTACAGGTGTCACTCATCGAAATCAAGCCAATCCTTTTTTAACCCACATTGGTTCGAAATTCTAAACTCTTCCTACACCACACCTAATAGGCACTAAGCGGGAATTGATATTCTTTTTTTTCAGGGGTGGGGGGGGTTGTCATTAACCTAATGGCAGCTCACTGTTCAATGAAGGCGATCTATCTAGTATAGCCTTGAGCTGGCAACAAGCAGACAGTCTGATTCAGCCAGTCAATAGTCATTTATTCGCCATTCAATAGTACATTGCGTTTAACACAGAAATGTAATTCCTTTCGGATTAACTTTACTAACTTTAAGACTTTGGCTGAATCACTTAGGAAATATTTAATGTGGAAAAACTTCATGGCCATAAACATTTGAGTATTATAAACAACTTTATTATGGTAAAATTACAATCTGCCTTATTTAATAGGCAATAAGTAATTGGGATAAATGTTCTCATTCATCATTCACTCGCTCCTTCATACAATATTTACGAACAGCCCAGGGGCCTCCCAAGTCCACATGGTGGTCACCTCCCTCGCATGCGAAAGAGGAAGTGGAGTCTTGGGAAGATTTTATTCTATTTGCAGTATATTACAAATATTTACTATATTATATTAATGAATAAATTAAATAATAGTACGAAATGAAAACTGCATTGAGTGAAGAAAAATATAAAAAATAGAAGTCAAATGTGATCCAACACACAATTCAGGGTTTCCGCTGATGTCCAAAATCAAAGATACCCTAAAACTAAAAATAATAATAATAAAAACAGAATTATTGCTCGTCATATCTAAATGTTATCACATACTCCTTATCTTTATTTGATATGTAATCCAGCTGCAGCCAGTTCTAGCTGTTTGTCAACTTGGAGGGACCTCATTCACAATCCAATGGAAAATAAACAAAACCCAATCCGTAACGAACTGGTAAGGAGTCCTCTATCCGAATGATTTCCACGCACGTATCCATCGTTAACCGAAACGAATGATAATAATCACATCGCGTTTCTTCGGATACCTAGCTATCAATGTTCAAGCTGCTTCAATGCCAAGGTTGAACCCGAGGAAATTAATACTGCAACTGTTCCAGATCAGAATAAGAGAAGGTTTGTGTGTGTGTGTGTGTGTGTGAGAGAGAGAGAGAGAGAGAGAGAGAGAGAGAGAGAGAGAGAGAGAGAATCCCTCGAGGGACTCCTCATCATGAAACTACGGCTGCAAAAAAATTCGATAATATTTTTAATAACTTTATGTAATTTTATAGTCCACTTAAGCTGCAACACATATTAACTATTATTATTCAGGACATCAATGTCTATAAATTAATAACATAAACACCCTAGCTAAAATCATCAAATATTTAACTTTTATTACTAATTAATTTATTATTATTACTAACGTTTTTTTACGGGGTCGATTTTATTTTTAGCATCACTTGGGCATTACACTGTGAAATTCATGCTCCTAAAATAATCGCTGTTTGAGTTAAAGCTCGGAACACAATGTTTCCATTTTAATTTTAATGGGTTCTTGTAATCGTAGCGGCTTAGGTTACCTATGCTTTATGGAGATTGCTGTATTTTTCATTACTTTCCAATATAAAAAGAGCATCAGTGTGAACTTTGATGTCTAAATAGCTTGAACAGGGGACTCTCAAAGACTATAACAGACAGACAGACGGACAAACATAAGGTTTTTTTGATTTTGAAACCCTAAAAATGTTTAAATATATATGTATAGTAGAGATAAAAGATTGATAAACACGAAGAACAAACAAATGAATATTTATCAGTATGATAAAGGCGATCAAGGGCTTTGCTTCGAGTCTGTTTACTGTTCAATTTAAAAATTGATTCGTCCATTTTCGAGAGCATAACAGTAGCACAAAAAATATCGTGTGTACCTTACTATGAAAATTTTAAAGAAGTAAAATGCTAGTTTATATAACTGATCCTACTATTTTGTAATGGCTGTTTGGAGTTTTGCTTACCATGACAGGCTAATAGGATGATTATGACAATATCCGATTTTCACCAACCGAGGACTAATAAGCATTAACTTTTTTTCAATCTCTCGCACATTTATATGACGATTGGATTTAATTATGGCTTTCATTTTGTCATCATCAACTTCAGAAGGTCGACCAGAACGTTGGTCATCTTCCAGTGAAAAATCTCCAGAACGAAATTTTTTAAACCAATTCTGACACGTGCGTTATGTTAAACAATAAACAGCATAAACTTCATATATCTCTTTGTGAGCCTCAGCCGCTTTCTTGCCTTTCTGAAAACGAAAAAGTAAAATGTGTTGAAAATGCTTATTTTTGCACTCTTGCAACTGACCGTGAACTGAAAGTTGTAAACAAAATTACACGGAATTCGTTTCTATAGCAACCTAAAGGTATCGACTACCAAAACTCAAAAGAAAAAAAAATCTAACATTGTCAAAAGAATAACGATACAAACATAACGCTATCTACTGGCGCAAACCGAAATCACTTTCTTGCCAACCCCAATGTATCGAGTATGTCCGGTAGATAGTTGATTGTAGTTAAGCACTTAAATTCGTTTATTTTGTGCTACTGTATTACATTTATTTTTCATATAATAATAAAAAAAATGGAGAGGACACTTATTGGGTACTTGGATCTACAATAACATGACAATATTTATCCATATTTCACAAAAGATTCGACAAATTTCTATTTTATATGTAATAGACGTTGAATGCTTGTTGTAAATAAACTATAGCTTGTTGAGACGCCCCCTCAGCTAGATGTATTAAGACAAGAGCCAATTGCCGGCAAGGAGAAAATTATTTTCTTCCGTCCACTGCTCACGCCATTATCTTCACATCTGAGAGCTGGGTCAAGTGTGCTAGATACCACGTGTTAATATGTATCAATGTAAAAAAAATAATAATAACAAGAGCAGCCAATTAATATTACTACCGAGAAGAACCATTTTTATAATTTATAACATCTAAAGAGTAAACGTTCCGAAAAGAAACGGCAAAATTTTGAATTGTTACCAACTTTTCTAGAATATTTAAATGCTTTTTTTATACGCGATTTGTTCGATAATTCTTCCTGCGAACACCTGAATAGGGGAAACATCGTAATTAAAAAATAATTGGAGGGACTAAAAAGCTCTATTGAAAAATTTAACTTTGACACTGTTACATGTATTCGCCACCAAGTAGGGTTTATATAAAAAGTGGTATTAAGAGATAGAAATTGTCTAAGGAAGGGCTCAGCCCTTATAACTTCAATATAAGGGCCCTGGGCCCTATAAGCCCTTATAACTGACATCAGCCTGATAACTTCTGTTATCATAATAGAAGGGGTGATGAGAAGGCACATCAACACATCATTCAGCAACAGTCGTCGAACACTATATAAAGGGTAGGTCTTAACGAGGAAATTCATTTGTCTGAATTTTGTTGAGGGTGCTTCCGGCAGTAATTTCTTGCAGATACGAGGAGCATCACGACTGGCACGTACTTCTTTCGTAGACAAGGAGAAATTACTGTTTGAGATACTGGTTAAGTCTTACACCGACCATCCAGGAACACATCGATGTAAACGTTGTAATCGTAGTTTATAACAAGAAACATAAAGAGTTAAAAATTTTAATTTAGAAGCAAGTCCTTCCATTGATCACCACATCAATTTATTTAAAATAGATTTACTTAAATTGAGAACAATATAAAAATATTAAGGATAAATTAATGTATAGGTAATTGTCTAAGTATCAAGAATACAATAAAAACAGTCAGAAGACGGGTGTAACATTTTGGCATCCTTTGTGTAAAAACAGAACTTAATATTCTTATCAGATCATAGATTTTGTAAGATCATTGAATGTTTTTTTATGTGATATTTGAGCAAAAATCACAATGTATTTATAATTTATTTTATTAAACCACTTTAAAGTTATACTTAAGGCAATCTGGACATACGGTATAGAGCTGTGGGGGAAAGCAAAAAAGTCGAACATCAAGCGTATCCAATCCTTTCAATCAAAAGTCCTGAGAACAATAGTAAATGCCCCTTATTACGTCAGCAAAAAAACCCTTAATAACGATGTTAATATACCTTACATTCTCGAACTCATCCCTTCCAAGTTCATGAAATTCCATAGTAACCTATCCAACCAACCCCCTAGCACAGTAATTGCACTGCGCCACTCATCCCTATAATCCTTCTCGGAGACTAAAGTGGCAGTGGCCTCCTGACCTGCTATAAATGCATAACAGTGGGAGTCCTGGCAATGTTCAGTTTCTCCAATCATGTCCTGAGCGTCTGTGGCTCTAGCGGATACTAGGCTGTTTGTAAATACTGTATAAATGAGCGAGTGAATGAAAATTATAAATATGGTATGAATGAAAACATTTATCACAATTAATTATTGCCCAAAGAGGCCGGTAATTTTATCATAATAAAATTGTTTTTATCATTAAGTTACTTTATATTATATATTATTGTTTGGAATTAGTTATTATTTTATTTTCCATTCCTTTACTTCGACATCCTTGTTTTATGGTTTTCTAGTTTTTCACATAGACATATTAATTGCAGGAGGGAGTTAATAATTGTACATTTATCTATTGTACATTGTACATCTACATATTATTAATACTGATTATAAACTAATAAGAACATAAAGTAAGAATTAAAGAATAGAGTGAATAAAATCGTCACTTACAATGGCAAAACTATCAAACGCTAAAAATTACTTTGTTTGAAAAGAACTATTCGATCGGATGGCGTGGCATTACAAAATAAAAGTGTGCGTTTTCATGGCCATTAAATATGTTTTTATACGGGCCATGTTTCCTCTCAAGAGACATTTTTTACTTCATGTGAATGTCTCGAGAGTTTAGAGCGTTTCATTGAGACTTTGTTGAGAAAATTTAGTTGTTATTCAGTTTCAAAATGTCGATCTTTGCATCGTTTCTATACAATAAATGTTAGCATTTAACAAAACAGCATACGTAATACTATCGTTTGAGCGAATCCCTTTCATAGTCCACCATTTCATTAAAAAAAAATAAAAATAAACCGAAATAAAATTTGGGCCAAAAATAATTTTAAATACATATTATGTTGACCGGGCATGAGAATAGATTATTTTTTAGGTTTTCATCCTGACGAAAACGAATTATGGACAGACATTGCTGATTACATATTCATAAGGCATTACCCATCAGTGCCATCCTTCACACGAACGGAGCAGACGTTTAATCATTGGGAGTCTTCTATAATTTCACAGCACATAATCATTTCTTTTTTTTTTTTATGGAGAAACATTATTTTTTAACTAAGATTTATATATTCTTATGCAATGAATAAAATCTAAGGTAGGATATATTCTCTACCCTAGGTAATAGCTATAAGAAGGTACCTATTGACATTTGATTCATTACTCTCATTGCTGATATCGACTTAAATTAATAATAGTAACATATTAGGGCAGCCGAGTTATAGAGCAGAAACTACCGGATATTTCTTACCTTCGTTTATTAATTAATGACAGTCATTTTTTATTAATATATTCACATAGTCTAAACCATGAATAATATTGCTTTAAGATCCCTTACGACGTTGTTCTAATTTGCAAATTAAATGGGCTTAAAGAAACCGGGCCTGCAATGACTTGCAATTAAAATGTATTTCCTGTGTCGCTAAAAAAGAAAATGTGATTTAAAAGTAAAATTTTCCATTCAAACTGGTCCGGTAAAACTTTTAAAGATGCTCAATATCAAGAAAACATGACATTTATTTGAGTTCAATTCAATTCAAAACTAACCGGTAAGTTGAGAGGTGAACATGTTCACAGGGGCACAAAACAAAGTCCCTAGATAATTTTAGGTAGTTCGCGAAATAATACCGAAACCTATTGCATTTATACAAAATCCGTTGTATTTTTTACCAAAATGAGTATCTATTTTTGTTGTGGAATCATGTAAATACCACATGTAATCTGCAATGTCTGCCCATAATTCATTTCCGTCAGGATGAAAACCTAAAAAAATAACCTATTCTCATGCCCGGTTTTCTCAATATTCCAAGAAACATAATATGGTGTATTTAGTTCATAATTCTTTCTGGGCCAAATTTCAGTTCGAATTTTTTTTTTTTTTTAATGAAATAGTGGACTATGAAAGGGATTCGCTCAAATGATAGTATTGTGCTGTTTTGTTAAATGCTAACATTTATTGTATAGAAAATCTTTCCAAAGATCGACATTTTGAAACTGAATAAAATTATAACAACACAATTTTCTAAACAATGTCTCAATGAAACGCTCTAAATTCTCAAGGCATTCACACGAAGTAAATTTAAATTTCTCTTAAAAGGAAAGAACATGTAATGGCCACGAAAACGCACACTTTTTTTTGTAATACCACGCCATCCGATCGAATAGTCCTTTTCAAATAGAATAATTTTTAACGTTTGATAGTTTTGCCATTGTAAGTGACGATTTTATTTAATTATTAATAATTATTAGTCAAAGGAACAAAATACTGGAAGGAAGAACCCGGAGCATCCTTAATTGGGGCTGTTGAATGTCAATAATCATCCTCAGTAAAACTGTCGTTGTATGTTGTTAAATTACTGAACTTTGTTTAATAATGACACGCTGTCTATAGCTCATCTCTTATTAACTCTCATTAACTCTATAGATCTATAGCTCATTTCTGCAATATTCAGTCGGCAGCTAGTAAGTAGCCCATCATTTCCGCCATTAGCTTGAGGAAGTCAAATCTGGATAAGGAACACAAACGGAAAACGGAGATTTTAATTACTTCAGTTGTAATTACAAAGCCATAAACCTAAACAATGCCTGAGAGTTAACTTTTCTCATTTTCAATTATACAACGTTAATAAAAGATATTATCTCGCATAAAATGTAATTTTCCCAGGCACATTACTTAAAAAAAAAAAAAAGACAAAGAAAAAATTTGAAGGAACCCCTTTTTCATAATTTTTTTTTTTTTCGAAGGAAGTTAATTATAAAAAGTCATTGTATAAAAATATGTGCTATGTTGCAATGTTAAGCAGAGAATAAAAAAAATATTGCTTGCATAATCCTAATAATACTAATCATGAGCAGATATTTTCCGCAAAGAAATAAATCTTTCTTATCTCAAAAGATCTTAAAAAATCGAAGGAAAAAAACATGACTTTTAGGTATCTAAGTAAATCTGAAATAACCACATAAACTAATGATGGTAATTTTAATTTGAAGTTATCCGTAGTTCTGTCTACGTCATACCTAGGAAAGGATATGCTAAGCCAGATATGTTTCAGTAACTCCCATTCATAAAACAAGCCCAATAAGTATAATTAAAATCCATTCACTCAGTTATATATTTACTGCTAACAATTTAATTATTTATTCACTATCCACAAATACAAACCAGTTAATTTCCAATATTTACATAATAACAATAATATTAAACTAATAAAAAAAATATTTCTTCATAACGATTTCTGCCTGTAGCCCTTACGTTTGGATAATTTATTTATCTTAGCAATATTTTAAAGTAATGGATTAGCGCTGTGATAACATATTTCTATACATTTTGTGGTTATCGTTTTAAAAATGTCTAGAATATAACCAGATTTGGATATTTCTTGCTTTGGTTTGTCAAATTTTATTCTCTGAAGAATATTTTGAAGTTTGCTGATCTTGACATAGCTGCCTAAGTTGCAAATAAGTAAATAAATTTGAGCTTTGATAGCCTAGATTTTCTATTGATGAAATGGAATATTATAGATGATTTTCCGGTTGTGCACATATGGTTTGTATGTGGTGTGAAAGTGTTTCTGCGGTCTCAATAAACCCATAGGTGCTTTGCAATAGGCTGAGGCTCTAATTCTTTATTATTAAATACTAATTTATTTACAATTTCAGATTCGATATCAATAGTAAAATATTTTTTGTTTTCAAGCCGTTTTAGATCCCAGCTAAGGCAAGAGTAATGGATAGCGGGGGCTGGCCTGAAATAGAACGCAGGAGCACTTTGCTAGTCACGGCGTATGACCGAGCGATCGATGCACGCATTTGTTCTGATATTGAGCCCAGTGCCGACGTTCTATTTGTGTTCAGTCGTGGGCTTAAGTTACCACTCGGCATAGAAGAGACATACTCACAGCAGTGTGGACATATCCGAAAGGGTCCGGGGGTGGCGAAGGGTAGAATGCCTGGCCCGCGGGGGCGGCAGGCGAGGGGTAGAAAGTCTGCCCCCTCGCCTTGTACTCCACCAGGAGCCTGTCGAAATCCTCCCAGTCGTTGTCGTCCCAGCTCATCTTCACCACTGTAGTCTCAAGTGGAAGATGGTCCCCTACCCTCAACATCCGCTCCCGCGAAATAGCCGGGACACCAATTACCGAATTATGCAACTCCTCCAGTCAACGGGCTGCCCAATGTCACCGGCATCATTACCGTTTCTGTCTCATCAGGACAAAAGCTACGATGGAGGACCATGGAGGTTGTTATATATATATATATTTTTTTTTAAGTGAGCCAGTTGTATGCATTGATTTGTGTTATTGCACGGGAAGCAATTAGTATTACAAGTCACACGCGTAAAGAAATGATAAGTAGAAGATATATGCTGTGATTTTTCAACCTGTAACAGGGACATGGAACTTTCTCAATGACCTTTTATCAAATGTGTTAAAAGTTAAAAGTCTACCATATATATACATATATCAACTCATATGCATATAAACTAAAAAGATAAATTAAATAGACTATGCTTAACTAGCGTAATTTATAAAATCTTCCACTGCATATCACTACGTTTTCGCATTACGCCAACGAAAGCAGTAGGTAAACCTAATCTAGGTCCATTATTAAAAAAAAACAAAAAAAAAAAAACGATATCGAGTTGGTTTAGTTTTACAGCAATGGTGAATGTTCTTATTTTTCTCTGCGTCTACAAAGCCACCTTTGGTCTTTAAGGCTCTACAAGGGCCGGTAGTGGTGTCCATGTTTCCTTGGTTTTTTTTTTTATTTTTATTATGGGGGGTATGAAATCCTTCATAGTCACTGTGGGCGAGCAGTTGAATAAGATAAAGAGCATTAGCGCAGGCGTATTAGCGCAATAGCAGCCCATTACATGAGTCACACTTACTGTCGGCGCTCCAGTTAACGAGTCAAAAGTCTTTTATTCTGCCTCTTACATATTTTGTGCTAGGTTTGACGTCATAATTAGCTAGCCCCACATAATAGAACCCACGGGGAGAAGGGAACGGCTCTTGAAAAGTTAGCCATGCGCGTTAGCCACATTTCTATCAACTTGACCGTCAAGAATGAGCGCCTAGTAATCATGTGTGTCATTATAACCTAGTGACAGGTTGTTAAAATGTTATAAAACTATTGTTGGAGAATCTGAGGTTTTCTATTTAAATACTTGCATATATGTTTTTTTCAAACAGTTTTGTTATGTCCAATACAATTCGTGGTCCATGGTTTTGTTATGTCCAATACAATGCGTGGTCCATGGTTTTGTTATGTCCAATACAATGCGTGGTCCATGGTTTTGTTATGTACAATACAATGCGTGGTCCATGGTTTTGTTATGTCCAATACAATGCGTGGTCCATGGTTTTGTTATGTACAATACAATGCGTGGTCCATGGTTTTGTTATGTACAATACAATGCGTGGTTCATGGTTTTGTTATGTACAATACAATGCGTTGTCCATGGTTTTGTTATGTACAATACAATGCGTGGTCCATGGTTTTGTTATGTCCAATACAATGCGTGGTTCATGGTTTTGTTATGTCCAATACAATGCGTGGTCCATGGTTTTGTTATGTCCAATACAATGCGTGGTCCATGGTTTTGTTATGTACAATACAATGCGTGGTTCATGGTTTTGTTATGTCCAATACAATGCGTGGTCCATGGTTTTGTTATGTACAATACAATGCGTGGTCCATGGTTTTGTTATGTCCAATACAATTCGTGGTCCATGGTTTTGTTATGTCCAATACAATGCGTGGTCCATGGTTTTGTTATGTCCAATACAATGCGTGGTCCATGGTTTTGTTATGTACAATACAATGCGTGGTCCATGGTTTTGTTATGTACAATACAATGCGTGGTTCATGGTTTTGTTATGTACAATACAATGCGTTGTCCATGGTTTTGTTATATCCAATACATTGCGTGGTCCATGGTTTTGTTATATCCAATACAATGCGTGTTCCATGGTTTTGTTATGTTGTGAGTGGTCCACAGCCGCGGACGAGGTCTGTCGTCCAAAGGGGCCGATCTAAATTGTCGAGGGAATGCCGGCTGGGGACCCAGAAGACTCACATTGGCGACCCTTCGAGCTGGAGGAACTCATCTCACCGAGAGAAGTAGGCCAGCTTCCTCTAAGCGGCAGATCTCGTTTACTGGGCCCAATGTTGGCTATTGATAATATTTTTTATATTTTGAGTTCCCCACTGCGCCTAAGTTGAAGACCTCCGGCGATAGACCCCCCCCCCCCCAGGTGTTAGCGACCGGGAGCGGCCACGGGTAAACGGTAGTAAGTGTATTTAATACGCGAGAATGGGCAATGTTAAGGACAACAAATATATTTATCAAAACGAATTAAATAAAATGAGGAAGGTAATTGTCGATAATATTCAGAAAAGTAGAAGAAAAGAATGATGTCCACGACAAAACCGCAAATCGTCATCGGCCTTGAGCCGTAACATGTTAACTATTTTTATGCGAAAATCTGACAGTGAAAATCATTAGTCATTTTTCAAATGTTTTTTCTTGAAGTGTTGAAAGGACAGTTTTTGTTTTTAATTTTCTCTGCGTAGGCAAAGGCCTAAAGGTGCATGAGATCTTCAATAAATAGCATCTTCAAGCATATAAAATATTCAAGCAAATATCACATAACATCTCAATATAATAATATATATAGTATATAGATATAATAATAATAATAATAGTAATAATAACAAAGGGTAATAATAATAATAAGCTAATTGGTGTCACAGGTACTCTCGTCACAACAGTACATAACAGACATAAAACCACTAACTATTCCATTGTAAACTACTCGACGGGCTAATACAAAAACTAATAAAATTGATTTAAGTGTGAAGTACAACATAATTTAAGTGTTACGACCATTGGTAATTACTGCCTTGATTTACAAAGTTTTATTGGCGTACAAACTCAAAAGTAGTGCCCCATTTATTGGATCTGTACACATTCGTCACCATAGCTACAGCTTTTATGTAAACTTTTTTAAAAAAAAGTGCAATGATCTGTTTTATTATACATATTCTTAATGAGCACGTCTACGTCGGCAGTTCAACAGAAAATATTTATTTTATTAACTAATGACCATTAATTATGTTTTATTTAAACAAACAAACACTACTTATAACGGCAGAATGAATTTCAACTAGTGATATGACTAGAGGATGAGATCTTCATTTCATGGAGATAAAATTATTTTAAGTTTTGCTAGGTATTTTATTTAAGTGTTATGTAAGTACACTCTACTTTAACTTTACCAACTCTACTTATGTTTTTACCAACTACATTTAACACGTAAGCGGCATCTGTTCAAGTTATTTTCAACTAGTACGTTTAGCGGCATCGGTTGACAGATCTCTGAACTAATACGTTCCGGGACGGAGCTGTTTTCGGAACAGGTTCTACAGTCGGAATGGAACAGCCGGAACGGAATTGTACACCCCCAGTATACTGGGGGCAACCTCTCTTCCAACTTACGAGGTGGTCAGTATGCTGAGGTCCGTGAGCAGGTGCGGTATTGAACAGGATCTGTCAGCCGACAGTCCTTACTCAGGGAGTAACACCACACAGATTGTTACTTTTTTTCCTATTTTGGCGATAAACACATTTTAAAGTGGTAACCCCAATTCATTTGCTTCAGTTTGATTATCAAAAATTAATCATTCATAAACTAATTCGGCATTAAAATATCAAGAATTATTCATTGTTTATAATCTTACTAATTTATTATTAACGTTCATTTATCACGGGTATGCAGTATAAATTTAGAAACTGCCTGTTAGTCCCCGACAAAATAATTTGTAAATAGATTCACCTGATCTATAATTATATATAATTATCTGGAAATTTAAAGGGGCTATGAAGAATAAAAAGTTCCCGATTCAAAATAATTGAAATAATAATAGTTGATCTGCATTGAAAAGAACGATTTTCGGAAATCGGCTCACTAAGGTGACCGAATCTTTGACTGGTGAGTTACGAACTTGCGAGGTCACAATTTATTCTCATGTTATTGAAAAAATGTAATAAGCAGGGCGCAATAAATTGTGCAAATATCCATGCATATAAACATATATGTATAAAATATAGGGTTTATAGGGTTTTTACTTCTTATTCATTTCCTCTTACCCCCTATGGCTGGCTCTGCTAAATGGAAAGTGAAGGCGCCGGAAACCAGTGAAGGACTAACATTTCCCAGGACGAGAAAGAAGATCAAGATACAAAAGAGATAAAAGAAAAAGACCAACAATTGTGTGATTTGGAAATCTCTCTTTCTCTAGTAAACGCTGGACGAGGTTATCGGATTCCATTGTAACCAGTTTCGATAGGCCCCGTTCCAGCTCCTTATCAAATTTACTGGTTCAGTTCAGATACGTAACAAAACTGTCAAAATAAACAAAACTTTAAATTCGAAGAAAGGGAAAGAGCCTCAAATCTTGCACGATAGTATTGGAGAAGCTAGTTTATAATAATTTCTAGTTGTGCCCTGTGGTTTCACTGTTCTTATAGTTATTATCCAAAGAAAATACCTATTGTATTAGTCAGGACTCGAACCCAGATCCTCCTCACCTCAAGTCACCCTGTTCGAGCTATAACCGTTTCAATGTTCAATATCTGATTATTTATTCTCTCCCAAAATTAGTTATGGCGAAGTATAACCAGAAAGGCCCTCAGTGATAATGGAAATTTTAATTTTTCGACTCACTACAATACTTGACAAACCCGGTGTTTAACACAATAACCCCCGCTCCGTTCCCCAATCGATGGCAGGACGCTGTCGCGGCTGGGGACGCTTTAGTCTTAGGTTCTAGGTTTAGGTTTCAGTTTGTAAGTTTTTTTTTTCCCATTTTGTAAACTGAAGATGAGCCCCATCACCTAGATTTGTATTCATGTTATTTCCTATTAATGTCAATCTGATATATGTAACCCAACCTCCTTCAAATGCATCTGCGCATAGCAGAAAGAGGAGAAAGTTTGTCAATTCTTTTGTTTATATTTTTACATTGTATTAAATTCAAGGGGTTTAGGGGAAAAAAATAACTAAAATGGAAATTTTACCTTGAAAATTAATTATTTTTTAATCAATCAGTCCACCTAGAATTTATCTTATCACATTTAATGTGTGTACTTCAAACAATTTTTTTTTTGTTTTTATCACCGGCATTGAAAAAATATAAAATCGAACAAATTGGCCACTTTCACAATCGGGAGACAAGTCTCTTTGGCATTATACGAGTATAATATGTGCAGTATGAAAAGCGTCAATGCCGGCAATATAATCTTAAACTTATCTATTAATTACAGGAAGGGTTTTTCAAATATGAAATAAGATAATGAGCAAATATTATTATTCTTGATTCAGTGCACAAATCCATCCACCACCGTAATAATTTAGCAGTGTTAAAATATTTATCAACTAAATTCAAGATTTTTTTTTTCAATTGTTTAAAGTAACAAAGATCACTAAAAAAATCTTTGACTTAATTCTTATTGAACTGTGTACCGACCACTAACTACATAAGATAAATCACCCTATACTCTATTGCATATACATATACATATACATATACATGTATATTGTAAGCAAAACTAAAATAACATGAACTAAATGTATTATAAACAAATATAAATCATTGTAAATGTGTTAAGCAATAAAAAAGGCGGAAGCCAAGTCACACGAGAAAGGTCAGCCAGGTACCCGCCGGGCCTAAGAGCCAGATGCGCGAGGGTACCACAGGTTATAAACAGTCATAAACACAACAACCCTTTTGGGGGCCTCTCTACTTCCAGGGCTTGTCCCCTGGCCGGGTAATAAGGCGGCGGTCACGTTCCTCGCCACAAGTGTGCGTGAAGCCGGGGCTTGTCATCGCCGGCTTAGACCCTTTCAGCCTCCCAGCAGGCAAGGGGAGAGGGTACTTAAGGCAGGGCCCCTGGCCCTGTTAATTAGTCTCTCGCGAGTCTTTCGTGGCCTTTACTCGTTGACGCTTGCTTGGTTTCCGCTCGAACTCTGAAAACTTGACTAATTCTTTATGAAACCTCTGAACCTCTTCTCTTGAACATAGTGCATTGTCGGGGCACATACCTATCATAAATGGAGTCAGATAGTAACGCCGTCATGGAACGATTGCCCAGGTTATTAACTCCAACCATCCGCACTTGTCACCAGGGCTAGGGTGATCAGGCACCCCCAAGTGACGACCCAACAAACTGCAAAGAAAGATGGAAGGAAGATAAAAAAAATGCAGTTTTTAGGGTTTTGTTGAATTTTTTTCAAAACCAGAAACCATTATGTTTTTACATGTGTGTATGTATGTCTGTGTTCGTTGACGTGAATCAAGCTAGTACTAGGCCATAACCTTTGTTCAAGCTAGTAAAAAAATGAGTAAGTTTAATCTATGAATTAGTTGATACTATAGACAACATTACATATACATATATCTCGTCTCGATTGATTTGTAATATGTGTTTAACTGTTCTACCATTACCAAAAGTCTTTAAAGCTAACATAAAGCGGGATGACAATTTGAATGAAAGACTTTTTTCCATTGGATCAATAAATTACGTAAGTCAGATTCAAAGCTGTCACTCAGAAGAGCACGATATCCAACTACCAGCAGAAAAAGTGATCCTTGGCTCTGAAGATAAGAAATGTTCGTTTCTGGGGATGTCTTGTTAGCATTCGGCCATTGTTTGTAGGCATGGAGGGTTACTGCTATATAAATTATAGAATGTTTTTACTTCCAGTGCCTTATGTTTTGTAGCTTGTTTTCTGTTCGGTTTTAACCTAATTCGGAAGCAGTCAAAAAGGATTTTTCTCCCACCAAAGAAAACATATTTCTTGCCATCCTCTTTGAGGCGCCGACATCACTTGAAGAAAAAACATAATTGAAGTGAATTATAAGGTATAATGAGGGTAAACCTTCCATGATGGCCTGACCAAGAATGTCGTCGGTACAGTGGTCGTTTTCCGTCGGGTTACTAACCTCCTCTTCATCATTCGAATTCATTCTCACATTTCAACAAACATAAATTTCGTTCAACAAGCAAAAACACGAGACACATAGCTATGGGATAAGCTTCAGATTGATCAACTTCCGTCCGGGAAACTTCTGTAATTCCATAGCAGTGTTATATTATCAAGCAATCGGATCCCTCAAGAGTGGTTATGCTCAATGCATATTCAGCTACCGTGACAATTGTTACTACCAGGTTCTTCAAGCAGTTTTTCTACGAAGACCTCATGGTAGGAGTGGCTCTCGCTGGTAGCCATTCATACCTTCAGGAATGAGGAGGTTCTATGTCATCGATAAAGACGTGGCTCAAGGTCGTTTGAAAATACCTTCATCTTGACTAAGCGTATACTTTTTGTTTTAATAAACACCCACGCCCCATTGAATAATCATTCATAATGGAATGATTTCAAGATTTTTCCCCGTTACTCGTGTAAAGAATACTTAATAAATGTACAACTCTTATCTGGTCTAAGCTCAATTTATCCAACACATAGTTGAAGTGACAGCTCGGACTCCATAAAAATTTACGGAATTATTTAATTAGCGTGAAAAAAAAATATTTAAACAATAAAAAAATTACTGCAGGATTGCGCAATGGTATAATTATAAAACAGCTTTATTGTAATTCCACAACTGATGATTTCTTCCTTATTAAAAAAGCGCTTTCGACAGCTCTAAGATGTCACCTACAATTATTTCTAATTGCTTATGTGGGATATATTACTCATCTAAAACAATAATATATTTATATCTATTTAACGAGGTTTCCTCACTTTACAACTCCACCGAAGAATTATTTAAACTGCTCACTTTAATTTATTTAACGTTTTATGTCATATTCTGTCGTTTTAATTGTAATCTCTTCGTCAGCCTCCGCTGGCTCGTATCCGGTGACGCGGCTGACGGAGGAGCGTGGGGGACTTCTCAAGACTCCCATCCCTCTTGAGGTGACAACCATGTGAATTTGGGAGGTCTCTGGGCTGTTTGTAAATACTGAGTGAATGAAAATTGTAAATATGGTATGAATGAGAGCATTTATCACAATTATTTATTGCCGAATGAGGCAGATTGTAATTTTATCATAATAAAGTTGTTTTTTTAATTATAACATAGTTAAGTTATATCAGGATGATATATTCTAGAACTCATTAACTAAGATGTGTGACGTTAATGAAGATCAGGTGAACCTGACTACAAATTCATTACTCCTGTACTAATAGATGATTAGATTTGATCAATGACAAACATTTGAGGCGATATCTAGAGTACATGTCATCTTCTTCAACAAATCTTACTGCTATGTTGAAATTTTTATTACATAGAAAATATCTCTTTGTGAGCAACCCCCAACACAATAGTACTTCCTTTCTTGTGATGTGGGTAATAGAAATGATTTAGAAATCGCAAAAAGTGTTTAAATATTACGTAAAAACTACCAATTCGGTATGGAATAATGAATTCAAAGATAATTCCTGATGATGGATAAAAGCTTTTTTGAAAAATTTATTAACACAATTTATGAAACAAATTAATAATTAAAAAAGTGTCTCTTTTTTGAAGTGTTTGCTTTTTAGAATTTTATCTGAAAGAAGATTAAAAAAACACCTTTAAGGTTTCGTATCCTGTAATGAAGTCTGAGGTGCACCATTAGTTTCAATTACGCTAATGGGTCATCTGTTTTTGTGAGTGGGCTCATGTTGTCCGTAGCTGTTATTGGGCGAACTCAAGGTCCCCGATTTGACTTTTCAATGAAGTATGCAATACATCTCACACTTCAGTCTTAACCTGAAGAGGGTCTATTCTTAGCAATTTTAGTAGTTTTTAATATTTAAAAATCTTCACTTGTTTGAATTTATTATTTTTAAAAATGGCATAAAAATTTAACAGAATTAATTGTTTCAAAATTGCGATTGATAATCTGTTTTAAAAAGTCATTAAAATAGGATTCATGCAGAGGAAAGGCAGGACGATACCTCTCAACCTTCATTCATTGTTTAACCGGATTCGCTATTTATTTATTCAAGTAGCTACTCGTTATTCAATATATATTCACGACCAAATCCTCCATGAAATTCTCCCTGTTTGTCGGAGTGCCATAAAAATTATCGTCACGTCTTCGAAAACTGTTATAAAATATAATTTCCATAAGCCAGAGATACTTGCAAACATGTATGTGACAAACCTATTTTTTTTCTGTCTGTCTATTTTACCAGAGCAGTCGTAACTATGTTCCAAGCGATCACGAATTGTTAAAGAAGATTCAGTACCCCCCCCCCTCCGACAACCGGATATGAAGCTAAGTGACTTGATGCTTGATATTAATCTACTGAATTTTGTCCATGGTCAAGAGCAATTTAAACATGACATCGCAAAAAGGAAACTTAATAATCTTAAGAACAGGACACAGTTAAAGAAAGCGGTGGTGCTACGAACATCCATAAAGGACAAAAGAGAGCTTGAATGGAATGACTCCAAAGCAATCGGGAATGATTACCTCGTATGAGAGTAAGACGTATAACTTTGGCCCAAATCTACCTTTTCAATTTTCACAGACCAGAGTGCCATAAATTCAAAACTTCTTGACAAAGAACCGGACCACCAAAAAGACTCAACGGAATTCAGCAAAAGAAATTACACGAAAACACTCTTAGGCAAATAGGCTTCTACCGACGGATTAATAGTAATTTTTACAGATGCGAATTTTTATTAAATTAAATATAACGTAAAAAAAAATAAAAATAAATAAAAATCATCCATAAAGTTTTCAGAGCAAACAAAAGACGTCGATTTATCGTTATTATTTTATTTTTTTTCAAACAGGTTGGTTTTAAGTAACAGAATAGTTTTTCGCAATAGATGGATAGCCATGAGTATCCATTGGCGCACATAGGGTTATTTTTCGGTTTAGGTGGGGGGTTTAGCAAAAGAGAACTACATAAAAAAGGCAGACTTATCTCTTATCTCTAGACGGAACTATGCCCCTAGTAATAATGTTATAACTTCAATTATTTTTAATAAAGCATAATCGTGTATCAATGAGTAAAACATAGGGAAGTAATTGATAGAGTTATTGATATTTTATTTTAGTAGTATAATTCCTTTATTGTGCAATAATTACAATCTGACTTTTATAAGGCAATAAGTAATTAAGATATATGCTCTCATTCATACAATATTTACAGTTCATCATTCACTCGCTCATTCAATATTTTATTAAAATAATAATTCATTTACAACATCAAAATTAATCCCAATGTTAATTTTAACATGCCTGAATATCGTACCTTCAAGTTAAACAGAATTTTTGTCTTTATACATGATTTATGATGATCTTGTAATACAGAAAAACAATAGCAATATGTTAGCAGCCATATGTTAAGTAATTGCTGTTGATTCTAATGACTCTTCCCACTTTTCTGCATTCCAATTGCTTCCCAGGCCACCAGGAAGGGGATTCCCCTGTGTCAGTTTCGGGAATCCCCTGATTTGATCCCACGATAAACATTCATTTAAATCGAAAACAAAAATTGCATTAATAGCCACAGTAAAACATTAGGTTTGTTATTGTTCACAGCTGACGATAAGGTCGGAGCTATTATTAGCAAAGGAAGACCCGCCCTTCGCAAACATTGCAGATAATTGCCAGTGTCAAGAGCGCTGGCCAGGTAAGGCCGGACTGTTGCGAAAGCCACTCGCTCTGGCTGAACGGTTTTGTAACTGGCGATATGTATTCATACGTACACGCCTGAAGCAAGCATGCATGCCTGCAGTCCTTGGGCAAAAACAGTTGGCTGCAATTCCAGCAGGCATCTGCTATCACACGTCATGAATCCCAGATGGTTCATTGCGAGCTGGAGGATAAAGTAGCCGGTATGAAGCACGTGAATATAAATTACACTCATGCAAAGAGAGCTGCCGAGCTGATTGCTAGATGAACAGTGGTGCAGGAGACATTGGGTATAAATGAAGAACTGTCAACTATCCATCGAAACATTGTACCTAAATTTTGTAGCTCCGTTTATGAAAGACTTTTTTTCAACTAAAAATGAAACACATAAGCTTGTTATTACCTTGGGAATCTGTTTTTGGCTATTACTTTTAATAAATTAACACCTTTCTCTTGTCCACTCACAACTTATTTTACAATGATACTTTCAGAATACCGTTTTCAACAATCTTACAATTAAGTGAGTAGAGGATAGCGAATGAAATTGAAAATTTTAAATAATGTCTACTAGTTTTACACTGAGGAGTGAAAGATCTTTATACGTAAAAATGGCGGTGTAGACACCGGGAGCGCTTGCTTCACTGTAAAATAAACGTAGGTGGACAAGTAAGAGGTCTCAATTTATTAAATAGCTTGCGCTTGATCAAGGGCACGGGATACATCTGGTTACAAATAGACAATTTTTAAATATCTACAGAAGACCATATTATCGCCTCAAACGTAGGTCTGATGCAGATATTAGTATTATGACGAAACGTCGTCCATAAATTAATTTCATCGACGTGAATCAACTATTAACAAGCAAACCCAAATACTCAAAAGGTAAATTTGAAAACTCACGAGTGCCAAAAATAAATGAGATAAAGCCTCCGTGATGAGTATTACATGCCCTTACATTTATCGCAGTATAAGAAATACATAATGGTAAAACCAAAATTAAAATTTCAATTTGATTCGTGCTTCAGTGGCAGTGACGGTGTGGCTGGACAATGGACTCGCCCTCAGGGTCACAATGAAATGCCTTGACTTCTTCGCCCGGCCGTGGATTTAGGGACAGCGGCGTAAAATCAAAATTAACAGAGCATTGCAGCCTGAAGACAATGATATTTCTTTTAAATACTCTCACCTTCGACCTGATGGCCGAGGCTTGCGTCGAGTGGCTAGTCATTCCACTACCGTGTTCATAACACCAAATATGTATCCACTATTCATACAGACAGTTAAAACTAATGGAAAGTAAAAAACATATATTATCATCAGAAATTAACTTTGTTTGCAACCACGCGAAATCAATAATACCTATTTCTTCACAGAGTGAACAAAACCCACCAAACCATGTATTGTTCGTACACTTACCTCGTTTTAAGGTTAATTGGGGTATACCCACTTCTTTCTCCCAGCCACGGATAATTAACGAACCAATTTAATAGTTTTATTAAGGTGACTGTTTCAGCTATAAACCTTTGTCGACAACAATTAAAATCTCATTAAAATGTACAGCTTCCCAAACAATGTGAACAGTTGCCATTGTTGATTTTTACTCGCCTAGCCTTGACTAAAGCTTCAGTTTTCTCATTTATGTTCAAACCTGTAATAAGATCTTTGTTATAGAATAATTCCACGGGTCTTTTGCCCCATTGTTTTGGTTATTTTGTCACCTTTGAGTTTAGTTTTGTGATCTTGAAGGGAAACGTCATGCCGTTATTTTCTTTAGCTGCTGAAGTAGCTACGAAGGAAAAAACTGTTGTTTCTTCAATCTAAGGGGGTATTGCAAAGTAAAAATAAGTGTTCTAAGGGCCATCAAATGAAACTTTATCTAGGCGAAAAGGATAGATGGAGATGCAACGTGAAAGGCTGTAAAGAAACCTTTGGATTGAGAAAAGGAACATTTTTGGAAATCACTAATTTGCCGTTTAATAAATTTGTTATTTTGGTATACTGCTGGACAAAAGAATATACATCTACTAAATTTTGTCAAGAAGAACTAGGATTAGCAACCGATACTATTACAGATTGGAAAAATATGTTTCGAGAAATTTGCGCAGGTCATTTATTATTAAAATAAATTCAGAAAGATCGGAAGGCCAGGGAAAACAGTTGAGATGGCGAATCGAGTTTTTCTCGGCGGAAATTGTAAATTATAAATATGCTCAAACACTAAAACATCTTTTACTAAACACTTTCCCCGAACCTTTCATTTACAGATAATAGACTAGAGAAATGATTAAAAACAATCAGGGGTCCCTATTGCCAAAAAGACCCAATTTCGCAAATTATTTACTGGTTAAATTATTAAACGATAGTTAAAACCTGTTATCTAACCTGAAATGCTAATTGATAACAATTTTTTCAACATGAAAATTTTTTTATGAAACAGAACTGTAAGGCACTGATTTGACTCAAGGGGGATACACACCTTCCGTTTATCTGGGCAGTTGTCTGTCGTAAATAATTTTGAAAAAATATGTGTATATTTATTTTAAATGAAGGTCTTCTGTTTTCGCCTCAGTTCTGTCCGATTTGTCTGCAGTTCTCTCTTCACTGTCGACATGTTTCTTAGATTCTAAAATAATTTAATTTCAATGGTTGACAGAAAAAGAGATTTTAAATACATCAACACCCTCGGTAGACTCTCACTACCTTCCGATTCCACCCGCCTCCTTTAGGCATTCCACACCCTATATCCTTCTCATACATCCTTCAAATGGGGGACTCCCCTTAGTGAAAGGCACTCATTAGCCCAAAATAATTTTCCTTTGTTTTTCCCACATCCTATTTTTATAAGTTTGAGAGCTAAGGGAAAAAAAAAAAAAAAAAAAAAAAAAGCAGCCGTATATGGATCAGTGTTGTTAGAAGAAGAAGAAGGATAAGGTAAAAAAAACGTGAACGTTGGTGCATAAATTGGTATACTCACTCAATGTGTTACAATTAAATTAACGATTATAAAAATTAACTAAGGATGGTCGAAAATGCATTTAAAATTTTATCGAGCAAAGCTGCTCCCCTCATTAGAAAAAATGACACAAAAGACTTGAGAGAAGCAATGTCACCGCACGTGCGACTGATGCGACTTTTCGCTTTTCAAGATTTGAAATTTTCAATGAGACTACTCACTCGGAGGGATACTAATAGAAACATGCGTGGGAATGCGGAATGCGCTGCAAACTTTAAATCAGGTAAGCATACTTTAATTATTCGATAAAACCATAGGTGTGACTGACAGGTTATCGCGTTGCAAAAGAGACGTCTTAGCCGCGCGAAAACCGGTTTCAACTGTGCATTTCAGACAGTTTATCGCTCAGACATGACGTCAAAGGTGATAAACTGCACAGATAAACGGAAGGTGTGTAACCCCCTTTAGAGATGTAAAATGCATCAATGCCCAAGCAGGGCCAAGCACATGGTGTTTATTTCGTTACTGTCCAAGGTCGGATGAAGTCGAACAAAGTATTTTAAGTCTTATCTTTAATTCTTAGGATTTTGGGAGACTTTTTTGATAGTTTAGTAATATTTCAAAAAAAGTATTAATTCATCAGTAACATTTATTTTAAAATAGTAATATTATGCGAACATATTCAGGGGTTAAATGACTGTGATGTTTGGTCAAGAGGGCTTAAGTCTGAAATGTGAAGTGTTTTATATGAAATCATAGCAAATGTGGCTTGTGTCCTTCAGATCAGCTTGTTTATATAAATATAGACTCAGCTGAGACTTAAGCCGTTTGTACCAATGAAAACAGCAGACATTTTTGTGGCAAGAAACATAAAAACCTTATTTTTGTAATCCTTGAAACCAAACAGTATTGCACTGCTGCCTTTCTTGATATAGCTCAAGCTTTTGACAGGGTTTGGCACGCAGGTTTACTCTACAAGCTCAAAAGATATTTACCACAGACCCTTTTCCTAATCCTACAGTCCTACCTTTCAAACCGCTTCTTCCAAGTCCGCTGTGGTTTAGAATATTCAAACTACTATCCTATAAATGCAGGCGTTCCACAGGGCAGCGCCCTGGGTCCCATCCTCTACAACCTATACACCGCTGATGTCCCCTCTACTCCCAATACCTTCTTGGCCACATTTGCAGATGACACTGCAGTCTTGTCATCTAACCCAGACCCCGACATAGCATCCCATAACCTTCAAAAACACCTTGACGAGATTGAGTATTGGTGCAACCAATGGCGGATCAAAGTTAATGAAGCAAAATGTTCCCACATTACCTTCACCCTTTGTCGCAAGTCTTGTCCACTAGTTTATTTTAATTCTATTCCTCTCCCTGAATACGAGACGGTATTTAGGCTTCCATCTCGATAAACGACTGACCTGGAACCCACATACGAGACTAAAAAGACAAGAACTAAACAGACGCTTTGGACAACTATACAGACTACTTCAAAGGACATCCCATCTCAATAGAAAATAAACTACTAATCTACAAAGTTATACTTAAACCAATCTGGACATACGGAATAGAGCTATGGGGGACAGCAAAAAAGTCGAACATCAAGCGTATCCAATCCTTTCAATCAAAAGTCCTGAGAACAGTAGTAAATGCCCCTTATTATGTCAGCAACAAAACCCTTCATAACGACCTTAATATACCCTACATTCTAGAACTCATCCCTTCCAAGTTTACGAAATTCCACAATAGCCTTTCCAACCACCCTAATCCTGTAGCACAGTCACTGGACTGCGTCACTCATCCCTATAACCTCCTCGGAGACTGAAACGGCATTGGCCTCGTGACCTGCTATAATCAAGTGACAGTGGGAGTCCTGGCAATGGCCAGTTTCTCCAATCATGCCCTGAATGAATGAGCGAGTGAATGACGAAATGTAAATATGGTATGAATGATCGTATATCTTAATTACTTATTGCCTAGCAAGGCAGATTGTAATTTTAGCACAATAAAGGAATTTTATACTAAAAAAATTTTTGTAATAATGATGACTTAGGCCCTTTTGACCAAACGCCAGTGAAATATTACCTAATAGAACGTTATATTTTTTGCAACGTTTGGGAGCATAAGTCATCAATTTAACCATAAATATTTTTTACGACCACAGAAAAAATTACGAAATATTTCGATATATGTAAAATAGAGATAAAATTCGAGACTTCATTTTTTTGATCGATGTTTTTTCAGCCGCTCGTTCCACTAGATGTCATCTTTCTGTTTATAACTGGGCAAAGTACTTGCTTATAGTACACAAACTTATGGTCACTTCCTTTCTTGTTGGCTAGGGCTAATTCTTCGAGTTCAATGAATTGGAGCCTCCTCAGGACGCGTCAAGCGCCTGATGCCGGTGAAAGGATCAGTGAAGGGAACATATATTAAAATCAAACAAATAATTTTTTGTAGTTAAAAAACAAAAAACAGTTCTTTCTGAACAATCGCATGCAAAAATAGCTGATCCCAGATGAGTGAAAGTATTTTAGTATTTAACAAATAATATTACACAAATGAAAATATCATAATTGCCATTAATACATTTTATAATTATTTTAATCACTGTAATAGTTATTTGACCATATCAATATAAATATTTGTCCATGGAATATATTATATGTATATAGCTATTACACGTTTACTTTGTCTAGCCTCTACA
Organism: Acanthosoma haemorrhoidale; assembly: GCA_930367205.1. NCBI lineage: Eukaryota > Metazoa > Arthropoda > Insecta > Hemiptera > Acanthosomatidae > Acanthosoma > Acanthosoma haemorrhoidale. The sequence continues at coordinate 20,568,983 of OV884013.1, read as the reverse complement.
ATTTAGGAATGCCTACAGTCTCGGCGATCATCTCCTAGCAAATTCAAATATTTATTCAAACTATTAATAACCCTCAAGAGATGAATTCTGATACATGTCGCCTGATATGACAATATGAATATATAAAATTGTTTTACAGCAAAGATTTTAAAATTTAATTTCTCGCACACAATGTACAGTAAATGATGCGATAAACAGCTGCAACTTTTGTTTAAACACAATTGACCAAATACAGATTTCTAACTGTCCTAAATACATTCATGATCAAATAGAATAAACATTCCTTAGCGGTAAACGACGCGAATAGATCTGCGTTTTACAATAATTGTACAGCAACCTATGTAACGACTAATACACTACTAATAGAAGAAATACAAAATATTTTTCGAAATTTCACTAAGTAAGTTTATGGTCATAACATATTTATTTTTTTAACAATCCAATATTGAGAAAAAAGTATGTCTTGTTTTGGTTAGTTTTAAGCGTTTTAAACTTCTAGGTCAGGCGCTATTAAAGGTTTAATATTGTTTTGTTTTTATTTTCACGATAAAAAAAAATACAGTAATAATTTAAACAAACCAGTGAAGCTTCAGACAGAAATCTTGTAGCGGTACTATTTTCGAATACAATATTAGGACAGATTGAATGTTCGGGAAACAGTACTTGCTGTCCTACTCCAGCTACAATTCACAATTAAATCAATATTATTTTTGACCTAATTTATCTCATATAGAGAGAAAAAAAAATTCAATTTGACCTACTTTCGCACTACGAGTCTGAAATCAAAACGAGATGATTATTTTGAAATTACACCTTGATGTTTTTTTTTTTTTAAATGCACCGTTTAAAGAAATTAATGTGTTTCTGCTACTATTTAACCGTCAATTACACACATTTGAAGGTTAGCAGTTCAGTTGAATCGTTTTTTTGTACCCGTTTGCCAGTTGGTGAACGATGATTGACCTTAATAGTTAAAAAAAAATGTATTTTTTAAAAAATGATTCCTCAAGATCGATGTAATTAAAAAAACTGAAAAATAGGACATATTTCGTTTATTTATTTACGTACTTTATTTCCAATATTTACATAATAAAAATAACCCTGTGATAATACCAATGAAGACAATACAAAATAGTAACATCATCGCTCTTGTTTATGAATAAAATCTTCATTTTCATGAAGTGCGCATAAATTTAAATTTAGGAAAAAATATAAATAAAAAAACATAACATGTCCTTCGGTTTGGTCTTCTGGAATGTTTTTTCTTTCATTTCTTTCATAGCCCCTTCAAATTTACAGATAATTATATATAATTATAGATCCTAAGGCAAATCTATTTACAAGTATATAGTGTGGGAGGTTTAGTTTGATAATTCGTGTGAATTCAAACGTAAACAATTAGTTGCTAAATATTGTTGTTGTACTTATTATCATTGAAATTATATAAAAAAATTCCTTGTATTAACTAAGACGCAGCAATTTGACATAAATGCATACATACATAAATATATAGAAATTGAATTAAAAAAGTAACAATTCTGGAACCTCGTCCCCTTAACAAAAAGCCAAGCTATCGAAAAAAAAATGCTTAAAATTTCACTTATATAATAAACTGATAAATAACAACGGGCCTATGTACGCACGAGATGACTTCAATGAACCAACAGCAAAATATTAAAACAAAGAAAACATAAATAAGTAGATAAAAGAAAAATAGGAATTATTACAAGAGGGAGAATGAAGAGCTTGAAAGGTTGCTTGTATGAATTAAAATATAAAATGAAAAAAATAAAATAAATTGAAAGATTAAATTAATTGTTAGATCGGAGGGAAATAAGGAAGTGATAAAGTCTAGATTGAAGGAGTTGGAGAGTTGATTTTGAACTCACGGAGTGACATGATCTGAAACCTACTGACAGGAAAGAAACCAAACAACAAACGTTAAATAAATTTATTAAAACCACTAAGCTCGAAGGAGGAATTGTAAATAAATAAATATCACATTTGAATAAAATTATATAACAAATGGTTTGTTAACTCTGGCATCCCTTTAGAGTGTTTGTCTCAGATATAACTCCAATAAATGGCTCATTGCGTAACATTTAGAAATGATATCTAATTTTCGAAGAAAAATAAATCACTAAGTCTAAACCCAATACGGGATGTTACTCAATTATATTTCCCAGTTCAGTACTTAAATAATCTGAGATTATTAACTACCGGCAGAATTGTGAATTGCTAGTTATCATCCTAGAATAGAAATATTTTCATTCAGGTAATCTCCTCACTGAAGGTTTATTCCCTCTTGTTTCCTTAGCCCGGTTTAAGGTAATCCTTTGGGATTTGCTTCACCAGCTACAAGCTTTTACCATTAATCCAACCTTCAAAAAACTGATAGTCACTTATTTTTTATATCATGATGATAGTATTGTTGCATCTCGTTCATAACAAAAAAAAAAACACAGATAAGATTATGATAAATTATGCTATTAACTAAATATTTTTCCAACTTAGTTTAATAGCGGATGTCTCGGGGTGAGTCATTCACAAACAAATTCAACCTTTAGCTAAGAGGTCATGGTAAATATTGCATATATGTGTGTGTGTTCATAGCTCTAAACCATAAATAATCAAACAATCGGCAGTACAAAGGACGATTCCCAAATTCATATTCATTCATTTCTGAAGGTTACACGATGGATCTTTCAAATGATAACTTTAATGGATGAAGGAAATGGCCATATTTGACCAATTTATGTTTGTAGCAACATTTAAGAACAAGTATAGCAATGATATCCGATGCAACAATGACATTCCACAGCCAATGATTCAATTACTAAATGACGTTAGACTTAACTGTTAGTGAAGGCAATGTAAACTTGAAAGATGTATAATTATAGATATTTTTACCCAGCTAATATTTATAAATGCGAAAAAAAATTGATATTTGGATTGAGAGTGTTAAAAGTACGAAAAATTGTTGATACAAGACGAAACTATACTGAGAGGCAAAAAAAAGTACACCTTGCAGTACTTTGTACTGATTTCCAATCAATTTTTTGTTAACGTCCCCACATACTTTTGGGATAAATAATGGATCTATATGAAACATATTAGGAATATTATACTTAATTTGAAATGAACAAAATTTTTAATTATTGAGGTGTGTTTCCGCCTCTTGCGTTTAGTACAGCTTCAATGCGATGGGGCATTGACCTAATAAGGTTTCGAATCATTTCCTGAAGGATATTTTCGTATTATTTTAGCGTTTGTCAGGAGGTATCGGGAAACAACTCTTGCTGTATGGGGCCATGCATTATCGTGTATAACCATAAATCCACTTTCAACGTATGGTACAAGATTGCAGCCATATAATTTTCTTCTCCAAGTTCTCTCCCTGCCATCAGGTGATCACAGACGAAACTGTGATTCGTACGAAAAGACAACTTTTCCCCAATTCCCCACAGTCCAGTAAACGTGCTGTCTGGCCAAATTTAATCGAGCTGCCTTATGCCTTGGTTGCAATTCAGGTCCATGCGCAGGCCTTCTTGCTGCTCTTAAACCAGCTTCATAAAGTCTTCCTCTCACTGTTCAACTATTTATTTTACCAAATAGATCATAGCTTTTGTTAAAGCTTAATATTTCGCCATGTAAGGCCAAGCTTCTTCTTGCCAAAATATCTTCAATAATTATTTTGTTTGTTTTTAAACTAAAAAATCCACATATTGTTGTAGGTCATTTTCAATTCTCAAAACCAGCTAAAAATAATAAAACCGGGCTTTACATGTGAACTACTCAGCTAACGTTTATGGCAGAAATGATGATACTACTTGACCAAAACTATGAATTATATTGTTGCTATATTCTGCAATATATATTGCGTAGAGGTGAACTTTGAATCGGATCAGATGAGTAGACGAAGATTAATTCAATTACTTTTCGCTACGCCTCGTGGTATTTTCAACCTTTTCATTATAGGGGTTTAGCTTCAACCTTCAGAAGTGCTATTTTCACAAATTAGTTTGTAGGATTTATGTAATCTGTTTCACGCTCTACTGCAATTTTTTCTCAGTTATTGGTGAAGAACTTAGAACACAAAGTTGCCTTTATCCTTTATAAAGTAGTTGATCTATTAAAGAATTTAACGAGTTTTATTTTCGTTTTGTTAAATAAAATTTTGCTTCATGAATCATGAACTATGTAAATTTGTTTAGGAAAGTGTATTTTAGCGAAAGAATTGGCTTAGGTGCGTGGATTTTTTTAAATCAAATTAATGTTGCTGTGTTTTTGACTAAAAATGTCTCCTCCTCGATCACTGACTGATATTTCTTAAAAAGAAAAAAATCAAATAGCTAAAATATTGGCCGAAAGTGAATTGTATTGTAGTATATTTGAATTTTGAATTGTTGAAAATAATGTTTTATTAATAATGAAATGTTTATAACGTTTAATGTATCCGTTCACGTTTCAATATGTTCTATACCGCACAGAAACGATGCGATCTTTAAATCGTAAATAGCTCCCGAGGTATTATTAGATAACTTTCTATATCTATATATTGACCATAACATTGGGTAATTACGGACGTTCCTGAAGGAAATATTTCGGATCGTTGGCTGGATTTAAAGGGGAATCTCGGACATCGCTAACGGAACGGACCATTCCCAGCGTCGATTTTACCTTGCAAATATCCTTCTACTTTTGAATTCAAAGCAGCAATCTGTATTCAGAACGTTATAGGGGGCTTATAAATTTATCTTGTCTTAGACCTTGCTTCTGGTTTGTATGCTGCTGCTCCTGTGACGTGCAACATTCCACTTTGTCTTTGCACTAGTGCATACCGATCAGACTGGAATAAAATTAGTCTTCGTACAAAATATCGGCGATGACATCGCTTAGGGAAAGGCTGTACTTTCAAACTATTATTTTTTTCCCCCTTGGTTAATAATAGATTAAAAATGAAAGCAAAACAAGTAATTCAATATATCACAAGAAAGTATGAGTTAAAATATCAACGCAACAATCAATTCAAAACAAATAGAGCAAATAATAGACACTGCTACTTTCATTTCCATTACAAACATATTTTGATTTTTTTAAATCAAAGAAACTTTCTCTCAATATTTCTGCTTCCGTTTCTACGTTTTCTCTATTCCGTTTTATAAATTTCAATAAATATATTTTAATACAGATTTAAGTGAGTGAAAATAAAAACAAAAAGTAATCTATATAAATAAATATGGCAGGTTAGCACACTGATAATTGGATCCCATTTGTATATATAAGTATTCAAGTTATAAAGTGAAAATACGAAAACGTTTAGCAGTTAGGTCTCTTAACGAGTTAGCAGTTAATTCTTTTTTGCTTGTTATCAGTTCTAGTTTATCATTGTGACACTAAACGCAATTATGGAAACAGAACATTTTTCTCTTCTCATAACATTGGAACTTGTTCACAAAAAAAAAACTTCGTTAACTGTTATGGTGGACATTATCTTGCTACTGACAGGAAAAATAATACATTTCTGGCATAGCTCATTCAGAGTTCGTGCTTGCGAGTTGGTTTTTCACTCCCGCTAATGCAATAAGGTTATCACATATATTCCTATTTTTTTTTACGAAGAGTATTAAAACGTTTTATCCAGTGGAGACACGTCAAGTGTTTTGACTCGCAGCACCTCACAAACCCTGTGTTTAGCACTATGACCCCACCACCCTTCCCGCATCGATGACAACAGACTGTCGGGGAAAATTAGGTTAAGATTTAGTTTAAGTTTTTATTGTTAGATGTAAGTTAGTTTTAAGTCTATGATAAATAAGGTGAACCCCATCACTTTAATAAATTCAGTCCATTAATGTATAACGTACATCATTATACTTTTGTACAATGGAGATCACTATGTGTAGAAAATAGAATTTGTATAACATGTAGCCAAGCTACAGGAAATATAATGAAGCAATTGTAAATAGATTCGTTTGTAGATCTATATTTTGTAACAAGGGGATATGAAAAAAACCGAAAACCCAGGAGACTTTGCAAGTAAAATAGACGTTAGAATACTTTTAGGAAAAATAAAATAATGTCATATTCATGTTCAGCGACCCTAAAAATCTATAAATAGAAATTTTTGTAGTAATAAAAAATAATCTTGTTTTTGGTAGATTTGCCAGGGGAGTCAAATTATTTCGTGCCGAATACATGGCCACAAAGTTGAAGTCTATTGGTGCTATTTTTTGACCCTAAATAAGTACGTTTAATTGCACATCCCTTATAATATTTAAACTGTATCCCCCAAAGTATACAAATGAAGCATATATCCAGGTTTAAAGCTATAGAATTCCACTATCACACTATATATTAGTAGTTTTGTCTATGGTAAAATGTTACTACTCCACAACACAACGTTTATGCATTTCAACAGACTTTCATGTTTATTTTACTGTTGCTTCATTGGCGTACTGTGCAGTAGGATCTAGCAGCAATCATAATAAATAATTAAAAACTATGACTGTAATAATTCAACAATGCTTAAATGATAATCAGTTATTATCAACTAACATGGACAAGAATTACAGCTTAGACTTCTGAACAGTTTAATAGCATATGTCAAACTTCAATGTCATAAATCATTCGATTCTGATAAAAAATCTTATTAATTACCTGTATTCAATTTATTTCAATACCGGCGGTGTTAAGGTTAATTATAAGGTAAATGATTTGATATAAAACCGGCTGTCATATTTCATTAAAGGTTGTACCTTTGACAATTCACTGCTTGTTCGATCACGCCTCCAGACGTCCTAATTGCATATGCAGCTCAGTTACTCAATAGAATATATATAGTGCTCAATTTTATTTTTCCTTGATATTTAAGATGATGGTGAATGTATTCGGGGGGGGGGGAGGTTAACAATTTTATTTTGAGGCCACTTGAAGCCGCTTTACCGACCGCTGTTTTATTTAAAAGTCATATGAAGTTACCTTGATTCGGCAAATTCCCTGGCTAAGTGTTGAAATAGGCAGACGGGGAATTTGATTTTCAACCTTGCTCCCGTTAAGTTTAATTGCCATCCCAGATTAATTAATATCTTTTGGCGCAAAACCTTTTGCAGGAGTTTCCTCATACACTTTATTTATGGTCGTTAGTCCAGTTCTAGTTTTTTTGCAACAAGTTCATCCTTGGACCTTGTGTGCCAACCTCGGTGGAAATAAGCAAATAGTATATATGTTTTTTTTTTTGAAGAGCTACCCATTTCCATTCTGAGTGAACAAGAAAGAAAATGTATTTTTTTTTTTTTTTTAGTGATGTACTTACCCGCTTACGTAACTCAGCAACACAACGTGCACCCAGCTCACTAAATCTCTTTTCGTTCAACGAACTTCAACCTTGCCCATTCTCTAAAGCATTTTTTTGATTCTACGATGAGCTGCATCAATAATGTTGGTTATCAGTGCGACAAAGTCAAAACATTCATTGGAACCACCTTTGAATGAGTTACCAGTCAAGCATGGATCACTAGTTAGGTAGTCTTAAGACACTTCGCATTAAATAAAGCTATAGTTGTCACGAAATTAGAAGCGTGAGACCCGCAATACATGGCAACCCCCTGTTACCGCTCTGTGCACTCTTCTGTCCCTTTACTTCGATAATGTCAATTACTGAGTAATGAGCAATAAATCCAGCTACTTAGACTTTCGTTTGCGACCCCACATGAGGGACATTTTCGTGATCGGCAAGTAATTTACTGAATTGTGTCCACCTAAATGGTCACACGTCCCAATAATTTAATTTGTGATAAAATTAATTATTGATTATAAGTGCGTGGTAATTTTTTTTTTCTGATTTGGCCATTGAGGATCACAATGATTGTTATGTTGTACCTGTCGCTTTGTGGGACAGACCACATTGTCGGTTCATTTGATAGAAAAACCAGTTTGTGACCTAAAGTTTTATTTAGAATAGACCATGATTATGGTATTAGAGTTTTGGTTCAATTAAATTGCGCTATACCTTGCTCGAGATTAGCTTTTTATTGTAGGATTAGTTTCAACCTTCAGGATTGCCAGATAAACTTCTATTATGATTGTATGATTTTTTTCATCTGTTACTAACAATGAACTTTTACCGCAAATAATAGATATACTTCTCTTATTCAGTTGTATTTCAAATAATCTTCATTCAGGAGAAGATGTAAATTTGTACATCCTTTGTACTTTGTGACTTTACTATAGTTATTTTGGTTTTGTCGTCATATATAATATAGATGGCATTATCTTGAATGTAATACCCTTTTTAATCTTTTTTTTTTTTAATAAAAAAAATTACCTGATAAGAGTTGGCTAATTAATTAATAAACAACTGGTATACTGGGGGATCGTCAAGACACGCGAGAAAACCGGTCAATAGCACATTAGCCTAACAAGTAGGAAGCTACAGGCTCATCAGCTTCCTCCCAGGCCTGAGCAAAGTGCTGAGTGTACAGGGAGTTAAGGGAAGTTTTTGAAAGAGTGGACCATCCGACGCCGTACGGCTTCTGTAAGGGCAGGGGGACAGCTGACACATAAATTCGTATAAATAGGTTTATATTTACAGGTTTAGGCCATATTTGTTTTTTCATATAGCGGATGACGTACGTAGAACAAGGAGAACAAAGATGATCAAAAAACGGAATATTTAAACTGAAAATGTTTTTTTCCCTTGATATTCCTGGTTCGCGTTGACAAGAACGCTCGAATACGACGTAGTAGTACCTAGCTGTACGTATTTGTTTTTAACACACCCAAAAACCTATTGATACGAATTTTCGTGTCAGCTTTGCTCCTGCCCTTAAAGAAGCCGTACTGCGTCGAATGGTCCACTCTTTCAAAAACTTGCATTAGTGCCGTCTAAATTTAGGACTGGGAAGAGGCAGATGGACCTGTAGCTTCCTACTTGTTACCGTAACATCTCCTGGTAAGTTTATTAATATCGGTATATTGAATTACAGTTACTCGTGAATTCCTTTGAATACGATAGATAATTATTTAAAAGTGTTCTCATGATGAAAATTGGGTCTTCTTGTTTTTATTCCTCCTTAATGGAGGAGCGTCCGTTGTGGAAGACGACAGGTCAAGAAATAGGGGATTGACTCGATCCCTTCTTGCTATAGGTTCCTGTAGATGTAAGCACTCGCATAAATAGCGCCGTTGGATTTCTAACCACTAAACTCTATTTTGACCTTTCTTTAAGGTTTACACTTTTGATGATGTCCTTTAACTTCGCTATTCCTCTAACAGACGGCCAAGAGACAGTGGATCCACTAGCTGTGGCTGAATCAAATAGACCTCTACCCACTAGGTCCAGTAGCTAATGGTATTGACGCGGAACTGAAGCTTGGCATGCCCCGGTCTGCGCGCAGATCATGGCCAGTCCAACCGGTCCGGTCCCGTTGTGGCCGACAGCAAGTGCCCCTGCATTCTTCTGTGCGGGCCAAAGGCGTGCCGCTTTTGCTTTCTTTGTACATCCTGCGTCCGGCTTTGTTTTGCTCTTGTTCTCTCGCGCGTCTTTTTGTCAGCTAATCGTTCCTTCATTGCTTTCAATCTTGTGCGATTAAAGCTACATTGTATGATCTCCGACCTTACAGGTAAAATGACGTTGAAGGGGGTAGAGATCAAACTCAATGGATATGTAACCTACCGGAAGTAGGCCGTAATTCTTGGCATGTCGTCTACTCACACTATCACACTGCTTTTGTGCACTCGCTCCATAGTTAGGAAAATTCTTATCTACTCGACGCTATCTAAAATATTGGATAAGAGAAAAAACATTCCCGACCATCATAGCATTTGAGGTAGGTATTTCGTTATTGAATAATTATTTAGTCAATCGTCAATATATTTCATGATTAAGTCTATACTAATTAACATCATTTAGTTGAAAATGACCTGTTTTTTTCTTTAATGAACAGTTAATATTAATTATCAAGATGTTCATTTTTTACAGATGCAAAATATTACAATAGATATATATATATATATATGAAGAATCTAACAATACTATAGCATTCCTTAAAATAGTTAGTGTCACACAATTAAGGGTTTCGATGAACTTACTAATTACTCCTTCTTGATTATTTCCCACTTTTTATGATATTATTTTTATTATTAGTTGCGTCCAATACGTACTTAACATGGGAATTTCATTGATCTGATATTATTTTTCTTGGAATCTAGTCCGTGAATAACCAATCTGTCGTACATACTCTACAATTGCCATGTATATTTATTTAATTTGACACCATACACGGTATACAAGGAGGGAAAATATATATATATTGTTCTGATATTAGATATTGTGGAGTTTGTATATAAATATTTAATCCAGCCTTGAATCAAGAAGGCAAACAAAAACAATTGAGAGTGGAGGAAAAAACAAAAGGTAGTATACTGGTTGTTGTGATGATAGAAACACACACAGTATTACTCTCTCTCTAGTTATGGGACCGGCCTGGTATATACGTCTTTTTTTTTTTCCTAAGCTCTCTAGTTAGAATTTTAGGATGAGGGAGAAATATAAAATATTTAGGGTGATCGGATCCTTGTACTTGGAGGGCCTGCTTGAAGGTGGTGTGAGAGGAGTAAGGAGTGTGGGAATCCTCGGTGGAGGTTGATTGTTACGGTATATAGGTGTCTTTTTTTTTTTTCTCCATAGCCCCTTTAAATTTCTAGATAATTATATAGAATTATAGATCCTTAGGTGAATCTATTTACAATTTTTTATATTAAAAAAAAAAAAATATATATATAGGGATCAGCCCGTAATACATGTTATTAGCTTGAGATTGTGAGTAAGAAAAACTTGAAAACTTTGTTGGTTAGTGGTTATTGACTTAAAGCAGAACGGAAGAGAAATAGCACGAAGAGAAGAAGTATTAATTTTGTTTAAAGAATGAAGAGAATTAAAGAAGAAAAGGAATCGAATTTATAGACAAGTATTTATATAATTAATATAAGTTTATTTTTTTATGTTTGTAAAATTAAATTCATCTTTTTGCCAGAATTATTTTTGTTAATAGAACCTATTAATAAATATTAAATAAAAACATTTTAAAGTTAAAGAATAAAAAAAAAAAAAATTACGACATATCTTTCAAAGAACGTAATAATATATTTCATAACACAGTAATTAAATGATTAATGACTTTTTGCGATCAAATAGTGACAGAGGAAAATATCGTACCTTTGAAAAATTCCCTGGTTGAGATAATAGTGGGAATGAAAGTTCAAAAATAAATTTTATTAATCACGGCGTTATTAGTTATGTTCCATGGATTTGAAAATATATTTCACGCGTTGGGTGATCAAATGTTAACTCGATATAAAATTTCACTTTCATGGTGGGGATTCACACAGGTATACACATAAGAGTTTCTGATTTTGGGAACAAAAATCAATTCCCTTAAACGAAATAAACCTTCCTTTTTTTTTTTCCTAATTGGTTGCGGTAAACAAAAAGTGCATAAAGCTCGGCTTATTTTAACAAACAATTTTTTAACTTAACGACAAATAGAGCCGATACGCGACATTTGTAATGGAGTCCATGATGGAAACAATTACGCTGAGAGGGAAAATAATTGGCTAGCCTTAAAAAAATGTATTAAACCATTAGTTATTGCAAAACGCAAATATTTTTAGCATGCATTGCTGTTAAATGTACAGTAAAAGTTCAAAGAAATTTAAAATAGGGAAATAAACATTACAAACACGAAAACAATAACAATAAAAACAAATCATTAGTACTGCTTGTTTTTTTTAACTATGATCTCTAATCTTTTAAATTCAAATTATGTTCTATAAGTTCGGTTTCAATTTTATTCATTAAAACATTTAAAAAAAAAGAAAGGTGTTACTTCAACGACGAGATGCGTTGTTCGAAGATGGAAGAAGCTAAGCTTATGTTTCATGAGTATTAAATATTCCAAGAACTACTGTTAGAAAGACGTTCCATCGTTACCAAGAAACAAGAGGACACTCAAGAAGACTCTTGACGAAGAAGAGTGACCACTCGGAGGAATGACCGCTTTTCAGTGTTGAATATATTATGTTTTCAATTGCTGTAGTGGCTACAAGACATCAACTGCACTCGGTAGGAGGAGTGACTTTTAGTCGAATTTATGACACAGCTCTGAAGAAGTTTAACATCGTTCGGAGAGATCACAACTTTTTACTTAGTAATTTGTAGCTTGAGGCTGGACTTACACTGAAATCATATCCTCGGTAGTTTAATCTGTTTTATTTTTAATACAATACAAATTACACACTTTAATTTATTACAACACGGTATCTGATCGACAGCCAAGAAATACATATACAATAGCACTTAAATTATCCAACAATTAATTACTGGTGTCGGAGGAAGGGTTCTATTTCATTCGTCTTTGTGTTTTCCGTCTGTTTTTAATTAAAAAATAAAAAGGTACAAAACGTCCGGTCATTTTCGTTAACAATTAAATTTTCTTTGGTCCCAGATGAAAACATATTGAACTTAAAGTTGTGATTTCTTCCTTACAACTGAGGGCACGTGAAAGGTGACAATAAATGTTAGTCCAAGAAAACAAATGTACAGTATTCAAAATAAAAATCTTATATTTAATTCTTTCAGTTGATTTTATTTTATTTTTAGTTATTTATATCTTCTATTTGTTGGAAACACGTTTTTCAGGCACCGAAGTTGTCGGACAAATAAAATTATTTATTTATTATTATGAAACCAGCTATAGATATTGTTTTTTTGCGTATATATATTTATATATTTGAAAAAAAAAAATAAGATACATTTAAATAAATGGTTTAAAAAAAAAGTTAATAACAATAAACAAAAACACGGTGAGGTTGCTAATTAGCAACTAATAAAGCAGTATATATCGCGGGGTATGAAGTGTGTGGCAAGCAAGGTCTAGGGCAGGGTCGGCCGAGGTTGTCGTCCTGTCTCCGGCCCCTTTTGTAGGAAACGGCCGTCAGGTATGTGCTTTTTACTGGCGTTTTTATGAAAAATCAGCTGCTATTTGTTATAATAGCCTACTCTTAAGTCGAGTGGTTTTGATGACGAGTTTGAAAATCTACGAATATACGTCGTTACAAATAAAAAATTAACGTTCAGTTAGCATTTTTGAGCATCGCCGGTTTCACACAGAGAAACTTCGCATGCGAAGATATTTGATGTATGGCACTGTAAAAGAAAACAAAATCTATAAACAAAATTACGGGGCATTTATTAATACATTGTTGAAATTTCCACAACCTCGAAGAAGTTAGTTCACAAGAACGTGGAGTAATGTACCGCTCATTAATTAAAGTTATAACTCAATTTATTTTTGTCGTAAATTTTAATATGAGATATACTTACAAAATGACGGCAGCTTTCACAAAATATAATTCAAATTAAGTCACAAAAAAAAAAGTGGATCGCTAAAAATACTAATTAACTTATCTCAATTTTGATTTTTCATTGAGTTACCTGAGAGTGGTTGTCTCTTGATGGACTTGTATTGTTGTTTGTTGGGAGATCGGTTTGTACGAAGCTTCATTTCGGGTTTCTAAACTTTTTTTTTTTTCCCCTAGCCCCTTTATACATTATATACAATTATAGATCCTCAGGCGAATATATGTGTGTATTTCCTGTAGCGTCGCTATATTATACAGGTTTTGTTATTTTATAAAAATTATATAATGGAATAAACAAGTATAATGATACACATTACACGTGACTGGACTCTTTGGACGTGACGGCATTCTTTAACCTCTCGAGAGAGGTATGTCGGACCACTTTTCGCATGATCCCATTCTGGAAATGTAGGAGACATTTGGAGACGTAAAGTACGTAGTGGTTTCTAAACCTGGTTAACAACTCCTTTTTGAAAGCAACTTATAATTTTCGCTCAATGAGTATAAAAACTGGCCTATTGTAACAATGCCATTTGGAAAATGAAATTCACTATCACTTTTTGGATCAGTACCAAGACTCGATGACAAGGTCTCGATGTTAAACACTACACCGTTAGAGACTAAACACAATTATAAATACTTCTACTCTACGCCTGCTGAAAATTTTAGCGAAATTAATCAGGACGGGATTAGTTTCAATGAATAAAATTTGAATTGGTTATTAGAGAAAGCCGCTGGACTTAGGCTTTCGACATAATTTAAAAAATGAAATCATAACAGGGTCAACAGATTTCATTTTTTTTTTTTTTTTCCCAAACAAAACAGATTAAAAATCATTTTCAGTACAATCGTCCACCAGATACGATTTAAGTAGTGTATACAGAGACTGTTGCATCTAAATAAGTGCATGAATGAATTACCTAACATAAGTGACAGTTAAGTGTAGCGCAGTAAAGATTTTTTTTCAATGATTTTGTAGTTATATTTATCCGGCACTGAAACCAACATAGTGTTTTTTATCCGATATTTCTATAATAATGATATAGTTCGTAGAGAGCCTAATGCGTACGTCGCAATTTTCAAGGGCCAATCCCTTCTTTCATAGTTCCATGCCACCATGTTTCTGGCTCCGTATCTGGGGTACAATAACCTTGAATGACTTCCACAAGCAGAACCGTAGAGCTATTGTTGTACGGAGGATAATCGAGATGGCTTTCGAAAATTGATACAGTCCGCTGTGGAGAAGAAATTGAAATCTCGAATTAAAACATTTTACTGCTATTTACAGTCATTATTACTGTAGCTATTACTGTTATTAATTATAGCAAGAGAATATAGTAATATTAATAATAAATCCATCTGAATTTCAAAATCAAACATTTGATGACCTATGACCTCATAAAAACAAATCTCACTTCTTTATCTTTGTAGCATTCTTCATAGTCTCTAACTACGGAGGCTGAAATGTTTTAATTTCGAAAATTCTACATATCTTTTGACAAAAATCATGTTTTATAAAGAATAAAAATCCATAACTCATTTTTAATAATTTTTTTCAGATCTAAATATAGAACGACAAACTAAAATCAGTCGAGTCAATTATTGATTTCGACAAGTCTAGAATTTATTTTTTTAATGACATTAAAATATATTTCTTAAAATATTTGCATATGGATTACTTGTACAAACTGATAAGTATTCTTGACAAGACAATGGGCCCAAAAAAAAAAAACAATTATTTTCACTTTGTTCTATCAACACAGTTTCATGTAAATATGTTTAAAAAAAGAACTCACTTTCATGCTTATTTAAGCAAATTGTTCAATGGGCGCAGGCGACTGAAAGTATTTAACATGCAAGTTCGAAAAACTAAAACATTGCTAATATTTTCTGTATAAGGAGATATTAGTTCATCCGAAATCCTAATTAAAAATTAGATCTCTTATTTTTCTGTCTTTATGTTTATAGTTTATATGTTTATAGGGGTCATGAAGGCGACTATTGGTGGTGGTGAAATAACATTTATTTTCAATATGCGAATTAAGAAGAGTGAGAAGATAAAATCGATGTTTAAGAAGTGTTAAGTTTTCCAGATAGTCTAGATTACAATAACATACATAAAAGTAAGAAATAAAGATTATTAATTATTATTATTATTCGATACAGAAGAGAAGAGGCACATAAGATTCAGCGAGGGTTGTTAAAATGGCAAAGACGATGAACAACCTCGACCACCTCGGATTCCAAAAGGCTCCACATTTAACCAGCATTATTGTAAAAAAAATTTAAAGAGAGGTCCTTCGCCAGGACAATGCGTCTGCCTATACAGGATTTTCTTTGAAGGACAATGACATTACTTTAAAAAAAAAAGTATGTTTTTCATACCCCTTTGTTATAAAATTATTACAGAACTCAATATAGGTCTGTCGGGGTTACCACTAGGGGAGTGCCTAATCACTCTAGCCCTGGTGACAAGTACGGATTGTTGTAGTTTATAACATGGACCAGGTTCCATGTCGGCGTTAATATCTGACTCCATTTTATTGATAGGGATGTGTCCCGACAATACACTGTGTTCAGGAGAAGAGATGCAGAGGTTTCATAAAGAATAAGACCAGTTTTCAGAGTTCGGGCGGGAGATCGGCAGCGTAACAGGTCAAGGCGCCAGAGGGTCTGCAAGGCGGCTGCGAAATAGGGTGACGGGCTCAGAGGCGCTGAAGAGAGAGTAGGCTGACGAGGAGTCTAAGTGTCTGCCTTCCAGGGCCAAGCGGCCCTGGCGTAAAGCGACCGAGTAGTGCGGCTGAGGAGATGAAGAGACTGGGAAAGAGTGGGTTTTCATGGCGAAACCCCTTGGTTTTAAATATTATTTCCCCTGCCTACCGGAAGGCGGAGCCTGGCTTGAAAGGGGTATGTTTATGATGTCACACCTGCGCCGAGGTACGTGATCCCTCGTCTCCTAAAGGACTGTTTATGGCATGGCTTTTAGATTTTATGACCGCCGGAAGGTGACCCTAGGTCTACCGGGTCGGTTTTATTAGGGACAGGTGGCTTACCCTCTCAGGTTTTATTGCTGGACCTTCAACCTTCTGTTACTTGTTTTATGACTGCCGATCTCTCCATGATTTATTACTAGAAAACAATGTCTTACATCTAATTACAATACATTATATATGCACCAGAGTATGGGGTGATTTAACACTTATGTAGTTGAGTCACTACAAGGTCCTACAAGTGAATCTATTTGGAATAGGTCATCACATGTCCTGTAGCTTGGCTACATTTTATACAATTTCAAATTATTTTACATTGCCATTTGCGCTTGGACAAAAGTATAATGATGTACATTATACAGTGATTTTCTGAACACCTTAAAAGTGATGGGGCTCACCATGTGAATCATAGAACTAACTTGCATCGAACAACAAATCTTAACCTAATTTTCCCCGACAGACACCATTGTCCATGCGGGAATGGTGGTGTCATAGTGTTAAACACTGGGTTTGTTAGATGCTGCAACGAGTCATGTCTCTGGTGGATGAACACATTACTACACTTGAACAGCCTTTACAACAAGTTAACTCAGTGCTTGAAGGGGTGTATTGCGAATAATTTTGTGCCGTGAAGAAAATATGTTAAAACACAATATGTTGACAGGACTAGTTTTCCTCAATTTGTTCGACAAATGAACAACGAGTTATTAGTGAGCATTGGCCGTGTTTTAAAGAGGACAATATTTACATTTGTAATGCTAACATATCAAAAATTGAGTTATTTAATCAGTTTCTTTATTTAATACACCTAACTCGATCTTGGATTTCGAAAATCAGTAAACTGTACGTATTCATACAATACACGATCAGTAGTAATGGAATAGTCAAAACCCATTTGCACGAAAAGGTTTATAGGTATTAAATTCCCATGTAATTGATTAAACAATTATAGTTTATGAATTTGTCACTATTTTTCCAGCCGGTAGGATATCAAATAGAACAATTCATGAGTAATCTCATTTCACTGTCTCTAAGAATAAATGCACAGAACAAAACAGCACGATTAAAATATGAGATGAAAGTCTCAAAGAGTATTTGGGTTATATCCACAGCAATGAATACATTGCAAATTCTCAATCGCAGCTTTTATTTCGCCCGAGTGATGGGGTATTTTTCTTTGTATCCATTGCTTAGTTGATGGCCCATAATTATATAACCCCAAAAACTGTAAATAATCACTACCGGGCGTTTAGCGTTTACTACAAATGATTCAACATTATCTTCTAAAATACACCTGCAGCATAATAATGATTCGCAAAAGGCACTCTCATTGCAACTAACACAATAAAACATTAGTGTTTAATTTTCATCTGCATGCAATGTCTAGGTGCAGTGCCAAGCTTGGCTAACCGTTTGCTAAATGTAATTCATTTATCGTGAACGGTTAAACGTACTAAAAGATTAAATATCATTTATAATTAACTTATATAACATTTTTTTTAAATAACAAATATCCAGACTGAAACTATTTATGATATTGATAATGGAGTGTTTGTCGACTCCTAAGCAGTGTTGACAAACAGTATTATTACACAATCGATTCAACGAGGCTTATCAGTTGATCTTTCATCAAATTTTAATGTTTTTACCATTCAACGATTAAATTAAAATGTGTTCAGCACTTAGCTTGAGGTATGAAGTGGAGAATTTGACATATATAAATATATTGGTAATAAAAGCGTGGAATCATGTGGAATACGTTTTATAATAACAAATTATATTTTAATATTACAGCTACTAATACAAATATATTTATTTCAAATATACAATAAATGGAGTGTTATTTCACAATGAAACATTTTGGGAAAATAATTTAACCCCTCCATCTTATTATAACAGTATAGAACTATTTATTAACTCATGTGATAATGTCCTCGGAATGTATTTCTAATTTATTCATTGTCCCCACCTGTTAGCGTTTAATCCCAACAAGTTGAGAGGCTATAATTTAATTTAGCATCAGTTAAATATTTCAACATATTTAACTTGAGTTTGTTCATTGATACGTAAAATAATAATTAAACAATTATCGTTATCTGAATAAACTCAGTTAATAAAACGGACTATAACCACCTATCATAATTGCACATCATTAAAGATGTCGCAGTGACAATAAACCTCTTTATGGATCAATAAAGCAATAATGGGATTAAAGGAAAAATGTTATCCGTCATTAGACACTTGTTACCTAGTAACGAATACTGCAGCCATCGTGAGTCAATTGAAACGAAGAGTACAGTCATTACAAGACACCAGTTGTCTAGTAACGAATACTACAGCAATCGTGAGTCAATTGAAACGAAGAGTACAGTCATTACAAGACACTTGTTACCTAGTAACGAATACTACAGCCATCGTGAGTCAATTGAAACGAAGAGTCCAGTCATTACAAGACACTAGTTGCCTAGTAACAAATACTACAGTCATCATAAGTCAATTGAAACGAAGAGTACAGTCATTACAAGACACTAGTTGTCTAGTAACGAATACTTCAGCCATCATAAGTCAATTGAAACGAAGAGTAGAGTCATTACAAGACTCCAGTTGCCTAGTAACGAATACTAAAGCCATCATAAGTCAATTGAAACGAAGAGTAGAGTCATTACAAGACTCTAGTTGCCTAGTAACGAATACTACAGCCATCCTGAGTCAATTGAAACGAAGAGTACAGTCATTACAAGACACTAGTTGCCTAGTAACGAATACTACAGCCATCGTGAGTCAATTGAAACGAAGAGTACAGTCATTACAAGACACCAGTTGTCTAACGAATACTACAGCAATCGTAAGTCAATTGAAACGAAGAGTACAGTCATTACAAGACACTAGTTGTCTAGTAACGAATACTTCAGCCATCATAATTCAATTGAAACGAAGAGTAGAGTCATTACAAGACTCCAGTTGCCTAGTAACGAATACTACAGCCATCATAAGTCAATTGAAACGAAGAGTACAGTCATTACAAGACACCAGTTGTCTAGTAACGAATACTACAGCCATCGTGAGTCAATTGAAAGGAAGAGTACAGTCATTACAAGACACCAGTTGTCTAGTAACGAATACTACAGCCATCGTGAGTCAATTGAAACGAAGAGTACAGTCATTACAAGACACCAGTTGCCTAGTAACGAATACTACAGCCATCGTGAGTCAATTGAAACGAAGAGTACAGTCATTACAAGACACCAGTTGCCTAGTAACGAATACTACAGCCATCATAAGTCAATTGAAACAAAGAGTACAGTCATTACAAGACACCAGTTGTCTAGTAACGAATACTACAGCCATCGTGAGTCAATTGAAACGAAGAGTACAGTCATTACAAGACACTAGTTGCCTAGTAACGAATACTACAGCCATCGTGAGTCAATTGAAACGAAGAGTACAGTCATTACAAGACACCAGTTGTCTAGTAACGAATACTACAGCCATCGTGAGTCAATTGAAACGAAGAGTACAGTCATTACAAGACACTAGTTGTCTAACGAATACTACAGCCATCGTGAGTCAATTGAAACGAAGAGTACATTCATTACAAGACACCAGTTGTCTAACGAATACTACAGCAATCGTAAGTCAATTGAAACGAAGAGTACAGTCATTACAAGACACTAGTTGTCTAGTAACGAATACTTCAGCCATCATAATTCAATTGAAACGAAGAGTAGAGTCATTACAAGACTCCAGTTGCCTAGTAACGAATACTACAGCCATCATAAGTCAATTGAAACGAAGAGTAGAGTCATTACAAGACTCCAGTTGCCTAGTAACGAATACTACAGCCATCATAAGTCAATTGAAACGAAGAGTACAGTCATTGCAAGACACCAGTTGCCTAGTAACGAATACTACAGCCATCGTGAGTCAATTGAAACGAAGAGTACAGTCATTACAAGACACCAGTTGCCTAGTAACGAATACTACAGCCATCGTGAGTCAATTGAAACGAAGAGTGCAGTCATTACAAGACACCAGTTGCCTAGTAACGAATACTACAGCAATCGTAAGTCAATTGAAACGAAGAGTACAGTCATTACAAGACACTAGTTGTCTAGTAACGAATACTTCAGCCATCATAATTCAATTGAAACGAAGAGTAGAGTCATTACAAGACTCCAGTTGCCTAGTAACGAATACTACAGCCATCATAAGTCAATTGAAACGAAGAGTAGAGTCATTACAAGACTCCAGTTGCCTAGTAACGAATACTACAGCCATCATAAGTCAATTGAAACGAAGAGTACAGTCATTACAAGACACCAGTTGCCTAGTAACGAATACTACAGCCATCGTGAGTCAATTGAAACGAAGAGTACAGTCATTACAAGACACCAGTTGCCTAGTAACGAATACTACAGCCATCGTGAGTCAATTGAAACGAAGAGTACAGTCATTACAAGACACCAGTTGCCTAGTAACGAATACTACAGCCATCATAAGTCAATTGAAACGAAGAGTACAGTCATTACAAGACACCAGTTGTCTAGTAACGAATACTACAGCCATCGTGAGTCAATTGAAATGAAGAGTACAGTCATTACAAGACACCAGTTGTCTAGTAACGAATACTACAGCCATCGTGAGTCAATTGAAACGAAGAGTACAGTCATTACAAGACACCAGTTGTCTAGTAACGAATACTACAGCCATCGTGAGTCAATTGAAATGAAGAGTACAGTCATTACAAGACACCAGTTGTCTAGTAACGAATACTACAGCCATCGTGAGTCAATTGAAACAAAGAGTACAGTCATTACAAGACACTAGTTGCCTAGTAACAAATATTACAGCCATCGTTAGTCAATTGAAACGAAGAGTACAGTCATTACAAGACACTTGTTACCTAGTAACGAATACTACAGCCATCGTGAGTCAATTGAAACGAAGAGTCCAGTCATTACAAGACACTAGTTGCCTAGTAACAAATACTACAGTCATCATAAGTCAATTGAAACGAAGAGTAAAGTCATTACAAGACACTAGTTGTCTAGTAACGAATACTTCAGCCATCATAAGTCAATTGAAACGAAGAGTAGAGTCATTACAAGACTCCAGTTGCCTAGTAACGAATACTAAAGCCATCATAAGTCAATTGAAACGAAGAGTAGAGTCATTACAAGACTCTAGTTGCCTAGTAACGAATACTACAGCCATCCTGAGTCAATTGAAACGAAGAGTACAGTCATTACAAGACACTAGTTGCCTAGTAACGAATACTACAGCCATCGTGAGTCAATTGAAACGAAGAGTACAGTCATTACAAGACACCAGTTGTCTAACGAATACTACAGCAATCGTAAGTCAATTGAAACGAAGAGTACAGTCATTACAAGACACTAGTTGTCTAGTAACGAATACTTCAGCCATCATAATTCAATTGAAACGAAGAGTAGAGTCATTACAAGACTCCAGTTGCCTAGTAACGAATACTACAGCCATCATAAGTCAATTGAAACGAAGAGTACAGTCATTACAAGACACCAGTTGTCTAGTAACGAATACTACAGCCATCGTGAGTCAATTGAAAGGAAGAGTACAGTCATTACAAGACACCAGTTGTCTAGTAACGAATACTACAGCCATCGTGAGTCAATTGAAACGAAGAGTACAGTCATTACAAGACACCAGTTGCCTAGTAACGAATACTACAGCCATCGTGAGTCAATTGAAACGAAGAGTACAGTCATTACAAGACACCAGTTGCCTAGTAACGAATACTACAGCCATCATAATTCAATTGAAACGAAGAGCAGAGTCATTACAAGACTCCAGTTGCCTAGTAACAAATATTACAGCCATCGTTAGTCAATTGAAACGAAGAGTACAGTCATTACAAGACACTTGTTACCTAGTAACGAATACTACAGCCATCGTGAGTCAATTGAAACGAAGAGTCCAGTCATTACAAGACACTAGTTGCCTAGTAACAAATACTACAGTCATCATAAGTCAATTGAAACGAAGAGTAAAGTCATTACAAGACACTAGTTGTCTAGTAACGAATACTTCAGCCATCATAAGTCAATTGAAACGAAGAGTAGAGTCATTACAAGACTCCAGTTGCCTAGTAACGAATACTAAAGCCATCATAAGTCAATTGAAACGAAGAGTAGAGTCATTACAAGACTCTAGTTGCCTAGTAACGAATACTACAGCCATCCTGAGTCAATTGAAACGAAGAGTACAGTCATTACAAGACACTAGTTGCCTAGTAACGAATACTACAGCCATCGTGAGTCAATTGAAACGAAGAGTACAGTCATTACAAGACACCAGTTGTCTAACGAATACTACAGCAATCGTAAGTCAATTGAAACGAAGAGTACAGTCATTACAAGACACTAGTTGTCTAGTAACGAATACTTCAGCCATCATAATTCAATTGAAACGAAGAGTAGAGTCATTACAAGACTCCAGTTGCCTAGTAACGAATACTACAGCCATCATAAGTCAATTGAAACGAAGAGTACAGTCATTACAAGACACCAGTTGTCTAGTAACGAATACTACAGCCATCGTGAGTCAATTGAAAGGAAGAGTACAGTCATTACAAGACACCAGTTGTCTAGTAACGAATACTACAGCCATCGTGAGTCAATTGAAACGAAGAGTACAGTCATTACAAGACACCAGTTGCCTAGTAACGAATACTACAGCCATCGTGAGTCAATTGAAACGAAGAGTACAGTCATTACAAGACACCAGTTGCCTAGTAACGAATACTACAGCCATCATAAGTCAATTGAAACAAAGAGTACAGTCATTACAAGACACCAGTTGTCTAGTAACGAATACTACAGCCATCGTGAGTCAATTGAAACGAAGAGTACAGTCATTACAAGACACTAGTTGCCTAGTAACGAATACTACAGCCATCGTGAGTCAATTGAAACGAAGAGTACAGTCATTACAAGACACCAGTTGTCTAGTAACGAATACTACAGCCATCGTGAGTCAATTGAAACGAAGAGTACAGTCATTACAAGACACTAGTTGTCTAACGAATACTACAGCCATCGTGAGTCAATTGAAACGAAGAGTACATTCATTACAAGACACCAGTTGTCTAACGAATACTACAGCAATCGTAAGTCAATTGAAACGAAGAGTACAGTCATTACAAGACACTAGTTGTCTAGTAACGAATACTTCAGCCATCATAATTCAATTGAAACGAAGAGCAGAGTCATTACAAGACTCCAGTTGCCTAGTAACGAATACTACAGCCATCATAAGTCAATTGAAACGAAGAGTAGAGTCATTACAAGACTCCAGTTGCCTAGTAACGAATACTACAGCCATCATAAGTCAATTGAAACGAAGAGTACAGTCATTACAAGACACCAGTTGCCTAGTAACGAATACTACAGCCATCGTGAGTCAATTGAAACGAAGAGTACAGTCATTACAAGACACCAGTTGCCTAGTAACGAATACTACAGCCATCGTGAGTCAATTGAAACGAAGAGTACAGTCATTACAAGACACCAGTTGCCTAGTAACGAATACTACAGCAATCGTAAGTCAATTGAAACGAAGAGTACAGTCATTACAAGACACTAGTTGTCTAGTAACGAATACTTCAGCCATCATAATTCAATTGAAACGAAGAGTAGAGTCATTACAAGACTCCAGTTGCCTAGTAACGAATACTACAGCCATCATAAGTCAATTGAAACGAAGAGTAGAGTCATTACAAGACTCCAGTTGCCTAGTAACGAATACTACAGCCATCATAAGTCAATTGAAACGAAGAGTACAGTCATTACAAGACACCAGTTGCCTAGTAACGAATACTATAGCCATCGTGAGTCAATTGAAACGAAGAGTACAGTCATTACAAGACACCAGTTGCCTAGTAACGAATACTACAGCCATCGTGAGTCAATTGAAACGAAGAGTACAGTCATTACAAGACACCAGTTGCCTAGTAACGAATACTACAGCCATCATAAGTCAATTGAAACGAAGAGTACAGTCATTACAAGACACCAGTTGTCTAGTAACGAATACTACAGCCATCGTGAGTCAATTGAAATGAAGAGTACAGTCATTACAAGACACCAGTTGTCTAGTAACGAATACTACAGCCATCGTGAGTCAATTGAAACGAAGAGTACATTCATTACAAGACACCAGTTGTCTAGTAACGAATACTACAGCCATCGTGAGTCAATTGAAATGAAGAGTACAGTCATTACAAGACACCAGTTGTCTAGTAACGAATACTACAGCCATCGTGAGTCAATTGAAACAAAGAGTACAGTCATTACAAGACACTAGTTGCCTAGTAACAAATATTACAGCCATCGTTAGTCAATTGAAACGAAGAGTACAGTCATTACAAGACACCAGTTGTCTAGTAACGAATACTACAGCCATCGTGAGTCAATTGAAACGAAGAGTACATTCATTACAAGACACCAGTTGTCTAACGAATACTACAGCAATCGTAAGTCAATTGAAACGAAGAGTACATTCATTACAAGACACCAGTTGTCTAACGAATACTACAGCAATCGTAAGTCAATTGAAACGAAGAGTACATTCATTACAAGACACCAGTTGTCTAACGAATACTACAGCCATCGTAAGTCAATTGAAACGAAGAGTACAGTCATTACAAGACACCAGTTGCCTAGTAACGAATACTTCAGCCATCATAATTCAATTGAAACGAAGAGTTGAGTCATTACAAGACTCCAGTTGTCTAGTAACGAATACTACAGCCATCGTGAGTCAATTGAAATGAAGAGTACAGTCATTACAAGACACCAGTTGTCTAACGAATACTACAGCCATCGTAAGTCAATTGAAACGAAGAGTACAGTCATTACAAGACACCAGTTGTCTAGTAACGAATACTACAGCCATCGTGAGTCAATTGAAACGAAGAGTACAGTCATTACAAGACACCAGTTGTCTAGTAACGAATACTACAGCCATCGTGAGTCAATTGAAATGAAGAGTACAGTCATTACAAGACACCAGTTGTCTAGTAACGAATACTACATCCATCGTGAGTCAATTGAAACAAAGAGTACAGTCATTACAAGACACTAGTTGCCTAGTAACAAATATTACAGCCATCGTTAGTCAATTGAAACGAAGAGTACAGTCATTACAAGACACCAGTTGTCTAGTAACGAATACTACAGCCATCGTGAGTCAATTGAAACGAAGAGTACAGTCATTACAAGACACTAGTTGTCTAACGAATACTACAGCCATCGTGATTCAATTGAAACGAAGAGTACATTCATTACAAGACACCAGTTGTCTAACGAATACTACAGCAATCGTAAGTCAATTGAAACGAAGAGTACAGTCATTACAAGATACCAGTTGCCTAGTAACGAATACTACAGCCATCGTAAGTCAATTGAAACGAAGAGTACAGTCATTACAAGACACCAGTTGCCTAGTAACGAATACTTCAGCCATCATAATTCAATTGAAACGAAGAGTAGAGTCATTACAAGACTCCAGTTGCCTAGTAACGAATACTACAGCCATCATAAGTCAATTGAAACGAAGAGTACAGTCATTACAAGACACCAGTTGTCTAGTAACGAATACTACAGCCATCGTGAGTCAATTGAAACAAAGAGTACAGTCATTACAAGACACCAGTTGTCTAGTAACGAATACTACAGCCATCGTGAGTCAATTGAAACGAAGAGTACAGTCATTACAAGACTCCAGTTGTCTAGTAACGAATACTACAGCAATCGTGAGTCAATTGAAACAAAGAGTACAGTCATTACAAGACACTAGTTGCCTAGTAACAAATATTACAGCCATCGTTAGTCAATTGAAACGAAGAGTACAGTCATTACAAGACACCAGTTGCCTAGTAACGAATACTACAGCCATCGTGAGTCAATTGAAACGAAGAGTACAGTCATTACAAGACACCAGTTGCCTAGTAACGAATACTACAGCAATCGTAAGTCAATTGAAACGAAGAGTACAGTCATTACAAGACACTAGTTGTCTAGTAACGAATACTTCAGCCATCATAATTCAATTGAAACGAAGAGTACAGTCATTACAAGACACTAGTTGTCTAGTAACGAATACTTCAGCCATCATAATTCAATTGAAACGAAGAGTAGAGTCATTACAAGACTCCAGTTGCCTAGTAACGAATACTACAGCCATCATAAGTCAATTGAAACGAAGAGTACAGTCATTACAAGACTCCAGTTGCCTAGTAACGAATACTATAGCCATCGTGAGTCAATTGAAACGAAGAGTACAGTCATTACAAGACACCAGTTGCCTAGTAACGAATACTATAGCCATCGTGAGTCAATTGAAACGAAGAGTACAGTCATTACAAGACACCAGTTGCCTAGTAACGAATACTACAGCCATCGTGAGTCAATTGAAACGAAGAGTACAGTCATTACAAGACACCAGTTGCCTAGTAACGAATACTACAGCCATCATAAGTCAATTGAAACGAAGAGTACAGTCATTACAAGACACCAGTTGTCTAGTAACGAATACTACAGCCATCGTGAGTCAATTGAAATGAAGAGTACAGTCATTACAAGACACCAGTTGTCTAGTAACGAATACTACAGCCATCGTGAGTCAATTGAAACGAAGAGTACATTCATTACAAGACACCAGTTGTCTAGTAACGAATACTACAGCCATCGTGAGTCAATTGAAATGAAGAGTACAGTCATTACAGGACACCAGTTGTCTAGTAACGAATACTACAGCCATCGTGAGTCAATTGAAACAAAGAGTACAGTCATTACAAGACACTAGTTGCCTAGTAACAAATATTACAGCCATCGTTAGTCAATTGAAACGAAGAGTACAGTCATTACAAGACACCAGTTGTCTAGTAACGAATACTACAGCCATCGTGAGTCAATTGAAACGAAGAGTACATTCATTACAAGACACCAGTTGTCTAACGAATACTACAGCAATCGTAAGTCAATTGAAACGAAGAGTACATTCATTACAAGACACCAGTTGTCTAACGAATACTACAGCAATCGTAAGTCAATTGAAACGAAGAGTACATTCATTACAAGACACCAGTTGTCTAACGAATACTACAGCCATCGTAAGTCAATTGAAACGAAGAGTACAGTCATTACAAGACACCAGTTGCCTAGTAACGAATACTTCAGCCATCATAATTCAATTGAAACGAAGAGTTGAGTCATTACAAGACTCCAGTTGTCTAGTAACGAATACTACAGCCATCGTGAGTCAATTGAAATGAAGAGTACAGTCATTACAAGACACCAGTTGTCTAACGAATACTACAGCCATCGTAAGTCAATTGAAACGAAGAGTACAGTCATTACAAGACACCAGTTGTCTAGTAACGAATACTACAGCCATCGTGAGTCAATTGAAACGAAGAGTACAGTCATTACAAGACACCAGTTGTCTAGTAACGAATACTACAGCCATCGTGAGTCAATTGAAATGAAGAGTACAGTCATTACAAGACACCAGTTGTCTAGTAACGAATACTACATCCATCGTGAGTCAATTGAAACAAAGAGTACAGTCATTACAAGACACTAGTTGCCTAGTAACAAATATTACAGCCATCGTTAGTCAATTGAAACGAAGAGTACAGTCATTACAAGACACCAGTTGTCTAGTAACGAATACTACAGCCATCGTGAGTCAATTGAAACGAAGAGTACAGTCATTACAAGACACTAGTTGTCTAACGAATACTACAGCCATCGTGATTCAATTGAAACGAAGAGTACATTCATTACAAGACACCAGTTGTCTAACGAATACTACAGCAATCGTAAGTCAATTGAAACGAAGAGTACAGTCATTACAAGATACCAGTTGCCTAGTAACGAATACTACAGCCATCGTAAGTCAATTGAAACGAAGAGTACAGTCATTACAAGACACCAGTTGCCTAGTAACGAATACTTCAGCCATCATAATTCAATTGAAACGAAGAGTAGAGTCATTACAAGACTCCAGTTGCCTAGTAACGAATACTACAGCCATCATAAGTCAATTGAAACGAAGAGTACAGTCATTACAAGACACCAGTTGTCTAGTAACGAATACTACAGCCATCGTGAGTCAATTGAAACAAAGAGTACAGTCATTACAAGACACCAGTTGTCTAGTAACGAATACTACAGCCATCGTGAGTCAATTGAAACGAAGAGTACAGTCATTACAAGACACCAGTTGTCTAGTAACGAATACTACAGCAATCGTGAGTCAATTGAAACAAAGAGTACAGTCATTACAAGACACTAGTTGCCTAGTAACAAATATTACAGCCATCGTTAGTCAATTGAAACGAAGAGTACAGTCATTACAAGACACCAGTTGTCTAGTAACGAATACTACAGCCATCGTGAGTCAATTGAAACGAAGAGTACAGTCATTACAAGACACTAGTTGCCTAGTAACGAATACTACAGCCATCGTGAGTCAATTGAAACGAAGAGTACAGTCATTACAAGACACTAGTTGTCTAACGAATACTACAGCCATCGTGAGTCAATTGAAACGAAGAGTACAGTCATTACAAGACACCAGTTGCCTAGTAACGAATACTACAGCCATCATAAGTCAATTGAAACAAAGAGTACAGTCATTACAAGACACCAGTTGTCTAGTAACGAATACTACAGCCATCGTGAGTCAATTGAAACGAAGAGTACAGTCATTACAAGACACCAGTTGCCTAGTAACGAATACTACAGCCATCGTGAGTCAATTGAAACGAAGAGTACAGTCATTACAAGACACCAGTTGTCTAGTAACGAATACTACAGCCATCGTGAGTCAATTGAAACGAAGAGTACAGTCATTACAAGACACTAGTTGCCTAGTAACGAATACTACAGCCATCGTGAGTCAATTGAAACGAAGAGTACAGTCATTACAAGACACCAGTTGTCTAGTAACGAATACTACAGCCATCGTGAGTCAATTGAAACGAAGAGTACAGTCATTACAAGACACTAGTTGTCTAACGAATACTACAGCCATCGTGAGTCAATTGAAACGAAGAGTACATTCATTACAAGACACCAGTTGTCTAACGAATACTACAGCAATCGTAAGTCAATTGAAACGAAGAGTACAGTCATTACAAGACACTAGTTGTCTAGTAACGAATACTTCAGCCATCATAATTCAATTGAAACGAAGAGTAGAGTCATTACAAGACTCCAGTTGCCTAGTAACGAATACTACAGCCATCATAAGTCAATTGAAACGAAGAGTACAGTCATTACAAGACACCAGTTGTCTAGTAACGAATACTACAGCCATTGTGAGTCAATTGAAACGAAGAGTACAGTCATTACAAGACACCAGTTGCCTAGTAACGAATACTACAGCCATCGTGAGTCAATTGAAACGAAGAGTACAGTCATTACAAGACACTAGTTGTCTAGTAACGAATACTTCAGCCATCATAATTCAATTGAAACGAAGAGTAGAGTCATTACAAGACTCCAGTTGCCTAGTAACGAATACTACAGCCATCATAAGTCAATTGAAACGAAGAGTACAGTCATTACAAGACACCAGTTGTCTAGTAACGAATACTACAGCCATCGTGAGTCAATTGAAATGAAGAGTACAGTCATTACAAGACACCAGTTGTCTAGTAACGAATACTACAGCCATCGTGAGTCAATTGAAACGAAGAGTACAGTCATTACAAGACACCAGTTGCCTAGTAACGAATACTACAGCCATCGTGAGTCAATTGAAACGAAGAGTACAGTCATTACAAGACACCAGTTGCCTAGTAACGAATACTACAGCCATCATAAGTCAATTTAAACAAAGAGTACAGTCATTACAAGACACCAGTTGTCTAGTAACGAATACTACAGCCATCGTGAGTCAATTGAAACGAAGAGTACAGTCATTACAAGACACTAGTTGCCTAGTAACGAATACTACAGCCCTCGTGAGTCAATTGAAACGAAGAGTACAGTCATTACAAGACACCAGTTGTCTAGTAACGAATACTACAGCCATCGTGAGTCAATTGAAATGAAGAGTACAGTCATTACAAGACACCAGTTGTCTAGTAACAAATACTACAGCCATCGTGAGTCAATTGAAACGAAGAGTACAGTCATTACAAGACACCAGTTGCCTAGTAACGAATACTACAGCCATCGTAAGTCAATTGAAACGAAGAGTACAGTCATTACAAGACACCAGTTGCCTAGTAACGAATACTACAGCCATCATAAGTCAATTGAAACGAAGAGTACAGTCATTACAAGACACCAGTTGTCTAGTAACGAATACTACAGCCATCGTGAGTCAATTGAAACGAAGAGTACAGTCATTACAAGACACCAGTTGCCTTGTAACGAATACTCCAGCCATCGTGAGTCAATTGAAACGAAGAGTACAGTCATTACAAGACACTAGTTGTCTAACGAATACTACAGCCATCGTGAGTCAATTGAAACGAAGAGTACATTCATTACAAGACACCAGTTGTCTAACGAATACTACAGCAATCGTAAGTCAATTGAAACGAAGAGTACAGTCATTACAAGACACTAGTTGTCTAGTAACGAATACTTCAGCCATCATAATTCAATTGAAACTAAGAGTAGAGTCATTACAAGACTCCAGTTGCCTAGTAACGAATACTACAGCCATCATAAGTCAATTGAAACGAAGAGTACAGTCATTACAAGACACCAGTTGTCTAGTAACGAATACTACAGTCATCGTGAGTCAATTGAAATGAAGAGTACAGTCATTACAAGACACCAGTTGTCTAGTAACGAATACTACAGCCATCGTGAGTCAATTGAAACGAAGAGTACAGTCATTACAAGACACCAGTTGCCTAGTAACGAATACTACAGCCATCGTGAGTCAATTGAAACGAAGAGTACAGTCATTACAAGACACCAGTTGCCTAGTAACGAATACTACAGCCATCATAAGTCAATTTAAACAAAGAGTACAGTCATTACAAGACACCAGTTGTCTAGTAACGAATACTACAGCCATCGTGAGTCAATTGAAACGAAGAGTACAGTCATTACAAGACACTAGTTGCCTAGTAACGAATACTACAGCCATCGTGAGTCAATTGAAACGAAGAGTACAGTCATTACAAGACACCAGTTGTCTAGTAACGAATACTACAGCCATCGTGAGTCAATTGAAATGAAGAGTACAGTCATTACAAGACACCAGTTGTCTAGTAACGAATACTACAGCCATCGTGAGTCAATTGAAATGAAGAGTACAGTCATTACAAGACACCAGTTGCCTAGTAACGAATACTACAGCCATCGTAAGTCAATTGAAACGAAGAGTACAGTCATTACAAGACACCAGTTGCCTAGTAACGAATACTACAGCCATCATAAGTCAATTGAAACGAAGAGTACAGTCATTACAAGACACCAGTTGTCTAGTAACGAATACTACAGCCATCGTGAGTCAATTGAAACGAAGAGTACAGTCATTACAAGACACCAGTTGCCTTGTAACGAATACTCCAGCCATCGTGAGTCAATTGAAACGAAGAGTACAGTCATTACAAGACACCAGTTGTTTAGTAACGAATACTACAGTGATCATAAGATAATAACGAATACTGCAGTCGTAACTGCTTATACATCAATTATCTATCAGTTGCTTGTGATCTTAATCGATCAAGTACAATTCACGAAATTATTCAAGTAATAATTCTATGGATAAATTAGTCAGGGCTATCGGGTTCAGTTGGTGAAAGAGATACGTTATATTATCATCAAATTTATTAATGGACGTTTCTTCAAAACGGCATCAGCTGCCAGTACGATTCGATAAGAGCTGCTGACTGACCTAAGACATAGCACAATATCAAATTCATCAACTATAGCCAAAGTCACTCAGTTATACATTCGTGGCTAGGAATAAACTTAATTCAAGTAAACATCGGACGCGTAGGATTAATATTTGCTCGTGAATAACAACAAACTCGAATTTGTTATAAACTGCCTAAAAATGCATATTTATATTCTCAGTAATAAATTATAAGGATAACTAGTATATAGGAGACCCCTTGTTTACGTCTATTTCATAAATGGTTCCTACTTAGAAATAAGAATCACACTAAATTTTTTTTTTTTTTTCAAAACCCCTTTATTTAGCAACATTATTTACAAACAGATGAACAAAATTCAATGTACAAGATTTGCAAATTTCTCCTCTTGCTGCATATGCAGATGCATTGGAAGGAGGGTAGAATTACAATAACAATATTTTTGAAGTTAAAAGGTCAAAATACAAATATACAAGACTAGGTGATGGGGCTCACCTTCAGATTACAACTAAAAAATTATGATTTTCATAGTATTTGTTATTTTTTAGGTATATGAGTATAAGTTTCACTAAGTGCTGTTTCTACAAGCTGTGGGAAAATTAACGAAGTGTTTCCTTTCACTAGGTAGTTATCCTCGTGTTCTTAAAAATTTAATCGGGCGGGATGTTCTAAAATTGGTTATTTTTTTTTTTTATAATTCACTATGTTTTCAAGGGACAATTTCGTTTCAAAGACGACAGAGTAGCTAGTTTTCATCACTGACCGCGTACCATTTAGTTGATTCAGTATTTAGTGATTTTAGTTTATGTAATTATTTAACTTTAAAAGGAAGTGAATAATGTTGTATGTTATAATATTATGGTTTATCAATGTGTATTATAATGGCAGTGATGCACAAGAGTACATGATTTTTTTTTTTATACGTTAAACCAAGTTAGAGTATTGTTGAATTCTCTTCATTGTTACAGAGCCAATGCTTTGATTTTGCCTCACATTCTTTCATCAACTTCAGACCCTGAGACGAAACCAACAATGGTTTACAACAAGTCAAAATCTTTTATTACTAATATTAATGTTATTGTTTTGTAAATAAGGTCTTCAATGAAACTTTTCCCTCAAGAAGTTCAGTGTTCTCACACCGGTAAATAATTCTTATTAAAATACAGCATATATCCGTTACATATTTATATTTTAATTTTTAGTTTTAATTAAGATAGAAATCTCAGTTTTGGATGGGGAGACACGCTTGAAAATATTTGGCCCGTTCGGATTGGGGATCTAGTTGTTTCTTCTCAAGTGTGGCCCGATAGAAAGACAGAGGACACCAACAGAACTCCCACTCAATATAACAATTAACACTGGTTCGAACTCATGACCAAAGTAGTCATAAAACATATCAAACCAGAGGAAATTGTTTACGATCTCGTAACAGTTTTGTAAACTTCTGTATCAGTATAGCTGCACAAATAAATGCACGCCAACCTCACGGGACCTGGCATGATAATAGCATTATACACTGGTGATGTATGATGTATGAAGGTACGGTGCTTACTCCGTAAATACAACGTAAGAACATAAATTATCGATAACATCCTCTAGTTTCATTCGTTTTATTGTAATTTTCATTTAAAGAATTATTGTTATAATACTTCATTTTAAATGTAATTAAAAAATATTTAACTGTAAGTAAAGTAAAAAATATTTCATACGGTGCCCCACTATTTACCCACTTGACTGACAAAACAGCCAAATGTCTCCAACAATTCCAGAATGGGATCATGAGTGGTCCGACATACCTCTCTCGAGAGGTTAAAGAACGCTAACCTGCATCCATTCCTTGGTGTGCCGTCGGTGGGTGAGTTTATCCACCGGAGACACGTCAAGTTTTTTTGACTCGTTGCAGCACCTCACAAGCCCTGTGTTTAACACTATGACCCCACCACCCTTCCCGCATCGATGGCAACAGACTGTCGGGGAAAATTATGCTAAGACTTAGTTTAAGTTTTTATTGTTAGATGTAAGTTAGTTTTACATTTAAGATAAATAAGGTGAGCCCCAACACTTTTAATAGATTCAGTCCATTAATGTATAATGTATATAATCATACTTTTGAAGAATGCAGATCAGAAACAGAATTTGTATAAAATGTAGCCAATCTACAGTAAATATAACGAAGCAATTGTAAATAAATTCCTTTGTAGAATCTATATTTTGTAACAAGGGGATACGAAAAAAAAAAAATCATATTTGTCTTTGAAGATTGTTTGCTAAAAATTGAGTTATACCGGCTAAACAGAAGCGCAGACAAAAAGTGATCAACATTCAAAATACAACTGCATATACTCCTGGAAACTAGTGATGAGAATTAATATCTTCAGAATTATTTATCGTTGTGCCAATGATCAAGTAGCCTGAATATGTTCTGTAGCGATGAATGTTATCTCTTGGCGTTATATCTTGTTTTCTCTAACAGAATTCAAAGAAATAGCTATCCAAGCTGTAATATTTTACTTATAGGCTGATAAGCTATGAACTTTACGGTCAACGTTATATCAAAATATTACTTAAGAGGCATGTAGATACAATTGGTATTACAACGCGTATGACAAATGGTCCAGATTACGTTATCCAGTACATATCCAGATCCCCCGAGGAGATATAGCGTGGTATCAGCAGCGCTACAAAATCACACAAGCTACGGTTTCTTCAGAAGATTTCCACCCCGGTAATAAAAATAGGCTCCAGAAAATAATTGCCGAGCACGAAGAGAGAGACTTTCTTATAAAGGTACAGAAGATCGTCTTTCATCGTCGTATATTCCATACCCCCCCCCCACCCCCCTAGTAAAAGCTGTAAATTCTGGTTTACAAGGAAGAGGCAAAAACAGTAATTTTCTGCAAAAGAAAACCTCGAACAGAACTTCTAGAACGTATTGCCGATAATTATGGTGAAGCCCATCTTGCGAGGCAAAAATATTCCAACAAAATGCTGTAAAAGTATGGTGTGAAAATCTTTAACAAAATGGAAATGACTTAAGCATTAAAGAGCGAGGTGATGCCGAGGGTATGCGGATGGAAAGGATATCAAGACTTACACAACACGAATCCTACGGATTATGTCAACACTGTATTCAGCCAATGCAGAAGAATTAACCAGGAGGTAATGAAAGGAGGATCAAACAAACCAATGGTATTTCGTTCAAATATTCTCATCATTGACTGGCATGCAACAAGTAAGCGTTATTGCCAAAATGCGCATTTTTAAATTCCTTCCGGGATTACATGCAAGATATATCCGGTATTTAGACAAGCACTCTAGCAGGGCAGTGGAGAGAAATACTACCTCTCAGCCCTAAATATATAAACAAAAATAACATAATGACGCGTCATAAACTGCTGTTGCTAAACACATGGTATGATTTGATGTAACGTCCATCATGCATATGCACACTTAAGATTCATTTTCGACGAGATATTTAATACTTAAGCTACAAAAAAAAAAAAAACCGCTTCTACTTGTCAATCAAAACAGTAGGTATGCATATAAGCCTCAGATCCTTTAGTACAGCAATGGCAAGAATTAACAACTCAAACAAAAACCATTCAAAATACACGCACGAAATTGAATTTTATCCACACTATCAAGGTAAATAATAAATGTTTCACTTACCAAAGTATGCTCGAAAGTGTGAAGATCCGTCTTTGGCGGTTCCTCCATGGCTGCGAATGGTTGTTAACAAATATACATAAATACTACAGAATATCGGCCGACGACTGCTATACACACGAGAATTAGTGACGAGACTACGACAGGGAGCGACGTCCAAGTGTTGACTGATAGCTACCGGGGCGGTTGGCGGTCAACACACTTCAACAATGTTGATACCTTCCCTCGCGCTTCCAGTTCAACATCCCCACCACTGTTGCCCCCACCCCTCCCTGTAAAACCACCCTTATATTAACTTAATATTCGGGTTATGATCCCGTCTTGCCCTTTCAACTATTTATCCTTACGAATAATATACACCCCTTTATAAAAAAAAATTAATAATCGATATGATAAATGACATACTGATATATGAAAATAATATCAGCTGTCTAAATAAACATAATAGACATGAATAATTATAATGTATATATTTTTATCACTATAAATAAGTGAAAATTATTAATGTATTTTGGGCCAGAACAACATTCCTTTTAGGAAAAAACATAATTAAAATGTGTTAGCAAATCTATATCAAGGTCTCTTATGACTCCTATTATCTAGTTAACTGCACTTTATTTTATTTTGGAATGTTTGTAGTCAGCGGTGGTCAAAATAGGATTTCGCATCTGAGAACAAATCTGTTAAAAATAAGAAATAAGATAAGATTTATATATAATGTAATGTATTATTTTTGTGAATTTTTCAACTCCTTGCAATACCTGACAAACCCAGTGTTTAACACTGTAACTCCCGCTCCCCCCCCCCCATCGATGGCAGGACCCTGTCAGGACTGGTACGCTTTAGTCTTAGGTTCTAGTTTGTAAGTTTTTCTCACATATTGTCAAACTGAAGGTGAGCCCCATCACCTAGATTTGTATTCATGTTATAACTTTTAACCTCAAATCTAATTTATGTAACCCAACCTCCTTCAAATGCATCTGAGCATAGCAGGATGAGGAGAGAACTGTCAATTCTTGTTCATTTATTTTGTTCATTTTTCACATATTGTTTTAAATTCAAGGGGTTTAGAAATAAAAAATTATTTTTGTAGTGTGTAGTATTGCATTTTGTAGTTGAGGTACAATTTCGAGTTTAGCTGTCAGCCTGACATAAGTTTTAAGTACCTTGATGCTTCTCTACCTAGGTTCCCATGGAATCAGTTTTCTGTCAATTTCGATTATTGGAAGGACACATTTTTGTTGAGAGAATAATATTATGCTACATTTGTTGTTTTTTAAAATTAAATTAAAGATTTTTTTGTTTCAAAACCCTTTATTTGATGTATACAGATCGAGTTACAGATTCCACAATATGGTATCTAAATCAAAGTTTCTTTTTTTGTTTCATATCCCCTTTTTACAAAATATAGATTCTACGAATGAATCTATTAAATTAAAGATACTTTATAACATTAAACTTTAAGGGGACCACAAATTTTAATTCATTGAGAGCCATCATTCATCGAGAAATATCTGATATAGGTGTTGATTACTTAAATAAGTTTGGATCAACTATCAAAGTTGTACACAGAGCTTTGATATTCACAAAAACAAAGTTCAACAGTTTAGAAAAAAATTGCAACAAAAATAGGAGCATTAATATAAATTTATAATATAAAATTTAACAAGTATTTTATTAAATATATAATACATTATCAAATGAAATAAACTGTGAGAAAACATACTTTATGTATTTCAACAACTTTTAAAATATATTTAAATCAAAAATATATTTAATTCATAACTATTATAAAATTCATGATTAATAACTGGAATGAAATAATAAATCTGTTCAAAAAATATATTTCTGATTATCAACTATATTTTGCATACACTACTTACATTTGAGGAAAGTTGTCTATAATTATTCTTAAGCACGTAATTAATATATGTTAATTAAAGTCAATTTACTCAGATAATCAAGCTTTGAACTATATAACAGCACTATTATTACAAATATATGAGTATATTTAAATAGGACTTAATACAATAACATTTGCACCTGCCTAATCACATCTGATTAGGAATGAAATAATAATAAATTCACAAATACAGTACAAAATTGTTTAATTAATTTCTTTATATATACTTAATACTTAAGAAGTACAATTAGTGTATAATGTATTGTAGAGTAACATAATACAATGCAATTCATTATTCTTAGTATAACTGAATTAGTGTAGATGTGAATACACTGTAAAGCATAAAATTTCTATTTATTTATAAAAAAAATTTATTTAATGTACAAAAAATTAGATGGCAGGAATACGTTATCTAAGTAATGAAAAGGGGGTTCTAACAACTTACGACATTTCAAAGTATAGAGTACATATAACATTGAGAATCGCTACAACTTCAACAGAAATGTAACATTTTTAAAATTAACAGATACAATATTTTATTTAACCTTCAAATATAGAAGATACTGCCAATGTAGCCGTAAATTTCATCACATCACCTCTAAGAGCCTTCGCCAAATGAAGAAGAAATCCAAACTGAGAAAAAGCATTTATATCACACATTGCACAATTTAGTTTAATATGTTAGTAAAACCTTAAAATTAAAAAATCATTATTGTTATAAATGCGTCAAGGATCGACCTGACGAAGGAAAATGTAATATCCTAGCAGTAAAATAAAGTGTTTAACTTTATGAGAACCCAATCAGTATGTACGAAATTCTACAAATCAAATTTTTTTTTTTCAAGATTTATTACTAATCTATTTATTTTTAACTACCCATTCCATACTTAAAAGTTTAATATATTTTTCAGTAGATCAACATCTAGATATCTCTGTTCCGGAAGTATAATGACAAAACTGTGAAATTGACTTTATTATGTAAGCGGGGTCAAAACTACAATTACTTGATGTTTTTAAATCAACATAATTTAGATTCATAAAGATCCCTTCTTATAACCGACATGCTTATTTACCTTCCCATCTGGCAGAATATCATATTGTTTAGTTTAAGTAAAATTTCAATTTTTACAGTTGCGTCATTATACTTTCAGAACAACGATATGCACACAAGCATTCTACATTTGTTAGAACTGCAAACAAAATTGAACTTTTCAATTTAGAAACCTTCAGGATCTGCGACAAGCAGAATTATAATCTATTAATACATGAAAATCCATGATTAATGGCAATGACAAATCCTGAGTAGTTGTTTCCTAATCATCAAATAAGTAACTCTCAATTCACTTCCTGCGTCCTCTATCTATTTAATATTTGTATATATTAAAAGTGAAACAGTTCATTTCAAAATTAATGAGAATTGTTTTATTCGGTAAACATTTTTAAAAAACATAATAAAATAATGGTGAACATTCCATGAATAAATTGGGTATTTATAAATCCTATCCTAATTGTCAAAAGGTAATTTAAGGGTTGAAAACATAAGACACCAAGCAAGGCTAAGGGTCGAGTTGATGAAATAACTTCCTTGATAATAAGGAACCAAATAATGATTACATATGTTTTTATAGTTAAAATCTTTTTCAGTAAATTGAGGTATTGCATTATGGAATAGCATCTAGCGTAGAACTAGATCTAGAATACTGCCAATCAGCGTTTACTTGGACATGATAGTGAAGTCTAAGTCATTATAGCTTCTTCCAGTTACAAAGAGCCCTCAAGTGAACTTCATCTCATGAGGTGAAATAGCTTCTGCCCTGAGATGATCTAAATAAAGTTTTATCTCCAATTAATAAAAATCAAGTCTCAAGACTAGTTCAGGTTCTTCTGTTGGCCGAGCCCCAATTCATGTTAATATAATAATTGTAGTTGTAAATGTTCAGAATATAATTTTATTTATGGGGTAAAATGTTAATCCTATAAATTTATTATTATTAGTAATCAATAATATCATTTGGGCAAATAAAAAGTATCATTTGGGTTGAATATGAGGAGGGGGTTACTATGGTATTTGCTGGGATGAAATTTTCAGGGTTTCCTAGTATGTTTGGTTCTAATAATACTAATATTGAAAATAAAGGGTGTCCCAGAATTAACGCAAGATTTGATTTAATAGATAACACAGTTTTTAGTATTTTGTTGTTATTTTTTTATTGAATTATAAAGTAAATAGGATAGGGTTATTTATGGAATAACACATCGGGAAAATGACCTCCACGACTTTGCTGGCACATACGCACTCTTTTGTCAAAATTTTCCATGACCATTTGGTATAAATATGGTTGAATTTCCTCTTTTAATGCACGGGTGGATGTGGGCTTGTAGAAATATTAAATAACCCCATAAAAAGAGATCAAAAGGTGTTAAATCACACGATCTACGGTGCCAATTCTGATCACCGAAACGAGAGAGTACACAACCTGGAAATGTCTCATGCAGTATTTGAATTGTTTTATGTGCTGTATGTCATGTGGCACCATCTTGTTGAAACCACATATTGGCCACATCAATATCATCCAATTTTGGCACAAAGAACTGTGTTTACGACGCCGAATTGATGTTCCTGGATTTTCAACAACACTCTCTAGTTGATTGATTAATTGACATTTGAACGGCTTGTTTTTGGTGTCTCCAACTGATCCAGTCCCCCTAAATTTTTCAATAATCTCTTCACAGTTGATGAAATCAAAACACTATTCCGACCATATTTTGTATGAAATTTTTGACCTGCGGCCTCCAAACTTTTATTAGTTTTGAGATAATGTTCAACAATAAAGACACGTTGTTCTATCGTGTAACACTCCATTTTTACTAACCCTAAACTGTCAGCTGTCAAATTCTTTTGTTTTTTTAGGGTTGCCAGCACTTTACTGAAAAAATGGCGGCAAATTCAAATCTTGCGTTAATTCTGGGACACCCTTTAATAATATGATAATTATCATTCTTATAGTATCCTT
Organism: Acanthosoma haemorrhoidale; assembly: GCA_930367205.1. Lineage (NCBI taxonomy): Eukaryota > Metazoa > Arthropoda > Insecta > Hemiptera > Acanthosomatidae > Acanthosoma > Acanthosoma haemorrhoidale. Next base: position 20,528,096 of record OV884013.1, on the reverse strand, counting down.
AATTTAAAAGTAGGGGTGAAATAGAATTTTATCTTGATTACTATTTAATCCTAAAGGATTTCTACTTCCTGTCTGGTGTAAAAATAATAAATGTATTACTACCATTGCTGCAATAATAAAGGGTAATAGGAAATGTAAAGTGAAAAATCGTGTTAGTGTAGCATTATCTACTGAAAATCCCCCTCATATGAGAAAATTCAGGTATCATTTACAGCCATTCCTTGGAGAGTCTTAATGTTCCAGTACAATTGATCTATATATTGTTTGGAAATACAAAATGTATAGTTTGGCCACAGAATTTCTTACACTAGCGTGGTTAGAAAGAGAGGTTGAATGGCAAGACTGTGTGGACAGCTGACAAGAAAGTACGTCTTTTCAAATTATTTAGATCGTCTACTTCATTGTATAATAGTGTTGCTGTGTTTGGACCAAGCATTACAGATGGCTTAAAGCAATAGTATGTATTTTACCATTGTCTAGGACCATACAATGACCTGAGCCTATCAGCAGTTAAGCTAGTCTGTAAGCAGCAAGCTATTGGTCCCTAATAATTAAAAAATACCGTAAGTTGTATAAATCATTACAGAAACAAGATTATAGTTCTGTTCTTTGATCCATTCCAGTGATAATTAGAATTCCTATAAATTACGTTTTATTTAAATAGACTATTTATTTATGATTATGATAAATTAAAATGATTTGAGAGGCCATGACATTAGTCGATACTTTAGGAACTAGATCACTAGTTAGCAATGGAGAAGAGTGTCAGTAGTTTTGCAGACTCAATAGAAGACAGCTATTACTAGACCCAAGTGAGGGTAGTCATAATTAAAACTAATAATAACTAACTATTTTATTAATTATCACTTCCAATTATCAATTGAGAGTAACAAACCAACTTAAGATATAATCTATCAAATATGTAAATAATAAGTAAATTTATATTACCATTAGTCATATCTGCTTTTCTTAAATTCAAGTCTCATTTTGAGATTAGGAAATATTAGGGGGACCAGAAAGTAATGTCGTTTTTTTTTTTACATTAAATTCAAACAAATAAATATTTAACAAGTTTTTGATCAATGAAGTAATCACCCCCATTATCAGCAACCTTTTGCAATGCCTAATCGATCAAAATCAATTGGTTTGAGCAAAATATCTGGAGATGGCATTTTGGCCATCATCAAAATTTTGAAATTTTTTGCCACTTAGAAAATGTAGCGATCGGAATAGATGGAGATCCGATATCGGGCGAGTAAGGTGGGTTGAGGCAATACCTCCCACCCCAATTCATTAAGTTTTTCCAGGGTTTTTGCGGAAAAAATAGGCACAGTGGGATCTTGCATTATCGTGTTGCAGAAGAACACCTTTTTTATTGACAATCGCTGGGCAATTTTCAATTAAAGATTGATTTACTCGATCTCGATCCAATTGTCTATAATAAAGGTCTGCATTCACAGTTTTTTCAGGTATCAGTGATGAATGACCCCGCAAATACTCCACCAAACATACAAAAGCGCCTTTTTGGAGTGTGAACCTGGCTTAGCTGTACTTCGTGCCAGTTCATGTGGAGAGAGATTTTTGGATTATCATAGAGGACCCATTTTTCATCTCCAGCTTCAACCACCATACCCACCCGATATTGCGCCATCAGATTTCCATTAATTCTGATCGCTATAAATTTGAAAATTCGGATGATGTCCAAAATGCCATCTCCAGATATTTTGCTCAAAAACCAATTGATTTTTATCGATCAGGCATTGAAAATTTGCACACTAGATGGCAAAGTTTGCTGATAACGAGGGTGATTACATCATTGATCAAAAACAAAAACTTGTTAAAAAATTTTCTGTTCGAATTTACTGTAAAAAAAATGACATTACTTTCCGGTCCCCCTAATATATGACCATAAAAATAGATCATTATGATTGTTTGAGACTGACGTCTCCATAGCAGTATTGTAATATTTCATTGTTTGGTAGGCCAACAATCAATAGTAGGTTATTAAAAACATAAATAATCACACCAACAAAAATATTTTGAAATTTGCTTTACGTTTTATAATATTTATATACAATCATACAAATAATAACATGACAAAAACAAACACAATTGATTGAAGGATGTTATAAGGTATAAAATGAACTGGTACGTTAAAGGTAAAAGTAGCATAGAGGCGATACTTATGGTTAGTAACAAGGTTATGGTAAGTAATACAGTGCTCGCTATAAAATTGATGAGAATTAAGGGAAAAAAAATGTTGTTGCATGCATACTATCTAAGTTTTATTATTTCGTAGATTAGAGCAATGAATGAATATATTAAATGATCAAAGCAATGAAAAAATGGAGTTAGAAAACACAGAGGTAACCCATTTTTGATAAGAAAAATAAATAAATCAATGTTAGTCAAGTTAAAATCATCTACCTGTGCCACATCTCTGAAATTGTATTCTTCTTGAAATAATTTCCAATACTATTAACATCAATTATTATTTATTGTCTTAACTGAAGCGTTATTAATACCAAAGGGAATTAATTTTAGGTTCAACAATTTTTTTTTGTTATAATAATATAATTTGACCAGGAAAAAATTGAAGTTTTTTTTGTATAATACTATCTTGATTAGAAATGAATGAAGTGGACAGAGTAAGTGTGAACGATAATTTGCTAAACTTTTTGTGCATGTCAGGACTTTCGACAAATTTTAAGACATACTCACATCATCAAAAGAATCTTTCAAGATAACAATCATGAATCATGACAATATGTAAAAGTGAAAAAACAAAAAAAAAAAAATTATTGCCCTAGCATATTGAATAACTTAGCCCCACTCAAAAATTGACAACTATTGTGTTAAATACTAGTCTGCATATTATAAAGGTGCTGAAAGCAAAAACAATACAAGTCCATAAGTGAACAATGTTCTTGATCATTCTTCGCATAAGCTGCATACATATAAAGAAATCTGAACCCCTTAACCTTACTAACAGGTGAATTTGTTCAATAGATACATGTGGCAAAAGCTCAAGTTTTTAGGGGGTTGAAAAAATTAAAAAATGGACTTTCACCCTTTATACCTCAAACACCTTGTTTATATGTCAGGGATTTTTTTTTTTTAAATACAATATTAGTGAATAAATTAATATTATTGCTTTTCCTTTAATTTTGCGACCAATCAAGAAAAAAAACAACAGTTTTTATAATACCAAAAAAAAAAAGGATGAAAGGAGAAAAAAAACTTTCAAATAAATATTATTAAAAAAATTTTTGTTTAACATATAAAGTATAATAGTTATTTTTATCATTATTTTTAAAAAAATACAAATTAAATATTTACTTACAAATGACAATACAAGATTTTTTTTTGCTTTTTTAATATTTTTCAATTTTGAAAACAATTTTACTTTACTTACAAATATAAAAAATGTGTCATCAGAAAAGAGGTCCAACTCGAAAACTGTCCATGAAAATGAGGTTAAGCCACTGAAATAAATTATGATGGAATAACAATGAGTTAGTAATAAATAAGGAAAGAGTTAAGTTAATTTAAAAAAAAAAAATAGGCTGAAGCACAGGCATGATAACATCTAGCATTAATAACAGAAAGCACTGCTTTAACCACAAGCTAAAGTTCTTCAAAGATAAGCTCACCGATTATAATTATAAGTAAGACAGCACCGATTCCACCCATTATCAGATACATCTGTGGGGAAAAAAAAAGAAAAATTAATATACATAACAAGCAAACACAAATAAAACTTTGACATCAGATTAGGTACAAAACTAATAACTTTAAAGCCTGTCTTTCAGATTACTATCAAACTCATTAGGATGATATTTTGCTTTTTTCTATTAGTACCTTTTTTTAAACAAAAATATTAGATATATTGAGGTGTATCAGAGGATTGCTCACTGAATAAGCTTCAGAAGGCTGCCGACAGGAGCGTTGATGGTGAGCAAGCGTGGTAGGAGGCTGTGTATGTATGTATGTATTTTGTGGATGTCTGTATATGTAAATAATCTTTGTTTTTGTTTTGTTTTTCTTTGTATGAGAGCGTTCTTAAATGTTAATGTATAATATAATAAATTTTGTAGTTATGAAAATCTGCGTAGTGTTTGGTCCCGGTTTTAACAAATCAATAGATTAGATGTATATTAATAAATATTGTATGACGGTTTTAAATGGTTCAGTTGATTTATTTAAGTTAATAAGAAGGTACATTGTAATGTTATGAACAGACATTTTATGCTACAAAAGCATAAGCACAATTAAGAGATAAATTTTCAATCTATACTTACTGCAGTCCTCCACCAGACTACCCCAGTGAAATACATTCACATTCCTAGTGACTGCAGAGCAGCTATACAAGCACTTAATTTCCGCAAATCCATATTTCTCTAGTTTTATAGTAATAGACCATGTGAGCATGGATTTACTTGGCCCAAGGCCACATTAATGAGATTGAAAAATCAGGCGTGTTGTCTAAATTCAGAGCCCTTTCATATCCCCCCTATACTTCCTGAACCTACGATTAGCCTTTTAAATGCCACTTCTTCCTCTCCTATAGAAATGTTCATTTTTGCTAAAATGGGTTGACACTACTAAGTGCAGACAGCCTCAGTAAGTTGCCCTTATTAATCAATCCAGTATAGTACAAATGACAAGGTATCGGCCTCTACATTAGAATCCTAAATAGTCAGTCTGAGAACTCCCCGAGTTACTAAAGACAATGTGAGGCCAACAACCAGTTGATTTTGATAGGTTTCATCTTCATAGAGATGAAATAATCTTCATCGAGTAGGAAATGATTCTTGACTTAATTAAAAGATCAAGATTCCACAAAATTAAGATCAGATAATAGTCGGCCATAAAGGACATTTGGTCTAGATGCCTGTGATTATGCCCAGTTCTTCCTATGGTAATTACGACACCACAGAGATAGTTAAAATTAATAGATTCATTTATATTTGCAATTAACTGCAGACAGTTATAGTCTTCTATAAAACAGGCTGTTTTAGGTACTTAGTTAGAATAACACTTATCACTAGAACATAAATATATAACTTAATTACCTTCATATTTTTCAACCACATATTTCTTTTAAGCCGATGGGCTTGTTGTTCAAACTGAGATGCTCCCATCTGAAGTGCATCTGAAAATGATAAAGAATTATTATTATTATATATTCTTCAACATTGGTGGGATTGATATATCAATAAGATCAGGTTTCATAGGAAAGGTATCAGTGAAATAATAAATTTTACATGTATCAATTTTAAAAAAAAATCTTACATAAATATTTCCCCTCCCATCCAAGGAAAAATTTCAAAAACATTTCCTCAAACCTTCCGATTTTCCTAGACCCTCTTATCCACCAATTCTATCCCATTCCTTATTTAAGGAATATTTCCTATATTATATATAGTATATACTCCGGTGTTTTCCCTGATGTTTGGCAGGTCTATTATAAAGTGTGACACCATGACTTGCTTTGTAAACTCACAACAGCCTTTCTTCCACGTGCTAACACATCATTTTATCACATCTACATAATGGAAACCCCAGCGTACATATGGCCTATGCTACACCTGTCTTATAACTAAAACTTGCTGGCCTTCCTCAGTCACATACTATCATTTTAGAACTCAAAAGATATGCCATGGCTCGCGACCCTCCCTGGGCTCTCCTCATGATGACTGTTCCCCCCAAATTGAAAGCCAAAAAGTTCTCTCATACCACCTTCATTCCAGACGACTTAGCTACAATTAATTGTTGTGATATTTTAATGTGGTGATTTTTGATGGTGCTTTTTATATAAACACAAATTTAGCGGGCATAAATAAACGGTATACGATCCATGGATCACGGTTCATTTATGTTTTGAACACTATTCATTGCGTTATGTGCAATATTAATAGTTATCAAATAAACAATATCAAGAAATAAATATAAATAATTTAATATTGTATTTGTTAACTTTAATACAAGAAAAGTTAACACTATATGATACAACGAGGATTGGAAAACCTAAGAGGTTAAAAGATCTAATATGGCGACAGAGCGCATAAAAGCGAGGATCACCCCGGAATCGCTCTCATTCACTTATGACCCAGCAGACGAGAGCTAAGAAGAAGCCGCTCTCATTCAGTTTTGACCCGGTCACCAGGGACGCTACGCTATCCGAACCACGCTACGGCACAGACACGCAACAAGGTACGAATCGTGGGACAAAGGAATTCATTAAAGGACGCACAACAAAGAAAAACTGGCCAGTCGCGATAGTAATAAGGTACAATTTAACTTTAGTTTTTAGTAATGTTATTTTATTACGTACGTAGTTTAGATGTATATTCAATCTTTAAATCAATTTGTTAATTAACAATTGTTTCCTTTTTATATTAACAGAACCTCAGATTAAGATTAAAGTTAAATATAAATTATATAAAAAATAAAAAACGTAATATAATATTGGACAAACAACTCATAAGTGGCTCCAACATCTCCACATGAAAAGTAACTAACAAATGAAAAAGACTATCTTTCTCATCTCTAGACAAATATTAATACTATAATACAAATGTTATTACTATTTATTAAAAACAAGTGATTGGTCAAAACATATTTATACTCCAACCTACCCAGTCCTACAAAATATAAGTGTGAGGAAAGATCAATGGCCTCCAATATCGTTAGCATCCAGTCCTGGCAAATTGTCGGACAGCCATCGCTCCTTTCTTCGTCAAAAACTACACCCTACACTCCGATCTCAATGTACCTTTCATCCATGAACTAAACTTGTGTCATTAAAAGAATAAACACTAATTGGCTCCTACCCCACCAACCCTCAGAACACTGTGAGGAAATTTCCCCCCCCCCTCTATACCTTACCTCCCTCCCAAGCCCATATGCTTCATGTAATTGTTGCCATCTGAATAGCTTAATTAGATTAAAATAAATTTTGTTGAGTCAGTTGCTGATTGTGTGTTAAAGTCTGTAGTTTTACTTAGTTACTAATCTTACAAGAAGTATAATGTTCGTCTTGCTCAATTTGGCAGTAGATCTACAAGACAATGTTTAAAATTTTTTGCTTCTATAAATAACAAATAAATATAAAATTTTGAATTATTTTAAGACAAACCTATACAAAACAAGAAAAAAGTATCAAGAGATTATCCAAAAGCTACGTATTTTTCAATGATTGTAGTAATAAAATTTCTAAACTGTAATCAATTAGCACAAAAAGGTATTAGAAAATTTTAAATTTGTTTAGTTTAAAATCACCAAACAGGAAAAACTTCCGCAATTTAAATAAAAAATTCTGTTCTTGCCCTCCGAACTACTAAAATGAAAGAGCTAGAATTTCAATTCCATAGAGGGTGAGACAGCTGATATTTCTTACCAGCATTTACTGTTTAAAAGTATGTAATTAATCTGAAGTTGGAGCTCATGGTCATCTCTTTGAAACGTAGGATTAAAATAACAGCAGTGTAGTGTCATTCACAGAAATACTTGGAGTTTTAAAAATCTCTTTTAAAATTAAATAAAATGAACACAGGAGCTTTACCTAAAAGCAAAAATTCTAAATGAACTGTGCCAGACAATGCTGGGTAATTCGGCTAGCTAATTACATTTAAAATTGCTATTATTAAAAGGTGGTAGAGGTCGATGAATATTGATGAAAATACAACAGCATAACTTTAATATTGAAGTGTATGGCAGGCTGAGAATCCTGGAAGAGAAAACACTGGTTGGGATGGGAGTGGCCTCCCCATCTCGTGATCATTCTTTTACTGACTTCAGTGAGTCACTTTAGATTAGCAGGAGTTCTCAGAAGCCAATCTCAGAAGAAAAAATTCTAATGAGGGAATTTTCCTCCGGTATCTAGTCAGAAGTGGTGCTAAATAACAAATAAAGGGACATCCAAAGAACTGAAGTGTTAATAGTTGTTTCGTATCGAGTAATAGGAGGGGAGGTTGATCTAGGACTGGATATATTCGGAGAAGTACAAAATAAAATGGTAGGAAAAGGGGTTAAACAAAGGAGATTGGGAGAACTCGGGCTCCACTGGCCTTGATGAGGCAACCCTTCGTCAAACGCCAATTAATAAATATTATCTTTTAATAATATGTACCTGCTCTGTCATCTAGCTCTGATAGCTTTTGGTCTCTTTCTATTACTTTTTCCACGTTCAATCTCATGATGCCAACAACCTAGAACAGCAATAACAATATTGACATATTTTATTATAGTAATAGAATTATTTGGGTAACTTGAGTTAAATCAATAAATCTTCTGCAGAAATACTTGATTTCAATTATAAAAAAAAATGGAGATAAATTAAAGATAACTTACATTCAGGAAACTTAGCCATTAAAAACTTTAAAAATGATGCACTAAATTAATTTCTACTAGTGTTGAACAAAAAAAAATTAAATACCAACGATAATGAAAATAACTACCAAGCTTAGATGAAAAATGCAATAAATAACAAGGTTCTGCATGATAACCAACAAACCAATTACTAATGCAACCAAACGCTCAGGCATACATTTCAGAAGTATTGAGGATACTTTCAGTGTCTGATGTGTGATACGCAGAATTACGTTTCATATTGCTTAACCATTAAATCAACCCTTACTAACCATTGACTCTTCTGTTGATGCTACTTTCTTAAATTGTAGAGAGGAGAGGAAGATTCTGTTGCTGGATAGTGGCAGGAATAGCAATTTAATGCAGGTTCTACAGAAATAAATCATTTACCAACCCTGTATGATGATGGATTGATACTGTCATGTCTTTGATCTTTGTCAAGCTCTGCTAGTTCCAATAGTTGATTGTCGGGCTTATACCAATTAAACATTCTTCTAGACAGCTAAAAGTGTTATTCAGTGGAGTGTAAAAAAAATTGACCTCCAGAAGAATACAACAACACCGGGTAATCAATGGAATTCCTGTTTGTTGATCACTGAAGTTGACACTCGTGAGAATACTCTGGCCAATGAGATGATCTTTCACTCAGAATAAATATTCAGTAACAACAGGATTTAATAAAATAGAATTATATTTTGACTGTCAAGAAAAAACATACATTAAGAATTTAATAAGAGTATGGATTTCTATTTAACATAGACACTCAACATACCCACTTACATACAGTGAATTATGAGAAAAATTGTTCCTAAAGAAACCAGAACTATACATATATTTTTAAAAAAATCTTCAAAATATGTTTTGAAAAGAGGCGAACTAATATTGAATATAAACTGATTATATTATCCACCCACTAAACTATAACCTTATATAAATAAACAGATTTAATACCAGGATTGTTGTCCCTCCTAAAGCCTATTCAAAATACAGTAACTATAAACTGTGCCAGTCCTTTTACTTAAAGGAGTATAAAAATAAGCCAACCATTCATTTGATATAAGAAATGGTGTATAAACCTAAGAACTTATTGCGGCATGCTCATTTTGGTGCAAATGGATTGTTACTCATCAGGAAGCATTTACAAGCATTTACCAACACAACGTGCAGGGTGCATTGGTTCCATTATTTTTTTGGTTAGTGAGGATATGTTGACTACTACACTACTACTAAATAAAATCATCTAAACTTTAACGATTTTATAAGGAAAAAATTCATTAATCATAATTTGTCCTACTATGATTAATCTTTATAAATCCATTTGTTAATCACTTATAAACCAATTACTATATTCTTAGTTCAATAGTAGGTTATAACAGATTTTTGGCAGGTAAAAACTAATAAATATTCTTAAGACCACAATGCATACAAATTTAAAGCAAACGTTTACTTAGATAGGCCATGAAATTACATGCATTTTTAATTTCTCAACAATACCAAGTTTGCTATTGATCTAAATTAGCTTAACAACTCAGAATTTAAGGTAAAATTTGATGACTAGCAATAGCCACTGGTATTTCAAATGAATGAACAATTGCCATAATTGTAAGACTCATTAAGATTAGATGAATCATTGAGCTGGGACTACCCTAAGTACCTACTAAAAAAGGAGAAACAAAAAAAACTAATCTTGTTCCGAGAATGAGAAACAACAAATATTTAAAAATAAATTATGCTAGGTCAGGTATGTTAGAACTATCATCCTGATTTCAATATCAAGCAATCAAAGCTACACACAAAAAACACTATTGAAATAAAAGGTTTGATTATCTTTTGAGCAATGCTAATTGGATTAAATAAATTCAATGCTTAAAGTACTGTATATAATTATAAACTTACCCATACTTATAGCACTAAATGCAATCTGATAACAGTAGAAAAATAAGAATATTAATCAATATAATATTTATGACATATATTTAAAATAAATCTGTGTTTACCTCATCGACCTTAGCTTGAGTCTCTTGCATTTTTGAATTAGAATATTTTGATCCACCAGCATTGTTATCCATGATTACAATCAACAGTTTAGTTTTGAATCAATATCACAACCCCTCTCACTGAGACACACCCTAAACAATAATATATCAAATACACATACAAATAAGTAAAAAGGGAACAGTATAAAGTGTTAAAATACAGAAAAAAAGAAAACAAATTATGAACATTCAAAAATTGAGAAGGGTCAAAGTATGCCCATAAATTTCAATGCACAAATAACTGCTATTAAAAGATAATGTAATCTCTTACGGAGTATGTAATGGACCAGATAAGGACCAGGTAGCAATAAATAAACTATTATATCCAACAGTAGGCGTAAAAAAAACTTGAAGTCTACAGAGACAGCCAACAGGTATGCAATGGTTGCCTTCTATCCTGCTGATGACGTTTTAATCACATGACTCAATGTTTCACTTTTTATAAGACAATGCTTTACCAATAACGAAATTTTATCGGTTTAGATACCTGTCCTACTTTGACAGTCATCAAATTGAAAAGATATATAAACTATAAATTGAAATATTTAAAATAAGTGATGTTCGGCTAACCAATCTTAATAATTCAGTTTACGCTTCATACTCGGGATGCAGAAAATATTTGAAAAACGTAAATGAAAAAACCTTGAAAAAAAAAAAAAATATATTGTCCCCCAAGGTTTGTGCTATTAGTAATTAAATACGAGAGAGCCGGCCCATTGCAGTTATTGCCTGATTGCATCACTTATGACAGGAGTACATTTGTATTGTAACTTGAAATTGTGAGTTGAAAGTTAGAGGTGTCAAGTTAGATTTAAGGGAATTTATATTTCGGGATTTGGCTGACGTTGATGACAGAAAGGCGTTAGATTTTTCGCAGATTTATTTAAGGACGACCTTTTGATATTCTGTATGTATCTGCATTAGTCCCCAACGTGAGATATATTCTTACATAGAAAGCATAACAACCCATTGATAAGTCTGGCCCTCCTCCAACATCGTTCGGCTGCTAGCTATGTCATCCCATTTTGTGATGTACAGATGTCTTGCATCTGTAGGTACTTCGTCCTTGCCATCTAACCTCCCATTATTTTAATTTTATCTTGCTAATAATTGTAAAATCGTGCAGAGAGTTCATAGTTAGCCATGAATGTATAGCAGATGATTAATTTTCTGGAATATAAGCTTGCGTTGATAAAAGAAAGACATTAGAATTTCATACAATTTATTGTTGTAGTAATTCATAGATTTGACGAAAATCTAACATCTCTTTTTCATCGACCTAAGCCGATTTACTAACAAATCCATCCAATCAATAACAAAGAATGCGCTAACGAATAAACACAATAAATTTCCGAGAAGTCACTTCAATGCAAAGTATAATATCTTTGGCACTATAAATACCAGCAATACTAGGGGTGCGAAGTTCAATCAATCCCATCCAGATCGGTGAGGGTACGAGTGGGTGATTGCCTCTCTAACCCGTTCCCTCTGACTTCTGGAGTTCCTCAAGGAGCGGTTTTGTCTATAGGTCATTTCAGCATGTACACATCTGAAATCGTCGGGACAAATTATAAGAAAGCGACGGTAATCGCTTCCGCCGACGACATTGCGGTTTACAGCAACAGCATAAATGCGCACGGAGCACTCACACAGGCTGAGTCCTTTGTGAAAAGCTTTGCCAAAATCATATAGTATAGGAGGGCTAAGAGAACTCGCCAGTTTTCTCATTCTACTATCTGGGTATGAAAATGGATAGGCATCTCCATTTCTCTACTCATTTTAGTAGTAAACTAAAAACAGTACGACAGAGGTCTTACCGGCTATCGCACTTGCTAACTTCACCCAATCCGTCGCTACGTCTCAAACTGATGATCTATAAATGTGTCCTCCGGCCAGCTCCTGTACGGTGCCCCACTATTTACCTCCTTGACTGACAATACAGCCACAAGTCTCCAGCATTTACAAAATGGGATCATGCGAAAAATGACCTCCCTCGAGAGGTTAAAGAACGCCGTCCTGCACCCATCGCTTGATCCGCCGGAGACACATTAAGTTTTTCGACGCGTTGCAGCATCTTACAAATTCAGTGTTTAACACTATGACCCCACCACCCCTTCCGCATCGATGGCAACAGACTGTCGGGGAAAGAATAGCTTAAGAATTAGTATGTGAGTTAGTTTTAAGTTTGATAAAAAAGGTTAGCCCCATCACCTTGTAGAGTCTTTTCAATGATGCCAAGTACATTGTGTATCATTGTACTTGTATTGACTTTTCGACCGATTCAGACCTTTTATAGACTGTACCGATGGTACAGGTCATTTAAAATATTATGTGTAAATAGATTCACCTAAGAATCTATAGTAAATAATAATTTTCATTTTTAAGGGGATTGAAAAAAAAAAAAGTTCCATTCCGGCTTGAAAACCTGTCCTCAAAACAGTTCCGCTCCTAAACCTGCGTTAGTTAAGACTAATTTCAGTAGATGCCACTGTCGTAGTAGTTACCAAGTTTACTATCACATATGAACTTGAAGCCAATTAACCATCAATTTAAATTAATCATGCTGCATAATTTATTCCAACAATTATAATCTATTCTTAAATTTTAACAAAAATTAAACTATTATAAGCTTAAGTGATTCATCAAAATCATCTACTTAGCAGACGTCTATCAATCACTTTCTGTTATTTATGGATACTTTTATCCCTTAAGATACTCAATTAACCATTAGTAAGCTATAAAACTATAACAGATTTTCACTTGCGTATAAGGTACCGTTTTTTTTACACCAGTTCAAACTTTAGGGAACCCCCTCAGGTATAATTTTCACTAGACAGTTTAAACACTGCTCCCGCTTGAGTTTTCCTCACAAAGGAGCGTCTGGGTGGTTGATGTGGCGTGTACATTTCTGTCAAAGGCTTCAATGCCTTTAATGTACTTATGCTCGTTTGGCGCGCGTGCAGCACAACAATCTGGACCATCTAAACAAATCCGGAAAAATCGTAAAGAAAGAAATTTTTTGGCTTACGCACTGCACACATTAATGGTTTACCAATTTTAATGAACTCAATTATTGGATATTAGCTGCAGTTTACATTATATAGAATCAATTAATGTAAACATAAGCAGCACTAATCATTTATTTTAGCAAGATTGGATAGAAAATAGACGATTGGTAATAAAATAATAGAATAAAATTGGTTTTTTATTTGGTATATCCAGATATCCCCTGAAAGAAATGCCCATGAGGGATAATAAATATAACACACAATAAATAAACAAATTACTACCAATGAAGGATGTATGAGACGCCCGGCACTGAATGTGTGAGGAGAAATTCACCCGGAACGGTATAAACAAACTGGTGAAAATTCAAATTTTAGGAGTTTCCAGAAATATTGACTTGTATAAAAAATCTTACTCATACATGCTGAAATTCCACGGTGGAGCCGTTAGAAATTGAAATGTAGACGATTTACGTAACAAACGTCAATACTATAACGTTATTAAGCTATAACAATATGCAAAATAAAAAAAAAAAATCTACTGACAACAGCTTGGACGCTCCTAGGTGAAGATGATACAAATGCTCTGATTGAAAAGTTTCGGTTTATTATTATTAATAATCAACAGCCAAGGAAAAAGGCTTACAGCAATCTCAAAATTCCTCAATCTCTTATTTAGGTTTATTGTTTAGAGGAGGGGGGTGCCACTCTGCAGACCCTTCTGGTGACCAGCAGGGACCGTTCTAGCTTCGCTGCTATCCGTCAGCCATCTAGGAGCTCCGTAACTGCTGTCAGCTGGAGCTGATAATAATTGTCTTTCGTTCCGTTTTGTTCCGAGCCTGGAACCGGTTCTTCGGAACGTAGCAGGTCCAATATTTACTAAATAGAGGTCATTTGTACTTGACAACCCTCAAAGTTCGATCGTCAATTGTTTTCAATTAAATTTTTTATTATAGATGTTTAAATTGCTCTCTGGAAACTGACGAAATTTAGAAAATATTATTACTATGAGCTATTGTGATTGACAAAACTTTTGACAGCACCCATGAAGGCTTAAAGTACAAAGCAATTGTTTGATGTCATATAAATAATGGATAAATCATCTGAATTCAGGCTTGACAAAGGGAGGTAGGAATAAAAGAAATTGTTTAGCTTGATTACCAAATAATTTTATCCACCTTTGATTTACCTGTAATAATCCTTAACCTTCCCCTAAGTAAGATGTGATTTGTGCCTAAAATATATAAATGAAGTCATTTAAGGATGTTCATAAGTGTTAATTGACAAGCTGTTAAATCCATGCTATTGGCAGATCATTATGATAAATTGTTTATTTGAATAGATTTTATATCTGTCGACTTACAGGTAATCAACTCGCTAGATTTTGATGGGGAGTTGCTTAACATTTGTGATGTGTTTACTTACTTTGCTGGCATCAATTTAAACTAAGCTATAAGTACTAAAGAAGAGGAATTAAATGTTTTCACTGTGAATGTTGTACTTAACTTCTTCATATTTACATATTGGGGACAATATCTATTATGGAATATATCTATTATGGAATATACTTAATTTATATGTTCATTAGAAAATGTTACCAAATGTATGCATTTTTTGCTATGTAGAAAACTTTAAACTGTCATTTTGTAAACTTTACCACAAAAAGTGTTACAAGGCCATTCATGTTTGTGTAAAGTGGTCCTTCAAAATCATTTATTTTTGTTATGGTGTATTAGTTTTTTTTTATGAGAGATATTGATTAATAAGATTAAACTATTGGAGTTAAGACCCAGTTCAAGATGACCTTGTATTTTAATTTCTTGTGTGTAAGTTACTGTTAGCCTTTATATCTGCCATATATTTTTGCCAATACTGTCCAAATGGTTGATGTTTTTTTAATTTTCAAATAGCTGTTTGCTGCTTCGATATGCGAGCCAAAACTCACTCGATGAAAGTTCACAGAAACAAATTCCTAGAAATGGCTATAGGGAGAAACCACCCTACAGGAACCATTCTCATACACAGAGGGCATTTGAAGTTTTTAACATAATGAGGAAGTAAGTTGTTTGAAATATTAGTATTACTTTATTAGATTAAAAATGCTGCACATAATTGTTCTTATGTTTACTAATGTTATTAAATGTTTAATGGAATAAAAACATGTATTTTATAAAAACTGTACCTATTCCTAAAACTCCAAGAGCTTTTGGTACAGTAATCAAAGTGTGATCACACTTAACAAGGATAATAAAATAAATAGCTAAAATATTGTCCAAAAGAATATATTAAAGATTGGCTCAAACAAAATTAAACACCTTAGGCTTCCAAAACCTTTTTTTTAATTCTTTGAAATTTTTTTTGTGTTACCATCTCTAATGTATTCTTCACCATAGAGAAAAAATCGGATCAGTTTCTGATCTGCGACTTGAGAAAAATTAGCAACAGATCCTGAATTTTTCCATGTTTAATTATTTTTCTCATAATTCCTGTTATTACATCTTAACCGAATTCGAGGTGTTGTTGAACACATTTTAAAATTTCCTGATCGATTGAATCATTTTTTGTCTTGGCAAAACCAAACAAGCTTTATAAAGTTTGAAGATGATAGATTAGATTATACCTGGGCACAAGGGAGCATATTGTTGTTCATAATAGAGAAACACATTCACAATGTTATGCTGCAAATAGTTTCATTTAAAATTGCTTTGAACAATGTTCAAGATGAAGCTAATATACAATAATAGCTTTCATTGAGGTATGATCATCTTTCTTTGGTTTGTATGTGTTCTACAATAGCAGTAGTACAAATAATTTAATCGATCTGCTGCTCTTGCATAGGTATAATTCACAATTTCTCAGATTATGCTGATAGAGTATTGGTTGAAATACCGTAACAAGAAATATGGAGAAAAAAAGTGAAAAGGTTAGCTAACTTTGAAGATTTCTATAAGTTCCAGCCTAAAAGATAATTATGATTTTTTCTGTTTGTTAAGGATACATTCAAGTTTTGTGAGCCAACAAAAGACATTACCATTTCAATAGTTTTTTTTTAATGCAAGTTTTAATTATTTATAATTTATTTTTTAATTGCTGAAAAAGTTATTTTCAATGGTCGAGATGATTTAGCAAGTAACATAAAGTAATTTTTCATAAAAAATAACAGCATTTTTTTCATAATAATTTAATATGTTTTTAAGAAACTCATGGTTAGTCCGTCAAGTGTCTCGGCATTATTTGTTTGATATTTTTAACTGTTTAAGAGAGTTATTTTAAAGTGAAATTCTAAGTGATTTCGGGGTTCATTATATTGGGATCAAACCAGTTAACCGTCGCCAATTGCGGATCTTATATATAACGAGTCCTTTTCACAGTCATGGTCACTTTCTACATTGTGGTCAAGGCATTCTTGTTTTAGTCTGTGTTTAGACCAATTCAGAGACATGTTGCTATTTAGTAAGTAGCTGGTTGGTTGTTTTCCCATCTCGATGTCGAGGGACTCCAATATGTCGCACAATTCTGCAAATACATGCGCAATGCAATACATGTGTTGCAGAAATGTTAAATAACGAATTATTTTAATTCCTAATTATCCTCATGATCTTTCTTGTTATGATACGCATAACACCCTCATGCAGATTGCAATTATAAAGGGTAAGAGTCTTTTTTCCACTTTTGTTTATACAGTCCATATAGTCTTTACTATGGTCACTATCAATTTATCTTATCATTTAATCCATGTATGTGCATGGCATTTACATTTCTACTAGAAGATTTTTTCTTTTTTATATCATGTATATATATACATTATTTCTTCACTTTCCAATTTTTCCTAAATTTTGTTTATATATATTTTACAAAATTACAATTTCAATTAAATCAATAATCAATTAAAAAAAAAAGATCTTTATAAATTAAGTAATAAAAAAATAGTGAGGCTACCGATTTATGGATCAACTTCATTAATTAATTAATAAGTACAAGCGCGTTAATAACTGTTTATAGTTTATGATTTATTGTGAAGTAAATTTTGTTCTAGGCAACACTTACTATGCGATGTTCGACTTGTCGCTGATTCTCTAGAAGTTCAAGGTCATAAAATGGTCTTGGCCGCAGCTTCACCATATTTTCATGCTATGTTTACTTCTTTCGAGGAGAGTCGGCAAGAAAGAATTGTCCTTCAAGGTTTAGACCCTTATGCTCTACAATTGCTAGTAGATTATGTTTACACGTCAGAAATTCATGTCACTGAAGACAATGTTCAGGTATTTATACGTTCTTATTGATTGTACTTTTCGATTCGTTTTGGAGGATTTCATAACATTCTTGAAATTTGTTGAAACTTTTTAAGAGCAATCTCTTGCCTTTATCCGTTAATTTATAGAGGTCTATGTCACTATTACTAACTAGATCTGTAGCAATGTCATTTCGGTTTTATTATTTAACAGATTTTTATTTTATTGACAAATACATTTTTTTCATTTATTACAAACTAAAAAGTTTTGCTAGCTTATTTATGATGATTACAAGGGCATTTATAAAAAGTTCATAAGGAATAATAGTTTATTTCATAACTCTTCCTTTAATCCAGGGTATTATTTGTTCTAGTGCATAATTTTGTATATTTCATAATAATTGGCTAAAGAATTGTATATAGAATTTAAATAATAGTTAGTTAGTAAAAACAAAGATGTTTAATAACATGTGTACATTCTTTGTTGATGGGGAATGGGTGGCCTCTTCACCTCTGGTGACTTCTTGCTTCAATGCTAGCTCCCATTCACACTTGCTTCAAACTAAAAAAGATCATCACAGCCTGTCTCCTGTGAATGCCTACCAATAACTCACTCTTTTGGTCTCCCCCAAGCTTCTACATGCTCTGACTGAACACTTTACCCCCACCTACTATACTTAGTATCCATCTGTACCTGGTTTCCTAAAACCACCCTTACCAATACTTATTCTAGCTTGTTTATTTAACTAGATATTCATTTTAAAATAAAATTCAATGTGATCATAAAAATATTTTTTGCAATATATAAAGAAATAAAAGACAGAAAAGTGAAGAAAATTTGGAGAGCCTCTTGTGAGACTCTTTATGAGTTTCTTAAAAACTTGTTAAAAAACTTAATTTTTAATTAAAAATACTACTTTGTTTTAATTTGTTGACTCAATTAATAAATTTTGCCTTTTCACAAAATAAAGAAAGAAACTTAAATAACTGAAACTTGGCTGGAAATCTGCTAAAATGATGTTAAATACTTTTTTCATTCTCATGGCCCATTTAAATTTACAATTAGAGATTCTCAGGTGAATCTTTTTACAAATTATTTTTTGTATTTCCTCTGTATCGCTTATATACAGGTTTTGATATTTTATAAAAATTATATAATATAATAATAAACATTATACGTGACTGAACTGACTCTAATAAAGGTGATGGGGCTCACCTTTTTGATCAAACTTAAAACTATCTTACATACTAATTCTTAACCTAATTTTCCCCCGACAGTCTGTGCCACAGGTGGGGTCATAGTGTTAAACATTGGTTTTGTGAGGTGCTGCAACGAGTCAAAAAACTTGATATGTCTCCGGCAGATGAACTCACCCACCGACAGCACAACAAGCAACGGGTGCAGGTCAATGTTCTTTAAACTCTCTTGAGAGAGATGTCGGAGCACTTTTTGCAGGATCCCATTACGGAAATGTTGGAGTCATTTGGCTGTATTGTCAGTCAAGT
Organism: Acanthosoma haemorrhoidale; assembly: GCA_930367205.1. Taxonomy (NCBI): domain Eukaryota; kingdom Metazoa; phylum Arthropoda; class Insecta; order Hemiptera; family Acanthosomatidae; genus Acanthosoma; species Acanthosoma haemorrhoidale. The sequence continues at coordinate 20,508,945 of OV884013.1, read as the reverse complement.
GGGTAAATAGCAGGGCACCGTACTGCAGAGCTGGCAGGGGGACGCATTTATAGATCATCAGTTTGAGACGCAGTGACAGATTGGGTGAAGTTAGCAAGTGTGAAAGCCGGTAAGACCTCTGTCCTACTGTTTTTAGTTTACTACTAAGATGAGTAGAGAAATGGAGATGCCTATCCATTTTTATACCCAGATAGTAGAATGAGAAAACTGGTGAGTTCTCTTGCCCTCCTATACTATATGATTTTGGCAAAGCTTTTTTGCCCTTTTGGTAAGAGAAGATTACGTAGTCGGTCTTCCCGGCGTTCACACTAATGTTTAACTTGCCCAGCCTGTCACTGATTATGCTGCAAACTGACTCAGCCTGTATTAGTGCTCTTTGTGGATTGTGCATATAAACTGCAATGTCGTCGGCAAAATTAAGCTATTATCAATAACACAATAATAAAACAATGGAAATAACAATACCCAATTTCTATAGTCTGTCTTTTACTCATAAATGCATACTTTAAAAAAATTATAATTTTCAAATCATTCCCAATAAACGATCAATAATTTTTTATCTTAATGTATTAATTTACTTATGAATTCTTCAAGAATTTTTATGTCCACTGCATACTTTGAAATTGTGTTTTAATAATATTAATTGATTCAATAACAATACCATTACAGTTCAACTTACATAATTTATAATATTTTAATCTTGGCCTGTCTCTTATAATTGGAGTTTATAATTTAGCCGATTCCTGTTTCCTGATTCCTACCTCTTTCAAAACAGTTTATCCTCTCTTAAGAATGAAAGCAATACTTTCTTTCCTCTTCCTAGAGCGTACTATATGAAGCTCTTATTTCAAGGATTAATATATTTTTTTGATCTCCACATATAGGTGTTATTGCCTGCTGCTAACCTTCTGCAGTTGTCAGACGTTCGGGATGCATGTTGTGATTTTCTCCAGTCTCAGTTACATCCTACCAACTGTTTAGGGATACGAGCATTTGCTGATCTTCATGGTTGCCTTGATCTCCTTGCTGCTGCTGAAGGATTTATCGAACAACATTTTTCGTAAGCATTTACCTCTTTGGTCATTAATTGATAACGACCTCCTGACCTGCTATAAATACGTGACAGTGGGAGTCCTGGCAATGGCCAATCATGTCCTGAGCGTTTGTGGCTCTCGTGCTCTTGGTCAGCCTCCGCTGGCTCTTATCCAGTGATGCGGCTGACGGAGAAGCATGGGGGAATTCCCAAGACTCTGCTTCATCTTTCACACGCAAGGGAGGTGACAACCATGTGGACTTGGGAGGTCTCTGGGCTGTTCGTAAATACTGTATGAATGAGTGAATGTATGAAAATTGTAAATATGGTATGAATGAAAACATTTATCACAATTACTTATTGCCTCAATGAGGCAGATTGTAATTTTATCATAATAAAGTTGTTATTAAAAATTGATAATGGCTTTTTGTTTTCTATGTGGAAACATTCACAGCTCTATTGTTAGTTATGGATTAGCTGTGCAGTGTACTGACTCAATTTGATATGTTATAGGGAAGTTGTCGAAGGAGAAGAATTCCTGGCCTTGTCACATCATCAGGTCTGCAAGCTTATTTGCAGTGATAGGCTTGAAGTCCAGTCTGAGGAAAAAGTACGTATTGTTGATTTAATATCTTCATTACGTATAAAATAATAAAAGTTTTTCTACTAATTAATAGAGCTGAGCATTAAAATGATTTAGTTATATTCTGAAGAAAAACAAACATAAAATAGCTTGGAATCTTTACTGTTCCATAGGATTGTGAACTAACTGAAACCTTCATTAGTTCTTACCATTGTAGGCTTTGTGTTGCTTATTGTTAAATGTGCTCTCGATAGAATTCTTGAAGATGGAGGGATGTGACGGAGCCTGTATGTTTAGTGAGCAGGTTCTTGTACCAGCCAAAACATACTTTTGTGGAAACTCTTTATTTACTTTTCTTTCTCGATTCTTATTAAGACATCAATTTTTATTCTTGTTTAGGTATTTGAATGTGTAGTGAATTGGGTGAACCAAGACCTTGTGGCCAGGCAATCTCATATGGGTGAGCTTATGGAACATGTGAGACTTCCTCTACTTCCTCAAGACTATCTGATGCATCGTGTTGAGGAAGAGCCACTCTTGCAGGCTAATCTCAAGTGCAAAGATTATTTAATTGAAGCACTTAAGTACCACCTTCTTAAAGGAGAACAGAGGTTGTCCCTAAATACACCAAGGACTAAACCGAGGCAACCTGTCGGTTTACCAAAGGTATTCACATCATGCAATTAATATGAACTTACAGCCACACAGCTTGAGGGATCAGCAATTTATTATATTGAAATCAATAATGTACCAACAAATTCATTAATTAATTTAAAATATATTGATAGTTTTATTTATATATTGTTTCTGTCTACATGAAGGTAATGCTGGTGGTTGGTGGACAAGCTCCTAAAGCTATAAGAAGTGTGGAATGCTATGATTTTGCAACTGAGACATGGGTATCGGCAGCAGAGATGCCAGGAAGAAGGTGCAGAGCTGGGCTCGTTGTTCTCGGAAGTAAAGTATATGCTGTCGGAGGATTCAATGGATCTCTAAGGTTAGTTGTAAATCTTCAGATAATAAGTTCATGCCACTTGTGTTATTGATTTACATGATTTGGTATTTGTCAATACAACATTCATGATAGTTATAAACTACATAACAATTTGGCTTTCACAAATATTTGTTAAGATGATCCATTTTCATCTCCACATTTATTAGTGTTGTGCGCTATACTATGATTCATGTCCTGCTAAGAAGAAAATTAAATTAAATGTTACAAAAGATATAATAAAAATAGTTGTCAACAAAAATTAATAACAAGATGTTGATTCTAATAAACTTCTAATAGTTTTGTGAGAGGACATATATGAATCTGTTGATCAGTTGAAAGTTAACATTTTAGGAATAATTTAATGAAAATGATTTTCTATTGGTATGAAGGTTTGAAACAAGTCTCAAGCAATGGGAATTGTGTTCTTACAGAAATAAAGTGTATTGTCATCAAAATGAATTTTTTGAAACTCATGAAGTGAAGCTGTACAGTGGAGGGAGACTTAAGTGGTTTTGCGATTTTTGATTATGTTATAAAAAAAAAGGTACATCTTTGTCAAAAGTGGAAGAAATATCATAGCAACGTTCCTCTGTCGAAATTAAGTTTTAACAGCAGAAGTCAATGTATGCTTTTTCACCTTATTGAAACCTTATGCCACACCTGTACTTCAACAGCCGTGGATATTTGGTGGCATTTCTTGTAAGAAAAACAAATATTTAATATTTTATCAAGAATTCCTGACGGAAGCCTCAGCACTATAACAGAATCAATTATCAAAAAAAGACAGATCAGTCTTCTATTAGATTGTTAGCCTATTGATATAGCCTAGTTGTTAGCATGCTGACATTAGCTACGCAGACAGGTTCAATTCTTGGCTTCCCTACAAGAATTTTTTGTTTGTTGGAAGGGTCTGTTGGAGTTCACTCTGCCCTCAGCCTTGTGAGGAAAAATGAGTACACAGGTGGTCTGAAAAGTTTCCGATCTCAACATGAAGATGATAATAAAATAAATAAAAGCTAAAATAAAAGCTTTGTTAGGTCGGAAACTTTTCAGACCACCCTCGTAGTTACTTGAACAACGTTAATTTTCTCTTCATAAAGGTTTTCAAAGCAGTTTTCTCTCTAAAACCACTATAGCCCTGATACAAAAAACCATCATCAGCTCCATTGAAGAATGGCAAAACCAAATGAGGTCATCTGTTTCTTAAGATTTGAAAGAAAAATACTTAGCTGAATATAAAGAGGAATATATAATCATAGCACCTGGAGCAGGAGGATAAACTTTGAGATAGGAGCCCTCTTCAAGGATGTTGATGAAGGCCTCTTTTGAAATGTGCAAACTCAGATGGGGGGGGGGTGATATTTTAATGATGATGGGGAAAATAAATCCCTTACAAAATCCTGACAATAAGTATGGAGCCAGTCGAGGTGGTACCTTCAAATTAAGTTCAGAAGTTTGTGTATCAACTGATACCAGGCTCAATATAAGAAATTAGATGGCAGCATCAACTAACTCCGAACACTTGCTGAAGCAGGCCAGTAATCAGGCAGTGGAGTTCTGATAACAATTTTGACAGCAATTTCAGTCTGGCCTCCACAAATAAATTGATAACGTGAGTGCATGAAAACAGAATACCTGAATTCTTCTAAATAGATAAATTACAGTAGCATTGTCATTGTTTAAAAAGTTTGATAGTTTATTTATAAGTGTTATCAAATTGTGATAATGTTTGTACAGGGTGAAGACTGTAGATGTCTATGACATAACTACCGACAGTTGGAGCGTGGGCACGGGCATGGGTGCCAGAAGGTCCACTTTAGGAGTAGCTGTTCTCAATAACTGTGTCTATGCTGTATGTAACTTACAAAATAATTATTCAATGTTTTTGATTATTTTATGTATGAGTACATTGATTTAAATAGTCATAATTAGGATTGTGTTTGTTGTCTTTATATGACTTATCTTCTAAGATGTTTTGTCAGTTATATACATTTGTTGTATGAAGTAACTAGTAAAATCACAGTTGCAATTTTTTAATATTATTACAGGTGGGAGGATTCGATGGCTCAACAGGGCTTAACAGTGCTGAAATGTTTGATCCAAGAGAACAAAGCTGGACTATGATCGCATGCATGTCTACCAGAAGAAGCAGTGTGGGTGTTGGTGTCGTCAACTGTCTTTTGTATGCTGTAAGAACAATTTATTTAATTTGTTACATTGTTATTTAATGTATTAGGAATGATACTTCCAATTTACTTTTCATTATGGGCAAAGGCTGGCCCCTTTAACTTTATGGTTGAAGTTCTATATATATAGGATGGAAGCTTTAATATATAGTAATGATAAGTAAGTGCCCATGTTTTCTCAATCGATTGCAGATATCTATTGATATCTCAGTCATAGGAGCTCCTAAAAAAAAGGTTTATAAATCACTGGAAACATCATAAAATTTTCTAAAAGATGGTTAAGGAATACTTCTCAAAGTAACTAATTTTGACCATATCCAAGGAAAAAAGTTTAAAAATCACACTAAAACGATTGTATTAAGGCTGGTTTCAATGTCATTGACAGGAAATGACTAGTTTTATAGGAAATCAAATTTCCTACAATTGTTAGCCTCAATATATTGTTGTGATTTTTTGTGATGTTGCCTTTGATTTTAATTCAAATAAGCAAGAAATAAAGGATTTGAATTTGAAATTAGCGGGCATAATGATTTTGAAGGGATGGACATTATTTGTTGCCATTCTGTCTAATATTAATGTTTGCCGTATAAATAATATCAAGGATTAAATTAAAATATTTTAATATTGAATTTGATAACTTTGAAATATGAAAAGTTGAAAATATGAGACAACTGGAATTGGAAGAAAAAAGGATGAATAAATCAAGAAGGCGAGAACGATGAGGCCTTGGAAACGAAGGTGGTGTATTAGCTGTGGGTTTCTTTTGCTCTCATGAGACAAAGTTGTTAAGTTAAAATTAGAAATGTTGTGAAACTTTTAATTTTTTTACATAAATGGTGATTAAACATAAAGGAACAGTTAACGGAAGAAGAATTTTCTCTCAGAAAAGGATTGAAATGGTAACATCAGATTTTTTACTTATCACATGGCAAAGGAACAAACGAGGAATAAAGGAAAATTCGCCGAAGAACGAAGAAAAATTGAGGAAACTATAGAAAGGGATATGAAAAGTAGTAAATCTGGCCAGTCGCGAATAATAATAAGGTAAAATAATAAAAATTTATTTTGTAAGCCATTATAATTTTGTATCGCAGTTGTACTTGTTGAAAAATTTAAAAAAGTTTTATAATTAAACAATTTACTTTTTGCCGGAATTTTTTTTATATTAACAGAACCTTTAACCCTGTGGTAAAATTAAATAAAGGTAAGAATAATTAAAATAAAAAATTTAAACAAATTTTTGTATGAAAAATAATAGCAAGAAAGATAAAAATCATGACAATATGCTTAAATATGAAATCCATACTTTGTTGTCACATTTATCGATTGTCTGATCGCTTTTCTTTTAATATCATTCTGGTGTGTTGATATCAGCAAGGTTTGGCAATTCTTTAGTACTAGTTGGTCACATCAACAAAGAACTGAACACGCATGAGACGCTTGTGACAATTATGTTTTTTGTTGGATTTCATTCCAATAAACACATTCTATGTTAACGATTGTGTCTTAATCTATTTGCTATCATAATCATAAATGAAAACATAATCGGAAGCATTGGTTTATATTCTTTAACTCATATCTTGTTAATTATGTTTTATCAATAGCACTTCTAATGGAAATTTCCGTAGGTTGGTGGTTACGATGGAGCATCGAGACAGTGTTTGAGCTCTGTTGAATGTTACAATCCTGAAACAGATGAGTGGACTCCTGTGACTGATATGGCATACAGAAGAAGTGGGGCAGGTTGGTAATTCTAACTTACAATCCTCATAGTCAGTTGGTCTTTATTCGTTTTTTTCGGATTGGTTGAAGCTTATATTGATAACTTTTTTATTTTGTCTTTAGCTGACAACATAATCAGTATAGTTTTAAATCTTAAGGCAAATGTGACTTACATTACTTATCTTCCTTATACTAATATTTGTTACTGAGCTCTGAAACAGCAAATTTATCTACTAAATGTCCTTAAAAAGTCATAATGTTGCTTACTGTCAGATATTAAATAAAAAAATGCGCTCAGGAATCCTGTTTCTATTTCTGAAAGAATAATATGAAGAGAATAGATCAAAATAGAATATATGACCAGAAACGCTTCTTACTTACCACAGTGGTCATATAATTGGAACCTTTTAATTTGCCCATAAAAATAGAGTTTGGAGGAACAGAGAGTAAAAAATAAATATTACTTTACATTAAATTGCTGTCAATAACGGAGTTACCATGCTTTACTATTGACTAATGAAACCTGGATTCAATCCCCTAAGGATTTTTTTTCTGTAACAGATAAGTCTCGTTGGGATTGTCTCAGTTTCACTTCATGCATTGTTGTCTGACAGATTTATTTATTGAGTTTGTTAACTAAATCTGTCTATAAGCTTTGATTATGTAATGTAAACAATTCAACCTTGGTTAGAGAAGGTTTAGAAATACTTCTCACTAATTTTCTTTAAGTTGAAATATTTTTTTGTTAGGTGTTGGTGTGTTGGACGGAATCCTTTATGCAGTGGGAGGCCACGACGGTCCCCTCGTGAGGAAGTCAGTGGAAGCCTATGATCCTGAAGCAGGTACCTGGTCACCGGTCTCAGACATGGCACTTTGCAGGCGCAATGCAGGTACTCTGTCATGCTTATACATTTTACCATTTAATTCCCAATTACTATTTTTCCTTTCCTTAAAGCAATTTACAAGTTTTTTTTATTTTTTCAAAACCAGTAACCTATTCATCAAAAGCCATGATGGCCTCTGCCCTGCTAAACAAAGAATGGGTTTCACGATGTTCTACGCCCTGAAAAGTAAACTGTGCCTGTCCAACTATTTCTGCCCTCTTTCTATTTAGTTATGATTGATTGCCTTTTACTGCAATAAAATCTTAAAGCTATCTTTTATTGATTTTTGCCACTGCTAGAGAACAGGAGAGTACACTTTTCAGGGTGTGAAACATCGTGAAACCCATCCTTTGTTTAACTAGGCATTTTTCTGATCTGAGGACTTTATTTGTTTCTCGTTTGCTGAATTACTACTGATGCTACTGTATATCGGTTTTTAATTTTTTTTTTTTTAATGTAAGTGTTTTAGTCACATGATATCTTTTTCTTTTAGTATAACTGTTTATCTTTTATTTGAAAAATAAGCGGTGTTAAGAATAATTTATAAAAATGACCAGTAAATAAAGGTTGATAATTTATAATAAACAAGAATTCATTCCATCCAAAAAAATGTAGTTGTTTCCTTTAAAAATTATTAATTTTAATTATAAATAAAAACTACTATTTCAGCTATGTTTTAAATAATTCAGTTGGTCTTTAAAAATGATTATAATAACAATAAATAGCCCATGCAGTTTATTTGGGGAGGGGGGCTTAGTAGCTAGGTTCCACCATTTATAAGGTCCCGCTTTTGATTTATGCTCCACCCGCTGTGTGCAGTGAAAGGGTTATACATAGAAGTTTACGTGGATCATTCATTTAATGACCCAATGGCATAAAAAATATTTTCAACTATATAAAAGGTGACGTGGTGGTTATTAATTAACTGTTTACTTGGTAGTGAAAAAATGAATATTTTTTTATCATTAAATTTGACATCCTGATCAATAACATGTAATATGTTACTTCAGTTTTCTATAATTATGTAATATCATTAAAATTGTGTTTGAAACTTCAAATCAATCCGTATTTTATGAGGAGCCATGACATTTTGCTAGGAAGTTCCACTTGATGTACCTATCATGATTTAAATAATAGCAAGGATCAAACAAATGATTATTATTAAGTAAGATAATTGAAAAATTAAATTGTGTGTTTGTTTGCTCTCACATCACTGAATTTTCAATAACCAATATAATTTACAGGTGTAGTGGCTTTAAAAGGACTTCTATATGTCGTCGGTGGAGACGACGGAACATCAAATCTTTCCTCAGTGGAGGTTTATCATCCAAAATCGAACACATGGAGTATGCTCCCCTCCTGCATGAGCATCGGACGTTCATATGCTGGAGTTGCTATTATCGATAAAGTACCTCACTCTGTTTCTTAATATTTGTAATATTTATTAGGAACAAATTCAAAACATGTAATTTTGTATGTAAATTGTCGCTATTGTATACATTTTTTGTAATATATTAGGGAAAAAAGAGTTCAGTTGATCAGGTTATAATTTTTTTTTATAATTGCTTTTTAGGTTGTATAATTTCTATTGATATTAGTCCGTAAGACATCATTTTTGGATATTGTGATGTTAAGTATTTTAGAAAATTTTTAAATATTTTGTAACGAGACAAATGTTCCTATAATAGTATGTTTGAAAATTTCTAATTTGAATTTAAAAACTTTTTTTTAACAAATTAGTACACTCAATAGAACTGTGTTTTTTTTCTCAGTTGGTTTTCTTGTGTACGAGAATACTGTTAATGTATTCTGGATTGATCTAAAATTTATCTCAGGTATCATAGCAACTTCAGTATAAATATATTTTTATAAAAAAAGAAATTTTTTATCAAATATAAAACGTGTTTTAGTAGATACCAGCAAGAAAAAAAGACTTTGTATAAAAATATTTTTGAATTGTAAAAGTTACATGTTGTTATATATTCTAGGTACTATCTTTCAGAAGGAAGTGATTAAATTGTTATGTTATATGGAAAAAAAAGAATAAAAATGCAATGTTATGTACATGCAATCACAATATTTATTCCCTACAGTTGCTTAGGTAAGAAGAAGGAAACCATTCATTGCATGAGCTTGTAATTTTTATTCCTACCATAAATTTCTTATTTCTTGTAATATTTTGATATTAAATGCAAAGTAAGTGAACATAGTTATATTTTCTTGAATAGATATTTATATTTTGATTGTTTTGATTGCTGATCAATGATTGCGCTGATTTTACTGGAACAGTAAAACAAAACTGTTTCTTTCACTTGGGAGGATATAAATGACTGTTAGACTAAAACAACTATGGACAAGGAAAAATACATAAAGTAATTGCCTTGTGAACACAAAATTTTGGGGATTTATCATTTTAATAATAAAAATATCACTTTATCGAACAAGAAATTTCCTATTCTATATTATTGTTATCTGCAATGTATCAGCCTGTAGTTATCTGCTAAAGTTCTGATGGTATTCATATAAGAGAATTACACACTTCTGATTAAAAAGGGTTCTTACATACTTAAAAAAAATTCGAATTGACTATCGTGACTGAAATGTTTTTCCACTTGGCAAAGCTCCTGCCATATCAGGGTAGCTAATCACCCTGACCTATTTTTTTTTTGTCCTAATGCAGTTGTTTAAAATAGATACAAAGTTTTTTTGTCAAAACCAAACTGATGGGATAAATGTTATTATATATGAAAGTTATCGATAATGTAAACAGTAAACGTAAGCAATGCAATGTGTCTATTTTTACAAATTATTTGTATTGCAGTCAACATTAATGACCTTTTTCTGAAAATAAATGGTATCAGATTTTAATTTTTATAAATGTATTTAAGGCTATGTATTTGTTGTCAAACAGAAACATATTTGCCTTGCTGAAAAATGTATTAAATTCATTTGAGTGAATCTATTTGTTAGGAATCGGCTTAGGCTGATAAAAAAAATACATACTGGAGTCCACAAATATTACATCTCGGCTTCTGTAATGTGACAACTCAAAAACCAGTTTTTAGAGAATTGGGTTTAAAGTTTTTTAAAATCCTCTCATCAAGACACACTGTCAAGTGGCTAATAATTAGACTAAGATCAAACTTTTGTTCATGCCTTGTAGAGTATTTAGCTTTCTATTAAATATGTGAATTAACTTTTAAATTTTGAATTGATACCTTACAGAAACTGTGGTATGATATGTGTTAAACTGTTCACATCTTAGTTCCAACTGCAGACCGCCTTATATAAAGGACATGTACAGTCATACACAGTATGTCAAAATTTCGGCCATATACAAATTCAATGAAAGTCTAACATCTTTTATTCATGACTATTCTTAAATACCCTAAAATTTACTGCTTTCTTTTGAACTAACAGTTTTGTAAAGATAATTAATAACTATTAGTCTGTAATGGCTCTATTTTAATAATTATTAGCCAAAGAAAAAAAATATAATAGGTAATTGAACAATACTTTAAACATTATAATTAATATAAATCCATAGTAAAATTATTAGTGTAATTTAATATTGTATGTGTAATAATATTTGCAGTTATCTCTGAAAAGTTTCATTTTTAATTATTAGCCAAAAAAAAATGATAGTGACATGGCCAGGATTCGAGTCTGGACCGTAATGATCTCCGGTTACTTTTTTGAAAAAAGATTGTTCTGTTGATGTTTTCAGAGGTATGACAAGATCTGTTTTAGAGATACCAATAGTCCATTTACAACAAGTTGTAGTCTCAGTAGACCGTTATTATGGGTATAAATTCTTATTTTAATTTTAAATGAAATGGCTCGAAAAATGACCTATACCCTCCAGGAGGACCTTAAGCTTATTTTTATCAAACAGAGATAATAATTTATTTTGTGATTCTCTTATTAAAACACAATTTCCAATCTATTTTCCTGTCTCCGCTGAATAAGGGGTATGGAGGTCAAGTTGCAACACAGGTATAGATAGATTTTTTTTGTTTCTTTTGAAGCTATGGATGTTGCATCTTTTAATGATTCTAGCATGAATGCTCAGATTATGTCACTTTAAAAAATTTTTATTATCACCCATAGTTTCGTTCATAAATATAAAAAAAAAATACATTTCCTACATCTCAAAGCTGGCTCTCATTTTCTGTTTGTAGCTGAATGCTAAACACTGTAAATTTTTAAAATTAAAATGATTTCTTGACGTAAGATTTTTCTAATTCAAAGAAGCAAAGTCAGGTTTGCATATAATGTGAATTGAGCTGGTGCATCCAGGTATTTTAATGATAAGAACATATTTTTAACATTAAATAGATCTTTATTAAAATACTTTTTGTTACAAAATAATAACAAATTTAACATTTTGATTATAATATACAACATGTATATTGATATCTATGAAACAGATGCTAAAATCTTATTGATTTTAAGTTACTAGTTAGACTTAACAACATACTAATTAATTATACAAATATATTATATTTTTAAAACAAAATAAGACACAGCCTAACAGTAAAGCCTCTAGTATTGTAATGTTATTTAGAAGGTAACATTAAAAGACATGTTAATCAATAACCTCAACCTCTAAGAGCAGGGAGTTCACATTTAGTTAAAATTAGTTTTAAAATTGATTTTATCATACATGTATATTATTTTTAATATTATTATAATACTAAGTTTTCTGATGAGAAAAAAATTAAATAAATAAATGAACAGTTTTTTTTGTTTTTTTTATTTGTTAGAAGTTATCCCAATGAATTGTTTAATTATTATCCAGTTAGGAGAAGAACAGTTTTGAACCCGAGAAAACCTGGTTTAAGTTCAAATCCTCAGTTGTTTTAAAAACCAGCCATGAAACTACTTTTCTCATCTTATAATTTTATAAAAAATAAAGTTAATATTAAAAAAAAATTGAATGCTATTCATACAGATAAGCTTGTTTATATCCAATGCTTTTCTTGCTTATAAAGACATTCCTTTTACAATTACTATGTTACTGTATACATTTAATTTATTAATTTGTACAATATTTTAAATTTTATCTGGAACGGCACACATATTTTGTTTTAACTTATATTTCTTTTTTTTTTTTTTAATTGATTGCTTTTAGTTAAATTTTCCTGCTGATTTGTATTACAATAGCTTGACTTTTTCATTACACCATTTACCACCACTATTTATATTACAAAGTTTATATGTATAAAGAAAGAGGGAAATTAGTCTTAACTGTAACATTATTTGTATATATCGTTACCTAGTGTGTTAAAACAAATATATATTTTATTATTTGAGTATATTATACCTCCACTATTTACTCCATTACACTAATCTCGCATGCTTATTTAAGGTAAGTATTATGTTTTGTTGCTTTAGTTTTATTTTTATTCAATGGTACCTGTACTCAAAATTTGTTTTTTTATGGTAGGAATTATTCCATATTTTTATAATTATGAGCTTTGATTTGAATATTTTGATGCTGCCTCGTGGCATACAACGAATTGATTTTGTTTTTAAAAACAATGACTCAATTGCTAAAATCACATTACCCAGTAATTCACATTTTTATATCATTGTAGCTGGGTGTTAGTCTGTTCTGGAGATTGAGTGTTAGTGTCCGGTTCTGTCTTGTGATCAGCTATGTACGTTATCTCTTCTCCTGCAAGAGCTGGCCTCAATTGGTGAGTGAGCACATCGAGTGTTGTTGGCAACTCTTCCTCCTCTTTCTAAAATGTATTTAATACATCAATATATCTTTATTAGACCAATAGATAAGTATTTTATACGAGGAACAAAATAAAAGAAAAGAGAACAAAAAATATAAATAAATAAAATAAATACCAAAAAAAACTTAAAGGTCTTGCTACATCCTTGGTTTGAGCCTCTGCTGGATAGGTTGGTCTAGTTGTAAGAATACTGCTCCTGAAGAAAATTGCAGACAATCATAGTATCTCTTCATAAGCTCTTCTATTTGTTGTGATATTGGGGACATTCCCAATTCTAAATAAATTTGATTTGATTTGCCCTGATCATCAGGGACTCCCAGCACTAGCCGTCTTGTTTTGTTCTTCAGTGTTACCAGTCTTATCCTGATGGAGTTGCTTGAGCAATACCATACAGGACTGGTGTAAGTAAGTATAAGTAACATGAATGTATCGTAAAGTTATGTCGTAATTCAGTGTTTTAATTGTGTATGTCTGTTGGTGAGTGGGTATAGTTGTAGTAGAAGACTATTGGGTTGCTGTGGTTTGTAAGTTGACTTTAGTCTCCTATTAAGTCATGCATCTAAACATACTCCAAAGTAGTGATCACTCTGATTCTTAGTATTACAATTGATTGGTATACCGTGAATAACTATTGAACCTATGCCTTCCTCTTGCTTACTGTGTAGTGTAAAAAGTTTTGTTCCACACTTCGAAGGATGTTGTAGCTTCCATCTTTTTAACCAGGAGGATACTTGATTGACCGACTCCTGAAAGTCTTTGATGGAAGCTTCAATAGTCTCTCTATGGCACAGGATTAGGGCCTCATCAAGAAACATAGAAAGGGCCAATATTGTTGATATGGTAAGGCCATAACTGAGTTAGAAAGTTGAGGGCTCAGTATAGCTCCTTAAGGAATGGCTGCACTGATTCTTTTGAAATTATTGTTAATAGTAGCAATTGGTTGTGCTAAATCTATTAATTACCCTAACCTGGAGGTGTTTTTCAAACAAAAGAGATGTGATGATGTGAAAATAAGTTGGACGTTTGGTATTTGACAACTTAAACAACAGGCCATTATGCCAAATGGAGTCGAATACAGATACTATGTACAGGGGAGGCCCTGGTAATGTACTGTCTACTTTTGAAAACCCTCGTGAATGGATTCAGCCACTCTGTCTATCAAGTTGGTGATAGAATGACAACTTCTAAAGTCAAATTGGTGGATGATAATGATGTTATTGTGAGGTATTTTTCCCAACTGGTGGTTTTAATTTATATTTCATATAATTTTAAGGAGGCTGGTCAGTTGATAGCTAGATGAATTGCCTTTGGGTTTCTCGGACTTGTAAGGGCTTTTTTCCAAAAAATATCCCAGCCCCAGAGGGCTGCACAACTGAGGTATTCTCTTAGAACTTTTTTGTTTGCTAACCATTTAATATTGTCAGATATTATTTTGAGTAGTTATTGGTTAAAATGTATTTGTTTGTGAAGTAGTCAGGTGTGCCTGAACCAATGTTTGGCCTTTTCATTATTTCAATAATAAAGGGAAAACCTATTGGATAAGTAATTCTCTTAAAGTTCAAATTTTTCTTTGTCTTGAGTCACTGTATGTCTGTCAAAGTTATGTCCTAAAATTTATTGAAAAATAAAAAAAACAAAAAGATGTTTTATGCAGCCAGATTTACAAACAGTGCTACACATTTACAAAGTAGTTACAAGTTTTATTTACTGTTATGATGTATTTTTTGCAGGTATACCAGTGTAATAGACAGATTGTAAGTTGGTGTATTTCTATGTTAAAAAAATATGAGAAATATAATATATTTTTTAATAATATGCTTATTTATTAATTTTGTATTAGATGAGACATGATTTCTGTTAGAGAGTAAGACAAATATTGTAGGAGTTGGGATCCCCTAACCCTTTAAAATCTTATTTATTGTTGTAATAAAACCAAATTTGACATGAAAGCAAGAATGAGTTGGTAGGACAATAGGAACCATTAAATTGCAGCCTAGTCAACTATATTCCTATTTCTCGTATTTATACAAAATTTGACAGAAATGAGGCTTAGTATTTCATAAAATATGTAGAAGCAGGCACAAAGGTATGAATTGGTGGTGCTCTAGGGGAGAGTTAATACACTTTAACAGTAATTATCTTATAAGACTTAAAGATAAAAACTGTTTATTTTTCAACATAGAAAAAAAATTAGTATGCAAAATCCACTGATGATGTAATTAAAGAGCTAACATTTGAAAGTCCCGGTTAACAAAAACTGGTCTAATATGTTCAGTAGAAAAGTATGTACTGCATTGGCAAAGCAACTGGCAATGGTTATAATTCAGCAGATTGCGCAAAACATAAGGGAAGTCGCGACCTCTTCATTTTATCCCTTCCTCCCCAATTTCAGCTACATTACTGCCCCTTCATTGTTATTTATAATCAGATTCACACAAAATTTGCTACAAAAATTGTTCAGTACTAAATAACTATTCACTAAATTACAAAAATACTATTAGGACTATGATGTTGAGATTTCCCCTCCCCCTAAAAAAATATATTCCTATTTATTCTTATATTTGTTTTAAATTTAACAAAAAGAATGTTTATTATTTTGCAAAAAATACCAATGGGGACTACCGCGACTTGATGGCTCCATAGATACTTTCTCTAGGACTGATCTCCGAAATAAATATGTATACCACAGTTATGTATTATTAACACATGGTGGGGTACCTCATCATGGTGCAATTGGTGATGCCTGTGATGATGGTGTCCTGGTTCCATTCGAGACAGAAACACTCTCAGTTTCCCTAGGTCCACTTTGACCTGCTCGTCATCACTGTCACTTTCCTGTCAAATATTCACTATAAATGAAAAAATTTGTTTTTTTTTGTAAGAGTAGTCAGCGTTTTCAGGCACTAACTCGGAATAAGTACCTGATTGCTGCTTAACCCTTTATCATCTCCCGATATTTGGGATATTAATTCTTGGACTTCATCTAGACCTTCGCCTTCTTCGCTTAACATTTTCAAGAGAAGGCTCAACCTGAAAATGTAGATTATTAATAAAGATAACTTTTGGTTACAATGGAAAGTACTACCTAACATAACTTTGTACTAAGGCATATGATCAAGTTATATAAGTATTGAATGATAGTAATTACGGAGAATATGTATGTGAGAATATGGACAGGTTGACTATTCGTACATTGTAATAAAAAATAAAAATCTTTGAAAAGTCAATACAGTTCGCCTTTTTTAAGAAAATATTTTTAACTCCCTTATTGCTGTAAGCACAAGTTGTAAAAATATAAATTAATATTACAAGTAACTTCCACAAACATTATTTAATCATGTTAGCAGTTTTATTTGAAAAATTATAACTAAAACTTTTAGCTATTATTTAAAAAAATAATAATTATCTTGAAACTACTGTTATGTTCATGTTTTTCTGACTATGGACAAACGTGCCCACTTTATATCCTCTTTTTACAACCATATCTTTATGCTATACCTCTCTGAATGCTTGAGTTTGCCGTGGGTGGTGATGTTGGACCTGTGTAAGGATAGAAGGCCCAAAAGCTGAGGGACGTCTGCAGGCGATCCTCCTTCCTCGCCTACTCTCTCTGGAGGCGCTGGGCAAGACAAGCAAGAGCAGTCCTCGATCACTTCCACCTGCTTTGTCATCTCTACGTCATTCTCACAGCTCAGCTTTACCTGAAGCAAAATCCCAGCTACCAACAGTTATTCAATTCGACTTATACAAAATTAGTTATCAATTGTGTTGAAATTGGGTAGAGAATTAGTTAAGAGTAGGCTTGTATTACAGTATAGAGTGGAAAGGGTTTGTCAGGTACAACTCGGATAAACAGGCATAGTAGGTTATCTTCAGTCATGATGTGACCCGTAAGAAAGACGCAACTGTGCAGGTAGAGATCTTAGAGAATGTTTTAGTTTAGGAGTATTCCCTTAAATTATTTAAAAAATAATAATTAAATATAATGAGAAAATATGAATCGATTATTACAAAAAATATGAATTTGGAACTTGTTTCAGTTTTATGAGATATGTAACATAAGAAACAAACACCAGAGAACCACAGAGAGTAAAAAAAATGTCATCTGCAGAGATATGAGAGTTTGAAGTTAAATAGAGAGAATCAATTCATATTCTAATAATCGATTCCACCTACCTATTTCATTTTATAACTGAATATTGTTTATATTTGAAATTAATATAATAAGTTCATTGGTTGCCAGCTATACATGGCTAAAACAACAGATAAATTAATAACACTGAACAGAATGGGGAATGATTCCATCATAAGACACCTATAACAAAATTAATTATTTGATTCTTAACTAGTTTGTGCTTACCTGTTTCCATGACACAGACCTCGGCTGACAGGAGTCGCAGTAGGGTAAGACTTCTCCTGGGGCAGTGGGCTCTGTGCGGGGTATGGAATAGGAGAAACATGCACCCACGCAGACATTATTATCAACCTCGATATGGGTACAGCCTGGGTGGCCGACAACTTGTTTAATCTGGGTCGTCTTGCACCATGAGTGCTTCTCCGGGTACAGGACTATATTGTGCACCTATCAATATTCAACAAATTTGTTATTATTAACATAAAAATAAATTATCTTTGTTCTAATACAAATAAATACAATTCAATACAAGTGTGATGCACCATAGAATTAAAAGTTTCTTAATGGATGCAAAGATAATGACAGGTTAAATGACTTTTTAGGGTAATGTTACCCTACTATTTCCAATCAGAAACCCTTATCTTTTCATCTGTTCTGGTGTTTGTGAGTCTCCTTCCCAAGAAACTTAGAACACTTTTTTGTATATATTTGTGTATACCTTATATAGCCTTGTCCGCCTATGCCCTGCAGCCGAGCGAAGTAAGGGACAAACAAGTCACAGTGAAGCCTACCCTATGTGCGCATCCGATATAAATTTTGTAGAACAATGATAGCTCATTTTTGACAACTTACAGTCCATGACCTGCCTCTCTATCCATTATACCCAGTTACTCCCCTCCTGTATGAAGTATTTACTGTAAACTATGCAATTATTGAGAGTTGTTTTTTAAGTCTTTAGTGTTGTGAAATCGTTTTGTACGAAAACACAATGGAGGGCGATACGTGGGCTGAACATGAATGACGTACTCCGCCATGCAAAACATCAAATTCAAAACGTGATAACTGTAAATTTACTTTTAATTCGGTAATTGTTAATATCGATCTCATGTCATACCATCCAGACCCCGATATAGCATCCCAAAACCTCCAAAACCACCTTGATGAGATTGAGTATTGGTGCAACCAATGGCGAATCAAAGTTAATGAAGCAAAATAGTTCCGCATTACCTCTTCCTGTATTTACGGACTGTACGATATTTAGGCTTCCATCTCGACAAAAGACTGACATGGAACCCACATACGAGGCTATAAAGACAAGAACTATATAGATGCTTTGGACAACTGTACAGACTACTTCGAAGGACATCCTATCTCTCAATAGAAAATAAATTACTATTTACAAAGTTATACTTAATTGGCTTAAGTATAATGTCCAGATTGGTCTGGACATACGGAATAGAGCTATGAGGGACAGCAAAAAAGTCGAACATCAAGCGCATCCAATCCTTTTAATCGAAAGGCCTGAGAACAATAGTAAATGCCCCTTATTACGTCAGAAACAAAACCCTTCATAATGATCTTAATATACCCTACATTCTTGAACTCATCCCTTCCAAGTTCATGAAATTCTATAGTTACCTATCCAACCATCCTAATCCCCTAGCACAGTCATTTCACTGCACCACTCATCCCCATAAACCTCCTCGAAGACTAAAACGGCAGTGGCCTCGTCCTGGCAATGGCCAGTTTCTCCAATCATGCCCTGAGCGTCTATGGCTCTCACGCTCTTGGTCAGCCTCCGCTGGCTCTGATCCAGTGACGCGGCTGACAGAGGAGCGTGGGGGACTTCCCAAGACTTCGCTTCCTCCTTCGCACGTGAGGGAGGTGACAACCATGTGGACCTGGTAGGTCTCTCTGGGCTGGTACGGGAGTGAATGAAAATTGTAAATATGGTATGAATGAGATCATTTATCACAATTACTTATGGCTCAATGAGGCAGATTGTAATTTTATCATAATAAAGTTGTTTATCTATCATCATAAATATCGATCAATCCCAGAATTGATTTGAGTAGTGTCGGGGTGGAACAGGTTATGTCCCCTACCCTAATGAATGGACAAGGTCTACATGAGCAAGATAGAGCAAGAAGGACGGGAGGTCGGACAACAAAGAAAAGATTTGTGGAATCGTCGGCGGTCCGCTTGATGCATGATTAATGAAGGCTCGCCTAAAGAATAGTGGCCCCTGAATAGGAAATTAGTCGCCTCTCTCAGCCACAAAGCGTCGCTAATCTCCTGTACTTCTGGGAGGAGGGGCAGATCCCAGTCACTCTCTTCTCACCATCCTCATACTGATTATGTGGGGATTTTTGAAGGGAGAGGCTTTACTTTGAAACAGGTACTTGGCATCTCTTTTGTACGTGTGTATACCAGTATGTGAGCAGTAAACGGATTCAAATTTGAAGGTTAAATTCGAAGTATTTTAAGAAGGCTCTAGTTGGTACAATACAAAATTTTAGTTTTCTCCTTACCTGTTTGCAATTGCACCATAGCCCAAATTAAAAAAAAAAACAAGTTTTGGACATCACGTACGTAACACCATGTATATAAAATACTTTAAATAAACCCAGTGAATTTCTTGAATGCGTGACACCTTTGCTTATCTTTTTATAAATAGGGTGTGAAATTTATTTAGATTTTCTTGTGCTGGCCGACCGAATGTTTGTTAGTTAGTTTGGCGGAAGGATCTTGTTTTCCGGGGATGAGATGGGGTTTTACGATTTAGGATGACCAGGGAGACGGGTATGGAAGTTCTGGTAGCGGGAGGTGGCTTGAATGAATGGGATGTTGAGATCGGCATGAAGGGTACGGCTGTTGACATAGAAAGGAGCGTTCTCTATCTAAAAAATATTAAACGCGAAAAAAAAGCTAACTTTAAAACTTTTTAATGTCGCAACCAAAAGCTATTTAAGTTTCAAAACTCTGATGTTTTATACGGTTAAGGTCACATTAGAAACACATAAATAATGTCAAAGGGTTTCCAAAAAAAGTAATGAGCCAACTTAAATAACAGCTTTAATTAATCAAGTATTGAAATATTCCTAACGAAATACCTAAAAATATATATTTTTTTTATATCATAGCCTCTTTATTAATAAGTATACAATGAACAAAAATAAATAAATAAATTTGAATTTACATCTTTCTCCTCGTGCTGCATACACAGATGCATTCGAAGGAGTGCATAAATTTAATACATTCTTTTTGAAGTTAAAAGTCCAATAAAAACACATACACACACTAGGTGATGAGGCTCACCTTCAGCTTACAACCGGGAAACTAAAAACTAAAACCTAAACCTAGAACCTAAGACTAAAGCGTTCCAGCCGCGACAGCGCCCTGCCATCGATGGGGGAACGGAGCGAGGGTTATCGTGTTAAACACCGGGTTTGTCAAGTACTGTAGGGAGTCGAAAAATTTGATATGTCTACGTTGGATGAATTCATCCACCGTAGGCAGCTCAAAGATCTCGTGAAGCTCACTGTTTCTTCGCTGCTCGAATGAAGTACCTCTGACCACTTTCATCAGGATACCGTTTTGGAATTGTTGGAGTCGCCGAGCTGTCGTATACGTCAGATAACGAAAAAGTGGCGCACTATACAGCAGAGTAGGCCTGAGTGTACTCTTGTAGATCAGTAGCTTGAGACGCAGTGATAGATTGGGGAAGTCAATAAATGCGTAAGCCGGTAAGACTTCGTGCGTGTTTGCTTCAACTTCTTCGTAAAATGGTTACTAAAATGGAGGTCCCTAAAAATAATAAATGTAACCTAAATATATTAGGTCCTGTACCTACTAGTATGTCCGAGGTTCAATCAGATGTCTCACCTTTTTTTTTTTTTTTTTTTATGATCTCACGGATTTATTTTACTATTATTTTAATGTAGTTACAATAGTTATAGAATCGCTTGTATATAATATAACGTAAACAAGAAATACATATCGTATAGACATTTGTGGTGACCAATCAGCTACGCCCACGTGACATTCGGTCGACCAGCACAAGAAAATCTAAATAAATCCACACCCTATTTATAAACTAAGATAACCAAAGATGTGCCACGTATTTTAGACATGCACAGTACTGGGTTTATTTAAAATATTTTATATGTAGGGTGTAACGTACGTGATGTCAAAAACTTGTTTTTTTTTTATGATCTCACGGATTTATTTTACTATTATTTTAATGTAGTTACAATAGTTATAGAATCGCTTGTATATAATATAACGTAAACAAGAAATACATATCGTATAGACATTTGTGGTGACCAATCAGCTACGCCCACGTGACATTCGGTCGACCAGCACAAGAAAATCTAAATAAATCCACACCCTATTTATAAACTAAGATAACCAAAGATGTGCCACGTATTTTAGACATGCACAGTACTGGGTTTATTTAAAATATTTTATATGTAGGGTGTAACGTACGTGATGTCAAAAACTTGTTTTTTTTTTATGATCTCACGGATTTATTTTACTATTATTTTAATGTAGTTACAATAGTTATAGAATCGCTTGTATATAATATAACGTAAACAAGAAATACATATCGTATAGACATTTGTGGTGACCAATCAGCTACGCCCACGTGACATTCGGTCGACCAGCACAAGAAAATCTAAATAAATCCACACCCTATTTATAAACTAAGATAACCAAAGATGTGCCACGTATTTTAGACATGCACAGTACTGGGTTTATTTAAAATATTTTATATGTAGGGTGTAACGTACGTGATGTCAAAAACTTGTTTTTTTTTTATGATCTCACGGATTTATTTTACTATTATTTTAATGTAGTTACAATAGTTATAGAATCGCTTGTATATAATATAACGTAAACAAGAAATACATATCGTATAGACATTTGTGGTGACCAATCAGCTACGCCCACGTGACATTCGGTCGACCAGCACAAGAAAATCTAAATAAATCCACACCCTATTTATAAACTAAGATAACCAAAGATGTGCCACGTATTTTAGACATGCACAGTACTGGGTTTATTTAAAATATTTTATATGTAGGGTGTAACGTACGTGATGTCAAAAACTTGTTTTTTTTTTAATTTGGGCTCTAATTGCAAACAGGTAAGGAGAAAATTAAAATTTTGTATTTTTTTTAAGGTTGCCACGTTTTTTGATAGCAATAACTTAAAAAACTATGTAATTTAGGTAATCTCCAACTAATCGTAAACTAGACAAAATTTTTTTAAAAAACAAGTAGAATTTGTCTTTGTAAAAAACATTTGAAGGGGGCTTTCAAGTGGCTAAATTACGCAAAGCTCTGTTTTTCGTAAAATTATGAATTATTTGCGATTTTTTTTATCAGCCTCCTACTATCGAGCCTACTGTACTAAATATTATTATTTTACGCCAATTGGTAAATTCATTATAGTAGAATTTCATTTGTGATACCCACATTAAATACTTTATTTTGCATATTTTTTATATATAATAAAATTATTTTAGTAATTAATTTATTTAATAATACAACGCAGGTCGCAGAAATAATAATTATTTAAATAAATTATAATTTTAATAAATTATAATAATTTATTGTAATTATTTTTCCTGAAAACACTGATACTTTTCACAAAATTTAAATTGACTCCTTATCTGTTCGGAATTGTACCATAGCCCAAATGAACCTGTCTGTTGCATTTGAAGTCTACTGTTACTTCTTTAAGTTACGCTATGCTCTGTATAAGTTCGGTATCATAAATAAAGTGAAAAACTAAACATAGCTTTAATTATTGATTTCAGTTTTCTGTAATGTATAACTAGGTGTCTTCTCTTCCCCCTTGTGTTTCTCTAGTAGATAAATAAACAAAGATAAAAAATATGAAAATCGGATATGGAAAAATGAGTAACTTTTATATTCCAGGCTTTAACTTGAAAAAGCTTAAAAGTTAGAAATAAGGGACTGCCATTTCACCCCATAATTTAATTTCTTGTATCATAATCAAGGGCATTGAGGAATATTTTAAGGTAGATTGGTCGAGTTTTATGAATCTTAACCTGCATTTAATTGCATCTAGAAAAATATTGTTTAATTGACAACCTTCTAGAAGGAAACAACAGTTATATGAAAAAGTTTTATTAATCCTATGTAAGATAATTATGTATAACAGCTTTGTGATGAGATACTTACTTTGTGCTCCCTGTGCGATGTAGCAGTAGCCAACAAGGCAAGGAAATATGCACCAAGCATCCCTGTCATCTCTGATGTCTGGAGGGACAGCTAGCTACTTAACGCCAGCCCAGTAAGGGCATCTCTTAGTCCTTGATTGTCTTCGAGTACTCCTTCTTCTAAGGGGGGAGGGGGTCGAGTGACGAATTACACCTGCAATCAACAGGAGTTGCAAAAACATTCAAATTTTCAAGAAATAATTTTGTTTTTGTATTAATACATTACCGCCATAGTCTTGGTGGTTATTCTCTAAGAAATTAATAATAATTTGATTTTTATAATATAATTCATGGGCAGGCGTTCTAAAATAACAATGGAAAACAGGAGACTCATCAATGTACACTTGTCCCAAAGGAATAGAAGTCTGGAGGTCTTAGGGCTGGTCTTGGGGTTGGAGGGTTAAGCCCTCCAATATTCTTCGCATCCAATCCCTCCAATAAAGAATCCTACACAAAATAGCCAATGCTCCCTTCTATATCAACAAACATAGTCTCAATATCTCATTCGTTCAAGATCTACCAACTCCCGATACCAGAACTCCTATTCCACCCTCCCTGGCAGTCTTAATAATCCCATCTCATCCCCTATGAGAACCTCTAAAAGAAACAAATGGGTCTTAATAATCCCATCTCATCTCCTACGACCCTGAGGAAAGCCTAAGGTGGAGGTGATTTCTCCTAATTAATTATTATTCTCTTAACATTAACATTTTGTTAATAAAGCGGTGACTACTATAGTGACAGGGTGGTTTGCCCATATGAGCCTTTTCCCACAAAAAAGTAACATACCTTATAATCAGAAGTTGTAATCACTGCTTAAAATAGTACTATAATCATTGCATGTAATCATTACAATAATGAAATATAAAAAAAAAAAAAAGCTTACACAATATCTGAAATAAAAACAAAAAAGTGATATTTCACAAGGCTTAGTAACAAGTTCCCAACTATAACTTAAAATTGTAGAACATTCAAGCTCATAGCCCAGGGTTGTTTATGAGATAGCACTTCTTTGATTGTTTGATAAAAAATTTACATTTTATGATATGTTTAAAAAACTATTTATATCCAAACCGAAATAAAAATATCCTTGGAGTTAATATATATCGAAATTCGAAATCATCTAAATTCACCAAGGATAGTGTGCATATTCCAGGTGCCTCTATGGTTACTGTAGTTTTGGGTACTTGGGGTTTGTCGTATCAGGTCAAATCTCTACCAAAGATCATAGCTATTAAATGTTGTGAGTTCATCGAAGTTAATATAGTATGTTCTTAAGGCCTAAATGTACATGTTTTGTATTTTAGTTCCTAGTAGTAGTGCATACGAGATGTTTATTTGATTTCTAAAGCGGTTCGTTGATCATGTATACGAGCGGGGATCTGTATTGTCGAAGTAAAGATATCATTTGGAGTGAATTTCTATGATGAAGTTATTGATGTCTTTTGTAATGTTATCTACAAAGGTTGTGAGTTTGTTGTCCTGTTGAGATATTCGGACTGTGTAGAAATGACGTAAGTGGACCTCAACGTGATACGGACCCCCTCTTGGCTAAGGAACTGCAGCACTATACGTTTAGGTCCTAGCCGGCAATAGTTCAGGATTCGTACTTCATATATAAAATTGATTTTAAAAAAGTAAAGAAAGCATATTGATTTGAACAGCAATCCTGTGTCAGACGCTTTTTAGACATTCAAGAAAGCACTAACACAATATTCTTTCCTGTTCGAAACTGATGACAATATAACCGACATCCCTGATGCTCCCCGAATCCATATCGGTAGAGTGGAAATGGCATGTTAGTCAAATGTTTTAGCAAGTAGATTATTCTGTATGACTCGGTCGGTTTTCCAAGTTTCAGGAGCAAATGGAATTGTTCCAATGTTCCATATATATTACTCTCATTTGAGATATACGTTCCCAATAAGTTAAAACAAATACGAATAAAGCCGAGAGCTGCCGAGGTTGCGATGGTACTCATGGCAAGGGAATCTTCGCACATTCATAACGGTCCTCTAGACCTAGAATACTGTAAATTACTGAAAATTGGTCATTTTTAATAACCTGCTTGAATATTACAGAAGTAGTCAGGTTGTCAGGCATTTGATCACCCAGACATTCCCTGTTGTCATGTCACTATCCCTACGTACTCCCTCCGAACACCAGAGACAAGGAAGGAGAAGACGGGCGGTTACGGGCGAAGGAGAACTTACAGCGATATGCGGTTTGGTTTATGGCTAAGTAAACCTAGAGGCCGGGCTGCATGAGATGAAGCGATAATGAGCAAGGGTAGACTTGGGGCTCGTGCAGACGGCGACCAAAAGGAACGAGAGCGCCTCCGACTTGGCGCCTCTGGGGACAAAACGAAGAACCATCCACCGGCGCCAACATTGCGTCAGGCTCTAAAATCCATCAGGCCGACCAATTTGTATCTGATTACATTCTCATTTGCCTCTTTCTCCAAACCGGTTCTCTCTCTCTATCTCTCTCCCTCTCTCTCTTCGTCTGGGTCACTCTATGTCGGCCACTTCGTCTCCCTGCAATGTTTTATTTTCTGTACTATAGAGAATAAATGTAAAGATCAAACATGAGACATTCCAAGAGTGGAGGAGGCAGGTATCAGCTCCCAAGAATCTGCACCACGCCGAGTTGCGATGGCTCTGTACCCTTCATCAAGCAAGCAATAACTCCCTCTTCAGTCCTGCTATGCTCTTTCATCGCAACATTTAAGGTGACTAAATAAATGTGTATATCAATAAATTGTTAATAAACATAAGAAAAATAATTACATCGTACGGTTGTCAACTACAAATCGGATTCGCATAAAAGAATTCGTCATCATACAATTAACGATTTCATTATGATTGCGAAAACGATCGACCAGGACGTCAAGATCTTTAATTTTCAACCCTACTCGTAAAACTTTCATGCATGTGTATATGAAAGTGGGATTGAGAAAATTCAATGCCTTTAATGTCAGTTTTAATGACTTTAAAACTACGTAATTACAGTTTAGTTTAGTCCAAACACATATTACATATTATCGATAAGGACGTCGAGATATTCAATTCGATGTCCCACTCAATAGGATAGAAAAAATACTTAAATTTTACTACTGAATAATTTTGTAACGAACGGCTCTTCATTATTTTCACGTGGGGGGGGGGTTATTTCTAACTCTATTGAGCTGTCAATTGGAATTGTCATCCCCGATTGAGTTAAAGTTGCTTATGACAGTTTAAATGACTATTTGCAATAACTGCAGTCAGAGGCGTAACTACAGGGTGGCAGGGCTGGCAAAATGCCACGGGCCCCCGACCCAAGAGGGCCCCGGCCCAAGTGGCTGCGAGCTCAGAAATATTGTTTTAATATTGTACCTATTTATAAAAATATTAAAATATATATACCATAATACAAATTATCGGTTGTGGGTAACTAAACTACTCGTAAGTATAATAAAGCTTAATGATGGGGCCCCCATTAAAGGAATTTGCCACGGGCCCCAGATGATATAGTTACGCCACTGACTGCAGTACTAGTCGAGGTAATGGAGTATTCGTCTATGATTTAGTTTTTTATTATCGTATTTATTATAGGGTCTAATATCGGGCATGACGATCAGGCAGACAGACCGACTATCGAAATCAGATCAAGCTGAACTGGATAGAATCCGGAAAATGCAGTGCAGGATCGGTCTACCGCATGCCTACCAAGTCCGTCCTTTACAAACCCCCTCCAATTCAAGCCTATCCGATCAAATCTCTTCTGACCTGTATTTCCCATATCACAAATCTGCTTCCTTTAACAGTTCTTTTCTCTATTCCCATCAATACTCGTCATTCGTACATCTTTAAATCGGGACTATACCAGCTACCTATCTCCCTCCAATCTAACAATTCCCTTTTATAATTATTTATTTCCTGTTTCAAAACATCCCAATTTTCTTTATTTTCTGAGTTGAAATTGTCATTCACCTCTGTTAATATATTTGTTTTGTTTCAATCTTATGCTGTCGGTTAATATGTATATACGCCCTTTGTTATGTATAAGGTACAATATCATTGGAAGGTTTTCTTTTTTTGTTTGTTAGATGTTCTTAATTGTTTATATTTTTTATTCTTAAGGGACAATGTCCAAAAATAAAGGTTTTTTAAAAATTAAATTTCGTTTAAATTTAGGTTTAAGAACAACTAAAGTTTGCCATCTAAGAAAGGTCGGTTTCCAAAAAAGTTAAAATTTGTAAAATTATATTACTTGAAGAAGGTTTATTTTTGGACAGTATTATTCGAAGGAGTGGGATGAGAGATCACCTTCAGTAAATCATTAACTCTCTCATGACAGGAGAATACACCTCCAGGAATTCTTCCTCCCACACGCCAAACTTTACTCCATCATTTTGACAGGAGAATCATTTGTTAATGCTTGATTAACAGGTATGAATCAAGAAATAATGTTATAACAAAAAAAATTTATTGTTGATGGCTCCAAGAAATTATATGTTTTAATCCGGTCTTTTTGTCTTTTTTTTTTTTGAAAAAAGTTCACTCAGTACAGCACCGAAAACGGAACGACTTACGAAAATCTGATTTTCCAGGATTATGAATGAATCCTGTAGCCCGGCTACATTTTATACAAATTCTGTTTTCTACTAGTGATCTGCATTGTACAAAAGTATAATGATATTCATTAATGGACTGGATTTATTAAAAGTGATTGTGCTCACCTTATTTATCATAGACTTAAAACTAACTTACATCTAACAGTAAAAACTTAAACTAAATATTTTTCCCGACAGTCTGTTGCCATCGATGTGGGAAGGGTGGTGGTGTGTTATAAGGGTTCAATGAATCGAACAATCGTAACTTCATTACTCACTTTTATTTAGTCTGTTTACAAAGAAGCCCCCAAGGGGATCATCCCCTCCACTACTATTAACATTACGTCACAACTCCTTTTTTTTTTTTTTAATAATTCAATATTTAAAGTAATTTAATTTTTATTTTTATAGGTCCAGGGGTGTTCTTCGGTTCACCACTCTTCCGGATCTTGTAGCTTGTTGAGGGCTGTACCTTGGTTCAGAAGAAGCGGAATCATCTAGATTATCTTCATTGTTCCTCATTGCCTCTTCTTTTTCTTCTTTGTCTATCTGACAAGCATCTTCTATTTCTTGATTGTAATCAATAAGTGGTTTCAAAAATTTTCTGTTTCTGAGAAGGGTTCCAGATTCTGTAATAGTGTTAAACACTGGGTTTGTGAGGTGCTGCTACGAGTCAAAAAACACGAACTTTTCATCAACTTCCTCGCAGTTATTTGCTGTCCCGAATACAGAAAAACGAACCAAATACGGAAATACTAATTGACAACTTAGTTTATATATCGTACTGATGGTAGCTTTTGTTGGGCTCATCTTGATTATCTATTTCGACCATATCCAGCTTCTGCATCAGTTTGTACAGCTGTCGTTTCGTTTGCATCTCCTATTCAAAGTTTGTCTACACGAAAAATACGTTGTAGAATATTACTAAAACTGTTGTTAGACTCCTGGCAAGGATATAGCGGACAAACCTAACAAATAGAATGGCCAACCACTGGATTTTAATTAGTTCAAACAGTTCAAATATCAAGTTATTTCGACGTTGAGTGGGTCACCAGGAGCAACCAACGACCCAGGTCCAGAAGAAACCTAACTTAGGCATTTGGAACTGTTGGATCCCTTCGGTGGGAATCGTGTTCCAAACTTGGACCCTTTCTTCTCCATTTTGCGATGCTTGAATTTCATATCATCAGGTCTTACTGGATCTTATGAAGGCGGTAACAACTGCCAGTTGGATTGACGTGATATTATTAGATGGAGACCAGTGGTATGGCAGACATATTACCAAAATACCCTCCAGGCGGAGAAGTCAAGTCGAATTTTCTTGCCTTCATGGATATTATCCGAAAAGACAACAAATAAAAGAAATTCAGAAGCTTCAAGCTTTGGGAAATCTTGATCCTCTCCCCAAATTCTCAATAATTGCGTTTAGACTACATACTATTATATTGTAATGGCATTTATGCGATAAAATAGAATTTATTTGCGAGAATTAGCTTAGATCCTTTAGTAGGGAGTTGAAATTAGGGAGTGAGTTTTCGGTCGAAACCGTCTGTATATAATGCTTAAGACCTTGTTAGGTACCAAGTGGTTTACACCTCGTCATAACCCTTTGCAAACATCAATTTTATGATGATGGGGGTATGGGCTAAAAAACGCCAGATTGGTAAGACTGTTATTTCAAAACTGCGATAACAAATAAAGACCGTTCAGCAACACGTGTGTCCATTCAATACGAGGTTTTAGAGTTGTTTCAGACAACATATGCGTCGAATCCTCATTTAGTACTCACCTCCTTGCTCCCTAAACATCATTTTATTTAATAGTAACCATGTGTAAGAGATTAAATTAGAGTCTCTTCAAATTAATTTTACATTGACTGGTATTTTCATTGTTGCATGTTTTAATTTCATGTACTATAAGAGTCTCAGTTATAATGTGAAAATAATCTCTGAATGAATTAATTTTGGCTGACAAAAGTACATGTCTCTTTCATTTAAAATAGGACCGGCGCTGTGAAAAGACCGGGAGTAGCGAGGGTGAAAAGGGCGGGGGGTGGGTGCTCCGTAGAATTTCCGCCACCCCCGAGAGGTCCCTGAGGCCAGGAGGGCAGCTGTGGCCAGGAGCTTCCTAGATCGATGGACGGACCAGCAACCTGTTGTGCCCTTCGCTAATTACATAGTCAGGGTTAGGGCTTCCCGCCTTAAGCCCGCTCACAGGTTTAATTATCACTGACATGTCAAACCCGTTGAGTTCAAGAGGTTGGGCCGAAAAAGTAATATCCGGAGAAAATGTTGAATTAATATATTTATGAACGATATAAAGGACGTAGTAAATGAGGAAATTGTAAAATGACGGATGAAAATCGGTTCAAAAAGACCTGAAATACATGAATTCTATTCTGTGCTCCAAAAAATTATTTTTAATATGCTTTACAGTATCTAATGCGTCCCTAATCATAGAAACAAAAATTCAAACCGTAAACCTTAACTATACTATTATGTTTGTCCGCACTATTTCCCAAATTAAAGTAAGTATATATGAATCCAGTTAATTGTTGTTAATTTATATTCAACAAATATATCATCTTATATCTTTAATTTTTTAATAGCAAAGGTACCAATCCAATTTGGTACATAAATGGAAAGGTTAATCATGTCGTTACAGACAACAGTTATCTCAGGTTAGTTTTTTATTGTCAGTCTATTTTTATTGCGTACATTTGTCTGTTATGTCTCTTTTATTTATTTTTATTAATAAACAACTTTATTATGATAAAATTACAATCTGCCTGATTGGACTATAAGTAATACTATATATTAAAAAGCTCAGAGGCCACAAAGTCCACAGGATTGTCACCTCCCTCGTGTGCGCGTCACCCCCCCCCCCCCACGCTCCTTCATCAGCCGGGTCAAAGGATACGAGCCAGTGGAGGCTGACCAAGAGCCCGAGAGCCACAGACGCTCAGGGCCTAATTGGAGAAACTGGACATTGCCAGGACTCCCACTGTGACGTATTTATGGCAGGTCACGAGGCCACTGCCGTTTTAGTCTCCGAGGAGACTTCCATAACTATTGTAAGTTATTATGGAAGTTTATGAACTTGGAAGGGTTGAGTTTAAAATGTAGGGTATATTAAGATCATTATGAAGGGTTTTGTTGCTAACGTAATAAGGGGCATTTACTATTGTTCTCAGGACTTTTGATTGAAAGGATTGGATGCGCTTGATGTTCGACTTTTTTGCTGTCCCTCATAGCTCTATTCCGTATGTCCAGATTGGCTTAAGTATAACTTTGTAAATTAGTAATTTATTTTCTATTGAGAGATAGGATGTCCTTTCAAGTAGTCTGTACAGTTGTCCAAAGCGTCTTTTTAGTTCTTGTCTTTTTAGCCTCGTTCGTGGGTTCCATGTCAGCCTTTTGTCGAGATGGAAGCCTAGATAGCATACTGTCTGACAAAGGGAGAGGAATTGAATTTAAAAAGACTAGCGGACAGGACTTGCGGCAGAGGGTAAAGGTTATGTGGGAACATTTTGCTTCATTGACACTGATTCGCCATTGGTTGCACATATACTCGATCTCATCAAGGTGTTGTTTTGGGATGCTATATCAGTGTCTGAATGGGTTGACAGGACTGCAGTGTCATCTTCAAATGTTGCCAAGAAGGTATTGGTGGTAGAGGGGACATCAGCGGTGTATAGATTATAGAGGATGGGACCCAGGACGCTGCCCTGTGGAACTCCTGCAAAGGTAGGATTGTAGGATTAGGAATAGGGTCTGCGGTAAATATCTTTTGAGCTTGTAAAGCAAACCTGCGTGCCAGACCCTGTAAAAAGCTTGAGCTATGTCCAGAAAGGCAGCAGTGCAGTATTGTTTGGTTTCAAATGCTAAGGATATGTGATCAACAACGCGAAGGCCTTGTTGAGCAGTGGAATGTCATTGGCGGAAATCAAACTGGTGAGTAGGATAAAGGTTTTGAATTCAACAATTGGAAGTAGGCGTTTTAATAGGAGTTGTTCAAATATTTTAGAGAGGATGGGGAGTAGGCTAATTTGACTGTAAGATGAGGCCAATGGGTGGTTTACCGGGTTTGGCGAATAGGGCTACAATGGAGTGTTTCCGGAGGAGAGGAAAGTGCGTCGTTCGGATAATGCAATTATAAATGTAGGCTAGAAAGATTATGGGGAGGAAGTTGTTGGAGGATTCGAGGAGTAAGGAGATCATATCCTGGAGATTTTCGGTAAGGTAATTTTTTCAGAAGATATTTGACCTCAGAGGGGTTAATGGCTTTTGGTGGAAGTGAGAGAGGGATAGGTGAAGTGAGGAAATCTTCAACAATTGTGTGATGAGTATTGTTTTGTCGAGTAAGGTGAGGAGTGAAAATACGGGAAAGATGCAGTGCAAATTCTTCCGCCCTCTCACCATCCAAAGCCACCCAGGACCCATCCTCACGACGGAGTGGATGTGAAACAGGATGATATTTTAGGATTTTCTTAGTTAGATTCCACAAGGAGTTGTTCCTGGTAGACAGAGAGGAGAGATAGGAATTAAAAGAATCGGAACGGAAGGATGCCAATTGCTGCTTTACCAATCTGCAGTAGTGAATATATGAGCGATGATCAGCAAAATGTCGGGATCTTTGCCACACTGTTCTTAAATGGCGCTTGGATTGGATTAGGTCTTCAAGATACTGAGGTAAAGTATTTTGATTGTGAATTTTCAGATGACGGTGGGGTGACGATGCCTCCCAGGCCGACCTCTGGATCAGAGTAGTGAAGGAATGCACTGCATCATCTAGGTATTGGGATGTTTTCAGAGGTATTTTGAGGTCTACAGAGTCTGTAAGAATTTGGCGGAAGTGGTCCCAATCAGCTGGGCCCCTGATAAGTGAAGGAGGAGTCAGTTTGTGGATAGGTCTTAAGGAAATGGCAAGGATCACATGGCTATGATCAGAGAAAAATAAGTCATAGAGATCAGGATTTCGGCTGGGATCTGATGGCCAGTAGGTGGCTGAGTCAGGAGAGATAGTGGAGCAATGTTTCCGCGCGAGTGCTGAGAGTGGCAAAGTACGACCTCATGTGTTTGTGGATCTTGAGCCCCAATGTTGGTGCTTTGCGTTAAAGTCCCCACCCACAAGGAAACGATGCCCGATGGAGTCTAGAAAGGAGATGAATTGGGAAACAGAAATGGATTTATTGGGAGGACAATACACTGATGTTAGAGTAAGGGGTAAAGTGAGGGTGGTGATTGACACTGCAGTGGATTGAAGGAAATCATGTGCTACCAAAGGAACTGTGTGGTGGGATATGGAGTTATGGACAATGACAGCGGTACCTGCATGAGCTGTTCCATCTGGGTGATCAGTTCGATAAGTCTGGTACTGTCGAACGGTAAATGGTCGTTTACTCGTAAGTCTTGTTGCAGTAATAAGAGCTACGTCGATGTTTTTGTCATGGAGTAATGCTGTCAGTTCGTTAGTGTGGGTGCGAACACCATTCGCATTCCAAAGGAGAATGGATAAGGATCCACTTATGGGTTTTGTTTAATGGGGATGAGGTAGGTGGCAAGATTTGTAAGAAGGGAAATGCGAGGGGTATTTAGTGTTCTGAACTCTGTAAGGAATGATGTTAATAGACTAGTGAGATCTGAAGAGCTTGAAGGTGGAGGAATCTTGAGCTACCTGTGGCTGGCTTCTCTTCTTCTGGCCGACGACGTTGTTAGCTCCTGGACTTTAGAATTCTGTAAGCGTCACAGCCTTTATAGTTGACCGGGTGGCCTTGCTAACAGAGCATCTATACAGCAGGTGATTTCAGGGTATATTTGCACAATTCACTTTACACACCTGGGAGGGTGGTAGCAGTATGATTTCGTGTGCCCGTATGCCTGGAAATTATGGCATTGGACTATGTCTCGTTTTGAGTAAGGTTTTTCTACCTGTAATCTTGTGTAATACTAGTGCGTAAGTCCGTAGATTTTTTCCTCTCCAGGTGTTCGCTCTAGATCCACGAAGAACCAGGGCAGTGGCGTCTTGATAGCTTCATCTTCTTGCCTTTCCTCACGAAGCACATTGGTAATTTGGTGAACCTTGTATCCTAAACCTAAGAGCTCCTTTTCTATCTCGTCTGCTGGTGTAGTGGGAATCAGGTTTCTAATCACCACCCGTAGCGATCTTTCCTGCTTTAGCTGGTAGGTATGGAAGTTGGCCTTAGTTTCTTCCAAGTATTTTATTATTGCTGGTATGTGTTGGGAGTGTCCGGAGAAACTTTTGTATTCTAAGACCGATTGAGGCGCGTGTATTTGCCTGTACCTACGATTTTATTCAGTTGGGTACATCGTAATTTAAAATTACTAATATTGCGTACAAATATCACTGGTGGCTTTGGCTGTGTGGGTGTTTGTGTAGAGTCCATGTCCTCTACTTCAATAATTTTTAACACCTCATACTATTGGGCGTGAAAAATGGAGACTCATGGGCTGTTTGTTGTTTTGATGTACTATGTTGTGATGGTATTTCTTCTATAGAGCTGCTGGGTGCTGAAGAATTTACAGGGGCAATATTTCTATTAGATTGCCGTGGCTTACGTTTCACAGGCGACAGAGAAGTGTTGGTCCCAGAGACCTTGAGCTATTTTTTTTTATTTTCAGACATTACCTGGTTATAGAAACCTATAATAAATAGTGTTTTTCTTAATTAATAAGTATTTTTTTATAAATAAAAAATATGTAAGCAAATGGCAGCCTCGAACGCACGTAATTTTAATAAGCGTCTGCGACGTTAGCATAAGGCCACAGACAAGGTTATGAGGGCCTAGCCGGACTCTCCTCTCTTGTCACTAGCACAGCTGAGCTATAGCCTTTCAATATGGCCGTCTTCTCTATGAAATGTGAAGTGAAACATACACGTAGCAATACAGTCCACAGCTTCATTATCCACTCACCTGTAGACAACTCCTCCGAGAACAGCTCCCCCAATAGTCGGTTGAAACAGTTCTACGAACTAGACACTTCCTACGAACTGTAACAAAAACAGTTAGTTTGTAGAGCGATACGAAAACGACTTAGTGCCGGCGCAGTACTTGCCTCTTTTAAAATATAAAATTCGTATATATGTTGTTTATTTAATGTAATTATACATATATACCTTGTTTCAAAATTTTATTCCTTGATGACCCTTGAATAGTAGAAACGTTGACGATTTATTGTCAATAAAAGACTAAAGCTTGTTGAACAACTCATAGTGCAATATGCAAATGTCTCTAGTCAATATGCAAAACAATACCTTAAAAAAAAAATTATATTATTAAGTTTAAAAGATAGCAAAGCTAATTTATTAAGCATTTTAGTGTTTAGTTGTTCTCACTGTTTATTAGTCTATCACAACCAACACAAAACCAGCGTATTCTGAGTTGTCTTGTAAAATGCTTTCAATTCAATTTCATTGACGATGAATACTTTTAAGGACCATTTTAGTAAACTATACACAGGACAGAAACTTTTTTTTTTAATTTGACCTGGGCAATAATTTCTATTCTGACCATAGTAATATGTACAATATTGGCGTAAAAGTGGCGCATAGACAACACTAATCACTTTTTTGGGCATTGTCACTGGAACTTGTCATGTTTATGTTCATATAGAATTGATATAATAAAATAAAAAAAACAATCATTAGTTGAATTAGTCGCATTAGTTTAATAGTGATTGCATATGCGATCGGTGTCGCTAGGAAACAGTCTCGCATTTAAAACAGTTAGTTCTTCCAGGCCGCTGCTCTGGCATAGACTATAAGGCAACTCCTGTTTCCTACAATCAACATCGAACTTTACTTGCTCGAATGGTGACAGTCAATTTATTATTAATAACTCAAATTCAAGTAAACTGACTCAAGTCAATTGATGTTAAAAATGTGAGGTAAAGTGCCATCGCCCGTTGTGTTCAAACACTGAGCAATCAACTCGGCAAACTGGCAAAATTGAGACGTTCATTTCCAAAAAGTACTAAGGCAAATTTTTTCGAAATCGTATTTGTATTCCAATGGGTTGGTTTTATCGAAATCCGATATCATCCAAAAAATACAGAGGTACTTTAAAAACACGTTTGAAAATTGCAGGAACTAAGTACACATTTCATTTCATTTCAAAGTATACTGCATCCTTTGTGAAACGATATCCTTATAGATGATATTCTTTCAAAAAGTACTATATTCTATTTATTTTTTTCCAATAAGTACAATATCCATATTTCGTTCCAAAAAGTACAATATTGACTTTATAATGCTAAAAATTCAAGGGAGAAGTGCAATAAACTGAACAAAAAGAATTATTAAAATTGTAAAAAAAAAAAAAAAAGAATCAGGGGAATTGGTCCAGTTGCCAATTAAGAACACGATTTCGTATTTCCTATAAAATTTCAAAAAATAGGTTTATTACTTTTTGAAAATTAACGTCTCAATCATTGACCCAACACTAGGGGGCTAATGGCTTTTACCCCTCTGTCTGTCTAGAGCCCCAGTGACTTACAGCCTGTCTGTCAACCACAACGTGAATAAGGTAGGTATATTAACGGATATATGTATCCGCAGAAAGACAGATTCTTTATATATTTCCCTAGATTATATGTATTTGGATACATTTGGATGTATTAGCATACACTAATAAATTGTTGGCTAATGAGCCCCAGTGGCTTACAGCCTGTCTGTCAACCCTTCTTTATGACGGTTGGTCAGGGGACCCGTGCAACTACGTAATTCTTACCTAGCCAATCCCATCTACTAATATTATTTTTTATATTATATTTACGTGGCGGGAAATACACATAAAAGGTCTTATTATTCGTTTGTCACACTACCACCCTGGTTAAAATCACCCTACTTCTGAAACCCTATGTTGCGGCCACCTCTTGATTACGAATAATAAGAGGTTACCCTATTCTCGGACCAGAAAATGTCTATGTTTCCATATTTGTAGAATAAAGCTTATGACGTCAGCCAGAGAAAGGGGAGAAACTAGTGGGGGAAACAGCCGCAGGTGGGGACTCATCCCCACCACGGCTGGCCTGCCTATATAACCTTGGCGCCTTAGGGTGGACGGCAGAAAGAACCAAACCGGCACCTAGAACACTTCTGTCTCTCTCTCTCTCTCTCTGCACTGGCGCTTGCTGCTCTACTCAAACCATGGTCTTCTCATTCAACTACATTTGCATCTCTCTCTCCTAACCTCGCTATGGTTTAGCCCGGCGTTGTCAGACCCCACACCTTCCTAGTGGGAATCACTGCCTTTGTCTTGCTAAAACTAGCACCTCCTTGGGAGAGACCTCTCCCTCGCGGACGACGGTTGCCGTGGCCCTACAAACTCTACCTAGTAGCATCTCCTACGGCAATCCAGTCTGCTTCTCTCCACTTCACACTCGCGTTTGGGATCCGGACGGTTTTTGCCTACCCTTAGACATTGAGTGCGAATTCGTGGTCATTCCAAGACCACATAAGCTACCTATAAACCTACCCTGTTCTTCTTCTCCTGAACATAGTGCTTTGTCGGGGAACACCTTCTAAGATCTTATGGAGTCAGATCAAAGCGAATTAAGCTGCCCGCCGACTAGGCCGCCAGCCAGGGTAAAACACCAAAAGTCTACCCACCTTATTTCTTTCTCGGTGCTCGCCGGACGTCGGCTAGAGGTTGTAGCGACCTTAGCCCGTGGCGGGCGTCTCCTACCCACTTTGGGAATATTTGACATCAAACCCGACACCCTACTAGAAATCATATACAACAATTTCCATTCAAATGGAATTGAATTGAAAATGAAGTCACTCAAAACCCCTCGAATAATAATGTAACTAAATTGAATCAGGTCATAGCAAATTACTATTGTAAGTTTATTTTAGTGGTAATTATAAGAGTAGGGTAGTCTTGAGACAGCATAGGATGCACGTAATAAGCTTGGCTAAAAAGAGGAGATACAGTGTCCTTTTTTACATTGGAGCAAGGAGAAGATCTAAGGTCAGCCACCCGGCTTGGTGGGATAGGAAGTGGGAATGAAGGATGTTTAAGCAGGAACCAGGAAGACCAGGGCAGCTCGACTTTTCTCTGAGTCGGCATCGGAGCAGGGATCTCTGGCGGAAGAGTTGCCTGTTGAGGCGCTGGTTAAGGACATTTGGCCTCGATGTAGCACAGATCATCTAGGAAAACATCGATGTAATTATCAATTTGAGTTCATACTGTTTTGTAACTCTATTCATTAAATATAATACTTCCAGGCATCTGAATAAAATATAAAGTATTGTAAAATCTATTAATATATAAATAAAATTCCTTCCATTGATCGTCAGGTCAATTTATTAAAAGATAAATTACTTTGGGTTGGAGGCAATCGGAACAATATCAAAGTAATTAATTATTGTTGACCAATCATATTTTAGTATTACTTTACATTTTATAGAGTAATCAAATCTGTTAATAGTTGAATAGTTAAATGGCGTCCCTAGTAAATATAATATATTAATTATTCAGTTTGAGCGAATAGGGGTGGGTTTGAGGGTGAATAAGGTAGGTATGTTAAAGGATATATCTGTCGGTAGAAAAATACATTGTTTATATATTTCCAGTTACAGTTGGATGTATTAGCATACACTAATAAATTGGTATTCATGTAAGTATTCCGAAAACTATAAACCTTGATTCGAGGAACGTAGCAGACTACATTGTGGAATAAACGTATTCAGGGAATTCAGGGATAGAGGGACGGGGTAGCTGAATATTATCAGATCTGTTGTATATACCTTGTATACCTTTCTCAAGCAGGAGGGCATTCATCGATTGTATATTTCATTCCAGGAATAGGATATTTGTTGTTTTTACACGTGCTTATCTTGTATTCGTGTATAGCTAATTTCGTTTTGGTATGGATCCCTTTATTATTAACAAATATTAACCAAATAAGACAAAATGAAGTCACTCAAACCCCCCTAACCAATATACCAACAATTTTTTATCCGCAATTGACTACTGAAAAATCACTGTCCTCACTACTAACGATTGATTACTCTCTTATAAAGTTGTACCAAGTTTTGGACTGTTGTATAAAGGTGTTGTTCTTCCAAATGCTCTATTGTAATCTGAACATTATTCATCATAACAAAATTTAATTCTGTAAAATAAAACTCTTTGCTCTTCCAAAATGTCTTTATATTATCTAAGAACTAACGCCACGAATTGGTTACACAGTATTATGCTTGGTCTAAAATAAGATAAAAATAATTTTGCCAAACTATTTTAAAAAAAGTGGATATTTTAGTAGCGTTAGTTATCACCAAATGATCATAAAATCATTCCCTAATAATTAAAAAATCTTTTTTTTCTTCCATCTCTCAGATTCTTCCTTGGAATTCAGGACCGAATCAGTTTAAGAACTAGATATAAAAAGATCAACTTAAACTCAGATAAGTTCAAATGGAATAACCACCTCTCTTGCTGCCCAGATTTTTTTTCTTTTTTTTACATATCGACCCTCATCCTATCCAATACTCTTCATCCGTTAAAATCTTTGACCTTATTCCCCAATCCCAGGAAGGAACATTTATATTAATACCCAGGTGCCCCATATCCACCTTAAACTAATTCATCCACTCCCGATATCTCCTCCCGCAACTAACATTGAATCTTCTGGCTTATTCACTTATCGTTCTCTCATTTGAGTATTGAAGAACTGGTGAAACCTTTCAACTAAAAGATTTTAAAGATCCATTTGAAGCGTGCGCGTTCGGAATGCTATTAGGATTAAGATAGCATTCTCCCCCTGTACCATATATAGATAATTTATCGGGACTATCCTGTGCTTAACCATAACTAACACAACCATAACTAACACTTACGGTGTTGTATGTAATGATTAATGTCATTAGTTCTGTAGAGATCAATCTCTAAGTCCGACGTCAAGCATTATCTAGCACAAAGATGGTAAATTAAGCCTCGTGACCTCTCGCAATCATGCTGTACTATTGAGAT
Organism: Acanthosoma haemorrhoidale; assembly: GCA_930367205.1. Taxonomy (NCBI): domain Eukaryota; kingdom Metazoa; phylum Arthropoda; class Insecta; order Hemiptera; family Acanthosomatidae; genus Acanthosoma; species Acanthosoma haemorrhoidale. The sequence goes on along the minus strand of OV884013.1, from coordinate 20,468,819 downwards.
TGGTAAGAAAGTAATTTCGGTTTTTTAGTGTGAAATAAAACTCAATTTTTTCTATATAAAAAATTAACTTTAATCAGTCAAATATCTTCCACTCTGTTCGATGACCTTTTGCCATATTTCTGGTAACTTCATGATCCCGCGCTCGTAGAACTTCTGGTCTTTATCAGCAAAAAACTCAACCAAATACGATTTTAGGTCCTTATTACTGAAATTTTTAACATTTGAGAAGTTTTGTAAACGTCGAAATAAATGATAATCCGATGGTGCAAGGTCGGGGCTGTATAGGGGATGTGACATCACTTCGTTTCGTACGTGTTGCTAAAGATGTGTGGACCCTCGCATTGTCGTGGCGGAACCCAAATATTGAGCTTCTTCACAAGTCCAATTGAAAATTCTCGCACAGTTGTATGCCGTCTTTAAATAAACCGGTGAAGCCCATTAAATTTTCAATTTGTATCAAACAATGTATTATGTCCATAGGATTGTGTGAAAAATATTGTTTATCAGCTCAGGAAATGTTTAAAATGTAGGTGAACTACAGTAGATATAATGAGATCGAAGTTCTTTTTTGTAATAGATTCGAATTGTTCTAGAATCTACATTGTCATAAAATGTAAATTTTCTAATGAAGGGGTTCTACGAAAATATGTGTATGTATGTAACGTGCCTCCTCAGCATGAGCAAGCATCTGTTTGTGTTGTTTTGCCTTATACTCTAACACAACTCCATCATTTTCTATTCGCTTGTTATTATGAATTTCTATTGTGATACCAAAAAAATACAAAGAATTAAACTTGATTCATTACTGACGCGCTCGATTGAAATTCGAGCAAGCTCACACAATAGCCAAGTGCAATGGTGGTTTAAAAATGTTTTGTTACATAGTTACATATTACATACTAAGCTGAAATACTGCATAGCCTTGGAAAATATCTCTGGGCGACGAGTGCGTAGACAAAACAAAGCAATAATCATCAGGGTAGTTGACTGTGTACCCCCCCCCCCCCTTACTGCGAGGCGTAAACAAGGCTCGATAGCCCAACTTGGACCGACCTGTGTACTTGTACGGGCGGCACGCACCGACTGTCTGCTCCGCTCTTCTGTCAATGTCAATGCTCTTCTCGGAGTCATTGTTTCGCCACTTAATACAATTAGACTGTATTACTAATTGTGCACTCACATCATAAGTAATAAAGTTAATCAAACATAAGTTTTATATTTTTTTTAATAATACTAGAGGTTTGTATTTATATTGAACTCGTTTAATAGGTATGTTATATCGTACAATTAAAGCTGCAAAAAAAATTATTGTGACAGTATTAGTGACGTAGTTCACTAATGACTTAACGTAAATCCATACTAGTAGAACCAAGGATTAGGTGGAATTTTTCTTCTTCTTGTATCAAAGATTATTTTTTTACCAAACACATTTATTAAATTAACTAAATGCTATTTTTTTTAAAGGAAGTAGTATGTGAAACGAAACCATCATAACCGTTTCTTAAAAACCTCTTTTGCCTTAGATCGAGTCAGTATATTGGTTAATGGCTCTATCTCTGAGCTCGACATCTCCAAGCATCATCTAGCTCAAAGATGGTAAATTAAGCCACGTGATCTCTCTAAACCACCATACCAGTTTCTTAAAAACTTATTAATTGGTTCTAAAAAGCTTAAATATTATTAAATAAACCCTTAGTAAATTAGACAATTTAAGAAGAAGACATTTTCTATTGTTGGATCTCAAAACTTAATTTTTCGGAATACCTTTTCAATTTTTTTTGTGACTATAATTAAGGTCTTATTAACTATGGTCATTATGTCTTAGCTAAAACACAAAAATGCGTCATCGGGCCAGTGGAACATTCAGACTGAATTGATGGAATTGATCTGACTGAGTTTTTATGACAGCCGTCATACATAGATATACTCGATTGTCATAGAAGACATAAAGAAAAAAAAATTGGGGGTTTCAGATCTTGCAGTGAGAAAGTTTTTTTTTCCATACTCCCCTATATTAAATTATAAAATTTAAATATAAATTCTGACAATGAATATATTTACATTATACAGTGTATTTACATGTACTGTAGATGCCTACATTTTATATAATTTTTATTGATAACATTATTAATGTTTTGCAAATCACTGGCCATTGCACATATTCTAGTAATACACAAAGAAATTAACATAAACAAAAACTTAAAACTAACTTACATCTAACAAACAAAATCTTAACCTAATTTTCCCCAACAGCCTGTTGCCATTGATGCGGGAATGGTGGTGGGGTCATAGTGTTTTTTTGTTTTATCGAACCAGTTTTAATAGAATTGATGATAATTACACCTCAAACAAAACTGCTGCAAAAGATAAGCAACCAAAAACCTTTTGCTTTTCCTACGAGGGTTTTTTTTAATCTAACGTCGTTCATCCATTAGTCCATATCTCGACCTTAAATGACATTTTACTTTTGGGCGTTTGAAATTGATTTGTGAAGGAACAAAGGAGACTCAAAAAATCACTCCATCCCTCCCGATTTTTCATCGTCCTCTTAACTCTCTCTCTCTCTCTCTCTCTCTCTCTCTCTCTCTCTCTCTCTCTCTCTCTCTCTCTCTCTCTCTCTCTCTCTCTCTCTCTCTCTCTCTCTCTCCCTCTCCGTGCCCTCCCTTGGCCCTGGCGTTCTCTAAGACTTGTCATGGCTTTCCAATACATCCTTAGTCCTTGCGGATTCCACTCGAGGCCTTGTCGGCTCAGGTTGTCTCTCTCTTTTCTAAGGGTGTGTCCACACCTATCATGTTTCTCTTTGAGTCATCTGCGCTTCTACGCATGTATATCCGGTGCTACACCACTGTTCGCTATTAGTTTCCCTTTCCGGCCACCAATTGCCCACCAGAGGCCCGGATGCCTCGCTAAGACCGCCAAAAGTTTCTCAGCTGAGCGAAGGTTCTGTTTTTATTATTTACTCTTGGGAGTTCACCCCTCACCCCCGGTACCCACACTCTCCAAAATAACACTTCCAAGATATTCTCCAAAAACCTCGTTCATTTATTTTTTGCTAGCGAGCTTGACATCATCCGTTTTCTTTCAGATAACCTTATTTACCTTGGTTTTCGCTACATTTATTTTCATGCCCACTTCGGTGGGTTCTTTACCGAGATTGTTCCCCTTCCCTCCATCCTTATTTGTTTTTCTACAATCAAACCGTACGACGGTTTTCAATGAGCTGACATGTGTGTCTTGTCAAGTTCTGACTCATCACCGTGGCGCCTTCCCAAGGTCTCAAATCTCCTAAGACGTTTATTGGCGCTGACTTTCCCGGCTCACTGTGCCGCATATTACTATCGTAATAATAACTCGTTGAAACATCTCTTAGTTATGAAATATTGTACTTGAGATCTACCTAAAAGTCGTATAGTAACTAAAATATTTGCATGGTTATTGTTAAGTGATAAAAAATCCTATACCTAAGCTCCTATTAATTCTATAGCGTATCATCTTGAATGGTTGAAAGCCCGCCGATTCTGATTGAAGATGCGTGTCGATCCTTCGGCTTTAAGTCTCCTCCGTCGATAGGTGTTGGCTACAGCAAAGGCGAAGTGACGGCTCAGGTGAAGGGAAATAAAAAGGCAGCTCTGGAGAGGACAATTGATTATTGTTATTAGGTCTGGCAGAGGCAAGGTGAACTTGTGCCGGCCTCGGCTCCATTCTCTCCTCTGTATCTTCATTGATACCGCATCAAGGGGCAGACTATCTTGCAACAGTACCATTCAGAGCCCAAGGGAGAGGCTCTACTTTTGAACTCTCAATTAGGCGTTATCGACAGTTAAATAGTAGAGGAGAGTCTTTTAAAAGAAAAGAAAGAAAAGCTTTATTATGAAATACAAGCAAAACACTGGTATATACAAATATTAAGAGTTACGTTACTACATACTGTGTGGAAGGTCTAGGGACGAGTGGGGTCTGGGGCTAAAGCTGAGAAATATATGTATAAGAAAAGGATAAGATTCTGGGAAGTAGGGAGGTCTTGGGGGATGCGGTTGGTTACTTACAAATAACAGGAACCATCAGTGACTTCCATGAGGCACGAGGCAGGTATACAGTTCTGCTCAGGCCCCTTCTACTTTTAGCATTATATATAAGACCCTTTTACTTGTTCTTAGCAAGATTATAAATATTTATAAAGCAAGCATTAAAAAACTGACGACAGCTAGTAATGGACACAAAAAAAGTTGAGAAAATATTGTTAATGACCGTTTAATGATTTTTTTAAATGAAAATAAATACAAATTGCTTATGTATAAGATTCTGGGAGGTTTTGGGGAGATGCGGTTACTTACTTAAAAATAACAGGAACCATCAGTGACTTCCATGAGGTCACGAGGCAGGTATATAGTTCTGCTCAGGCCCCTTCTACTTTTAGCATTATATATAATATTAGCATTATAATATTGTTAGCATTATAAAACTAACAATATTGGTTCTAAAATATATTATGTAATATAAAATCAATCTTAAATCTGCCACAACAACTGGAAATATTGTCGGAAAAACAAAGCTTTTTAAAGTTCCCTTCGAAGATCAGGTCTGACAACATTTTCTGATATAGAGGACGGCGTGAAGATTGTTTTGTGTTCAATTCGAGAAGTTGAGTTGAGTAGTCATGCCGCACGAAGTCTTATCGGCTTACACATTTATGGACTTCCCCCAATCTATCACTGCGCCTCAAGCTCATGATATACAAGAGTGCACTCAGGCCTGCTCTGCTGTATTGTGCCCGCTATTTCGTCATCTGACGGAGACGACATCGCGGCGACTCCAACAATTTCAAAACGGCGTACAGATAAAAGTGGTCAGACATACTTCTCTTGAGCAGTGGAGAAATAGTGAGCTTCACGAGGTTTTTGAGCTGTCTGATGGATGAATTCATTTACCGTAGGCATATCAAATTCTTCGATTCGTTGCAACATATGACAAACCCAGTATTTAGCACGATAAACCCCGATCCGTTCCCCTATCGACGGCAGAACGCAGTCGGGGCAGGAACGGTTTAGTTGTTTTAGTTTTAATATGTAAGTTTTTATTTCCCAATTTGTAAACCGAAGGTGAGCCCCATCACCTAGTCCAGTCTATTGATTATGTATTTTTAACTTCAAAAAGATAATTGTTTTTGTATTTTTTACCCTCCTTACAATGCATATGCAGAAAAAGGAGCCATTAATCACCAATGCATAATATTGTTATTGTTCATAATTTGTTAAAAATGTTTGAAAGAAGGGGTTGAGGGAAAAAAAAAAAACGTAGTCATGGAACAATGTTATCCAATGTATTCCTTATATAAGGTGTGCCTACGTTTTGTTTTTCGAATACTTAAATAACAATTAGTGAAAATTGTGTAACGTGTCTCAGAAGTCGAGTTGTTTTCTCCTGATATTTAATCAAATGCTTAAAAACTTAAACTTAAAACTTGAAAACTTAAAAACTATTACAGCGATTCTCCAAAAAAAATAAGTAAACGTGATCGAATTCAAGCCTTATTCTCTAACTTACAATATCGCCGATGTCTCAGCCAAGAAGTGCTAATTTAATATAGATATTAAAAGCAATATATCAGACGAAGAAACAAAAAAAATAATGTAACGGCTAGTCCGGGTATTTTATTTATTTTACACAATACTATTGATTTGGAACAATTTATTATTAATAAACAATAACCCTGAATAAAATTCTACTTTGTAGGCTCAATTATAAAATCATTATCCTACAGATTAAACAATTATTTGTAAGATATCCAGTCTCGATAAAGAAATTGTTGAACCAGTCATAAGGCTAGATAACCCTAGCATAGACGAACAGGGTCAGTCTAAATCTGCAATAACAAATGAACATAAACAGGTTGTTGCAGGTCATATCTTGAAATTTTTCAGTATCTACAGATGAGTTAATTATTATGTTATCATCTACATTTAGTAGATTCATAATCTTGGTAGGAATTTTCCCTTCAGTTATATTTTCTAGAATATATTTCAAATTCATTTTAGTAAGCTATCATCATAAATTTAAATAAACATTGCTCATTAAAATTGTGATAATATGGAAGTGCAGAGAAATAAAATTGAAAAATCAACAACAGGTTTTGGGCACGTATAATTAGTGTGCGAGGGGGAAAATATGGATATTGCATTTTCCGCACATTTTCTTCGTTTTTTTTTTATTGTCCTTTCATGGACAGAATGCACAGACAACCTTTCCCGACCACACAATCTTTTTGAAAATCGGCTCAACTTCAAGTCAACTCATTCTTTAGGCGCTCGTTCTTAGTTCACATTCGGTATCGAGAAAGGTATATGACTTGTATATGAAAAGATATAACAAAAATCAACAAAAAACGTGATACTATAAACATAGCAAACAAATAAAAAAAATAAAATTGTGCAATGTACTGGAAAATATGACGTGATGTGAACACTCGCTATGATAGAATCTCTCACGGTTCGGACTTTTTGCACAGTAAGCCTCTTGTGCGAGGTCTTAGGACGGATGTAAACAGAACCAAACGGATCTCCCCACCAACTTCGCTTCCGTATTATCAGTGATATTCTTCAAACATGAACGGAGTGTGGCTATTAAGAAATAAAACACCTATTTTGCAAACAGCCGTAGAGATAGTTATGTATCTTTGACTGTAACTATTTCTCAAACATGCTTAGAGATAGTATCTTTGACTGTACCTATTTTGCAAACAGGCATAGAGATAGTATCTTTGACTGTACCCATTATACAAACATGCATAGAGGTAGTTATGTATCTTTGACTGTAACTATTTCTCAAACATGCTTAGAGATAGTATCTTTGACTGTACTATTTTGCAAACAGGCATAGAGATAGTTATGTATCTTTGACTGTAACTATTGTGCAAACAGGCATAGAGATAGTATCTTTGACTGTACCTATTTTGCAAACAGGCATAGAGATAGTTATGTATCTTTGACTGTAACTATTTCTCAAACATGCTTAGAGATAGTATCTTTGACTGTAGCTATTTTGCAAACAGGCATAGAGATAGTATCTTTGACTGTACCCATTATACAAACATGCATAGAGGTAGTTATGTATCTTTGACTGTACCCATTATACAAACATGCATAGAGGTAGTTATGTATCTTTGACTGTAACTATTTCTCAAACATGCTTAGAGATAGTATCTTTGACTGTACCTATTTTGCAAACAAGCATAGAGGTAGTTATGTATCTTTGACTGTAACTATTTCTCAAACATGCTTAGAGATAGTATCTTTTACTGTACCTATTTTGCAAACAGGCATAGAGATAGTTATGTATCTTTGACTGTACCTATTATACAAACATGCATAGAGGTAGTTATGTATATTTGACTGTAACTATTGTGCAAACAGGCATAGAGATAGTATCTTTGACTGTACCTATTTTGCAAACAGGCATAGAGATAGTTATGTATCTTTGACTGTACCTATTTCTCAAACATGCTTAGAGATAGTATCTTTTACTGTACCTATTTTGCAAACAGGCATAGAGATAGTTATGTATCTTTGACTGTACCTATTTTGCAAACATGCGTAGAGATGGTCATGTGTCTTTGACTGGACCTATTTTACCTACTCATTTATTATTCATTCTTGGATTTTAATTTTGGCCAAGTCTATATATATTTGGAGCATTGTAGTAAATATTTGTATCTAATTCATAGATTCGAAACCAAGCTGTTCGGTTGAAGTCATTCTGATTTTGTTCATAACTTTTTTGCATTGAAGGAATAAACGTTTTGTTGTTATACATTTAATAATATTTTCTGCAATGAATATTTGATACTATTTACTTGTGAATGGTCTGTTAATTTTTTGCATATATCCAGTTTTAGTGATGAATATAGCTAATTGTTACAACACGTGTTATGACATTTTGTCCTTGAACGTGGATCAATGGCGGCATAGTCCGTCTAAAGTGCTCGGGTATAAAATCAATAAAGCCGTGGAGGGACAAAAGGAGTTTATTTCTGAAATATATATTATATGAATGGAAGGAAGTCCGAAAGGTGAGCTGGCGAAGCAGCATGAAGCATGAAGGAAGAGAGAGACTAAAAAGTAAAAATGACAGAGCGAGAGAGAGAGAGAGAGAGAGAGAGAGAGAGAGAGAGAGAGAGAGAGAGAGAGAGAGAGAGAGAGAGAGAGAGAGAGAGAGAGAGAGAGAGAGAGAGAGAGAGAGAGAGAGAGAGAGAGAGAGAGAGAGAGAGAGAGAGAGAGAGAGAGAGAGAGAGAGAGAGAGAGAGAGAGAGAGAGAGAGAGAGAGAGTGAGAGAGTGAGATGCAGAAGATAAGGGAGCAGAGTTCCCACAGACCACAGCCCCACCTCACGGATAATATCTAATACGTCTTCTTTTTTCCTTCTTTTAACACCTGAAATTCGAGCCGGGAGATGGCTAGATAGGAGGAGTTAAGAAAAAGCGAAGCGGTCCAAAGGCGCTAAAGGGACGCTGTCATAGGCCGGACTCCAACCTGGCCAATAACGACAAAAAACAGGTGATACTTCAACACCTCCTCCAAGGATCGCTCCTTCCTTTTTATATCAGTACTTTTTTTTTTTTATTAGGAAAAGTTAATCCTGCCGACTTTGGCCGGGCAGCAGCTGTTTAATGATCCCGCCTCTCCTGTAATCCTGATCCTAATCTCCTCAACGGCCTCTGCCTCACGCAGTACAGGATACCCTCAGGAATCCACTCACAGTACGCCAAGGATTCTTCTGTCTGCTTCGTCATTCCTCTTGTTCTTCCTTGTCGGCAAATTCCACTGCTCATTTATCCACAGCAAGGGTAAGTATTGGGTTAGTCTTAATTAGAGAGAGAGAGAGAGAGAGAGAGAGAGAGAGAGAGAGAGAGAGAGAGAGAGAGAGAGAGAGAAAGTTTTTTTTACTTCAATTACTTTTAACTAAAATATCCACTTATTTATATGTAGGAAAACTACAACTAAAAGACTTTCAGTTGTTCTTAATGATAAAATTAACCTCTTCATGTATCCTTTTCATAGTTGAAACATTATGAACAATAATTATCAAGAAGCCTTTGAGTGTTTCTTTTACAACAGTATAAATAAAGTCAATGTGAATGGAATTATGTAGTCGGAAGAGGGCAGAATTTGTTATTTAGTCTTAATATTACATGCACTAGGTTCATGCTGTTTGTGGGTAGGAGTATAAACACATAACATTTTGTGACTAGCTTCTTGATCAAAACTTTACTCGGTTTATGTTCGATTATGTAGTCGGAAGAGGGCAGAATTCGTTATTTAGTCTTAATATTACATGCACTAGGTTCATGCTGTTTGTGGGTAGGAGTAAAAAACACATAACATTTTGTGACTAGCTTCTTGATCAAAACTTTACTCGGTTTATGTTCAATTATGTAGGATTTATTTGCTGCATTTAATATTACCCTCATCCGATTGAATCGCGAGTGTAATTACGTATTATTTTAATAAAATATATAAATTATAAATATATATATACTTATATATTAACGATTTGATATCTGTTGTTACTAAACCGAATCATGAATTTCTGATTATAACAATCATGCGAGCAGATACTTCAATCCAGCTGAAGGATCGAAAAAGGTGAATGACACCAGAACATGGCACCTTTCATAAAAAGCAATTATTCTTAACAATCTACTTTTAATATAAGGGTGTGTTCTTCTGCTTCGTGAATGAAAATTATGAACAAAATTACGTTCATTAAACCCGACTCGCCAACTATTAATACATTATACTGACTACGTTAATTACAGCAGGATAACCTAATGGTTGATTTCCCACATAATTCAGAAAAGAAACAGGGTTTTGACAGTGTAAGGGAAAAAGACCTTTAAATTACTGTGCATTAAGGACTATTAGGCTGTGTGCATATTGTTTTTTTATTGGAATACAACCGACCAGCTCGTAACTTTGATAAACAACTTGGAATTAATTAAAGTGGAATTATGTAAAATTTTGCATCGTTCAAGTATCCCCATAATTATAGGTTAAGTTAGCTTAGATTTGTCTTGAATGGTTGTGGGTGTTTTGTGGTTTTCCTAGAGATAGCCACCCGTGGTGGGTTTTTATGTAATGGTGGGTTCCAGAGATATGTATTGAGTAGCTGGTGTAAGTAGCCTGCTATTCTGAATGAAATGGGGCTTCAAAAGCACTATTTATGGCATTAAACAATATTACTATTAATTATATCTTTATTATATATTAACTATATCATATCCAAAAAATATGAAACATAAACCAGGAAGTTTTTAAACAGGATGTTGTTGTTTTTTTTACGGCGCTAAAATTAACAGATCAGGAGCATACAGACAAAAGACGTTTGGTCTGTACCTTTTTGAAACTAGAGTCTCTCCTTTTGGGCTTGGCCCAAAAGTTCTCGGTAACTAAATCATTCGAAAACAGGAAATTAAGTTTAAAACTGTAAATATTATACAAGCAAATGTATTTCTTATTCCTGATTAGCGAATCAGAAAGTGGCGTTTCAAAGAGATGCATGAACGCGCAGGGTCCAAGCAGCTGAGGTGAAATTCGTCCTAAAGGTGATCTACAAGACATGGATAGTCAATTAAGTGAGATTTACTGTAACTATGAATCTGCCATTCATGAAAGAAATCAAATCAATTCGCTAAACATGGCCCAAACCAGTCCAAACATTTTGGAATTAATGAACTTGGTTCCAGACTGTTGAGTACATAGGCTTAACCTTTACATGTATAAATTTTATTAGAGCGAAAGATAAGGCTGCCACCTTATTTCTGTTTCCAATCCGTTGTAAAACATTTAAACTGCCTACAAAATAAAAATTAATAAATTATAAAATGCTTGTCATACTTCTATCAACCTAAGCACCGACATCCTGAAGTATAGACTTTTACTAGTAACTTAAGCCATTAACTCTTAAGCCATTCGAACCGAACTTTTTAAAAATTATTTTTTAAATAGATACTTTTCACTGCTTGGGGACCCCTCCCCCGCGTTCCAAAATTGTGGCAGTGTTAATGGAAGGGTACAGATACATTATTAATAATTAGATAAACTATTTTTAAGAAAATGTATACAATTAATATAATTAAAACTTATGTTACATGTATACATCATTTTCATATAATCAAAATTATTGAAACTTAAAATTTAAGACTGAAAAAGTTCAAACAAATTAGCGCAATGTAATGTGACCACATCTTATTTGGGTCAAACTAGAGATAATCAAATGGCCCTCTTTTCGGACCCTTTTCGAGATATTTGTGTGATGCGCGGATCGGCCTGAAATGCTTGGTTTTGTGTATTGCATCAAATAAGTAAGGATAATTTTTCTTGTGAATTGTAGCTGGTCCTAGGGTTCCACTTTGTAAGCTTCTGAACTAATAAATACACAAAAAAGATCTATTACATCAAGCCAGAAAACTGCTGAGAATACAGAATAATTATTTAAGAACTCTAGGATAACTAACATTTCTCAATGTGCCTACTACCTTCCTGATTCCACCCGCCTCCTTTAGGCATTCCACACCCTATATCCTTCTCATACATCCTTCAAATGGGGGACTCCCCTTAGTGAAAGGTACTCATCAGCCCAAAATAATTTTTCTTTATTTTTCCCACATCCTATTTTTTATAAGTTTGAGAGCTAAGGGAAAAAAAAAAAATGAAAGCACACAAAAAAAGGTGAGGCCCATCACCTTTATTAGTCAGTTTACTCCAGTCACGTATAATGTGTATCATTACACTTGTTTATTCATTATATATTTTTTATAAAATAACAAAAGCTGTATATAATGTAGCGATTCTACAGGAAATGCAAAAATAATTTGTAAATAGATTCTCCTGAGGATCTATAATTGTGTATAATTATCTGTAAATTTGAAGGGGCTATGAAAGAAAAATAAATTGTTAGTTGTAAGTGTAGCAACAATAATTTAGTAAAAAAAAAAAAAAAAAATGTGCTTAATGTTTCAGCTAGGAAGTAATTTCATAAAGACGTCCATTCTATCCTTAATGACCACTAAAAATTATTCTTTTAATTGTAAGTTCTTTGTGTCGTTTTCTACATATAAATAAATAAGTGGATATTTTAGTTTTACGTGATAATTGTAGTTTAGAGTCACTCTTGTGACAGGGAACTGTATGTAACTAGCCAAAAATGTAATAATGAAATTCTCTATAGCAACTAAGCTCTATAAAGCCTGAGGCTAGAAATTATTATCTCTACAGAAATAGTGTTTTTTGATTAGTCTTGTCGATTTTTATTATTCCAGGTTTAGTTAATTGCCACCTACACATTTTTTTTTTAGTATACAATTTTATTCGGTCGACGACAACTAGTAATGGCACACAAAAAAAAGTTGAGAAAACATTGTTAATGACCGTTTAATGACTTTTGTTTAAATAAAAAGAAATACTTTAATGATATAATGAATATTTTAGTTTTACGTAATAATTGTAGTTTAGGGTCACTCTGGCGACTGGAAACTATATGTAATGAGCCTATGTAACCAATATGAATTTTTTTTTTTTCTAAACCCCTTGGGTAATTATTTTTAAAATTAATTATTAAATTGATTACAATTTTACATGTGGCTTTCTCCTTGTACTGCATTGTATGCATTTTAAGTAGTGCATGTCTTAAGAACTAACAATATCTGGTTTGTGGTTAAAATAATTATATAATGTAAAAGGGTACTCGGTGATGGGGCTCACCTTGGGGTTACAATAAAGGGGTAATCGTGTTGAACATGAAATTTTCTTTCAATGTACCCATAATTTTTATTACCAAGGTCGCGTGCCAGTAAATGGGCTACCGAATCATGTTAGAGGCTCGATCGTGGGGGCTCATTGGCGGACCACATTTTTGTATGAGTTATAAAGTGAAGTCAACAGCCTTCAAGAAAGGGAGGAATTCGCAAGCGAAAGTATTTTTCAGGACTTCGCCGCCTAAACCCTACCCTGGGTACTAAGAGGAACGTTTTCTTCCATAAGGGACTGGAACCGGCTCAGAGAGTTTTCATGGAAGAAACACATCATAGATGACCCTGGCTAGATGCTGTAGTGCCAGTATTCGAAGCGAAAACAATGTTAAATAAACAGGCATTGATATTTTATGCAACTATACCTGTTTCTAAACCTTGAAGTATGTACGTAACAGGATGAAATAGACGTTCGTTTTCGGACCAAAGCGATAGAGGACTCGCAGATGCAGTCACGCCATCTGACACCGAAACTATTCATTTATCCTAACCGCAATACTCAGCGGCCTGTAATTGCCTAAGTGGTCTGTCATAGGAGACTCATGATGGCCGTTTTAACCTGCCTCTTTCTTTCAGGACTAGCAGCTGCACAGAAGGTTAAGCACCTTTCATCTTTAGCATCCTTATCTCTTGCCTGGTCACTTCCTTGTCTGCAGAAGGGAACTGTCCCAAAAAGCATCACGGTTCTGAGTCATGTTCAGAAGAGGTGTCAAGGAGGAACAGAAATTCTTAGAAACACAAATTGGATTTTTATTAATAATGTACTCGTTTTTTATACGATATTACCCTCCAAAACTTTGTACCATTCCTAAAAAAAAATCTGGCCACCGAACTGGAATTAAACCAATAATAAACTGAAAGTTTTATGAAAAATAAGTATTTTCTATCAGTATTTTACATTGGACCTTGGCTAGCAATTTTGTACCTGTTTAAGACAAAGTAGGCCAAAATATTACAAAAAATAAGTACCAACGTACATTTTCCTTATTGTGGACTGGATAGTTGCACAGAAGCTGAAGTCTGGTGAACAATCGCAAAGGTTGCTGGTAGGTTCTCAAATTTAATTTACATAGTTGGTGGCCATGGGTCTGCTATTAATGGAAAGGACCACTTACCATAGCTGCAAAGTGCAAGTATGCCTGCCCGAGCTTTAGCGTTTGTGATTCCGACCTTTATCATCATCGTTAAACACAAAACACATAACGAATTGCAAAAAATACTCAAACTAAGCCTCTATAAAGAAATAGTGTTTTTCGATTAGTTTTGTAGATTTTTATTATTCCAGGTTTAGTTAATAGGCCAACTACACATTTTTTGTTATACAACAGATTATTCGGTCGACGACAACTAGTAATGGTACACAAAAAAAGTTTAGAAAACATTGGTGATGACCATTTAATGACTTTTTTAAAATAAAAATAAATACAAATTACTTATGGCTGATTAGAATTTTGACATCTCTTACTTGATACCACAATCAAAATTATATATATTTTTTAATCAAAAAGAATTACAAATTAATTACTACTAATCAGAATGTCAACACCTTGATAAAACAATCAAAATTATAGAAAATTTAACTTTTTTACAGAGAAATTCATGAATTAATAACAGTTAATTATGTTTTTTTTTTTAAATGGCAGCTTTCACAGAAGACTACCAGAAAACTCACAAAGACCAAGTAGACGGGTAGAACCATAAAAACGACCAACTGTGACAAATGAAAAAAGTAACGGTGACAGTTACTGAGTGGGTTATGTCACTAGTAGTCATCTCAGTTACTTTGACGAATGCGCATTCGGAGAAAGCAACGATTGAATTCCATTGTAGTTTTCTAAAAATTTAGTGAACTTTAAAGTTTTCTCAAAATATGTTAAAAAATATGACATTTATAATTATAGTTTATAAGATAAAATGAGTGAAATTTTGTTCGTATTTTGAGTTATTAGTTCACTTAATCGAGAAAAAATGGTTACTTCTCATTATTAATTCATTCTCCCTTAAGTAAGTTGCACATTTAGCGTGTAATTTTTGTATTCTAAATTTCTTTAAATGTCTATATTATTATCGAAGTTATTTATCAAAAGTATCCATGAGCTTTGTTCAAGCTTACGCATTATTACTATCGCTTTTGTTCTCTCATTTCGTTAGTACAATACGTTATATCTTGTTAGGAAATAATCGCAATAATGATAACGATTGATAATGTAAGAATAAATAATATAAAACGCCTTGACAAATAGTTTATATATAGAACTTCATGTTTTTCCTTCATTCCCGGGAGTCTGTTAACGTTAGGATCAGGCCACCTGTTGAAGGCTATCAGGAAAGTGACGAATATGCGCAGCACAATCTCATATTGCATGACACAGCATGTCGCAAAAAACACACACAAATAATCTTGGATTAATACAAATAACCTTCTGGTGAATTTTAAGATTTTTTTCACCATCAATGAAGATATTCTATTTTGGTGGGTTGTCCATTTGGGAGGATCCCACGTTTAATTCATCAATGAACAAATTAAATGTGGAAAAAAATGAGAATTGTTTCCACATGGTTTTAGCTGCAGACAAGTATTATAAAGAAAGCGCTTTCGGTGTGGACAAATCGAAAGTTTTTTATTTGTTTCTTGAAGTCACACCTTGTTTGCTTATAGTAGCTTATTATTTCAACAAATGTTCCGTAACGTAATTTCGGGAATATTTTAAAATATGGCATCAAGGTTGGGTGTGAAGAGAGAGATGAGCTCTTAAAATAGCTTCTTAAAATTTTGAACAGAATGGAGACTTTCTCGGAAACACAAGACATCCAAAGCTATCGTTGTCTGCACAGACTTTGAGGATGTGTCTTTGATTCTCGAACACATTCTCAGTCAATATGGCAATCATAGCATACTCAAGCAAGCTGATTTTTCTAAAGACAATCGTGTTACATTACTACATTTCAAAATAATACAATTATTAGAGAGTACCCGGGCAGTAAAACAAAATGAGAAAACTTAATTAGTACTCCTTAATAACAATCCTCTCTATTCCAATTGAAAAGACTTTCCTATAGGCATTACGTAGTAACATTTCGTACAGTTTTCAACAAGATCCATAACCTGCTATTTGTCTAGCATATATCTCTACATGGTATTTAGACATCACAACCATACCTGTATTTTCAGCCGTTCCGTCGCAATAGACACAGTAAAAACCTTTATATTTATGTATTTAGATGATCAAATTAGAAAAAATACACGATAAATTAGTCCATTAATGAACAATTTAATTTAAAAAAAAAGTTCAATAATATATTTTTAACTAAGGAATATATTCTTTAGCATTATATTTGGCACTTCGTGTATCTTTGTAAGACTAAAACAGTATTCAGTTTTTTTGTTAAGCATACCATATTTTCGGATGGATTTCCATAGATACATAAGAGAGCTACCGATGTCTGTGGTTGGAGCTACCAGTCTTTGAGGGTGTCTCTGATTCTGGAACACTTTCTCAGTCAATGTGTCAATCATAACATACTCTAACAAGGTTATTTTTCTGAAAGCAATCATGTTTCTGAAGGTGCTTAAATTTCAAAGTATAGCAGCAAACATTACTAAATTTCAAAACAATACTTTATCAGAGTGTACCCGGGCTCTAAAAAATACACGATTAACTCTTTTTTAGTGCATGAAGGCTTGCTATGATGTTAACAGCAGTCTAATTTAAGTTATTTTTTGCTGGTCTTATGTTCGCAAATCCCTATAATTGTACGAATAATGTCTTTAATATGTTAAATGATAATGTTATGAACACTCTCTCCGTGAAAATATTTTATATATCCTTCAGAATGCCAATGGTCTATCCAGCGTCGTATATGACATCTAAATTAAACGCTTGGTAAGTCTCCCACTTAAAAAAAAAAAAATAGGATTTGGCAGAAAACACCAGATTCTTGCCCGAACATTACATAAATAATTAATATCTATAAATATCTAAAAAAACAAGCCAATAAAATCCCCAGTGAAAGAATACGGCGAGTTGACGAGTTGACGAGACAGATAAAATGTTCTATTTCAGTTTGTTTACTGCTCCAAGCTCATATTTATTTTTAGGCTTTCCTGATTTTTATTTTGTTTTTTTCCTATTATTATTGCAGGAAATATTTCAGCTTATCGTTTTAGATCCTGGCCCTTGATCCATAAACTTAATTCTCAATATTGAAACACCTTGCAGCATTCAATGATAGATTTCCCTCAGTGATTCTGTTTTATAGCGTTATTTACACCTTTTCCCCGATGTTGCCCTACTTGAAACTCTTAGAATTATTTATAAATTTTGAATTAAAGCAAACGGTACTCAGAGAAACCTTAGTAGGATTATTTTTACTGATTTAGATAATTTTATTTTTATTTAAGGTAACAACAATTTTTATTAAGATCAAATTACAATCTGCCTTATTAGACAATAAATCATTGAGATAAATGTTGTCATTCATACCATATTTACAATTTTCATTCACTCGCTCATTCATACAGTATGTACAAACAGCTCAGAGACCTCCCAAGTCCACATGGTTGTTACCATCCATGCATGCGAAAGAGAAAGTGGAGTCTTGGGAAGTCCCCCACGCTCCTACGTCAGCTGCGTCACTGTATAAGAGCCAGCGGAGGCTGACCAGAGCGCGAGAGCCACAGACGCTCAGGACATGTTTAGAGAAACTGGCCATTGCCAGGACTCCCACTATGACTTAATTATAGCCGGTCACGAGGCCACTGCCGTTTTAGTCTCCAAGGATATAGGGATGAGTGGTGCAGTGCAATAACTGTGCTAGGGAATTAGGGTGGTTGGATAGGTTACTATGGAATTTTGTGAACTTGGAAGGGATGAGTTCAAGAATGTAGGGTATATTCAGATCATTGTGAAGGGTTTTGTTGCTGACTTAATAAGGGGCATTTTTTATTGTTCTCAGGACTTTTGATTGAAAGGATTGGATGCGCTTGATGTTCGACTTTTTTGCTGTCCCCCATAGCTCTATTACCTATGTCCAGATTGGCTTAGGTATAACTTTGTAAATAAGTAGTTTATTTTCTATTGAGAGATGGGATGTCCTTCGAAGTATTCTGTACAATTGTCCAAAGGGTCTGTTTAGTTCTTGTCTTTTTAGCCTTGTGTGTGGGTTCCATGTCAGTCTTTTGTCGCGATGGAAGCCTAAATACCTTACTGTCTCGGACACAGGGAGAGGAATAGAATTTAAAAAGACTAGTGGACAGGACTTGCGGCAGAGGGTTAATTTTATTAAGTTTATTTTTTTGTTGAAAGTACGCCTGAGTCCGATGGCTCAGACCGATGGATATAGAATACAAAAAAATGGATTTTATAAATATTGATATTTATGAGCCTATAAGGGTTATGTGGTTGTTAACGCGAAAACAAATAAACTTTCGAAAACGCTTTGAAGTCTATGATTTTTTTTTTTTTTAATTAAAACGTTTTCCTGCAGAATTATTAACCAAAAGTTATAAACAACCATTTAAAATAAAAATATTCCTTTTTTGAATAAGTACATTTGGGTTGCAAACTTCTTTATTGTGCTAAAATTACCATCTGCCTTATTAAACAATAAATAATTGTGATAAATGTTCTCTTTTGTACCATATTTACAATTTTCATTCACTAGCTCATTCATACACTATTTACAAACAGCCCAGAGGCCTCCCAAATCCACATGGTTGTCACCTCCTTCCCATGCGAAAGACGAAGCGGAGTCTTGCGAAGTCCCCCACGCTCCTCTGTCATCCGCGTCACCGGAGAAGTACATTTGAAATAAACTTTTAATTCCCTAAAATTTAAGTAAAAGTACTAATGATTTAAGTTAACAATGTTTATGCATCCCTGATACTACGTTTTATGTATTTTATTTGTGATTATTTTATCTCATTCTTTGATTTGGAAATAAATTTTAATCATTGAGTTAACGTCTTTATTTTCATAAATATATTGCTCTGAAATATTTCTTATACCCACTTCCCTTCCAAAGCACTTCTTCTCGATCTACCTTTTCTTCTTTGTGTACATAATTTTTTATTCGTCCGATTGATACCCGTCACCGAGGAATCCCTTTCCTGCCGCAGAAAGTCTTCAAGAAAGAAACTTATTGCCAAATCCGAAGGGTAGATCTCGAAGAGGTGCAGGCACTTACGAGGTATCGCACTCTCGAAGCTCAGAAGCTATTCAATAATTGGTACGATCAATGTTCAGTTGTGCCATCACCTCATTTAAACCGAAGGTGAGCCCTATCAACTAGTCCAGTCTATCGATTTGGTAAATTTTAACTGTAAAAAAACAGCTGTTTTTGTAATTCTACCCTCCTTCAAATGCATGTTATGCTATGCAGGAAAAGGAGCTATAAATCTGTCAATTTGTCCATGTTATTGTTTATTTGTTTGTGAAAATGTTTAAATAAAGGGGTTTTGAAAAAAAAAATCGTAAGGAAGTAGGGAGGGAAACGCTAAAGCAAAATAAACTCCATGATATTTATTAAAAAAAAATGTTGAACCACAAAACTATATAAATTCCTTAATTTTAAATATCGTTTGAGGCAATTTGAATAGTTTTTTATTGTCTACATTCTACTCTGCGCCTAATCTACTCTGAAACTAATCTTCTTTTAACCTATTTAAGGCTAATCTTCTTTTTTTGGAAGGTCTAGGGATAATTATCGATGAGCTAAACCAACTGAAAAAGGAAAACGATACATATTCATTAATAAAAGCAAGAGATTGAAGGTTACGGTTAAAAAGATAAACCAGTTATTAAATGAGTCATTTCTTGTTGTTGTTTTTGTTTTAAATATCCAAAGCGAAACCACATTTGCTGTCCGATTCGAACATGTTAAATATACTCCTTTGATAAATCAATATGTATAACCATATCATTATTTTGGAAACAAGGGGATCTCGTTGACTATTGATTTTCAACACAATCAAATATTTGTTAACACGTAATTACTTCCCCCATAACTCAAATACACTGTTAGTGTTTGAATATTATTACAAATTGTTAACCCTACCAACAACAGTTGAAGAAAATTACACTAAATACGCTGGGTGGGGTACTTTCAGACCCTATCTATTTGCCTTGATTTAGTCGGTGTAAACCTGATAATCATAAATTAATAGAATTGATGCAATATTAATGAGAACGGAAATTTTCTTATAAATAATATGAAGGACTGTTTACCCAGTTGGATAAAGCTAATTCGTTAGTTAAATACTCTTTGTAGAGGAGAGTCTTTTAAAAGAAAAGAAAGAAAAGCTTTATTATGAAGTACAAACAAAACATTGGTATATACAAATATTATGAGATCAGTTAGAACGTACTGGGTGGAATGTCAAGGCACAAGTGGGCTCTGGGTTTTTTTTCCCTCTCAACCCCTGTGGTTCAATATTTTTTTTTTTTAATTATTATATAAAATTGATTACAATTTTTTCATGAGGCTTTCTCCTTGTACTGAATAGCATGCATTTTAAGGAGTCCTAACACGGGTCTGGGGCTAAAGCTGAGACATATATGTATAAGAAACGGATAATTTTCTGGGAAGTAGGGAGGTCTTGGAGGGATGCGGTTGCTTACTTAAAAATAACAAGAGCCATCAGTGACTTCCATGAAGTCACGAGGCAGGTATACAATTCTGCTCAAGCCCCTTCTACATGTTCTTAGTATTATAAAACTGTTGAATTAGGCCTTGTAATACTATAAAACAATGTAAAATCGTTTGAACAATTTTATGCAACGTAATTTTGTTTGACTATGTAAACTGTTACAGCCGTAAAATACCACGTGATTTCATCCAAAAAAAAAAAAAAATCTCCATAAAAAATGATTGGAAAATCAGAGGCAGCTAAAGGAGAAATGTAATCTAGTTCCATAAACGTACATCTGATTTTAAGAGCGAGACGTAGAAAAAACAAGACATGGAGTCTGTGTGAGTGAGTAAGAGTTAACAACTAGGCTGCTTGAAAGAAAACTTGACACTGGTGTTAAAAGGTTTCATCTAAATTGTTAAGTACCAGGGCAACATCTTGGTTATCAGTCACAACTCGTTTTTCACGTTGAATATTTTTTTTTTTTGGTGCATAACAGTCCTCTCATTGATGGTGTATTGATTAAGAATGCATGGGTTTTTATCCCTTTTTTGGTCCAGTAACTCGAAAAAGCGGAATGACTAAAGATTTTTTTTACTTTAAAATTTATTAATTTAAAATCTCTCATTCAGGCTTCAAGAAAATTGCTAAATTGCCATTAGCCTATATTATTGTAGCCCTGAAATGAAGCAATGAACTGTGGGTTGTAGTTTTGTGTTTCCACGTTGTGTTTCAGATGTTTTGGCACGTCACCAGTTGCTACTGACATACATAAGTAATCAGCCTTGCTTGTGATCGAGTTGTATAAATAAAAATTAATTTTTTCAAGGATGGAAATTGACCTTCATCTATAAGAAATAATCCTACCCTATGTGTACCTTTTATTACCCAGACGAGAATATAAATTTTCTAAGTTCTCTACTATCAAATATGAAGTATTTTACGATAATGTAATTATTTTTCAGATATTTAACAACAAATATAAAACATTACAACACCACGGTGGTAAAACATATTTTTCAACTTATCGAAAATATGTATAGTTGCTCATTATTCATTACAATTTTTACAAGATGTTACATAAAATGTATTATAGAAATATAATAGTAATTAATATTCATATTTTGCATTCAAAGGCATAGACATAAATCCCGAGCTAGTATCAAGTTGCTCAGCCAAAACTTAAAACTAAGAATAGGCGAAGTACGCATTCAAATGAAGTGTTATATACTACACAATTCAAGATTTCGTTACGTAGTTTTTATCGATAGTTTAATAACTTTTTGTAATATTAGTCTACCTTTATTACACCAAACTGTAATAAATAATACTAAAGTACCGATACCTTTGAAAATAATGTTTAATACGTGTTAATAATTAGGATGCCCTGAATTTGGAAACCTATTATCCTGTATGTCAGGAATCGTTTTGCGTATTACTACTAATTGATCAATAATTGACATCTCATTATTGCTTAGTAAGGGGTTAGCTATAAGTTATAAGTTAGGATTTAGCTTATCTCTCATCTCTAGGGGATCGAGTAAAACTCTCCTGCAAAATGAAACAACACGGGCTGGAATATAATTGCTTATACACTTTTGATGACAGTCTTAACCACTTCGAGTAATTACGGTCTAGTTGTAGGCTTCAAGACATATTACATATTATACCCACATTTTACAAAACATCAATATGATTTAATTTTCTTTATCAATAATTAATATATTAATGACCCTCAATTAACTTTTAAGATCATTGAACTTCATAAAATGGTGGACTGCGTGAGGCATTGCCTAATTAGTTTCTTAGATTTGAGCTGTAGAAAACGTGGAAGGGGATACACAAGACGGATCCCCTTGTTATGTAAAGGTACATCATAGTAGTATGAAAATTTTATTGAAAGGGTTATAAGTACAATTTTTTTCAAAAAGAATTAATAAAAGCACATTAATTAGTAATATATTTTACTGCTTTTTAAAAAAGTGGCTCATACATACCCTTCCTTTTTTTTTTCTGTAAATTCACCCCCAAATATGTATTTGTTTCCAGTCAAGGGTGTATCCTTATGTAAACTGATAGAGATAGATTTACTAGACACACCTACAATAATTATTAATCATTATTATTAAACTAGGAGATGAAGCTATGTAATATCACTCTGCGGCTGGGAGCGGTGTGGAAATATCAGGAACACAAAAATAAACTAAAACCACCAGCCAGCGGCCTTCGCGAAGGTGTACAGAAGCATTTCTGAATAAATCACTTGGGATATTTTCTCTACATTATATAATGCTATTCTAACGGTTCCGGGTGTCAGGGGCCCAAGATATCGCCAAAACACTCATCCAGAAATAGAGACACTACTTTTGAATCCCATTTTTTATTTATTTCAGAAAATGATTCGTTATATAATTTCGTTAACAATCGGACAGTTGGCACCCGCCCACTTGTAGAGTACAGCTGTGATTAAAAGTACACCACGGTACCTTTGGGTTATAGCCAGGTTATGGCCTAGTTCTGAATCCCAAAATCCATAACATTACTCTAAACAGACCAATTAAAAGCAGAGATATTTGCAGAATACTTTTTGACATAGCTAATCTAATAACAAACCGTTATAAAATATTTTAGTAACCTATTTAAAAAAAAAAAAACAGCGCATGTGTTTAGTAAATTGAATAACATAAAATGTAACAGAAAAACACTGTAAATCGTTCTCCTCAGACGTCAAAGCGACTTGAAATTGTATTATTTCGAACGGTTTAATTTTCTGAAAAAATATCTACCAAATTGTTATTATTAAATAACCTGTGTGTGTGATCCTTTTTAAAGTAATAACCGAACTCCCCCACTGAGGTAATGTTTTTAATTTATAGACAGTTTATTTTGAAAGTGGTATAAGTCCTTTTGTTCTTCTTTCAAGATATTAAAAAGTTAGCATTTAAGTCGATTAAAAATATATAAATTAAATTAAACCAAGTTTGGCAATGGTTCAAGGAATTTAAAAAATATATATTTTGATTACATAAATGACTTTAACTAAAATAATATATTTTTGATGGTTCGTAAATTGACTTAAACCAGTTTCATAATTATCGAATACCATTTCTGTATGATTATATTTACAATAAAATAAATCTCTTAAACTATAGTAAAATAATGATTTATTATTACTTCCTATCTGTATCACTCATTATCTGATCTTAATAAGAAATCGTCTGTTTATGGAAGAAAACTAAATAATTGTAAGGAGTATTTTATTAAATTAAAATCAAAGGTCTACTCTTCAAATACGGCCAAACTAATACTGATTGTAAGAATGCGTTTTATACAAACATTTTGCTGATTTGGAATTACACAAATTCTCGTGACATGTTGATACACGCAGTGACCTCTGCACTTCTGTGGATAGAAGATTTTACATTCCATCTATTTACATCACGTTACGGATTTATTGCTGGTAAAATTATTAGCTTTCCTCCTCTCTAATAAGTGAGCAATTAGTTATTCTAAAGAAACTGGGCTTACACCACTTTCATAATCAATCGTTAAGCAATTTTATTCATTGACGAATTTTAAATTGATCAAAGCATATGGACATTTTAAAATACTAACTGTGAATTGTTTATAAATAAAAAGTATACACTAAATTATAAGTAAATTATGTGATTATTCATTTTTTTTTTTTTAAATGGACTTGCACCACTTTTAAAATAAGAAGTCTATATTATAACGATCTACGAAAATATATTAAATTAGTAATTATTTTATAAACATAATTTTTGAAGACTCCTGCAACAGACAAACCAGAAAACTGATTTTCATAAAATAGTAATATAAATTTTGAAAAAGTGCACTAAAGCTACTTATTTTAATTAAATGCGATGGTTTTAGAATTGTTTCGAAATTAGTTTCGTTGGCCTCAAAACACAAAAAGCTATATCAGCAGATGGTAAAACAAGTCGTTTTGAGCTTCTGTGTACGTCGACGTTTGACCTCAGAATTTCAGACTGAGATGACAGAGGACTAAGGTCTAGTGATCAAAATAAAAATCAATTTATTTTCAATATTTATCAAATAAAAATATTTTTGGGCTAATATGAAATGAATTCAGTCTAAAATAAAACAGAAACTAACATCATCATCACCAAATCTCTTGAATATTATCCTAATTCACTTGATTGTGAATAAAATCATCATTAAGTACACATAAGTTTTCATTTAGAAAAAATATAATATATAAGAACTTTACGACAAAACAGATTTGTATGATAATAGAAAAACATTTCTTCATAATATATTTTGCTTAAACCCCATTTATAGGTAAATTATTTAAGTTACCAATATTTTGACTTGTCGAAATGTTTACCTTTATCCGTATATTTTGATGTTATTACGTTTAACATATACTAGGAATATGATCAGCTCTGGATACTTCATGCAACTTAACTATTTTATTGTACCTTGGTTTGTCAAATATTTTTCTTAAAAACCTATTGAATTATTTGAAGTTCAGTGATAGTTGTATGATTAAGCTCCAAGTAGGTACTGCGTTCGAAATGGTTAATATTGATTTAAGTAAACTAAGTGCTAAACGGTTCAAAAAGAATAAATTTGAAGGAGTGTTTAGACTCTTTTACTTATTACGATTTTTAAAAACTCGAAACAGAAGTAATACAGTAATATCAAAAATTGAAGGATTCTTTGTAATGTTTGCAGGCAAGACTGCTTACGAAGAGCGGGTTCTCAACTGGCTTCTTAATTCCTTAACCAGAGTCTTAATTAGATAATAATAGGATATGTTAATTGTCATTCGGTGAAATTCTGACAGGGCTGCGGGACAAGAAGGTCTTTTCACTGCTACCATAAGATAACCTACTGTGCGACCACTCAACCAGATAAGAAATCTTAACTACTTTCATTAACAACCATTTCATTACGAGCCCCGTTTATAAAAAAAACAAACAATAAAAACAAAGCGTATAGAGGTAAAGACTATGAATAAATTATGATATATTCATTGGGGGTTTATGCAAATCGATTTCGAATTGATTAACAACTTTTATTTTATTATCATTTTCCTTTTTTTTTTTTTTTCAAAGGCTCTGTATTTTCCGGTTTTATATAGTGGAAATGATATATTCCTAGATACCTTTTTTTTTTTTTTTTTTCATCATGTTGAGTAGTAAAGTATTCAACTCCTGATAAGGACGCTTGTTTGTTTATAGAGGGGTTTAACACCCTCTCGTTCTCTCCCATGGTCCAAGTATGTATGACTTTTTTTTCTTAGGGGGGGGGGGGGTCAATGAGTCAAGTCGGCAAGCTATAAAGGTGACTTTGAGCCGCACGTTTAGTTTGCCATCGTTCGTTGGCCTGCGTGGGTGAGACAATGGTGGTATCTCCCGATCTACGAATTCGGCGACCTCATGGTCCACCAAGTCAACGGGAATTTATAAGCTCTTCTAGAACTAATTTACTTTCTTAGAGGAAAGTGTCCTATCATGTTAGTGTGAATTTTTATTTCACACTGAAAAAAAAATCCAAAATTACACCACAAAACACAAGTAAGATAAATTTGAGGTGACACCAGGTTAAAACGTTCCAAAGGCGGAGTAAACGGGTTTTTTTTCTGGAATTAGAAGCTAATGTGACACAAACGTAGGACGGATTTTGTTTCGGTCAATTGGAGAACAATCAGTTTAATTATTAACGATGTTAGTTTGAAGAGCTCAAAAATATGCATTATTATGCTCTCAATGGAAAGTACTGGTGTGAGCGCATATTGTTTGATATATATGTATTTTGTTTTAGGTTACATCAGCCCACAAAAATTAAAAGAATGAAATCTCCCTAAAGGACAAGGGGCGGTTAGTACGGATAATTTGTCATATCACAGTTATTAATATTACATAAACAATTTTTCAGATCACAATCATGTTTGGGGCTCCGTATCGTTGGCAGATAGTGATGTAAACGTATGATGTAAAATTTCACATTGGCACAATAAATAAAAATAATTGAAACGTTGGCCATTATGAATGCCATACAGTCATACGGTGCATGTTCTGATAGAATGGGTATTGATATGTATATGATAACAGTAATAGACATTTCCTATGATTAAATTCAGTAGCCATGCTTTGATAACACTTCTGATGCAACCAAGCTGCAAGCTGCTTATTATGCTATCAGTCTAGAGCGTAAATAATTATTTATCGTTTTTTTTTCGAGCAATTTGAATTTTGTTTGCTTCTGGTCATTTCCGGAGGTAAATATCGCCTGAAATATGATAAATTATATAGAAATAATTTATATTATAGATAAATAATGGTGACTTTACTAAACAAAAGGGGGCATAAATTAGTTATTTTATATGGGAAGTAAATAAATCAGGTTGTGCCCAAGAACTACAAACCTTACACATCCTCCCAACATTTGTTTTGTCGGTGAATATTTTTTTCTTTATAGAATCAATACAAAACACAGATATAAATGCTCATGTGGATTATGAGAAAATACAATCTTTTATCGTAATATTCGAGATAATATTCCGACAAGAATTGATAGCGATAAAAGAAATCCAAGGTTACATATTGCTAAAAGGTCTAATTGCATCCAGACGTCAGAAACATTTGTTTTGCTTTCTACAATCGGCCAGCATTGGAGGGGGTAAAGGACATGTACACTCTTATGCACCACTAACAACCATTGCTCACTTACATGCTGGTCCTTTCTTTGGATTCTGCGAGCGTTCGTATCTTATGTCTGTACCTAGATAATTAATAAAAAGTATCTTTTAATCGTTCTTATGTATGCATACGGTTTAAAAATGAAAAAAATATACGAACGGGATGTATTTGAATTGCATAGAGTAAATGAGACACTTAACAAAATGTGTACTCCCTGCTCAAGTCAAATTGTAAAAACTAAAAAAAAAAAAAAACCCCAAAAAACAGCATAAATATCACGAATTTTCGTGAAATGGTTTCGTGGACTAGGTCAACAAAGTTTACGATTCGAAACGACAACTGATTCTAAGCTCTGCATAACTCTGGCCTACTTTTTCCCCACCCCCCCACTTTTCTGTAAATTTTATGAATGATTCTCTTGTTCAGTTTGGACTGAATTGGGCTTAAAACATACCTTAGATAGGAGAGAGATGGTGAAGATCCGTGGTCCAGTTGCCTGAGACTAGTGGGGCGACAGGTAAGAAGCTGCAAGGGGCCGGATAACCGCCCGCCGGTCCGGTGGTGTACTACTGACTGAGCGGGGTGGGAGAGCGGCCAAGAACACGTTCTGCTAACAGGACTTTTCCCCTCCTGCGGGAGATTTAAAAGGCACACCACTCTCTGTGATTGACCTGAGGCCGGTGGTCAGCGGGGTCTTCAGGAGTACTTGCCAGGGCCCGGAAGGACCTCGAATGTCAAAGAAAAGACCCGATCGGTATCCACTACTATCAGTTCTCGGTTCATGATAGCAACTCACAAAGAACAGCTCATTCATGATTATGACGAATGTAATTTTAATATCATCAGAGCTGAAAGTTTGAAAAAATCATGTGGTGTAGCATAGTCAATTCATTGGGTTTAAAGACACTTAAACTGCAATTTAAGGTAGGATAGGTGTATTACTTATAAATTGCCACCCTTCTTTTCTTCCCTGTGAACGATGTGTATGTTGCTTGTCATCACACTGGCTAATGGACAACATCTGTACATACATCTGTGAGGGGGTCCTCACCATCCCGGTCAGACTAAAATCAAATGGAGGCTGTAGAGTGCGTCAAACCAGGCAGTTTGATTTTTAAAAAATATTTTTTATATGGTTGTCGCCTAATGAAGAATTGAAGTTTTCGACTCAGCCAAACTTCGAGACAAATGTAGTTTACTTTTATAAATTTGCGAAAATCTAGGAGGCTTCTTTTTTCTAGTCGTCAAGGTTTCATGTACACGCCACGTTGCAGTCCTGTCGGGTGTTTTTGCCTCCCCCCCCCACCAGTAGTGTCAACTCTCCTGTAACCGACACGAGATAAAAAAATGTCTCTTAATTCGGTTAATTCAAGGTCGAAAACATCATAATTCATCATTATTAGGTCAAAGATAAAATAAAATCGGAACTATACGAGTTCTTGTAAGTTAAAAAGTGTATATTGATCCTCGCTGCTAATGGGCTCGGAGAAAGAAGTCTCACATCAGCACCTGATGCAGACTGATTCATGGCAGTTTGAAACGATGTCCATCAATGTGATGAAAACCCAACCTAAGCCTATTCTTAATGAAACACTAATTCACTTCTGATTCAACGGCTAACTAAACTCACAGTATGTAGCAATAGTCACCGTTGCAAATAATAAACTTTAAGGTTTATCCCAAAGTAACTTTAATAATAAATGGTAGGTTTTGGAATCAAGTAGTGAGAGCTTAACTGTTGCTTTTATTAATCTCACGAACGAGCGAAAGTGTCACGTTAGGCCAGTACAGTTTCAAACAGTAAATGGCGAAGTTTGGGGAAACACAGATTCGATTTTGTTGGGATATTGACTTGAGTTGTTAGTTTCTCCCAGTGAGAAATCTCAGTTCGCCAAATGTCTTGAACTGTTCACATCTCAAACTTCCTTTTTGCACGGGCCTCACGCAGACATTGGGAACGTTCTCCATGAATAAACTTGATGAAAACACAGCAACTCTTTTTCATCAACTCATCTATTTGTTTTATAGCCAGATAAGAATGGAGTAAGCTATTAAATTAAGATTGTGAACGTGAATAATCTGTGTTCCTACTAATTTCAGACATTGTTCAGAACGCCTCCATGGGCGGAGAGGCAGGCGGGTGCCCCCCTGTAGTTAAGACCCGCCAGTGGGCGAAGCCGTAGGTGTTGCTTGATTATTCTTCTTTAACAAGCTCCTGGGTCGCTACCCATCTTCAATGGTAGGTTTTATATAGGCCGTCATTTCTCTGATTCCTTTTCCAGGAATTTAACGACTTAACAGAAATGGCGGAAGTATTAAAATATTATTGTAATATATCTTGCATAACGTGCGCTCCGTTCGTAATTTATTTATCATTTATCAAATCTGAAATTTATTCAACATACTACTTAGCCTATCATTTATTTTCTTGTAATATTATCTTAAAAACATTTAATCTATAATATATTTTCTTGTAGTATTATCTTAAAAACATGTAATCTATAATATGTTTTCTTGTAATATTATCTTAAAAACATTTAATCTATAATATATTTTCTTGTAATATTATCTTAAAAACATTTAATCTATAATATATTTTCTTGTAGTATTATTTTAAAAACATCTAATCTATAATATATTTTCTTGTAGTATTATCTTAAAAACATGTAATCTATAATATGTTTTCTTGTAATATTATCTTAAAAACATTTAATCTATAATATATTTTCTTGTAATATTATCTTAAAAACATTTAATCTATAATATATTTTCTTGTAGTATTATTTTAAAAACATCTAATCTATAATATATTTTCTTGTAATATTATCTTAAAAACATTTAATCTATAATATATTTTCTTGTAATATTATCTTAAAAACGTTTAATCTGACCCATGGTTGTATTATTAAACAGCTTTATTATGATAAAATCACAATCCGCCTTAATGGGCAATAAGTATATTGTGATAAATGTTTTCATTCATACCATATTTACAATTTTTCATTCATACAGTATTTACAAACAGCCCAGAGACCTACCAAATCCACATGGTTGTCACCTCCCTCGCGTGCGAGAGAGGAAGCAAAGAGGCGGTTGATTTTCTTATTTGATTCGTTCTGCTTTGTGAACTACCAGCTAAGACTCTTGACTAATTGAAAAAGTTTTCCTAATTGTGGGCATCCCATACATGTGACTTTTCACTGCAGTGAACTTTTGACTTATACCAAAGAGGTTTCAAAGGCTTATCAAGGTGTATTGTTAGTCCACGATTAAAATAGAAGAATGTAGGTGCTCTTGTCACATTTCTCGATGACAACGCTACTTTGGATAAGATTCGTCATGGGCATCTTAGCAGATCTCTGGAAGCTAGTGGTGCGGTAATGGAGTTAAATGACGAAATTAAAGTATTCATGGTTGTTTCGCGTACACGTGTCGCGTACGTGTTCGATAATGTCTGATTTATTTTCGAACAGCGCTTCATGGTGACAAAGGGTACGTGTCAATGCCCAAAATAAAGTCTCTAGGAAAATTTAGCTTACTATTGTCAAAAGCTGATTAAAGGGCGGACAACCTGAATACACTTGCGTCATCGGCTCTTCCATTGGTTCTCACATCAATGTAAGTAAATTTACAATGGGCGTCTACCGATGGCAAAAGTGTAACTCTATATGCTCCATTGTAGTTTCATAACTCCCGTGCAGACGTTTTATGGCCACGTGCTTTCCGTCTATAGCACCGCAACATAAAGGGGCATTCTATTTTCTTTCATTTTTTTTTTGTATTTCCAACCATTTCTTCGATTTTTGCTGATACTAATAAAGTAGTAAACAAACTAAATTAGGCAAGTGCGTACAAACACGTTTACACAAACAAAGAAAGTTACTACCTTTACAATTACACAGTTATTACCATAGTAAACCAGCTATCGGCTCGATAATTATGAAGAGATGGATAAAGAAATTGGCGAACTGTTGAAAGAGAACAGAATGGACAGTTGTCCATACTTTTCAAACACCTAAAAGAAAAAAGCAAGTATTTACTTAAACTTGAGGGTGTGATTGAAAAATTACACTGTACCGTTACTCTGGAACCACTTGACATTATCTATCTTTTTCCCTATTTTCTTCTAGAAGTCTCGATTAAAACATCTTTTAGAAAAGCCTCTTCATCAAACCCGCATCAAAAGTTCCTGCTCAGAGTATAAATGAGATTTGATGCTCTGATTTTTTTCTACGATTAAGGACCTTAGTTGGATTCTCTAGTTATAGGATTTAATTTATAATTGATGTTGACAATGCCGGTGACTATAAAATAAAAATCGTCGATAATATGGCTAAGAATGAAGAGGAAACCTATCCTCCAATCTTGAACAGTTCTTGTAAGCGAAATAAATATTTTAACAAAAAAGACACCCACTAATATTTGATTTGAGCTTGTTTCAAGATGGAAATGGCTTTATATGAATTTAATGTAGCGGACGGTGGAGGGAAGGGCTTGGCTGACAGCAGAGCCAACCGGTTCAAGATGTGGGGCAACACTGACGTTTCAACTTCCGGTCACCTTCCCTTCATCTGGTGACACAACTGCTTCCTCCGAAAGCCACGAGAGTGGTCTGACTTTCGGTTTCCATGTTTCGGCGTTGATGTAGCTCAAATACAGCGTCAAATTTACTGAAAAAAAGAAACTGAAAACCAGTCGTGCCAAGGAGCAATGCCCTCTCTCATGCTTCAATTAAAACGGTGGAAGAGTTATGCAGTTGCTGGCAGAATTTCCGCTTAGGAATGGTGTATAATGCTGAGGGATGGTGTATGTATTACCCATCGTACGATGTTCCTGTGCTCACAGCAGAACCATATTTTATCCAAGGGGAACAGTCAATACTTACCTGCAGACGGCGGACCGAGAGCCAATCTCTAGCTTGGGTAAGATTTCATTGTTTGGTAGCGTGTCGTGGTGGGAATCTCTAGGCTAGAAATAGTAAAAAACTAACGGTTATTGCTATTGCACGCTGAAAAAAAAAACATCCCCAATAAAATTACAGACAAGCGACTGGGTAGGAGGATATCAAGATAAAGCTGAATATCAAAAGCTTTAAAATAGAAGATTTTAAATTTCTTGTTTTTAAAATTTAAAATAGAAGATAGTGGGAAGAAGAAACGAAAGAAGACCTGGTTTCTTTAGCTATCCTGGAAAAAAGTCATATGGATGGTTTTGTATTCAGAGACGAAGATGAAGAATACACCAGAACCAAATTGTGGAAGAAGAAAACCTTGTTGCGGGGAAATTTCCTAATAAATAAATAAATATCAACTAATATTTTATAATATTGTTTTTTCTTTGGATTTTGGTATCCAACTGTAGTTTTTATGAAAAATATATCGTGAATATTGAAGACATTTATAAGGTTTCACGTCCTGATTGCTGCCCAGTAATAAGTATAGCCTATGAAGCAATTTTCGCGCTCCTTACATCAAAAGTCGTCAGTCCGCAAAATCCAAAGTTACACTTATCCAAAGTTACAATATAGCTGCCACTGCGTTACATCGGAAATCACCCCCCTCCCCCTCGTGCCCACTGCAGTTACAATATTTCAACATATTTATTATTTGGATCTTCCTGGATCTGATAACATGATAGAAAATATGGAGTCTTATTGACGTCAGGAGGAAAAAATGAAGAAAAAAAAGTGAGCTGAAAAACTTGTTTCGGTAATGTATTAGGTATATTAACATTTCATGTAATGAATTATGATATTTTAATACATTTTAAATTAGCTGTACAAAGGGTCTTTTCTGAATGAAACAGGATAATAAATAACAGGATATTCCATCAAATGTTTTACAATTTTTTTTTTATCTGATTCTATCCCATATTGGTATTTACAGCGATACTAGACATAAATACTGGACATGATGAGAAACTAAACTTCTAGCTTAGCAGAGCTAACTAATTTTTTCGTTCATTTTTTATTATATTGAATTAGTTACGTAAATTATTCCGTATATAATGTCTCATCGTTAATGTAATGTAAATTTAATAATAATATTTAACTACAGTGTGCTAAGACTATTGCTGCTGTTGACATGACCGATGGAGTCATATATTACAAATGTTAATTCATATTTCTCACCAATGTGAACCACTTGAAAGGCAAGATTATCAATTGCTTGAAAAAATAAATAAATAACTGACACCTGTTTCTTACCAAGGTCTACTTCCCTGTAAATGATTGCAAATGCATTCTAGGAAATGCCCTTTCGTATTCGGCTGTACCTGGAGCAGACAAGACAGTAACAAACGGCTCCTGGAAGTGTAAATGACATTTTGGGAATGGCAGCCCTGAGTGGAACAGGTATACAACAGGTAGTTGAGGTAAGTACATAGACCTGTATCGGATAGACCTTACCTTATCTCCGCTACGCTATTCTTTTATACCACTTCCATTCGAGTGTGTACGTTCGCTTTTTTTTTTATTATTTTGTTTTGTTTTTTACGGTGATTCCACATCGTATGGCTCCTGTTTACTAGAGTTTGAAATAAGTACTCTGTAGCTCAACCAAAACTTTACTATACTATACAGCTCAATATCGTGAACAATGCATTCCCATCTACATCATTAGGCGAATAACTCTAAAATAACTTTTTTTCAAAACAAATTTTGTATTATGTAAAATATGTATTATATGAGTTGTCGGGTCGTCGCGAGGGGGTGCCTAGTTACTCTAACCCTAGTGACAAAGTGAGGGTTGATTAGGCTATGACCTTGACAATTGCTTCATGACGGGTCTTACTACTGTACTATTTGACTACATATCTGATAGGTATGTGCCCCGACAATGCACTATGTTCAGGAGAAGAGGTATAGGGTGGGTCTTATAGGTATAGTCTGTGGTCTTGGAATGACGACGAATTCACAATCGGTATCTGAGGGTAGGCGAAAGGAGTGTGAACCGGAGAGAGGCAGTCTGGATCGCCAGGGGAGTCACTACTAGGTAAAGTTCGTAGGGCCCCTGGTGATTGTCGCCTGCAAGGAAGAAATCTCTCCCAAGGAGGTATTAGTTTTAGCGAGACTAAGGCAGAGAATCCCACTAGGAAAGTGTGGGGTCTGACGAGGCCGGACTAAAACATAGCGAGGTTAGGAAGAGAGATGCAGAGGTTTTCATAAATGAGAAGGCCAAATGTAGAAACTTCAGTGCAGCTGCAAGTACCAGTCTAGAGAGCCGTAGTTAGAATGAATTTAGTCCCTCTAAAGGGTCCAGGGCCCTTTTTACCTGACCGCTGACTCAGAGCTGGTTTTGTAGCTGTGTCTTTTATTGTTTACAATATTTACACTGATATGGCTTATGGTTTGGCAATATTATTTACATTTGTTTAAATTAATTTACAACATATTACATCTGTTTACAATATATATACAATAGATTATAGGGGTATTTGACAATATATAAAAGAAATTTGATTAAAGATTGGAAAAAGAACAATGTAGCTAACTACATAAGATAAATCACCCTATACTCTATTGTATATATATTGTAAACAAATGTAAATAACATTACCAAAATATAAATTATTGTAAATATGGTAAACAATAAACATGCAGCTAGGAGCCAATTAGTTATATGAGCTGGGGCACCAGCTGCCACTAGCAGGTAGTAGACCCAACCCGCCGAGAGACCTTACCCGGCTCACGTCTCTTTGTCAGAGAACAAAGAAAACCACATACTCAACGGTCATTGGGTACAATAAAAACAGTGCTGATTGGCTAGTGACGATGCCAGCTGGGTATTTAAGACCGGTGGTTTGGGGCCTGTATATCATTCTCCTGGGAACTAACTGGCTCGTGGCTGCGCTGATGTTAAACTCTGAAACTTAGCTTCTTCATTATAAAAACCTCTGCATCTCTCTCTCTTCACCTCGCTACGTTTTAGTCCGGCGTTGTCAGACCCCACACCTTCCTAGTGGGAATCTCCGCATTCGCCTCGCTAAATCTAGCACCTCCTTGGGAGAGACCTTTCCCTAGTGGATAACGGTTGTCGCGGCCCTGCAAGCTTACCAAGCAGTGTCTCCCACGGCGATTCAGTCTGCCTCTCTCCGGTTCACACTCGCCTTTGGAATCCGGACGGTATTCGCCTACCCTCAGATACCGAGTGTGAATTCGTGGTCATTCTAAGGCCACACAAACTACCTACACCACCTACTCTATACCTCTTATCCTGAACATAGTGCATTATCAGGGCACATACCTGTCAAAAAATGGAGTCAGATTGTAAGACCGTCATGAAACGATTGTCCAGGTCATAAACTTAATCAACCCTCACTTCGTCACTAGGGCTGAGGTAACCAGGCCACCCTCGTGACGACCCGACGAACAAAAAAAGTTTTGGAGCATCAGGTAGTCCCGAACCTCAGACCGTATCATCCCTCTAAAACAAGGAATTAAAAGTATATTTTTCTTTCAATGGTGTCGAGCCGTCTTTGGTTGTTTTCCTACCTCTTTGTCGGTCGCGATTCAAAGGTCTAATTTGGGCTCGTTGATATTTCCGCTGTTGTCTTCTTCGTGTCCGGGCTTGACTTGCTACTGCCCAAACCGCTGCAAATGGCAACACGAGCCTGATGATACAAACGTGTTACCAACTCAGGAGATGAAACACCACCGAGATCACAGGGAAAGGAGACAATTTAACGCACGAATTCGGGGGATCCCTGGGCTATTTATATATTTACGGCATAGACATATACACTGTAATAATATTTTCAAGATAAAACAAAATTCATTTATTAAAAGTAGCGTTTCTGACAGTTGAATAACCTTCGAAAGATTTCGCTCTGCTGTTGAGTTCGTCCTCGAAATGGAGAGTTGGGTTGGAATGGCACCTGGCTGGAGAAATGCCGGTCTGACCTATGTTACTCTCTTATTCCTTGGGCTCTCAATAGAAAATAAATTACTAATTTACAAAGTTATACTTAAGCCAATCTGGACATAGATTATGGGGATATGGGGACAGAAAAAAAAGTCGAACACCAAGCGTATCCAATCCTTTCAATCAAAAGTCATGGGAGCAATAGCAAATGCCCCTTATTACGTCAGCAACAAAACCCTTCACAACGATCTTAATATACCTTACATTCTCGAATTTATCCCTTCCAAGTTCATAAAAGTCCATAGTAACCAATCCAATTGCTAGCTGTCATTGCACTGCACCACTCATCCCTACAATCCTCCTGGAGACTGAAATGGCAGTGGCCTCGTGACCGGCTATAAATACGGTTGGAGTCCTGGCAATACCCAGTTTTCTTCTGAAATTGCGTATCAAATTAAATTATAGCCAAACAGATATTGGCTAGGTTAGTGTTCCTAGAGTCTAGGTTTTAAGTCCCAGGCTAATAACATTTTTCTTTGGCTAATAATTACAAAGAAATGAACACACACGGCTTAATGCGTGAATAACGCTCTTTTACCAACAGTAAAGCTATGGAGCCGACAGTTGACTGAATGTACAAGATCAACTCCGCAACTCGGTACGAAACGCAAATCCTTTTTCTAACTTTGGCTAAGAATGGTTTAAGCCCTGTTATCCTGCGGGAAGAGAGGCCTTTTGCCACCAAGTCCTTAATCCGGAGAACTCTCCTCCCCTTGAGCTGATAACAACTCGGTGAGCCAACGTGGTTCCCGGCGATCCGGGGCTTACCAGCCGCCCAATCAATACCAGGAACTAGATGCCCATCTCATCGCTTAAGTCCTCAAAAACCGACCGGCTATCACAATTTTAACAGTATCCTTTATTTATTTTTTAATTTATCTTCAAAATTACTGTCACAGTGGCCTAGTGGTTTAGCATGCTGACTTCTAACCGGGTTCGATCCTCGCCTCCCTTAAGGATTCTCCTCTAGAGGGATATGGCTAATGAGTGGGAATGAAGAGTGGCGAATCCGATTAAGATAACCTCACCAGCACCTCTGTGACACCTACAAATTACAACCTTCGTTTTATCCTACATCTTCATTAGGTGTTGCGCCATGTATTTTAATTTTTAAGTATTTTCAAAATAACAGGAAGCTGGTCATCTATATTTATTTAGATATACCCCAGTCCCCCCCCCCCCACGAACCTTTACCCTTTAGATAAAATCTCTTTCATAAGGCGGCGATATTGTCATGCGAGTTGGCAAGTCTTGAAAATACCCATTAATTATTTATGAATATGCTAAGCATTACATTTTATTTTCATGAATCACTGGGTTTGATTTACATATCTCAGAGTAAAAAAACAAAAAACATATATTGAGATAGAATCAAAACCAGCAATCTCCATTTTTTTTTTTTTTTTTTATAGGTGAATGTTAACCACGAGGGTCGTTGATGCCCGAACTCTTTTCAAGCAACAGTCACTAGAATATTTGAGTTATAATATTGTTAGTATAAACTCCACCCTCGGTAGACTCTCACTACCTTTCGTATTCCACCCGCCTCCTTTAGGCATACCCCACCCTATGTCCTTCTCATACATCCTTCAAATGGGGGACTCCCCTCAGTGAAAGGCACTCATTAGCCCAAAATAATTTTCCCACATCCTATTTTATAAGTTTGAGAGCTAAGGAAAAAAAAAAAAAAAAAAAAAAAGTTAGTATAAATAATATTAAACATAAAAAAAATAAACCAAATAAAATGTAGAAACAAAAAAAATTTAAGATGACAAACAGAAATTAAATTCATTAAAGTAAACGGCTTGATTCATTAATTAAAAAGGCCATTTTAATCTTGTAGCATCATTGCGAAATTTAGTCTTGTATCGTATAGTGACAATTGTTTGTTGTACATGCTATGGAATCTATGTAAGTAAATTGTCATCTCTCTGTGTCCAGTACACTGATGTATGTCTGTTGTTTAAGCTTGGTTACTTCCTAATTTTATCAACTGTTCAAATGTACGCGGCGAATGTGGCGTATTTTTTCTCTAATCGATCTCCATTGTC
Source organism: Acanthosoma haemorrhoidale (assembly GCA_930367205.1). NCBI lineage: Eukaryota > Metazoa > Arthropoda > Insecta > Hemiptera > Acanthosomatidae > Acanthosoma > Acanthosoma haemorrhoidale. Next base: position 20,430,727 of record OV884013.1, on the reverse strand, counting down.
AACAATAGCGTATTCTCTTGTTGGGTACAGGTAGATAAGCAATGGGAGGTGCATTATTTGTTTTTGGATTTGACTAAAACACAATTAGCCCAAAAAGTGGTCAAATTAGACAAAAAATGGACCTGCAGCAAAAAAAATCCAGGCAAGCTGGAAATCGTTTTTATCGTATTTATTTATTTTCGGACTTTTCAGTTTATGTGGAATACAGCCAAAAATATTTATCTAACAAAAAATATTCTTACCGATATTAAAAAACAATCAATTTTGTACAAATAACAATTTCATATTTCGATCATTAGATGAAGAAGTTACGATGGATTGTAAATCGCATCCCCACCCCCCATAATTTTTCTTTTTCAACTATTATTGACCTTCATCTCATAATAGCTAGTTTACATATGAAAATGCTGAAAAATTGTGCAATTAAAAGTTGTAGGGTATTTAAGTACCTCTTGAGAAAAGGGCCAACATTTTGAGAATCGGTCAAGTACTGCCACTTAGTGGTAACTCGTTATTGCTTTTACAGTATAACCGACAGAATCACTTTTATCTGGTTCTGTCTACATCCGGTTTGATTTTAACACAATTATTTATATTTACGAATTTAGCATACATTATATAATTGTATTGATAATTACCTTTTTCATGCAACTGTATGTCTGTATGATCTAATAGTTAATGATTAAATATATAAAACACTGTCACGGCTTGTGCAAGTGAAGTTATATAACAACATTCTGTTCAGCATTGGTGTAATATAACCCGCTCGTATATTTTTACCAAGAGCACGCGAGCGCGAGGAGTACGATCGAAGAGTAACTTTCACCCCTTTAATACTAAGTTCTAAACCGCTATTAGTTTCCCTTCCCCTCTCGAGGAAGTTTCTTATTAGTGTTTAGAATGCGAGTGACAAAAATATCGGAAGAAAAAAATGTTCCGGGAGATGAATTTAACTAAGATATAGTTATGGACATAAACTGGCTAACTTTTACGACTTATTATTAATTTTTTTGACATTAATTAGCAAGTAACGTGCAAATGTAAAATAAAGGACGTTGAAACATTAGTGAACAATATCTAGTAATAGTAAGGGGACAGATTATCGTAATTTGTAGAAAAAACTCCATGATATTTCGATTGACTTATATCTAAGGATCACTGAAAATTACTTTTAAACAAAACATATTTTAGCCTAAGGAATAATAATGATAATAATAAAACAACTTTTATTATGATAGAGTTAAAGTCTGCCTCATTGGGCAATAAGTAATTTTGATAATTTTTTTCATTCATACAGTTTTTACAAACAGCCCAGAGACCTCCCAAGTCCACATGGTTGTCACTTCCCTCACACGCCAAAGAGGATGCGGAGTCTTGGGAAGTCCCTCACGCTCTTCCGTCAGCCGCGTCACTGGATAAGAGTCAGAGGAGGCCGACCAAGAGCGCGAGAGCCACATACGCTCAAGACATGATTGGAGAAACTAGGTATTGCCAGGACTCCAACCGTATTTATAGCAAGTCACGAGGCCACTGTCATTTCAGTCTCCGAGGAGGATTGTAGGGATGAGTGGTGCAGTGCAATGACTGTGCTAGGGGATTAGGGTGGTTGGATAGGTTACTATGGAATTTTACGAACTTGGAAGGGATGAGTTCGAGAATGTAAGGTGTATTAACAACGTTATGAAGGGTTTTGTTGCTGACGTAATAAGGGGCATTTACTATTGCTCCCAGGACTTTTGATTGAAAGGATTGGATACGCTTGGTGTTCGAATTTTTTTCTGTACCCCACATCCCCATAATCTATGTCCAGATTGGCTTAAGCATAACTTTGTAAATTAGTAATTTATTTTCTATTGAGAGCCCAAGGAATAAGAGAGTAACATAAGCCAGACCGGCATTTCTCCAGCCAGGTGCCATTCCAACACAACTCTCCATTTCGAGGACGAGCTCAACAGCAGAGCGAAATCTTTCGATGGCTATTCAACTGGTAGAAAATTTATCGTAGTGTCCTTTGAAAGGTTACTAAATACCTAAATTAGAACCAGGTACAGGATCCACTACATCCTACAAACATGGAAGGAAGGCTTGCCTCTTTGAAGGTCTCCTGTTCTATGATGTCATCTTAGGCTCCGTTGGCTACTTCAATTGTTACCCAATTTGTAAGCCGAGTTGAGCACCATCACCTAGTCCAGTCTATTGATTATGTATTTTTAACTTCAAAAAGATAATTGTTTTTGTATTTTCTAGCCTCCTTACAATGCAGCACCAGGAGAAAGCCTCATGTAAAATATTCTTATAGTGCATAATTTTTTTGTAAGCATGTTTAAAAGAAGGGGGTGAGAAAAAAAAAATCAATTGTTACGTTCAAGGACGCAGAATAAAAGTCATTATTATTTTTTTCGTAGTATTTTACTACATTAAGCATGTTTACATCATATCTACTAAATAAACATTGAGCTTTAATAGTAGTTTATGAGAATTTTATATGTAGTCTAAGAAAGTTAATTCGATTTGACAGGTGAGTTGATAGATAATTAATTGGCAGATACCATACAAAGTAAAATACAAATAGGCTGGTACAATAAGGGCAGGAAAGACGCACTGTTACATCAGAGGCCCTTTCTCATTTACAAAGCTTCAAGTAAAATAAAAGCAAGTGTCTGTCAAGGACCTTCATTGAATGCGAATTGTGCATAAAAAGACATGAATTTTCCCAACCTAATTAATAATGCAGTAAAATCAAATTGTATTTTCTCAAATGAATATCTATACATATAATTAATAAAAAAATTGTATTTATCCTGGACAAAGCAAGTCGTAATGCGAGAAGCGTGGAAGTAGCAGCCCTGGTTAAATAGATAAAAATATACTAGTGTTTTAGATGAAGTATATATCCCACATGACCAATTGGCTGAGTAGCCATAAGATTGATAAATAGTTGTGTTTTTAGTAGGTTTTTCATCAAGCGCATCCTTTCAATCAAAAGTCCTGAGAACAATAGTAAATACCCCTTGTTACGTCAGCAACATCTTCAAACCCTTCATAATGATCTTAATATACCCTACATTCTTGAACTCATCCCTTCCAAGTTTATGAAATTCCATAGTAACCAATCCAACCACCCTAATACCGTAGCACAGGCATTGCCCTGCTCCACTCATCCCTATAATCCTCCTCGGAGACTGAAACGGCAGTGGCCTCGTGACCTGCTATAAATGCATGACAGTGGGAGTCCTGGCAATGGCCAGTTTCTCCAATCATGTCCTGAGCGTATGTGGCTCTCGCGCTCTTCGTCGGCCTACATTGGCTCGTATTCGGTGACGTGGCTGGCGGAGGAGCGTGGGGGACATGCCAAGACTCCGCTTCCTCTTTCGCATGCGAGGGAGGCAACAACCATGTGGACTTGGGGGGGCCCTGGGCTGTTTGTAAATATGGTATGAATGAAAACATTTATCTCAATTATTTATTGCCTATCAAGTATTCAGGCAGATTGTAATTTCATCATAATAAAGTTGTTTTATAATATAAGTAGGTTTTTATGACAACTTGTTGACAATTTTTGAATTTTTTTTTTTTGAATTTTAATTATTTAACACGAACTTGTTGTATTTTAAGAATTTTTAATTGTAGTAGAATAGAAGGACAATTTATAAATAAATAACTATTGTTACGTATAACAATAGTAATTAGTTTGTCTCCATATGCGGAGGTAAAAGTTTTTATCATTTAACTTTTTATTTTATCGTTGAAATAACTGAAGATGATATTTAAGATTTGTCGAAAGCGCTATTACATTAAAGAAGAAGTTATAAGTTGCGGAAAGACCATAAAACTGTTTTGTAATCTTTAACAATAATTATTGTGAATTTAATTCACATAACCTTCTTGATCAAAATTAGTATTGATCACTGAAAATCTAAAGATAATGAATAAAATTTAGGGTCAGTCGTAAAGCAGTGCGTTTAGTCCCTTGCATAACAAATTTCTACATTCAACACATCGTCGAGTGTACCAAAAGTACCAGATGGGCTCTCTTGAATAACAAAATGATTAGGTCTATGCAAATACAGTAATTTATATAAGTTACGGCTTTATATAACTAATTACTAATTGTGATGACTGCTTCAATAATTAGAGGGGTGATGAAACATACAGTGATAGTTGAGCTTGAGCCTCCTGGTACCCTCTCCTCGGAGCTAATCTGTTGAGATACTCGTACACTCTTTTCAAACCTCAGAAAAACATAGGTGGACATGTAGTCTTTACAAGACTACTTTCAACGCTATATTGATTACTATAATGCAATACTACAGTTTTATTTACTCGTAGCGTTAATTTCCCATTTAAAGCATTACATTCATGAAACATTTGTAGTAATACATAACAGGTAACAACCTATATTAAACGTATTTTTTCCCTTTTGCTAATAATTACAACCATCAGTAAATTTACGATTTCTTGTGTCAATATATATATTCAAAAGTACCTGAATAAATCGCAAATTATAATTTACTCCAATGATTCAGAAAGAGTGAACCCAGGATCTGTTCCAGGGATGCGTTCTATGAGTTTAATAGAAAAAAAAAAATTGTTATTTTTCACTGACCCTTAAGTGTACCCTCAACAATGACTAAATCACTGTACACCTAAAGCATGACTCTCAATTAACAAAACAATTTTTCAACTTATCTTTATTTGTTAGTTTGTTGTTTGTTGTCTTTAGTTTAGTTGTTGCTCCTTGTTATATATTTTTCCACTTAGTAATTCATTAGCATTTGTGTAAGGCGCTGTCTAAAAAAACAAAAACTATTTTAAATAATATTTATAAACAGTTTTTTATTTAAATTAGTATAATATTTCTTTAAAGCAGTTTTAAGAATACAATTGTGTTAAATGCGAACGGAAGTATGACGAACGGGGATTGATTAGAGGTATTAATTTACTGCAATGATTCAGAAAGAGTGAACCCAGGATCTGTTCCAGGGATGCGTTCTATGAGTTTAATAGAAAAAAAAAAATTGTTATTTCCGATTTCGCTGACCCTTAAGTGGACCCTCAACCATGACTAAATCACTGTACACCTAAATCATGGCCCGGTTTAAAGGTTACCTTGTACAATATAGCTAGAAAATATACTGTGACCTTTAGCACAGTCAGGCATTGAAGCTACTGCAAAAATAATTCAATTAAAACTATTTCTGAAAACTTATCAAGATTTTTCTTTTGTATAAATTGAGTGACGAGAATACAATTGAGAATTGTTATTGCCTAACGATAAACATAAACTTTGTTTATTTCCGTTTTTACCTTATCACTTCCGTCTGAACTTTAGAATATGCCATTAACGAGACTGACCTTTCCCCCCACCTAATGAACAGCTCTAGATAACTAGTGAGTGATAGGGAAAACTCCAATGTGAAGTTTTAGTTTAAGTTCCTATATAAAATTTCCAGGTCGCCACCTGGTCCACTCTTTTACGGTTGGATTATACAGGTCAAAACTATCAACGAAAAAACCGAGTTTAGTACATAGTGCCCTCAAGCTTCAACTTCTACTCATTAATAAAATGAAGAAGGAAACTGGAAGAGTTCAAATGGTGTTAACGTTTGTAGATTGGTAAATTTTGTTAATATGACGTCTTTACCTCTAATCAGCCCCCCGTTCGTCATACTTCCGTTAGCATTTGTATAAACTGCTTAAAAAAAAAATTATACTGTAGCGACCGCTACTACATAAGATAAATCACCTACATACTCTATTGTATATATATTGTAAACAAATGTAAATAACATTACCAAAATATAAATCATTGTAAATGTGGTAAACAATAAACATGCAGCTATGAGCCAATTGGTTATATGATCTGGGGCACCAGCCACTAGTAGCAGGTACTAAGCGACCCAACCCGCCGATAGACCCTTACCCAGGTCACGTATCGGTGACATATCTCTTTGTCAGAGAACAAAGAAAACCACATACTCAACTGGCATTGGGTACAACAAAACCAAAGCTGATTGGCTACTGACGAAGCCAGCTGGGTATTTAAGACCGGTGGTTTGGGGCCTGTAGATCATTCTCCTGACAACTAACTGGCTCATGGCTGCTCTGATGTTAAACCCTGAAATTTGGCTTATGTTTGGAATTTCACCAGTTGAAATCGCAACCGGCAAACGAGGCGACTGATTCGAGAAACTAATTAGCCTGGGGATAATTAGCTATACGTTTGAGTTTTAAGTGGACTGTAATTATTTGAGAGTCTCGTTAGAGAAATGACAATATCAAATGTAAACACAGTAATGTAAATTCGTACCTGCTTCGATGTGACGACAGCGTGCGAATCTCTCTTCTTGAACTCCGATAACCTAGAGATTTGGGCCCAAACTCCAGATTTATCCAAGTCCCGATTCATCCAATAGCTGTCTGCGTTTAATCTGAAATGTCGCTTCTCCAAGACTGCGTAATAGTGATTTGAATGATGACTAAACAAAGATAATGGCGTTGAAAATACGCTTGAAAAACAGTGTGAAAAATGATAAACTGTTGAAGACAAAAAAGACGCTATAATAATGAAAATGAAAATTACCACCTGAGAGACAAAAGCGTGGGGAAAAACGCTGATCGAGCCGGCAGGCAGCGCCAGCGTCTGTGATTCACAGAACTACCGAATGGTTTCGGGTAATTACTTATTGAATAGCAAATTCAAATTAAAATGAAATTAAGTTTACGCAAATGGCGTAAACATACCGCCCACCAAATTAGAGCAACTAATTTCCGGGTTAAATGAGAGCTAACACAAATGAAATAGCATGATCTACTTGAGAGTTTATGTACATGATTGAGGAAACAAGGAATAATGAGAATGGAAACGTTAAAGGGGAAAAGGTAAAGAAAAAGAGAAAGAAAAAAAATGAATAAATGAATGACAACTGTGAAACTTAGGCCTGAGAGTCAAGGGGCACAAGCCGATTGACGGGCCGAACGAATGAACCAGATGTGTTGCGTATGGTGACAACCCGTGTCACGCCATCAGCGCCGGGGTGAAGGTATTCTACCCGAGCCATGGGCCAATGAAGAGGAGAAGTTGAGATTCCCTTGATGAAAACAACATCGCCAACAGAAATTTCCTTGGAATGACGATTCCATTTATGGCGTTGCATGAGGGTGTTGAGATATTCGTGAGACCAGCGATCCCAAAATTGTCGGGAGATCTTCGTGATAGCTTTCCATCTTTGGGTGAGCGAACATGATGGCGATGGGGGGATTTCTGGACGGGCTAATAAAGGAGCACCGATTAAGAAATGTCCAGGGCTGAGGTAATCGGATGCCTCGAGAGGATCTGATGAAAGAGGGCACAAAGGTTGGCTGTTAAGGATGGCTTCAATACGAGCAAAGAAGGTAAAATATTCTTCGGAAGTAAAGCAAGTATCTGCAGTGATACGGCTTAGAATGGTTTTGACGGACTTGACACCTGCTTCCCAAATACCGCCGAAGTTTGGAGAAGAGGGAGGGTTAAAATGCCACTGAATGCCTTGGGAACTGAGGTGCGAAGTGATTTCGGATGAATGATCGCGCATGAATACTGAAGCTTCATTTAAGACGCGGTTGGCGCCAATAAAATTGGTTCCTCGGTCCGACAAAATGGACTGAGGTAGACCGCGACGTGCTATGAAACGATCTAAGGCCGAGAGAAATGCAAAGGTGGATAGCTCGGAGGAGAACTCCAGATGCAATGCCTTGGTGGTCAGACACACGAAAAGGCATAAATAACCTTTGGTAATGGGGACCTTACGCAGTCGCGAAGACTTGACGTTGAAAGGGCCAGCATAATCGACGCCCGTGTTGATAAAGGGACGGCCTGTTGTCAGGCGGACCGACGGAAGATCGGACATCAATGGTTGAGGCGAACGCGCTCTGAACAATTTACATGTGCGGCATGATGAAATTACCGAACGAATCAAACTGCGCAAAGATAGGATCCAATATTCGGATCGAATGTGCGCCATACAAGTGGTGGGACCAGCATGAAGGCATGTCAAGTGAGCATGACGTGATATCAGATATGACAAATGAGCTCGTTTGGGCAGCAATATTGGGTGTTGAGCTGGATAACGCAACTGAGAACGCGAAAGTCTACCGCCCACCCTAAGAACACCGGCTTGATCCAGAAAAGGGGTTAATGTTTGCAATGACTTGGTGTTTTGTTGGGTCTGAATACGAGCTATCTCGGCTGAGAAATGGATGGATTGAGTGGAAGTGACATAATATTGCATGGCAGCTTGTAACTCGGAAACCGTAAGGTCACCCTGAGTTCGATGTGCTGATGCTGCAATGCGAGCATTGGTTGAGAAACGCAAGATCCAACCCAGGACTCGACGTGCTCTATTTAATGACGAAAATCGGGTAAGCAAATCGTGCAGGAAATTGCTGGATGAGACTGCCACCAATGAGACGGGATTGGTATTGCGTAACTCAGCCAGCTGCTCAGTGTGAGCTGAGGAAGGTTCAAAGGCGTCAGGCCATGGAATTTGAGGTTGATTGGCGAATTCAGGGCCAGAATACCACAATGTTTGAGAGTCAGGAGTGACAAATTGCTCAGCTGTAAGACCTCTTGAGGCCAAGTCAGCAGGGTTCTGGTCGGAAGATACATGCGACCAAGAGCGATTAGAAAATGGAATTTCATTTACGCGGGAAATGCGATGAGCAATAAAGGTTTTTAAAAGATGAGGGGAAGTGTTGATCCACGAGAGTACGATCTGAGAATCCGAAAATAGACGGACGGTCTGCAAAGGGGAAGGATAAGAAAATGTCAGCAATGAGCAAATAAGCTCGGACAGCAGCAGAGCTGCACATAACTCCAAACGAGGAATTGACAATGTTTTGAGAGGAGCTAGACGAGTTTTGGCCTTCCAGAGAGTACTGACGCGAGAATGAGCGGTTTCTGAACATAAGTAAACTACGGCAGCATAGCCGAGTTGAGATGCGTCAGCGAAGCCGATAAGGCTTAATGAAGCGTCATTAGGTTGTACGATATGTCGTGGTATACGAAGGTTACCAAGAGTGCTCATGTTGTGAACGAGACGAGACCACGATTGTTGAAGTGTCTGATTGATGGGTTCATCCCACGTAAGGCCAGACAACCATAATTGTTGTAGCATAGCTTTTAATGCTAATGTGACTGGAGCTACAAACCCATTAGGGTCGAAAATTCGCGCAATGTATGAAAGTAAGGAACGCTTTGTACAGGTTCCATCGAAGGGGGTGATACGGAAAATAAATGAGTCGGACGAAGGCTCCCAATTAAGACCCAGAATTTTGAGAGTCCGATCGGGGTCTGAAAACAGAAGTGGGCATTCCAAATGGTCATGAGGCAAAGTATGCAGAAGCTCAGGATGGCTGGATGACCATTTGCGTAGCTGGAAACCGCCTAAAGCCAATAATTCAGTGAGCTGAGATTGCAAAGAGGCAGCCTCGCTAAGGCTGGAAGCGCCACAAATAATATCATCCACGTACGTGTTATGCATTATAGCATGAGAAGCCATAGGGAAACGGTGGCCTTCATCGTGGACTAGCTGTTGGAGCACTCGTACAGCCAAAAAGGCTGACGGAGCCATACCGTAAGTGACGGTATTAAGCTGCATTTCTTGAGTAACAGCGCTCTCGCTTGGTTTCCAAAATATGTGCTGATACTGCCGGTGCTCGGGATGGACGAGAACCTGGCGATACATTTGCTTGATATCGCAGCAAAGGGCAACAGAGTTGAGGCGGAAGTACAAAATGACATGGGAGAGATCTTGTTGCAGTTTAGGACCCTTGAGGAGTCGCTCGTTCAGCGATACCCCAGTGGAGTCGGGGACTGAAGCATTAAAGACAACACGAATTTTCGGACCTTGATTGGTCTCTTTGGTTACAATGTGATGGGGTATAACGTATGTTGAAGCAGTGGAGGCAGGTTCCATGTGGCCTGCTGACAGATAGTCAGACATGAGCATTTTATATTCAGCAACAATTGAGCCATGTTTGGCTAAGCGGTGCTCAAGTCGGGATACTGATGCTCGAGCTTGAGTGACGTTGCAGCCCAATGGGGTTGCACTAGGGTGAAATGGCAATGCGACGGAATATCTGCCGTCAGCATTGCGTCTAAACGTAGAAATGAAATGTTGTTCAGCAACATCATCCAAGGGATTGGAGATGGAGCCTTGATGGACGGATTCAACGTCCCAAAATGCGGTGAGTTGCTTGTCCACTTCAGTAGTGGATAACAAGGAAATGGTAGAGGGGGTCGGATTCATGATTTGAATCGGGCCTACAATGATGTGTCCAAAAATGGTGCCAATGGAGACGGGACCATGCTGAATAGGCCGAATGCCAATTTGAGTTATCAAGCGGGGAAACACGTCAGCCCCCAATAAAATGTCAATTTTATCGGGACGATGAAAATGAGGATCCGCTAAACGAAGACGGAAGAACCGTTTTAGGTTTTCCTTTGGGATTTCCATGCTAGGAAGTTGGTGTGCAATGGTGTTGATTACGGCAACACAGAGAGAGAGAGTCGTTTGTTGTTCAAACGGGAAACCAGTTGGATATTGACCAAACCTGTTGACAATGTATCGGAAGAACCTATTCCGGATACAGCCATGTGATTAGGAGAAGTAGGCAAACGCAAGTTTTGCACTATACCCTTGTTAATGAAGGACACTTGAGAACCGGGGTCAATGACACCACGGATGGGATAAATAGAACCAGTATAGTCGGTTATGAAAGCACGAAATGTGCCTAAAAGGGAATGAGCACGTTCCTGAGTGGTTGAACTAGCAGCTGAGCATGAAAGCACTATTGGTGCAACACTGGGATTTTCAATTGATACCGATGGAGCTGGAATGGACATGGCAGGAGTTGACGGGGTTGCTATTTGCTGATCCGAATGTAATAACGTGTTATGCCGTTGGGAATGACATTTCCGGCATGATGATGTCGATGTGCATTTGGACCGCAGGTGACCACCAAGGCAATTGAAACAACGCTGATTCTTTTTCAGGAGCTCATATCGAGCTGAAATAGGTAATTGCTGAAACTTGCTGCATTGTGACACATGGTGATTGTGAGAGCAGCAGAAGCAGGAAGCAGGGGGTCTAGCTGAGCGGTTATCAACGCTTGCATGGGAAGTCTGAGCAATATACGAATGAGATTTGACAGCAGTCCGAGGTTTAACACTGGGTTCACCAATTAACTGGGAAGTTTCGATGGTTTTGATCTGTTGATTGACAAAATCCAATAAGCTTTGGAAAGTAGGTACAGTGGTGGAATCATGATTTAGTTCAAAAGCATGTCGAGATTTAGAATCCAAATTTTTCAGTGCTAATGACACTAGCAAAAAATCGCTCAAATCATCAAGTGCCAAGGCTTTGAGAGCATTGGCAGAATTTTCGTGAATGGTCATAAAGCCCTTGAGGTCAGACAATGAATTGGATTTGGCAGTGGGAAAGTCAAGTATGCTTATGAGGTACATGTGACCAATTTGTCTCGGATTATTGTACCGGGCAGTTAGAACATCGAATGCCAATTGGTAATTATCTTCGGTTAGATGGAATGAAGCAATGACGGAAGCAGCTTCATCGATAGTGGATCTTTTAAGATAATGTAATTTGGCAATATTACTTAACTGCGGGTCGCGATGAACCATGGAATTAAAAGCGCAAAAAAATTAGGCCAATCGGACAATTTGCCATTGAATTTAGGAATCTGAATTTTTGGCAGATGTGGATTTGCTACAGATGGGACGTTTGCAACGGGATTGACTTCAGCGTTCAATACTAAAGGTTCAGTTTTTTTGAGCTGAAAATATTTAGCTCGGATTGTGTCGATCAATTGCACAAAGGCTACGTAAGGTTGTATAGTTTCAACTTGATCAGTAGCTGGCAAATGCAAATTGAATTTTTTTATGAGGAAATTAAATTTCTTGAATTCCTGTTCAATTTCAGATAAGCGTTCATAGTTGGCCTTAAGCCGAGGTAAATCGGCTATAGTCATTGTCTTAGCAGAGTCTGATAAAGCAGTTGCAACTGCAAAACTATCATTTCGCTGACTAATAGCTAAATCGATTTGTTGTTGTATTTCTTGGGAAGTTGGTGGAGCCATTTTAATGCTATTACTATCAGAAATAAATGGAATTAGTGGATATTTACAGGAAAATATAAAGGGAAATCATGTACAAGGAAAACAGAAATTCTGAAATTCAAAAGTTGGTGATAAAATTAAATTGAGTACTAATAATAATTAGACAAACAGTAAGCACAGTTTGAGTTGATGTGGTTTCGACACCTGGCGCTAGTCGTCGCGATTCGATTTGACTAACCTTCTGACTCAAACTGATGATCAATTTTCAAATTAATAGTTGGACAGAATAATCCGGCCCGGAGGACCAAAAAATATGTTTGGAATTTCACCAGTTGAAATCGCAACCGGCAAACGAGGCGACTGATTCGAGAAACTAATTAGCCTGGGGATAATTAGCTATACGTTTGAGTTTTAAGTGGACTGTAATTATTTGAGAGTCTCGTTAGAGAAATGACAATATCAAATGTAAACACAGTAATGTAAATTCGTACCTGCTTCGATGTGACGACAGCGTGCGAATCTCCCTTCTTGAACTCCGATAACCTAGAGATTTGGGCCCAAACTCCAGATTTATCCAAGTCCCGATTCATCCAATAGCTGTCTGCGTTTAATCTGAAATGTCGCTTCTCCAAGACTGCGTAATAGTGATTTGAATAATGACTAAACAAAGATAATGGCGTTGAAAATACGCTTGAAAAACAGTGTGAAAAATGATAACTGTTGAAGACAAAAAAGACGCTATAATAATGAAAATGAAAATTACCACCTGAGAGACAAAAGCGTGGGGGAAAACGCTGATCGAGCCGGCAGGCAGCGCCAGCGTCTGTGATTCACAGAACTACCGAATGGTTTCGGGTAATTACTTATTGAATAGCAAATTCAAATTAAAATGAAATTAAGTTTACGCAAATGGCGTAAACAGCTTATTTATTATGAAAACCTCTGCATCTCTCTCTCCTCCCCTAGCTACGTTTTAGTCCGGCGTTGTCAGACCCCACACCTTCCTAGTGGAAATCTCTGCCTTCGTCTCGCTAAATCTAGCACCTCCTTGGGAGAGACCTCCCCCTAGCGGACAACGGTTGTCGTGGCCCTGCAAACCACAGTGTTCCCCACGGCGATTCAGTCTGCCTCTCTCCGGTTCACACTTGCCCAGGATAGGGGGAGCAATGTGGGGCGTAAAATTCCCAGTCTCCAGGACCCTCTACCAGGCGGTAATACTAGGAATCATGAGGTATGCGTCGCAGTCATGGTCGGCGCATCTAAATAAAGGCCAGACGCACGATCTTCGAAGAATCCAGAGAGCGGCATTGATCAGGGTCACAAGGACTTACCGGACCATATCCTTTGAGGCGGTGGAGGTGCTGGCGGCCGCGGTGCCGGTAGACCTTGTTCTCCAGGAGCAGCGCCTAAGGATGAAGATAAAGAGAGGGCTTATGGAAGAACTCCCACTCTCCCTCCGGGAAAGGATAGATGAACAGCCGGGTAGGTGGAAGGCTCTCATCAGAGAGTGGACTGTAGAGATGTGGAACCATAGGTGGTTGACCACGACGAAAGGGAGCTACTGGACGTCACAGGTCCTTACGGGACACGGGGGCTTCAGATCTAAGCTGTTTGAAATGAAGAGGGCCCCAAACAGGAACTGCCCTCACTGCGGGCTTGAAGACACGGCAGAGCACGTGGTGCTCACGTGCCACGCACTGGAGCCGGCAAGAGCGCGACTGTTAACGAAGATAGGGACCTATACCTTGGGAGAGGAGGACCTACCGGAGCTGGTAAGCAGCGAAAGTAATTACACCGCCTTCCGCGAGTTTGTAGGGCATTGGGTGGATCTGCAAGGGCCCGGACACTTTACTATTTCCCGGGGCAATCTGGTGGGCGGGGGGCTTCTTCCTCATCGAGACCCTGCAGGCGAAGCCAGCGTTGTACCGCCGGATGGGGAGAGAGTCACTGTGAGCTTAGAGTAGGGTCTAGAGGATACACCCCCATGTATATATAGTAAGTAAGTTAGTTAGGGTAGATGTAAGGATGTAAATATAGTGTAAGTTATTATGTAGGAATTGTAAATATAGTATAAGTTAGTAAGTAAGAAAAGTGTAAATAGAAATAATAGGCTTCCTTTTGTTTTCTTTTATGTATATAGTTTTGTTTTGTTGCTGTTTGTCCCAGAGTGGACCAGGACTGTTTCCTGACTATTTTCTCTCCTCTGTACGATAATTTTCTATTTCCTTGTAGTTCCGTTTAATTATGTTTAACTTTAAGTTTAATTTTGTACTTATAATGTGTTATGGAATGAAATAAAAAAAGAAAAACAGAATTCCCAAGGTGCGCTGACCGTTGCAAACACCCATTGCACGGAATACGCGCACCATAGTCGACGAGCAGACCCATGCGCCCGCTTCACGGGCCATGAGGATTCCCCGTGTGAGTTCACACTCGCCTTTGGGATCCGGACGGATTTCGCCTACCCTCAGATACCGAGTGTGAATTCGCGGTCATTCCAAGACCACACAAACTACCTGCACTACCTACCCTATACCTCTTCTCCTGAACATAATGCATTGTCGGGGCACATCCTTTCAAAAAATGGAGTCAGATAGTAAGACCGTCATGAAACGATTGTCCAGGTTACAAACTTAATCAAACCTCACTTCGTCACCAGGGCTAGGGTAACTAAGCACCCCCTCGTGACGACCCGACATTTACTAATTTAAATAAAAAACTGTTTATAAATATTATTTAAATAGTTTTTTTTTTTTTAGACCTCCTTACACAAATGCTAATGAATTACTAAGTGGAAAAGTATATAACACAGAACAACAGACAACAACAAATAACTAACAAATAAAGAGAAACAGAAGTTAAAAAATTGTTTTGTTCTTTGAGTCTATATCTGGATATATGGACTTTTAAATCTTTTGTAGTTTGTGTCTTCTTAGTTGCTTCAGGTGATCGGATTTTTTTTTGTTACGGTTTAAGGTAAAATAACTCAATCCAACACCTGCTCAGACTGGAAACACATTTATTTCAGGTTTCAGTTTTATTTCAGGAATAGGTTGTCAACTACTTCAAAGAGAGTCACTCACCAGTTCGTTAACACCATCTTATAACTTATGAGTATTTGTTTATTTATATAATAAACTGAATTTAGAAGAAAAGTAATCCAGGTTTTTTTTACAAAATGTTTAAAAGCCTAAATATTGTTAATATATGAAAAAAATATTAATTTAGATCTATGCATTATTTATCAGAAGAATTGATTCGTCTGACCATTGTTTGTATGTTGAAAGTAGAAGAATCTTAATTTGTCTATGTTTTGATTTGCCACTAATAAAAAGGCATGATGAAAAATATAATAAAAAAATATATGATTTGTAGTTAAAACTGACTAAAAATCAGCAATAGAATTTTCACTCACAAAACTGTTGACATGTATAATTTAATAAGACTTTCTTCAGTTTAACGAGATAAACACATGAAGGGGTCTGGTATTAAAATTTTGTTTACTAAAAGGTTGATAAACGTGACCATATTGTTGTATTAGCATGAATTATTAACTACTACTTTTTTGACAGTTTAAACATTGAAAAAATTTTTTTTTCATAGCCCCTTAAAAATTATGATTATTTCCATTATAGATTCTCAGTCAAATCTATTCTCATATCAGTTTTATATTTACTGTAGCGTCACTACATTATATACAAGGTGTAATTTCGTATAAAATTATATAATTCAATACAAGTACAATGAAACACATTATACTTCAGTAGCTTGAAAGGTTTTATAAGGTGATGTGGCTCACCTTCATATTTCATTTTTTTTTTTTTTATTTATTTCAAAACCCCTTTATTGATTAAAGTTTTACAATTTACAAATTCTCGATTTATAGTTTTCTCCTCTTACTGCATATCTGCGAATGCATTCGAAGGAGGGTAGAATTACAATAACAATTTTCTATTTGAACTTTAAATTACAAATCACTGGGTACAGGACTAGTTGATGGGGCTCACCTTCAGATTACAATGGGGGAACTACAAACTAAAACCTAAAACTAAAACCTAAGACTAGAACCTAAGACTAAAGCGTTCCTGCCACGACAGCGTCCTGCCATCGATGGGGGAACTGAGCGGGGGTTATCGTGTTAAACACCGGGTTTGTCAAGTATTGCAGGGAGTCAAAAAATTTGATATGTCTACGTTGGATGAATTCATCCACCGTAGGCAAATCTAAGATCTCGTGAAGTTCACTGCATATTTCATTGGCGTGAACTAATTAGTGAATCACTGTATACCATACCATGCTTGCAAGAGGTGGCACAGTTCGGACCATGCCTTCCGTGTCTAAATAATAAATAGAGTCTATTCTAATGATGAACATGATGATTGTACAATGTACTTGCTTACTAATATGTTTACCTTAGTTGAATATTTTGGATGTTAAAATTATATTTAGGTAAGTGTTATTTAGTCAGTTTGACCATGGCTTAATTTTCCATCTTTGTGCTAGTGAGCGCTCGATCTCGTGAGAGGCAGTACCAGTCTTTAGTACTCGGCAACAGAGAGCGCTCGGTTCAAAATTGACCTTTACACATTGATTTTGTTTGAGTTGATTCTACCTCTTTAGTGGCTGGATTATTCTAACTCTTCTTGAATTTCTCCGTTTCTAACGAACCGCTAAGTATTTTAAGGATCAGTTAATTTTTATTTATTATATATATATATTATTAAGTTTGCATTTTATGGAGTTGTATATTTGAAACTAACTATAGTCTAGTATAGTACATATACTGACAATATAGTACAAGACTGACATATTAGTACAAAACGTCATCGTTTCAATAAAGTTATTCTGTTTAAGATAGGGAATACATAATTGCTTTAGACATTTATAGACAAAATGTTAAAGTACCATCGCCAGGTCCTTCCAATACAAGCCAGAGGCATTTTACGCCTTTGTCTGCAAAGGCTTTGGGCTTTGGGTTCTATGCTATCGGGATATATTCATAGACCTCTAGTCATTTCTTAAGCGTATAATTTGGTTTCTGGCATTTTAGAATTCGACTTTTTCATGTACGAAACCATAAAGTTAGTCTAGAGAAATTTAAAGGAATTATTACAATGTAGTCTTGGCAGCTAATAAGAGCATAATTTGCATCTTATCATCCCACTAGCTCTGGAACTCTTCGCTTGCGATAAATCGGATGACCAAGTGGGCATTTAAAAATTCTAAAAGTATTTTATTTTCTAATTCATAATTCTGGAGGCCAAAATTAATGCTTCAACGACATTTTTGTTGTAATCGAAAACCTGGAGTGTTGCATCATATAAAACTCTTTCCTTTGCGCCTTCACACTTTAAAGTGGCCATACAGGAGACGTTGCACATGCCTGAGTTTTGAGCATTACAGCCCTTCACTCCGATTTTTCGGACCACTTGAGCTTAATAGACAAAAATACGAAATTTCTAAGCGGGATCTAACGAGTGAACTCGTCTATTGCTCAATGGGTTCTCTGTGTTAAAGGATTTAAGTTCAGATCAGAGCAAGGCTTCTATTTTCTTAACTGAGTCTAAGGCAATAAATAACCTCCTGCTCTCTCACTTCTAGATGAGGTGAGCCCCATCACCTAGTCCCTTAACAATGTATAATTTTTTAACAACAATCCGATAATGTTAGTTTTAATACATGCACTCTTTACAATGCATAAGCTATGCAGTACATGGAGAAAGCCTCATACAAAATTATAATTCTGTTTATAACAATTAATTTAAAAAAAAAATGGGATTGAGGAAAAAAAACATTTCTAGATTCCAGATAAAAAAAATTTATGAATTGTTGAAAGAAAAGCACTTTCCTGCACCTTGTTTTCAACATAGGTTCAACACAAACAGTACATAGTGATAATTTTTCAATTATAATAACTATTGTTTTAATCCAAAATATTGACATATTTCAAAATGTAAATTATTATAATTACGTTACAATATAAAAAAAAAATACGGTATATACACTATACATAGACGTACACTTTACCCCTCAGTGTCCACCAACCCCACCCCTTCCCCGTCACCTAATTAGTGCGGGGTACCTTCCGTAATAGCTCCTCTGAACTACCCCTAACCGACCAAGGTAACCCAATCATTGCCAACCCTTCTTGGCCAATTAACTTGTCATTTCGCCATTAATTACAGATACTATGGCCTCATCGTATTTTACCTTAACTGCCCATTACCTTCCTCCGAGAGCTCTCGTCCGTCCATAGCTACAATGAAATAGATAAAAATTAAATAAAACACCAGCCCGATATTTATTGTTACAGACTAGTGAATTGATGTAAATTTGACTGATCAATTGATAACTAATTCGAAGCTATGATTTGAGAAACCTTGATTAAAGTTTAGAGAAACTTTCTTCATGTTACATTTTTGTTTTTATGCTTCCTGTTACACCTTATACAGATTGTTCCAAAATGTGAAATGTGCAACTAAACCTTCAGGCTGGCTGTACCCATAAAAACGGCAAATATTCCATTGGCGATTGAGAATTCAACCTGGAAGGCCGTTAACCAATTGCTTTTGGTGGAGGATTTATTTTTTCTCGCTAAATGGGCATAATCAAGAAATTAATAAGCGTTATCTGTGCAAGCTGTTCGGTTGTATCCGATGGCTCGTGGTTGACCCGATACCTGCCAGTTTTCGCAACCACCCACTTCCAGTACACCCACTCACCACCAACGCTGTCATGACATTTCATTAGTGCATCGTATCTACCGAGTGACCTTTTGCTATATCCGTAATCCTCAACCTCGTCAGTCAAAATGAAGAGCATTGATTCTGAAAAGCCCATCCCAGGAAAATCACTCTATGACAAGCTACAATCAACGGTATTACAATACAAGCTACAAGAGGTAGGTCATTACGAACTATCAGCCATTTCATCTTTTGGGCCATTTAACCAACACTAATATGCATTTCGAGCTATATCAAATTAGGAATCAGAAATAATAGTGCTTGTTTGAATGCTGATGGAATGTACCCAAAAATCCAAGTCAGTGAATCCGAACATTTCATTATCATCATGGGAAATTTTTTAAGATTTGATAAATGTTTGAAGAGTAATTATCTGTGATTGAATTTTATATGTAATAGAATGAAGTAAGTTAAGAGTGAAGTAACATACAATCAGGATTTATGGTGATCTTACTAATTACTTAATTGATTTCAATTTCATAAAATTAGCTACAGCTGTGTTACATAAACATGGCCTTTGATACTCTAAAATCCTTTGAATGATTTTCCATTCAATAGTCCATGTATATAATACATAATATTGATCAGAACGTGAATATCTTTAATTTGGTACCATACTGACTAAGATAGGAAAACTATATTATTTTATTATGCGCTAACAAAACAGCAAATGTTCTTCCATTAAATAAACTTTCTAACCCCCCCCCCTAAAGACTATCGTCCCATATCAATTATCTCTAACCTTCCAAACTCCTCTAAAGATTAGTTCATTCCCAAATTCCCTCATCCCTAGATACACGTTTAAATCCCCTTTCAACATCCTTGATCGCTTCATCCTTCTATCGAAACTAGAGTTGATGCCTTTTTCTTACAGTGACGTAAGTCATGGTTTAAATCATTCATCTCTCCTTGCTCCCAGGTGGTGCTCGTTCCTGATTGTCTTCATTCTCTTCCGGAGTAGCTGCGAATTCATTAGTTTCACCACTTCTTTTTTGTGTCCACATAATCATCCATACATTTATCCGACATTGATCAAATTTACCATGAAAGTCAAATTTACCTATCCTTCCTCCCTAGTTCAGCTCCAATCCACCACCCTATTGATTCAGGAAGACCTGGACCGAATTGTACCCAGTGCCTCTCTCTACCATCTTCAATTGAATGGGGAGAAATCCAAACCAATTATAATTGTTTCACGTCACCTCCTCAAAACCCTGAATGATATTTCCACCCTCTGAAAAATTCTAAAAGGTTCCCTATCCTGGAAAGAGCACATTTCTTAAATCGCCCAGTTCTATTCTCAAACAGCAAAATCGGTCCCGACATCTCTTCATGTTACATATGCGCCAACTCTTCCCCAGACTACGGTTGTGTAATATATTCTATCATGGTTGAAGTAAGTCATGGTTTAAATCATTCATCTCTCCTTGCTCCCAGGTGGTGCTCATCCTTGATCAACCCCTTTCATTGTCTTCCGGAGTAGCTGGGAATACATTAGTTTCACCACTACCTTTTTGTTTTTAATTTTGTACCATCCTCACTAAGATAGGAAAACTATATTTGTTTATTATGCGCTAGCAAAACAGCAAATGTTCTTCCATTAAATAAACTTTCTAACCCTCCCCACTCTAAAGAATATCGTCCCATATCAATTATCTCTAACCTTCCAAACTCCTCTAAAGATTAGTTCTAGATTAGGTCTAGGGAGGTGGTCTCTCTGAGGATCTTGAGGCTCAGTTAAAGTGGCTAATGGCTTCTTAGATTTACACTCGAGATCCCCAGGGTCTGTCGCATTTCGCAGCAATACTCCGAGTTGGGATGGCTCTACTCTTACGCCCGTCGCCAAAACTTCCTTGGATCCAATCCTCTTCAGTACTATCATGACTATAAAGCCTCCTTACCTTTTTCCGTTTGAAATACCCATAAAATAATGCATATTACTAATAAAGATATTAGTAATAATTTGACACCCTTTTCAAAACTATAGACAATTATTTTATACTTGTAATGAATTATATTATTACAATTAGTTGTCTAAAAATAGCAAAATGGCACTTATGTGAAGCCACAGTCTGGCCTATGGGCACACTTCATAATAACAGTTAATTATATTTAAGAAAAAAGAGAAAAAAAATCTTAATATCAAAATAGTTAGTAGATAGTATTTAGTGACAGAGTGGGAGGAAATGAAAAACTTATAGAGATGTAAATTGAAAACTGAGAGGAAATACGAATGGTGTATAGATAGAGGTATATATAGAAAGGAGCGATCGAAGGAAGTAGATCTGTGACACCCCTGGTAGAGGTTAAGGTTGGATAAGCTCGGTCTTGTGTGGCAATAGATGGAGGATTTGAGTTTGAGGAAGTTATCTATGTATGATGTGCTTTTAGTGGATAAGGTTTAGCAGAGAAAGTTGCTGAGGAAGTATTGCCATCTGGTCCAGGGAAATGACACTGTGACTCGGCATAGTGATGCGAAATGCCTGATTTAAGTATTACAAACTATTTTCCATGTCGTTCCGTAATGAAATCTATGTGAAATGTTACGAGACTAACAATTTTTATGGTTTTGAAGGTTTATGGTTTGAAAAAAAACCAACGAAACCCTAAATATCCAACTTCCACGGGGTCTCCCATCTCTACACTATCATCGTCATTCCTCTACCCGTAGACAATAGTTCCTTGGTACATTCTTTTTCCAAACATACAACTCTTATAACCTTTCCTTTCTAGGCATTCCACACCCCATATCCTTCTCATACATCCTTCAAATAGGGGTCTCCCCTTAGTGAAAGGCACTTTCCAGCCAAAAATAATTTTCCTTATTTTTCCCACATTCCTATTTTATAAGTTTGAGAGCTTAGAAAAAAAAAAAAAAAAAAAAAACTTATAACCTTTCTTCTTTCGCCGACGACAAACGCGGTTGACAGCAGGCGCATGAGTGCACAAAGAGTTCTTACACAGGCCGAGTCAGTTTGTAACGTACAGTGACAGACTGGGCAAGTTAGACAACAGCGTAAACGCCGGGAAGACCGACTGCTTTAGTCTTCTCCCTCCAAAAGGCGAAAAAAAACCTTGCCAAAATCATACAATATAAGAGGGCAAGAGAACTCACCGGCTTTCTCAATGCACTATCTGGGTATAAAAATGTATAGGCATCTCCATTTCTCTACTCATTTTAGTAATAAAATAGAAAAAGTACTACACAGGTCTCACCGGCTATCGCGCTTGCTAACCTCACCCAACCTGTCGCTTCGTCTCAAACTGATGATCTATAAATGACTTTGGGGAAGCATTAGGTTAAGAATTAGTATGTAAGTTAGTTTTAAGTTTTATCAAAAAGGTTAGCCCCATCACCTTTATTAGTCAGTTTAGTCCAGTCACGTATAATGTGTATCACTATACTTGTTTATTCATTATATAATTTTTATAAAATAACAAAACCTGTATATAATGTAGTGACGCTACAGGAAATACAAAAATAATTTGTAAATAGATTCGCCTGAGGATCTATTATTATATGTGAATTTAAAGGGCCTTGCAAGTTCAAATTTTTGTCTACTTCAGACTACCAATTTCTTCCCTCCAAATGTTCACAGCACTCTATTTCTTTACCGTTTTAAAACCATTCCTATCCTCAATCTGATTCCAACCCCTCGCTAATTAAAAGTACGGTTTATGTAAATAACGCATTATTTGCTTATTTATTATTATTGTTTTACTATAATTTTTTTTATTTCGTGCTTTGCGCTTTACTCATTATTTACTCTCATTTATTTATTTTTTAAGTTTAAGATTAACTCTCTACAAATATATTTATGTACCCCTACTGCTACGATCAAAACGAATTAAGCTGCCCGCCGACTAGGCCACCAGCCAGGGTGAAAGACCACAGGTACACCCGTCTTATCTCTTTCTAGGAGCTCGCCGGACAGTGGCTAGAGGTTGTAGCGATCCTAGCCCGCGGCGGGCGTATTCTCCCCACCTTGGGGACTCACACATCTGATAATATTTTTTTCAATATTAAGTCATGGCCATTATTTTATAGCTATGTAATTTACTGGAATGCTATGTAATTATTTATTTATTGAGTCATATACTTATTTATAGAATCCTAGTATTTGTTTGATTTTTCATGTTATTTCTTTTCTGTTAGCCAGAATTGAATTTATTTATTGGATACTTATGATGATTATTTGCAGATAAAATGGTCCCAGAATAAAGTTGTTTTTTTTCAAGGATTTATCAATTGATTCCTCAGAACTTCAACGATCAACGAGTATTATTATTTACGTGTTTAGTCCCAGCATGGAGAGTGTGCAAAAACTAATAAAATACTGTGTATTTTGTAGGGCTGTTGGACATTTATGAATGATCTCTACTCCATATACAATTGAACTTGAGGGGGGAAGTATATTGATACTCAATAATTACAAAACGGTAGTGGCCTCGTTACCTGCTGTAAATGCGTGACAGTGGGAGTGGCCAGTTTCTCCAATCATGTCCTGAGCGTATGAGGCTCTCGCGTTCTTTGCCAGCCTCCACTGGCTAGTATCCGGTGACGCGGCTGGCGGAGGATCGTGGGGGACTTCCCAAGACTCCGCTTTCTCTTTCGCATGCGAGGGAGGTGACAACCGTGTGGAATTAAGAGGTCTCTGGGCTGTTTGTAAGTACTATTGTAAATATTTGTAAATAAATGAATGAGGGAGTGAATGAAAACATTTATCACAATTACTTAGGACGGCCTGGTACGTCAAGTAGGTTCGGGTTTAATCCAATAGCTGTGAAGAGACAAAACTATAGTTTATTTGCATCTAAATGTTTAATCTAAAAATGATATGGCATGCATTAATTCATCTATAAATTACAATCAAGGATAATTTATAGAATTGGAAATTATAAACTAAAAAAATAACTAAAAACAAAATAATGATAAATTCATATAAATATGTCGCCTTAAACATGATTCTTCTTTATTGAACAATGTTTACTTAGGACTATCTGTAGGACTTTTTTCATGAAGGATTAGAATGTTTTCAACAGAGTCAGACCCAGTGTTAACAAATATTACAAGCAGTGACTAGGAATAATGGAATTCCCAACTCGGGGCGTAATTCTGCAATACTCACATTAATCGTAAGATCGTAAAACACTGTGCCATAAGTGAGACTTGATATTAGTCCAGGCAGCCAAAGAAGCTATACTGCAGCGCACATTTGAAACTGTTGGCGGGCTCCCGGGATCGCGGAGGCCGTGCTTGGAGTAGCTATCGATCCAGCTCAGTGCCAGCTTCAGGGGTCCGAGGTGCCATTGCCAGTCCTCCAGCTCTACATCACTCAGCACACACTCTACATCTGCAGACATGTAAGTGGAACTGTTGCAGTAGCATGTACAATGTTAGCGGTGTGCAATGTGCAGTGTGCAGCATGTGCAGGTGGCCTGTGCTACTAGTGTTGCGGGTCTCCCCCTTCGGGGCCTCCCTGTCCCTCTGTCGCCTCCTCCGGGTGTCTTAGTGTCTTGTGAGTACTTTGCCTGCGTATCTGTAGAGTGAATAACGCAGGGTCCGCAGTTCGCAGAGGAATATTACTTCCATGTCGCATTATTAAAGGAAATCGATAGCCGCTGGTAGGGCCTGGCTTCCACGCTCCCTGGCCCAGTGCTAGTGTTCCGAGTATTTACTGCTTTATGACTAGGTCTCATTGACGAGGCAGTTTTATGGCCGCGGCACGGCCTGGGGAGGAAACGGTAGCCAATCAATGAGACTATCGCTTGACCCAGTAACCAGCCTCGTGAGCCCTTCCCTCAGCAGATAAATGCTAACTGCAATAATTGTTCACAATCCATAAACACTGTCAGGTACACGCTAATCTTTCCATTAAACCTGTTTGTGCACTATTTCCAATAAGGACAAAGGTCAAAATCAATCGCCGACAATGCACTCTCATGTCACCTGTACTAACCATAATCCTATAATAATCCTTCTAATTATTTTATCGTCACCGCCAATACTGCCCTACTTTGTACGCGTTCTAGATGCAAAAAAAAACCACTTAAATTCAAAA
Organism: Acanthosoma haemorrhoidale; assembly: GCA_930367205.1. Lineage (NCBI taxonomy): Eukaryota > Metazoa > Arthropoda > Insecta > Hemiptera > Acanthosomatidae > Acanthosoma > Acanthosoma haemorrhoidale. Next base: position 20,405,808 of record OV884013.1, on the reverse strand, counting down.
TACCTTAATCACTAAAGGACCTATATTTTGTTTGCCTACTCTATTTAATATACCGATTTCGTAGACCATCATGGTTAAGAAACTCTATTGTGCAGTAGCTGTATCGAACATAACAATTTTCTTGGCACGACTACAAATACTAAAGCAATGGCATACAGGTACAAGTAGGCTTGTCATTTTTTTATCAAAACATTCAGTCAATCATTTTAATCAGTGCCCCAAAGGGCCATCGACATCGTCGAATATCGATTACAAACAAATAAGAACTAAATTTGAACTTAAAATGTGATCTAGTCTCTTCACTTAGAGGCGCAACTGTAAAGAGTGCCCAAGACACTTTATTTATTACTCTTAAAATTCCTTAACCTTAGCCATTAGGAAACTGAATTGGGATCACTTGGTAGATTACCGTTCTATTAATACTTCGTTTAATTTTTTATTTCATACGATCCGTATTATCATGCCTATCACAAGTGGCTCAATTTCCATCTTGTCATGGGAAATCCCAATTTGCAAACCGCGGCCATAGCCTGTTCAAGATATTATTTCACGATTTTTCTCTCTTTGGATCACAACTAAATTACATTCTTACATTGAGGAAATTTTCTGAATGTATAAAAGCCTGTAATTAACCCTAATTCGATTTAAGATTTTTACATTTTATTTTGTTGTAGTAAAAAAAATATTTCCTGTTCTTCATTTTGCACTGATTTTACATTTGTATGCTCAACTTCTATGCTTCTCAAACTTAACGCAAAAAAAAAAAAATGTACCCGATAGATTCCTATTAGTAAAAATGACGTTTCCCTTTTAAAAACGGGATTCAAAGACAAAAAAGAAAAATACATAAGATCCTTTACAGTTGCATTATGCACTGACATTTGAGGACGGATAATACTGAGGGCCACTCCCTTGCATCTGTCAAAGGCAAGTTCTCTTAAAGAATCCTCCATTACACATCCCCCGCTTTCTTAATCTTATCCTCCCAGTGAGAAAATTGATGTATATATCTTTACTGCTCAATATTGTACTTTCTACTAAATATATCATGTACAAAATAGCCTTCATTGTACCTTAGTACAACTATTAAAGCTACTCGATTGGCTTCATCTCACTTTAACGATTCATTAAAATAAGACTATTACGATAATTTATTGTTTCGTTGACAAATAAGTATCATGTAAAACTCTTTTAGGTTTTAACAACTACTTCTTGTTGCTGAGCTCCAACAATTACATTTCTCTGATCATTTATTTAATTAAGCTCTAACAGTAAAGTCTCGAACCCACATTCGCCATAATATGCAGCAGTTACGCTAACAATGGTTTGAGTGAAGGCACTGGAAGTGTAATCATTATATAAGAATCAGTTATACAAAGATAGTAGGTAGACAAGGCATTTAAAACAATAATGTAAATGGAAGTCAGAAAATGTGGAATCAATTTTAATTAAAGCCTTTATAATCTTGGATTTAAACAATGGGAAAAAATATTTGTATAAATATATTAAATTAATGAAATTATGTTCTTAAACGAGATTCCATACGTAGCAGATTTATGAAGCCAGTAGATGTCTAGATGTTTCTATTTGTAACAAAAATACACAATATATCCATATAAACTGTGCAAAATACATTTAACGAAAGCAATATTATTATTTGTTGCTTTACTGATATAAACTAAAAATTCTTGGATTAAAAAATGGCTATTTTTATTAAAATGTTATATTAATTTTACGAATATCGTTATTATGGTGTGGATATGTCAAGTAAAATACTGCATTTACAGAATCGGTAAAATTTTAAAGCTGTTCTGTGTTTTTTTTTGCTTTTCCGATTAACGTGCTCCTTGTTAAATTATGATATGCGACTGAATGGTGCGTTGCTGACCCCTCAGTCTGACCAAGCGTCTTCTTGACCAGTATGAATTATTCTCCATTGCATGATAGGCACCGATACAAGGTACTAAGGATGTATATCTAACAATTTTTCAGTTAAGAGCAGGTAATTAAACGTTTAGCACTTGATCATTGTCATATCATCATTGTTTAATGAAGAACAAAATAAAAAAAAAGTCCAAGAACAACACCGCATGAAGAAACAGGGCCGTTGGAGTTGGTAGCACTAATTAGCTAGAGAAGGTTGGCGCAAGACTGAAAATCATCTGGTCAGATCTCGACCTGTATTGTAGTTTTTAGTTTAAGTCTGTTAGTAGTTTGAATGCTAAATACAACATGCCAACCACTAGGCTATGGGGACAGACCTACTTAAAGAGGAATAGTACCTCTATTTCGTGAAAAAAATGAAATCTATATTTATCGGAACGATCAAAACCATTAATGGTTAATATAAATAAAATTTTAAGCCAAATACACTGACAGTTGAGTAGATGCACCCGCTCCAGGAAAATGTCATCCCAATTTGAATTAGTTTGATTTTCCAGTTTCCATCATTGGAGTTAAAACGATAAACTCCCAGAAACAAAGCAATAAGTGAGCTCTGACCCAATGGGTTTCCGCGCTGACACTCAAAACGAATTTCATTGATGAAACAGGACGAGTGATTTTCCTCACATTTCAAGTATGAAATGTAGCAGTTGGGCTCGTTTGGTCGTATTGATTCCTTGACGCACTTCAGCTTAATAAAATCGTCGCCCATCACATCAGCGATAACACGATTAACAAACAAGTTAAGGGTCGTAAACGCCTTAACTTAATTCTGTTAGTTGTTGAGACATGTTAAAAATGAGTGAGACGGAAAGAGAAGAAATTCTTTAATATTTTATATTTAATTTAGAAGTAGGCCCGACAAATATACTAGATGGGTTTGATTTTTAATCGATATGAAAAATTATTGATAATAATACTTCAGTTGTGAACTGCCATTAAGGATAAAACTCAAGAAATTTACAATATTATACATTTTAATGTCTCTGTGGCGCGAGACTACTACTATAAACTACTACTACTACTACTACTAACTGTGAACCAGTAATCGATTGCAAGTACTTCTTTTTCCCTTGGGGTTCACTTAGGCCCTCGATGAAAAAAATATGCAGCCTAGAAAATGGAAAGAAAGCTTGCGAATTCAAGATCTTGGCAGAATGATACAGCCAGGCACCAGTGATTTTCTTCCTCTTTTGCCTAAAATAAACTTAATTGAGTAATAAATATTAAATAAAGAGCCAACTAAACTATGACCTCCATCTTGTACTTTGTAGGTAGCTAAATATTAAATAAAAGTCTTGGGGGAAATGCCCCCTTGTCGAGAAGTATTTAAGCTAATAAGCCAGGTTGGTGACCTACGAAGGATTACACTTTACAGTCATGCCTTGTGACCGATTCCATTTTATCAATATATTTGCTCACACAGATTAGTAGCATCGTAACAGGAAAAAAGGACAATTTTCTTAAGAAGAGGAAATGAGAGACTATCCGGAACAATCGTAGACGAAAAGTATAATGTTGTTGATAAAGGCAAAGTTAAAAGTAATTCCAATTTAGTCGGTACTGAAACGACAACCGGAAGACCATATTATTGAACCGTTATTGATCTTATAAGAAGTAAAAATTGACACTGTCTGTGGTATAAACAACAAAATAAGCGTCCTTCTGAAGTAAACTATTTCGGAAAAACCTCCCTCACAATAATTTGCAGATCCTTTAGTAAATGAGCTGTACATTCGTCACAGACAGAGACAACTTTTCGGAAGTCTGGTATTATCATCCACCTCTATACAATTTTTTTTTTTTTGACTATCTAAAACTTTACATGTATAGGTCCTGTTTTCTGGATGTTTCTGCAAGTGTAGCTATTCTGTTGAAATAAATTTTAATAATAATAAAATTCCTTTATTGTGCTAAAATTACAATCTGCCTTGCTAGGCAATAAGTAATTGAGATATACACGATCATTCATACCATATTTACATTTCATCATTCACTCGCTCATTCATTCAGGACATGATTGGAGAAACTGGCCATTGCCAGGACTCCCACTGTCACTTGATTATAGCAGGTCACGAGGCCACTGCCGTTTCAGTCTCCGAGGAGGATTATAGGGATGAGTGACGCAGTGCAGTGACTGTGCTACAGGATTAGGGTGGTTGGAAAGGCTACTGTGGAATTTCGTAAACTTGGAAGGGATGAGTTCTAGAATGAAGGGTATATTAAGGTCGTTATGAAGGGTTTTGTTGCTGACATAATAAGGGGCATTTACTACTGTTCTCAGGACTTTTGATTGAAAGGATTGGATACGCTTGATGTTCGACTTTTTTGCTGTCCCCCATAGCTCTCTCTATTCCGTATGTCCAGATTGGTTTAAGTATAACTTTGTAGATTAGTAGTTTATTTTCTATTGAGAGATGGGATGTCCTTTGAAGTAGTCTGTATAGTTGTCCAAAGCGTCTGTTTAGTTCTTGTCTTTTTAGTCTCGTATGTGGGTTCCAGGTCAGTCGTTTATCGAGATGGAAGCCTAAATACCGTACTGTCTCGGATACAGGGAGAGGAATAGAATTAAAATAAACTAGTGGACAAGACTTGCGACAAAGGGTGAAGGTAATGTGGGAACATTTTGCTTCATTAACTTTGATCCGCCATTGGTTGCACCAATACTCAATCTCGTCAAGGTGTTTTTGAAGGTTATGGGATGCTATGTCGGGGTCTGGGTTAGATGACAAGACTGCAGTGTCATCTGCAAATGTCGCCAAGAAGGTATTGGGAGTAGAGGGGACATCAGCGGTGTATAGGTTGTAGAGGATGGGGCCCAGGACACTGCCCTGTGGAACTCCTACATTTATAGGATAGTAGTTTGAATATTCTAAACCACAGCGGACTTGGAAGAAGCGGTTTGAAAGGTAGGACTGTAGGATTAGGAAAAGGGTCTGTGGTAGATATCTTTTGAGCTTGTAGAGTAAACCTGCGTGCCAAACCCTGTCAAAAGCTTGAGCTACATCAAGAAAGGCATCAGTGCAATACTGTTTGGTTTCAAGGGCTGAGGAGATGTGATCAACAACGCGAAGGCCTTGTTGAGCAGTGGAATGCCGTTGGCGGAAACCAAACTGGTGTGTAGGAAAAAGGTTTTTGGATTCAATAATTGGAAGTAGACGTTTTAGTAGAAGTTTCTCAAATATTTTTGAGAGGATAGGGAGTAGGCTTATTGAACGGTAAGATGAGGCGTCATTGGGTGATTTACCGGGTTTGGCGAATAGGACAATAATGGAATGTTTCCAGAGGAGTGGAAAGTGCGTCGTTCGGATAATGCAATTATATATATATATAGGTTAGGAAGATTATGGCTTTAGGAGGAAGTTGTTTGAGAATTTGAGGAGTAAGGAGATCATATCCAGGGGATTTTCGGTAAGGTAAGTTTTTCAGAAGGTATTTGACCTCAGAAGGATTAATGGCTTTTGGTGGAAGAGAGAGAGGAATAGGTGAAGTGAGGAAATCTTCCACAGTTGCGCTGTGAGTATGGCTTTGATGAGAAAGGTTAGGTGTGAAAGTATGGGTAAGATGCAGAGCAAATTCATCCAACCTATCCCCATCCGAAGCCGCCCAGGACCCATCATCACGACAGATGAAATAAATTATCGGTAACTTTATCTCATTGTCGATAATCGCAGCTCAGAATTCGGGGCACGCAAACAATAGTGAATTGAACCATTCACTGGTTATAACGCATTACATTTATGAATGAGACATTGATATCGCACCAAAACTCTAGAGGTATCTCACTATGCTGATCTTTGAGTGACATTATGCCCACAGATGACTGTTCACAGACAGGCACACGACTGTAGGTTGCGTCTTTTTTTTTTCTTTTTTTTACAAATTATGAACAATAAGAATATTATACATTGGTGATGAATGGATCCTTTTTCTTCGTAACATATGTATTGTAAGGAGGGTAGAAAATACAAAAACAATTATCTTTTTGAAGTTAAAATTACATAATCAATAGACTGGACTAGGTGATGGGTTGCATGTCTGGGAACAAGTAGTGCAGACAGGAGAGGAGCCTAGTGTGCAGACGAGGCAGCATTAGCGTCACAGCAGGCAAACAGCGGCTAAGTGCTTCGGAAATCCTCTAATTCTCTGTTCTGGGACATTGGTCATGTGGAGGTTGATAAGGGTTGTTTGTGTTTTATACAAGCACCCCAATAAAGTATGCTAAGAAAATTGGGACCATTTCGTGCTTCAACAGTCTATTCCCGTACTCACTGAAAAAGTAACAATCGATTGGTAGGCTCAGTTGCGTAGCCAGTGAGCTAGATTTAAATATTATACTAAAACCCATGGCATCCTTTACTCCATTGGCGTAAAAAAAGCTTGCAATGTATTACTTCTGAGCGAGAAGCTCTACTTTAATTAATCGGAAGTTCGCCTTCCTTCTGTTTTGTATATTCCATGAATGTGATATTTTTCATATGGTCAAGAACAAATGTTTTTATTTAATCAGTTAAAACTTGGTCTAATTTTTTTATGATGTCAAGCAATAGGACAGCTATCAATCTTTTTACACTAGAAAGTGTATATATTCTTTTAATATTTCGAAAAAATAAATTTTAATTTATGATAGATAAAAATCGAATTCTTTGGAAAAAAACAAAACAAATATTTTATCTAACGTTAAAAAATTTTTGTTAGGCAACTATCCAAGATAAGTATCCTTTTTAATTTTCCCTTATCCTATTTTTATTATTTTGAGAGATATGAAAAAAAAAAAAAAAAATTGAGTTCGTTTATTTCTATTTTTGAGCAGCCATAACCATAAACATTAACATTATTAATAAATACACATTTAATTAAGTAAGCATAATGCCATTTGACTGTAATGTTATTATACTGATAAAAACAACTTTATTATGATAAAATTACAAACTGCCTCTTTGGGCAATAAGTAATTGTAAAAATGTTTTCATTCATTCATTTACCATTTTCATTCACTCGCTCATTCATACAGTATTTACACACAGCCCAAATCCACATTGTCACCTCCCTCGCATGCGAAAGAGGAAGCGGAGTCTTGGGAAGTCTACCACGCTCCTCCGTCAGCCGCGTCACCGGATACGAGCCAGAGGAGGCTGACGAAGAGCGCGAGAGCCACATACGCTCAGGACATGATTGGAGAAACTGGCCATTGCCAGGACTGTCCCTGTTACGCATTTATAGGCAGGTCACGAGGCCACTGCCGTGTTAGTCTCCGAGGATGATTATAGGGATGAGTGGTGCAGTGCAATGACTGTGCTAGGGGATTAGGGTGGTTGGATAGGTTAATGTTATTATTAATGTAGCCATTTAAGTCCTTCATTAATAAAGAAATACAATAGCTTCAACATAAATCAAATAACGTACAAAAAAAAACGTTTCTTCATTGTGAAATAATGAAAATATTAATCCGTCGATTGTGAGAATTGCAACACCCCAGTCGGCTAGTTTGAAGGTTCCTTTAAATAATGGGAGATTGCAGGAGAGAATTGAGGGCGCCTTGAGAGCAATCTGTTGAATTATCAACAGGCTTGTTTAAAAATAATAGCACCCACTTCGTTGCCACTCCCGCTGTTTCGAGAAAAAATATGTTTCTCAGTGAACTCAAGTTTATATTATCCTCCATCCTCTGCCAATAGACAATTCAGTTTCTGCATTAAACATTTCCAGTCAGAAGAAAAAAAATGTTCACTGCAACTCAGAATGCATTGCTATTTATGCATGTCACAAAACACGCAAGCATCTCCGATTTTCTTGCACATGTGTTGCTTAATGCTTTTCGACAAGTAATAGTTCACCTGAGTAGAACTTCATCGATACGACGAACTTGTTTTTAGATCGGAGATTTCTACAAAATCACCTGAAGAGTATATTTAAAAAAAAAGCAGGTTCCACACTGAGCAATTAGTATGAACATACAAAGAGTAGTTAAAGGCACGCACGACCTTCTGGCATTGTCGGTTGAGTATTAGCAAACGCCTTTTTTGGCGATGGGAGGATCTTCTTCATTTTATCCCCTTATTCTCGCTTAGGCGTCCTTGTGTGATACTATCAAGGACAGGGAGGATCCGGGAAAATGTTATCCTGAACTATCTGTCTATAGTTAAAAGCAATCTAAAATAGATTGCTCTGACAATTCGTCACGAATAATGGAGGAGAAATTATTAATTATCTATTGACAGTGCTGAAAGTAACTATTCGATCCAAGGACAAGTGGCCTCGCTATTAATATTATAATTTTTTTTTTTTATAAAGTAAACGATTTTTTACCGAAGTTATATCGATCTTGGAATAAAGTGTATATACACGAAAATAATAACGTAAAGCGAAGGAGGTGGATCCGAGGTCAGATTACTCAATTTTTTATATACGTATTGAATAACTAGTGATTTTGTTTTTCATACTTCACATTGTCAGATCTTCAAAAACAGAGAAATTAGAGGTGATTTTGAATAAAACTTTACAATTTTAGACTCAAACAGATACACAGGGCCCGTTTTCGTTTAAAAGTCTTTAATTTAAAAAGTAAAATTACTTTCACGCTTATTTTAATTCATATAAAAACACAAATTTTGTTACACCGAAATTATTGTATTGTTTAATTCCTTTCAAAATTATAGTCTGACTTTCGTGACCATGAACTCCCCTCTTTATTTAGAAACAAATCCTTACAACCTTCAACCGTTCTACTCCTATCGATTGAGGGCATGAACCTCAACAAAAATCCAGTCGAGGTGTCGACCTTAGTTAATAATAAATTGATAGTTATGAATGTTCACTAATCTACTTAGGTCAAATGATGAACTTCAATAGTTCAGTCAAGAGTATCAAACGTACCAGTACTCTCAAAAAAATACTTTATCTACTGGTGTACATTCGAAAATGTACACTAATAAAACTGGGAAAATATTTTAAGGACCAATAATTGACTAGGGACAAAATATTACAGAAGAGAGGTATGAAAATTGACTTGAGAGGATAATAGGGACAGGTTCTATGTGAAACCACAATGAAGAAAATAAAACAAAATTAATTATATCACAATAAAATATAATGTAAATAAACCGTGTTCCATGTTTCGACAATTTTTGCCAAGCTTTGATGGCAGGTAGAGTTTCTGAAAGCGCTCGGCGTTTCGGAAAATAAATTGTGGGGTTTAAACACGCATGTTTTATTTTCTTCATGGCATCACCCCACAGTTGGCATCATACAATGAAACCACAATAGGGACAAAGTGATAATCACAACCGGTAATCACAACCACTTGGCATAACATACGTATAAGAGTTATTTTCTTCTTCTTGAATGTACGTATGAAAAAGTCATTCATTCACCCTAAGAAGACAAGCGAGGAAACTTTGAGGAATAAGGGAGTGGAAGAATTGGCTAAATGAAAATCCTCGGAGTGGGAAAAGCAGACAAGCCCCTCCATTCAGAGCTAAATGAGGTTTTTAGCCTCAGTAAAATTTCTCAAGTTGTAATGAGGAAGTCATCCCAGATAATTCCGGAACGGCCTCAGAATTACTTTCCCCTAAGGCCTATCCTTAGCGAATGATCACATTTCTTTTCTTTTTTTAAACTTAAGGAAGCAGATTTTTATATTTTTGATCAAATGACATTCACACTTATTGTTTGCCAGGTTTTTTTTTTTTTTTTTTAATTTCAAAAAAAGTTATAAACATAGACGATGTCAATAAATTTCTTTACTTGGTGGCTTTTTTTATGTAACTTCACCTTGTACACTGTATTTTAAAATTAACTGGTAGGTGAATAATAGAGTATTCCACAGGAAGTGTACGGGGCTCGTTTAAGTCAAAAACATGTGTCGGGTCGTCACGAGGGGGTGCCTAGTTACCCTAGCCCTGGTGACGAAGTGAGGGTTGATTAGGATTATGACCTGGACAGTCGTTTCATGACGGTCTTACTATCTCACTCCATATTTTATAGGTATGTGCCCCGACAATGCACTATGTCTTGGAATGACCACGAATTCACACTCGGTATCTGAGGGTAGGTGAAACCTTCGGGATCCCAAAGGCGAGTGTAAACCGGAGAGAGGCAGACTGGATTTCCGTGGGAGACACTGCTAGGAAAATTGCAGGGCCACGACAACCGTTGACCGTGAGGGAGAGGTCTCTCCCAAGGAGCTGCTAGTTTTAGCGAGGCGAAGGCAGAGAATCCCACTAGGAGAGTGTGGGGTCTGACAAGGCCGGACTAAAACATAGCGAGGTTAGGAAGAGAGAGGTCCAGAGGGTTTCATAAATGAGAAGGGCAAGTTCTTGAACATCACCGCAGCCGCAAGTCATCAGTAGCTAGTCGTCTGGAGAATGAATTACAGCCCCAAACCGCGGGTCTTATATACCCAGCTGGCTTCGTAAGTAGCCAATCAGCTTCGGTTTTATTGTACCCAATGCCAGCTTAGTATGTGGTGGCCTTTGTTGTTTGACAGCCCTGGCCTGAGTCACTGATACCTGACCCGGGTAAGGGTCTCCAGCCCTGGTTTGGTTCGCTTTAGTACCTGCTGCGGGTGGCCCAGCTCCTATAACTAACTGGCTTGCAGCTGCGTCTTTATTGTTTACAACATTTACAATGATTTATGTTTTGGTAATGTTATTTACATTTGTTTAAATTACTTTACAATATATATACAATAGAGTATAGGGAGATTTATCTTATGTAGTTAGCGGTCGCTACAACATGCTCCTCGCTTTTGTATCTGATGTGTCAAAGACGTGGAAATTCATAAAGCTGTGATAAGGTTGCTGAAAATGTTTGCGACATCCTCAACATACCTTCATGCCATTTTGTTTGCCCCTACCATGGGATCCGTGCCCCAGACGCCAGGCTCTCATGGGCCTCGTACTCTGTTAGGTTTACGGGATCATGGGATATTTCGTCGACGTCGTGTGATGCGCGTATTCCAGTGCAGTCGGGTTTATAGTACCAGTCGGGGGTTCTTTTGTTCTTTTGAGTCGTTTATATTCTATTCTGTTACGTATATATGTTTTTTTCTTTTTCCACTCCACCCTGCAACAACGGTGACTTCTTGATAAGCATCCCCGATATTACGGCTTCTCAACCTGCATCGCTCCCCTGGAGATGGTGAAGTGCGCTGGTCCCTGCAGCTCCTTCCACTTCTGGAGGAATGCCCAGTAATTCTCCTTGTTGTGTACCTGCAACAAGTCTGAGTCATCCGAGCTATACTGACCAATTGAGTGAAGTATCCGTGCTCTTGCTTGCTCCAAGGCTTGACAAGTGAGCACGACATACTCTGCGGTATCTCTATGTGTGCGTCATCATTCATCTACTATCAAGTTCCAAATTTTCTACATGACATTAACCTATTAAAGGTTATTTTATCACAGTAAACCCCGGTTGTTATACTCCTGTCCGCTCACTGGTTGCCTAAAAATTTATGAACCCGAAACTTTCTTTTCATGTAAATGATACGCTTACCACAAACTCATACATCTCATTTTATGCCCATAGTTTCTTTTTGAGCTAAATTCGAACCTTAATTTTTTTCTTATGAGAAACATTTGGGGGAAAGACTCAAGTTCAATGGAAACTTTCAGTGTGAAGATCTGAAATTGGATTTAGTATCACTTAGTAGGTTTTGAGAATATTAACTACTTTGGGAAGAAATATGTATTTTTTTTTTTTTTTTTTTTTTTCTTCATAGCCCCTTTAAATTTACAGATAATTATATATAATTATAGATCCTCAGGCGAATCTATTTACAAATTATTTTGTATTTCCTGTAGCATCACTACATTATATACAGGTTTTGTTATTTTATAGAAATTATATAATGTATAAACAAGTATAATGACATAAATTATACGTGACTTGACGAAACTGACTAATAAGGTGATGGGGCTCACCTTTTTGATCAACCTTAAAACTAACTTACATACTAATTCTTATCATAATTTTTCCCCGACAGTCTGTTGCCATCGATGCGGGAGGGGTGGCGGGGTCATAGTGTTAAACACTGGATTTGTCAGGTGCTGCAACGAGTCAAAAAACTTAATGTGTCTCCGGCGGATGAACTCACCCACCGACGGCACACCAAGCAACGGGTTGCTTTAATAAATTATATATTTATATATAAACATTCCTTAAATTGATTAACCTTAAATTAATTAACCTTAAATTGAAAGATAAGATAATTGTTTTATAGAATAATTTAATTACACCTCAGGCCGTGCCCCCATTCTATTATAGGAGCACCTGCGCTTCTGGAAGCCTTAGTAACCTCCGTCACAACCTTGTTTAATTCCTTTATAACAATTCAATCTTTCAGTGTACAACATAGAACATAATTTCCTATCTCTGAAGGATAAACTTACCTTCTTCTCCATGAATTGATGTTGATAAAATTAACCATCTAGTACATCTGTAATTTTAATGGTGTAATCATTAACATCCGGCATTCTGTTAGGTAACATATCAGTGTTGGAAACACTCTAAAAAAAAGTCGTACGCAAAAAGAATTTCAAAGATCATATACTAAGTTTTGAGAGCTAATACAGAAATGAATTTTTAGTATCAGTCCTAATTTCTTCTAATTTCAAAAAATGATATAGTATTTCACAATTAATCTAACAAAGGCACAAATAAAAAGAAAAAAGGAAACAAAGCGGTCCCCGTATCTATTTGCGAATTCAAGTTCCCATTTTTTCTATTTGGTTGAGTACACATAATGTGAATATATTTTCAACCTTAATACCTTAAGATACAATATAAATCGCCTATTATGTATGTATATGTGTTCCAAGCCTAGTTCAATGCATGCTGCTTAAATATTTCAACTATTTACATTTTTTTAATTGATTTTGAGTCACCAAGATTTTTTATTTAGAAAATACGGACTAGTTTTTTTTTTAGAATTATTTGAGTAATGTTTGAAAAACACATGGCGGATACCAGGCACCGGCTCACATATATGCTGCAATTTATAAAATCTATTTTGAACTACTTTGACTATTTTGAACTATTTTGAACCGGGTACACTACTTTCGATCACCTACTCATTTTCCCTCAAGAGAACTTAGTCTAATCCATCCTCATAGGGGGAAAAATGTCTTATAGTGGAATCCGGAAATCGTAGCGGTGTCTCTGCAATTGAAATGTCAACATTTCAGTCTAAAATAAAATAAATAATGAGGGTCAAAATGGACAGGGCACTCATCATTAGCTCTATTAATGCAGGGTTTTGGGAGATGCCAGTTAAGGGTTTATTGTCGCGAAACGAGGTGGACAGTCTACCACCCAAGGGAGTGTATTTTTAGAAGTATATTGGTGTCTGGTAAACAGATCACTTCCACAGCACTGATGCCGCGGGTTTTTCTTCGTTAAGTCGACAACAGCTGTTTACCGCTTATACCCGCTAACAAATCATAAAAGGGGAAAAAAACACAATCCCTGGAGAATTAACTCGCGGATTTACACATTACGGCTTCAAGGCCTGAAAGGATGCTCATTTGGTGATAGTATTAAATTAAGTATCGTTGTTAACCGTTAACACTTTTATTGTCTTTATTTTTTTTTTGGGGGGGGGCGGGCTGAAGCCATTTTTTTATTGGGAAAATCGATATATACATAATACATCCTCCACAGGGCCCTGCCTTACAATCCACTCCAAAATCAGACTTTAAACCCGGAACCTTCCTCCAGTTTCCATCGCCTTAGTAACCTCCAACACAACCTTGTTTAATTCCTTTATAACAATTCATTATTTCAGTGTACAACATGGAAAATAGTTTCCTATCTCCAAGGAACTTCTTTTCTATAAGTGCGTGTTGTACAACGAGCAAGACAAAATTATGCAGTACATCTGTAATTTTAACTGTATATTCATCAACATCCGATATCCTGTTAGTTAATATAGTTAGCAAAAAGTATTTCAAAGATCACGTACTAAGTTTTGAGAGCTAATACAGAAAAGTTTATTTAGTAGTCGATATTTCTTCTATTTTCGAAAAATTACATCGCAGTTCACAAAAAAAATGTGAAAAAACACATGTCTGCTCTGAAATCCCGAAAAAAACGGGGCTTCTAGCATTGGGTATTCATCTGTATGGACTCTTGGTGAGTTACGTACCTATATGGAGTTAGATTTGAACTCAAGGAAGAGATTTGAGCTTGCAGAGGAAACAAAGGAATTGTTATAAAAAAAAAAAAAAAATGTAGGTAGGATATGGATGCCAAACAGTGTTTTATATATCTCAAGTCTCACTTGGCAATCAGCTATAGCATTTCTCTGAGTCCTCACAAAACTTTATATTCTCGGAATACCTTTCAGCTCATTTTTGTGATACCTTCTTTGATTTTTCTAATCCTTTGAGGGAAAATCCGAACGAAATAGCAAGTTGAAAAACACGAATGGGAATTAGGCCTTCAGGACCCCTAAGGAGGCTTAGTGCAGGTTCTAATGTGGGCAGTATCGGTGGATTTGGAGGAGACACGACACTCCCCAGAACCATGGTTTAAAAAAGGCCGAAGGACAACATTCCTTCTTTCCGCAAAAGATTTGCTCATGAATAGAAAGGCCATCTTGGATTCTTGGAAGACAGCAACGTCAGAAGTGCCAATGAGGGCGAGCCTTCACACTGTGTGGACGACCTTGCAGAATATTGCAGTGCTTAGCTACTAAACCCAGAAACTGGCTAGAGTGAACCAAATATGGCAAGACTCAATAGCTTCACTATTCAATAGTCGACAAAAAGGAGAATATCTGAACTTATCTCCGGAACCGTGAGGTAGTACCTGACCGCTCTAAAATATTACTTTTTATCCACTGCAGAAAAAAAAATGAATTGTTCATCATGAATAAGAAGTTAGAAGATCAAAATCTTTTGTAATCAGTAGTCAAATCGCACCACCGCCATCCCTTATTAAGTGGATTAGAACATGAGCTAATTCCGTGAGGATGAGAGCTGACAGGCGTCAAAACTGTGCGGTGGGAAAAAGTGAATTAAGCCGCTGAAGCAACAAAGCTAATACGTCACTGACTGTGACGTGCCTGTTAGCGTTATCTACGCAGTCACGCTATCAGTCTTATCGAATCACGGTAGTTTGACCAATGCTACTGGTATCGATCTTTTGCATATCCCGCAACAGCAACAACATTCCTGACTCAACCTCAATTTTTTTATTTTACGATTAAAATTCTACACATTTTATCCATTTTGCTTTATTGGAAATCAAAAATCGTCTTAATCTGGTTTAGGGGTGCACCATTCCGGCAAAACCTTGGAATGCGTTCCACCAGTTCAATTCCGGCTTCAGAACCGGTTCCAAATACAGTTCCGCTCCGTAACGTAGTAGTTCAGAAATCGTCAACAGAGACCGTAGATACGTGTCAGTTGAGATAATAGGTTATACTAACGGAAGTCGACTTGAAATTGTAATAATATTCAATAAACAACCTATTCTTAAATTAAAAACAAAAATAATAAAGCTATTCCAAAAAGTGGTACTCAAAAATAATCGATTTAGGTGACTTCTAATATTTTAAGTTGATTATGGATTAACTTATACTCCAAAAATATTTGATACTTGTGAAAAAGCAAAATATATTAAAAATTCTTTCGGTATTACATCCTTGTATAATCTAAGTTAATGTGGGTGGTATAATTTTTATAAGATTTGAACCCAAGTAATTTATGTCGTGAATTATTTACCTTGAAAGATATTAATTGAGAAGTATGTCAGTTAGCTAATCTATATCATATAGATATAAAACATATATTTATATAGATCAGTACCCACTTACGGATACTTATGTCCCGGTGATTTTCTTAATGTCCTACTTAAAATATTAGTTGTTAATTAAGACATTTAATTATCCTTATCTTAAAACTTTGGGGTCTTGAGGCTGACAGAAAAAAGACAGAGTAATATTTGCATTAAAAATTGAAGCGCAGGCAGCGCTTCCTGTTGGTAAAAATATATAACTGAATCGCGAAAACAGCAGTTTTTTTAGCATTACAGCTCATTCTGTTAAATGGTTAGTGAGCTAACTAGCTTAAGCAGGATTGGTCCTGGCCATCAGAAAATGTTTACTGAGTACCAGGTCTTCATGATCTTGCAGTAGGGGACTGCTCCTGTCACTCTACACTTGGGTTAATTAGTCTGCTAACCACTCTACAGAATGCGCTGCGCTGCATGAAAAGTCCTGTTTTCCGATTTAGTTCGAAGTTTTATCCAACAGGTAGCACTGCATCCCAACTCTTAACCAAACTAAGTACTCCTTTCTATTTTGTTTTATCTCTGCTCCTCTTCTTTTAATCTCAAACTGGGCGGGCCTGAGCTGTTAGAATTAAAAACCGTTAGTATCATAACATAAAGGATAACAATATCCATAAAATATGTATATATATTCCTAGTGATGAGAGATGTATTATTCCCCTGATCCTCCTGTTCGAGGAAATATCCACCAAGATTTAGAGATAAAGGCTGGTAAAATAAAACTGATTTCATAATTCATAATAATGTCATTTAAGTCTTTTCTAATAAAAAAGCAAGAGAAATAAAAAAGTAAACACGCTTACATTTTATGTGTTCAATCTGTTAAAACAAAGTTCAGTAATTGTTCATAAACACTGTTGATTTTGATTGACTTAAAAAGGGTGGCCTATTGGGGATAGTCCCAGGTGGTAAAAACTCTAGGTACACCACTGACACTCACAGGCTAGGGACCTATGCCACAACTGAAATTTATCATTTAGGTTTATTCTTTTCCTGATAGATGCCACTCTGCTAACTTTTCTTGCCGCTAATAAAGGCAGTTCTATCGACTTCACTACTATACAGTAGATGACAAGGCTGTCGTTCAGAGCAGGATATATTTTTTCGCGTCATTCCGAATCCGTTCTACGGAACAGCTCCACCTGGAACGTAGCAGGCAAAATTTGATTCATGCCTAGAACAAAATAATAGCTGGAGTATGGCTAAGAGGCTGGAATAAGTAGAAATGATTGATTTTGAAAAACATCCATTTGTAGAGTAAACACTTCAAATTTTTAGAAAATATAATACAAATAGACATTAATATGAACCAATTTCAAAATATATGCCTATATGGTTTAATTATTTTTATTATAATTTACCTTGTAGTAAGTAAAATTTGGCCCTTTTACCAGATACTCACAAGAATTACTTATCGTACGTGTTTACAAAGAGGCTTTGAAAAGTACTGTTATTTATAAATAGTTCATGTATTATTAGTTATTAATCACTTAATATAAAGAGGTTGAAACCTCTGTCTTAATCAAAATACACATATACACATTGATGAAAAAATATACAAGGCACAGAATAATAAAATTCATGAAAAAATCAATACTGATTAAATAACATAATCTGTAAACATGCAGCACTAGAAATTATTGCAATAAAACGAAAACAAAAATTAGATGCTAAACTTATTTATTGAACTGAACCAAAGCAAAGATTAGATGTAAAATTATTCTCGAATAAAAATGAATAATATATTAAATCAATCGAAAAGTTCAGGTATACTTCAAAGTTCTGAAAAACTTCTATAAAATAATGTACGAACGTAATGATGATTAGTGATATGTTTCTAGAAATGAATTATACACACCCTGCTTAACAGTGTGGCCAGGAAATTTAACCTTTAGTCTTTGTAAAATATATTATTACGTTTATGAAGAAATTAAATTTATTTTTAACTTTAAATTTATTTTATTACGTTTTATCTGATGTTTAAGGTTCTTTTAACAAAAATAATTCTGGCAAAGGTTGTATTTAATTACAACTAAACAAAAAAAACTTATATTAATTACTTGTCTATTTTTTCTTTTCTTTTTCTTCTTTCTTTAAACAAAATTAAAACTTCTTCCTGGTGCTGGTTCTCTTCCGTTCCGCTTCAAAACCAACAAAAAATAACTTAAAAATTTTTACTATGATCACTATATTCAGATACATATATCACAGGCTGATCCCAAAACTAGAGTGAGTAATGCTGTGTTCTCATCATAACAACAACTAATACTAGCCATTTTGTTTTTTCCTCCACTCTCAATTGTTTTTATTTTCGCCTTCTTGATACAAAGTTGGATTAAATCTTTATATTTAAATTATTATACACAAACTCCACAATATCTAATATCACAACTATATCAATAAATTATAGTTGGATGCATCCAAGGCTACAATAGTTTGAATGTCTCTCTACTGCTTTTTATTCCCGAAGCGATATATTCTTTTTATGTTTAAATAGTCAGCTTTAGAATAAGATGCTCATGCCTCAACAAAACTTTGCTACTCTCCCCGTAGTTCCTTTTAGCAAAAACTAGAAACTAGTAGAAATACCAAGAAGTAAGATTGTGACAATCCCTGTGGCACTTCTCTATAACACTACATAAACTTCATCCACCCTTCTAAATATTCTAAAACTGTCAAGGCTCCTCTTAGCTACTACTTTATATAAAATAACAGCAGTTCCAGCAAAAGTTTAATTAATTTTATAATTGGATATAGATTAATGCATTCTCTTTTGCATATTTTGAATAGAAGATGCCCTAGAATGGAAAACCATAGTAGTCCCTGTATCGAACCAATCTATTTAAAATTTAAAAAATATGTTTCAATACACCTCTATATGTGCTGATTATGAGTTGATTAATATAAAATAATGGAAATTATGTAAAAAACAAAAATTATGTTTTGCTTAGTCTTCAATCACAGCTCTTCCTGGATGACTAGGTTTTCATGAGAGCTGATTTACAGGCATTAGACATGGTTCACATACTAAAAAACGTTTCAAGTGAACTTAATTCATTTCGGAAGTAAGCAAAACACGCTGAGTACCCATTTCTCCTTCTAATTTATGTCCTTGGTCCACAGCAAGAAAATACACAATCCATTGGGTTTATCAACACAATCATTAATGAACAAGTTTTATCACACCACAAAAAACATGTAAAATGTCCTGTTGGTTGCATCTATTTCATCTAAATAAGCTCTTAGAAACTAGGTGGCCTTACTAATATGCACTTCCAGCAACAAAATATTACATGTACACAAATTATATGTTACCGCAACGGTCATCATTCTGTAAAGATGAATTACATTTATTATACTTTTTTTTTACAAAATAAAGGTGATACATAAATAAAAATGATAGTATCCATAAATTATAGGATTAACTAAGCTTTATATAAGATTATAAGATCAAAAACAAGACCCCTAAAAATCTTCAGAAAAATAATAAAGTTAGGACCCACAATTTTTTTAATAATGTCATTAGTTTGGGTTAAGTGGATTAAATAATTCGGAGGGCGGTTTATTTTTTTCACTAACTCTTTTAGCCCATCCTCACCTAAACCTAGGTTATTATACACCACAACCCTTTATACGTTCACTGATTCAACTTAGACAGTAGATAAATAATTATATTTTTGTTTTAACTTCGTACCACGATTTTGTAAGGAAAGGATTTTGGTTTATTAATGTAATAAAATTATCACAACAACATTTTCATGCATACTAAATTGAAAAAACTTTCGGTTTGAAACATGAAGTGTTCTAAAACTAAACATGAAGCAAAAGAGAAAGTTTGAATGTATAGCCTATCTTTTGGGAATGGGCCCTCAAGGATTAGATTTAAGTCACTGATTGATATATTTATAATTGTGGGCTTTTAAAATATAAATAATTTATTTGCTTTAATTGTTACATAAATAAAAAATTTATCATTTTGTTTAGCTAATAATTATTACAAAAATTGGTGTAGATACCACAGCTAATGATTATTAATTTATTTATTTTAGGTCAACTGAGACGTCTGGCCTTGCTGCGGACGATGGGATTGTTGGAGGCCCCCGAACACCGCAGCAAATC
Source organism: Acanthosoma haemorrhoidale (assembly GCA_930367205.1). Taxonomy (NCBI): domain Eukaryota; kingdom Metazoa; phylum Arthropoda; class Insecta; order Hemiptera; family Acanthosomatidae; genus Acanthosoma; species Acanthosoma haemorrhoidale. The sequence continues at coordinate 20,385,951 of OV884013.1, read as the reverse complement.
GCTGCACAAAAAAGACTTCAGCAGACTCAAGCCCAGGTGGATGAGGTAAGGAGTAATAGCCAGTAGGAGGCTATCATTATACTAATGATAAAACTCAGGTTGGTAAGAAATAGAATCCCACTTGATTTAAGCTAACTTAAAAAATTCTTATCGCTTCGTAAATACATAATTTATTACTACTTACTAAATAAATAGAATAGAAATAATATATAGAGTATTTATCCTTGGATTACTTTAATGGGTAAGATTAAAAGGAATCCTCCATGCTTTTTTACTATAAGCTTCATTGTTACTTCCTCTAGGAAAAACTTTGGGAACTTTCTTGGCTATCTCACTGTCGTAACACAACCATAAAACTTAGTCTTTTGGTCTCATCCATTATAAAATGGTTGTTCCCTGATATACTCTCTGTCTATTTTATATGGTATACTTTATATTTATACAAAGTATAAATATATTTATACAGTATAAATAAATTTTTACTATATTTTATATAATACCTTTTTCTGAGATTCTGCTTCTTCTTTGGCAGAAATCCAGTTCTAAATTGTTCTCTGGTAGTTTTTAACAGCCCGAATTTCAGATCCATATAGCACTCTAGCAAATGTCTGATCAACAAATTTAATATACTGTAATGCTGTTTTTAAGGTCATTGTTAATTTATCAAAAATATAATTGTCAATTAGAGATTTATATGCGTTAAGAAATAGTCTAAGATGGATAGTTAAATATATTTACATTCTTTTTTATTGATTATATAATATAAAATTTGGAACAGCTAGTGAAATTTAAATAAGTGTGGGACAGCTTGTCATAGTTGGGGGGAGTAATATTGTGATGTAGAGGTGCAGAGAGGCTATTAAAATTTCAGTTGCTAGAGAGGAGAGTTAAGACTCACATGGTGTGAGTGACTTACTATTTTAAAAGAGTGTGAATTGAAGTGTCTGTACATCCAGATGAGACCGGAAGATCAGAACCTCGAAGAAAGTAGAAGAATACTTCTCCCCTTACGGTAATTTAATCCAGGAACATTTTGTGAATTTCAAGACAATATTGTGAGTACTCAAAAAATAATTGCATTTCCTCAAAAATATAAATAATTATGGCCAAAACATAATTTCTAGATTGTAAATGTTTTTAAAAATGTGTAATGTTTGATTAAGTAAAATTATTGTTATATTGAATGAGTATTTAGTTGACAGAGTCAATCCTTAAAAATTTTAAAAAAGAGTAAATAATTAAATTGAATTTCAAATAAATGTAAATTCTTCACAAGTTTGTTTTCTATAAAACCTGGTCCATACTCAAATTTAAAGTACTGTATGTAATGAGAAAGTTACAATACACAATCATACTCTTGTATAAAATCTAAAAACAGATTATGGCGGGTCATTTTGTTTTCATATCTCTTTTCCAAAATCTGCCAAACTGAAAATATCTGATCTGATGTATGTGTAGGTCTTGTCTACATACCCAGATATTATGTACAATATCATGTCATTTAATTACTGCATAAATGTAACTAAATTTTTGAAAAAGTGCCTTGTCCATTCGTTGGTTTTTTCCCTTGAAATGTTTTTACCTCCTAGGAAACGGTTGTAAAATTTCAGCACTATCTTTGGAACTTTCCAATTCCACATTCCACGTTCTGTAAGTTAAGAGTTTTTCCAGAATATGTTGCCAAGCTGCAACAACATTAAAATTGCATCCTTGATAGTGTACGAGTTCCCTATTATTGTATTTAATTTTATCTTCTGATTTTTATAATTTTTGTACCAGTATCCAATGGATAATAGAAACTGATCGGTAAAAGAGTGACTGATAACCGAGTTTCTACAGTTTACGTTTTATTACTAGTGGAAAACAATAAATTAGCTTATAGTTTCATGAAGCGGTCACCTAGTATGTGTATACTTATCCAAAAATAATTTCTTTCAGGTGGTAGATATAATGAAAACAAATGTTGAAAAAGTTCTGGAAAGAGATCAAAAATTATCAGAATTAGATGATAGAGCAGGTAAGATACAACTCAATTCATATATCTTAAATATTGGATGGATTAAATGGTTTTTATTTTTTAAATGTTCACTACTAAGTATAATTAAAACAGGTAATAGTCCCAATCTATTTTTTTCAATTGAATGTTAATGCTTGAAATGTAACTAACTGGAAGAGACATAAAATGTTCTATTCTATTTGACGTTTAAAGTGACATCCTCTATAGTGATATCCCCTGGAGCTGAGAAATTCTCTTAAGTGTTATAAGCCTTGGCTTTCTATCTTTCTTTCAATTTCAAATAATCTGTAAGCATCTACAACATAAACATTACACGTTGCCAACCTCAACTCAGATTCACAAGCATTTTTGTGTTTCATCATGGATTTTTCATTAATAGTTATTTGTTTGAATTATTACTACTGGATTTTGCACTCTGCAATGTTCCTAATTTTGGGTAATCCTTCTAATTTTCTCTACAGTTCTTAAGGTTTAAAATTTTGCTATAGAATTCTTTAAATTTAAATTTCAGATGCCTTACAGCAAGGAGCCTCTCAATTTGAACAACAGGCTGGTAAATTGAAAAGGAAATTTTGGCTTCAAAATTTAAAGGTAGTTTTTTTTTTTTCCCACAACTCATTGACTACTTTTAATGATTGTTAGTTGGTTAATAAGTAAAGCGCAATTATTTAAATGATGTTTTATCTAATTTTATATTTATTTTTAACAAACAAACAACAGCCATTTTATTTTTCCCTAGCTTACTTATATTCTTTTCAAAATCAGACAATAAATTAGAAAGAGGTAAGGCAGCAAAAATGAGGCAATGAATAAAAGTTCAAGCTACTGGTATTTATGCCAAGTTGGTTGAATAACTTACTAGTTAAGGAAACTATCGTACATGAATATAAGCGCTAATTACCATTTTTTATTACTTTCAGATGATGATTATAATGGGAGTCATTGGTTTGGTAATATTGGCTGTCATAGTTGGTAAGTTTAACTAAGGAATGGACTCAAAAGAACAAAAGCATTTTTTTTTCATTTTTTTTTCTATTATCACTTACGTTACTAACTTGTGATGTGGGTGAATTAATGTTATGTTATGTGGCAATTTTTGCAATATGCATGTAATCATCTCTGTTTTCCTTTGAATCACTTAATCATTTTCATCTCACCGTCTCCGAAATTTTCCTATACTATATATAATAGACGAAATATGAAAAAAATAAGTAATAACAACGATTCATTTCCTTTGTTTACCAGTTTTTAAGTATCGAGAGAGCATTTGAAAACGTGTATATATTATTTTGTTGATGATAAAAAAAAGAATGTTGTTGACCAAAATGTCAGATTGGACTTACCTTCCTGGCAGATATCCCTGTTGTATATATATTAATATTTTATGTATTTAAAGAGAATAAAAGTTTAATGTTTGTTTGAATAGTTGTAAAACTAACATATATACCTGAACTTGTAAGAATGTATATTTATGAACGCTAAAATTCATACTATTATTTCATAGCAATGTATCTTCCATAAAAATGATATATAGTACAAGTATATATCAAATCAAATAGTAAATGTGTTCGTAGAAAAAAAATACATTTTTTATTACATTATGTGTAAGCAATATTTTGAGAACTAATTTACATGTTTAACAACATTAAATAATATATGTATTGTTTATTGCATAGTAAAACTGTATAACCCAGCTAAGACTGTGATTCATTTCTTTTGTAGATAAATATATTTAAATATAGAAAATATTGCTAAAATTATGAGATCAGTTTTAAAGTGCATATTACAAAACACATTTTTACACCGATAAAAATACATTGATTGCACATTTTATATCCATTACCTAACTATAAGTCACGATTTGCAGAATAAACAAAAACACTAAAACAAAAAAATAAATAAACATAAATGAAAATATGTTATTATAAATGAATTTTTCTATCAGTGATTCATTTTAACAGATTTAAAACCATTTTCACTGACCCACATTAAAACTAAAAAAAAAAAAATCATACATTCATTAAACGATTTGATAATCATGTAACAAATATCATTGATGAAAAATATGTCAACTCGTACTTTATTTTTAATTTTTTGCATCATATCATGCATACATAAAAAAGCATGCACATTATTTCAAACATACTTTAATGCATGAATTCTTATATATTCTTCAATTTAGCAAAGATCTGCATTTTCAATATGCTTCATTATACTCATAACAAGCTTCATAAGCAGCATACATTTTAACATAGCAAACAGCATACTAATTAAGCATTAGCCACTGCTAAGTTCTGTTTTAGGAACAAGTACATATAAACATATCCCATTTTTTTTATATTTATGGTCTATTTGTACATGCTTAATTTTATTTCAATTTGGGTTTTGAATGGCCGCATTTTTCAGAAACATATAATTTTAGCAATAATAGATTCATGGCATAATAGGCATATTGCATTTAGAACAGAAAAGTGGAATGAGTGCCAAAAGTGGCCTACTTTTTAAGAGGGTAAATCTATTCGGAAGAGTTGACTGTTCAGATGTTTAGCAATTATTATTATTTCTATTGCACCTTCAGTGATTATTTTTAATTAAAAAAATAATGTAAATACATTAATACTTGACATTTTTCTTGTAGTTGGTCGAAGATTCATTTTTTTATGAAAAAATTCAACAGTTTCTAAGGGCTCCTTTTATTTAAGGCAACATTTTGGGAATTTTCTCATATTCATGGCATTAATTTACTATAATTTCTAAGGCTGTACACTTTCAGTTTGTTTGATTGTGGTATCATTTAGTTGCCTGTATTTTTAGATCCTGATAACTCTAAATAAATGCGGGTTTATTTGAAATGAAATGAAAAAATAAATATCAATCTGGCACTCGAGACCATTAAGAATAAAAAAATATGTTGAAAAAATCCGGCTAATGAAAGTTCAAATTTACATTTTTACCCACAAATAAGTAAATTTATATGACTATAATTAAAAATGCAAATGTTTGGACATTTTGTGTACAGGGGAAAATTTTTAAATTTGATTGTGATCAAGAGGTAGCACTCAAACTAGTTAGTATCACTGGGGAATAAAGAATTGGAAAAAAACATGATTCAAAAATATAGAAAGAGGGGGGACAATGAGTAGTGGGAAGTATAGAAATCAAGAATGAAAAAGGAACAATCCTAGGAAGTAGAACAGTGGGCGGAATGGAATGATAAAGCTTCATAAATGAGAACCTTTATAACAGGACTGGGCTAAGAATTTGTATTTGTTACATGTACAGTGTTTTAGTGGATATCGTTTGGTACACGGAGGTTTGAAGAAAATATTTTTGTTTAATGGAAAGGAATAACTATCGTAACTCTGTATAGTGATATAAAATGTGCGAATCTCTCACAATCTTATGATTTGAGGGACTGACAGGAAAACTGCAGGCAATGTGGAAAAAAAAATGGAAATGTATAGATACAGGAAAAAATGCATAAATGACATATAAATTGCAGAAAGATGGGACGAATCCGGAAATACAAAACTTAAATAAAATACTTGAAGCTGTTTAATTTTTTAAGAAAATGATTACTTGCCATTTTACATGATACTTGCTTTTTTGAGAGTTCCATTCTTCTTTGGGTCTTGATGGGTATTTTATATCTCATTTAAATTACTATAATAGGGTGTGTGTCATCAAAGGCTTCATTTCCTCTAGCTGTAGGCTTTAAATTTATAGTCAAATTTGTGTTTGAGATATTTTGCGATATTTTTTTCTCACTAAAAAAAACAAAAACAAAATATTATTCAATTTTTACTTATACCACTTTTTTGTTGAATGTGCAATGTGCATAGTGGGCGAATTAGGCATATATTAATAAAACAATAACAACACTTAAATGTTAACTCATTATATATCTATTTTATAAAAAGGTTTTCATTTCTATTCTCCCCCCTACTTAATTTTTTGCTTATATTTGTCTTTTATGGAATGAATGCCTGTGAAATTATTATGTTAAATTAAAATTCTACTAGATCCTGTACTATATGAAGTTGTAACTGTTGCTCCATTGTTATAAATATATTTCCTTTGCTTGGTTATCTATTTCTCTTACATGTAGTTATTATTATTTATAATAAGATATAATCTTAATGTTTAAAATGGTTTCATACTAATAACAGATTTATGAAATGGCCTAGAAAATTACTCATAATATAGCTATTTATAGAAATGTAATAGCTGAACAAATAATCAGCTCAAGGGGTCATTGTATCATATCCATGTCTTCTATGAATAAATTGTTATAATGACAATATCAGTATTTTTGAATTTTCAACATTCCTCATTTTTATTAATAACTTAAAACATAATCAACTGTGTGAATGGCACAACGGAGCAGTTTTGCCGTGCTTGAAGCCAATAATAGTTCAAAGGAAGAATGAATTAAAAAGCAACGTATTTTAATCCTCAAAGTTTTCTCCTTCAGCTTAGCTGTATAACTTACTATACGGAGAAAGTAAAAAATGTGTAATTGGTCAATAACTTAAAGTACCCAGCCCGGAATGAAATTTCAGCTTTGAGTGTTAGCGCCCCTTCACTAATGTTTTTCTGGTGGGGTTATGTTTGATCAAGTCCCTATTCCTTCCGTCCCTCTTGCAAGAAAATGTGTAATTAATTTCATAATGAAGTGGGGAATGTAGTCCAGAAAATTGGATTAAGAATACCTTAAACTGACTCTGCTATCTCAGTGTCACCTGGAAATTACAATATCAACTTCCGTAAGGTTTATTTTTCCAAGTGCATTTTAAAGTAATGCTGTGAGTTTAACATTAGCTGTGAATTTAGATTTAATTGGATATATTTGTGGGATATGTACTACGTAGGTTGACCAAAGAGTGATGTTATATTTTCATCAAATTTCTTTATGGATGGCGTTTCCTTTTCTTAATATGTGTTAAATTGTTCACTTCTTACTTCCATTTTCAAAGTATATCAGGCAATAACCTGATATATTCATACATAGTATGAACATAATATTACATAAATTAGTTAGCTAAAAAGTGTTTCTTTTACCGAAGTTGATATTTCCAAAAAAAAATATCCACTAAAATTTAAAATTATGTATCGATGTTCACCCCTTTGTAAAAATCTTTCATCTGGAAAATTTTTAGTAGTGCCTTTCTGCTCTGATACAGAACACAGCTTAAATCTAAAAACTGTAAATTTTAACAAAATACAAAGAGTATTTTTTATGTTTCTGTTCTCTTATAAGAAAATTTACTTATATAATTTTCAATGCTGCAAGCAGTAATTTTGTTTTCTATTTAAAATTAATTGCGTTTTTTTTTCTGAGTGAATAAATGGTGAATTTAACGTAGGAAACTAGTGTTTGTTGTTTTAAATGCTCGATTTTGATTTGGTATATTATCTAATGAAACGTTATGATAAATTTATGGTTGAAAAATTAGATTAGACCATTTCAAGACATGAATGGGATGCCCATCTGTTGCAATGTGTTAGGATTTTTATCCGACTTATTACTTTCTCGAAGTAATTTCATCCATTGTATTTTGTTTTTTTCATGATTTGTGGTTAAATAATATCCAATTTATGCCTGTAAGTTTATTACTTACGGCAAAAGTGCCTTCAAGAATCATATCATTTGGTGTAGTGTAAATGGTGGTAGGTATTATATGACAAACCTACACTCACATAGCAAGTCTGAAAATAAACTTATTTTCATTTGTAAAAAGAGGCCTCTTATTATATGTTGGTCTTTGCATGAATTACAAGTTCATAAAGGAAAGAAAGCCTGCTCATTACAAACCTCATATGTTCCAATGTTCGGATATTCAAAGTTGTCTGTGCAAACCAGATGGATTTTATTGTCTGCACAAACTTTTATTTTCCTGACACACTTTCAGAGTTGTCATCTCAAATAATTTTTGTATCAACCTTCTCTAAAAAATAACCTTTTAGACCTCCAGATTTGCAGACTTTCTGCATTTGTTTTTATTTTAGTTCAATTCAGTATTAATAGATTCGATGTTGCTAGTCAGATCCTACAAAGACTAGAGTCTCATAGGGAAGATTTGTTTGCTATCTGAAATAAAGAATGGGTGTTTATTAACAAAATCTGGAAAAGAATCCCACCTTTAGATAAATACTAAGAGATATTTTCCCTCTAAAGTAGGTAATTTTTCTTTAAGAAAAAATGTTTAAAAATAAATGAGGCAACGATTGGGTAAAGGGTTAAGTGTGTCAGAGGCGCCTCTTATTGACGGAATGTTCATTGAAAGAGCTTCTGATGAGAATAATTAAAAATGAATTTGTGGACAAACTAGCTCATGCATTATTAAATATTACCATTGGCTATGAGCAACTTAATAGTTTACTTTATAAACAAGCATTTTATTATTAGCCAAAGAAAAAAAATATTGGCAGGACTAGAATTTGAAACCATGACCTGATCCCCAGTGGGGAGCTTTTTCCAACTGAGCCTTGTACATTTCTAATATCTTTAGCTGGTGTCACATAATCTTTGAAAAATTTCTCGTCAGCAACAATCATTCAAAAGAGACTACAGTGTCGTCCGTTTAAATTTATTGAGAGCTTGTTTGCTTTTTATTGTATTATATCTATGAAATATTTAACATATTCCAATAATATATTAATAATTACTAGTTGTGGTCTGTAATTCTGGTCATTTCACAATTTTTTTCTTTTGGCTAATAATTATAAAACCAGTAGGATTTCAGACCACAACAAGCAATTCAAAAACATTTTAAATGACTACATTGGAATAATGTTTCACAGCTTGTATAGCTGACTCACTTGTGTCTGTCTAAGCTATCTGAATTTCACTTATGCCTTATTTTAACGAGCATGAAAGCTTCATTTTTTCTTTTTTTGTTAACCTTATTGGTGTGCTATAAACTGAGATGTGAGGAAGGAGACCAGAGGTGGGTTGTCTGTTCTAGCCAAGTTCATGCCTGAAGATAAACACCAGGACCAGGTGCCGATGATCTACCAACAGCAGGCCATCCAACCTGTCCAGCAGCCAGCCCCGGTACCAGTAACAGGGACCAAGCCCAAGTAAAACGCAGCCTCCATTCATCACCTTCTTTACAGGTTTCTTTTTCTACAGAAGTTCTTTTTTGCAGTGCATCATTCAATTTTTGAGGGTGTATTCTCTAAGGAAATATCGGGGATCTTAATTCGAGTTAAAAAAATATATAATGACGCACTATCACTACAACATAAAGATATTGTGATTAAACTGCCGTGCAATAGTTTTCTTTTTCTATTTCTATACCATTCTAGATAAGGGTTTAAAAAAAATTTGTGGATAGTGAACTTATAGACTGTATTTTCAATAGACAATGCATATTATGTATATAATAGGTTAAATATTTTTATTTGCACAACATATAGTGCTGAATTTTGTTCATTCTTAGTGCTTCATTTTAAATATTTGTGTCTGGTAATAAAGGATACTTATTCATGTTCACTATACACAAATATTTATCTTACGAAAATTGAGCCTAATGCTTAGAACCGGAAGTTTCATGATAAAAAATCGAAAAAAACAAAAAAACTCGTCCTTTGGATGGCAATGCCATAATTACCCGATAACACCAAAATTCCGGTTGCTGATTTGTATATAAATCAGGCTTTTAATTTAGAAATCTTATATGAACAATTATATCATTTTGTTTTCTGAATCACTAGTTGCCTAGTGAAACATTTTCTCTTTGACTCGAATCTTTTTCCTTTAGAAATATGAAATATTTAGCACATCAAATACACATGAATTATAAATATATAAAATAATTATGTTATATATAATTATAACATTAGGATGAGATGAAAAGAAATGAGAAAATTAAAGTGAAAGTTGTAAAAACTTATATTAATAAGCGTTTAGATTTTTGCCTAATGGATTTGTAATATATTGTTTTATTTTTGCTTCTAATGTATTATAAAATGTGTAATTGTTCAGAAAGCTTACCAGAAGGAGTAGTATAACTAATAAATATAATTTAAAGTTAAACATGAATTGTTAGTTGTTTATGTTCAACATGTACGTTATTTATAGATTGAGATTTATTCTTATTGTATAAACATATGTAATAAATATGACTATAAAGAGTTTATTTTAATATTTTTTTAAAAACCTTACAAACTGTCATTTTTAATCATATATCTATGAAATAATAGAGTAAAATAGTAATTCTAAATTGTTATTTTTTCAATCTAAAAAAAACAAAAACTAAAATATCACTAAAAATAGACAAATGCAAACACAAAAAGACAAATAAAAGAAAAATTTTATGGTCAAAAAACAAAAAAAAAATTTGATTTGCTCAGGAAAAATAGTATAATGTAGTTACATTAGAACCAGTGATCAACTTTAAAATTCTGTACGGTAAGCAGAAGCAACTGTAACATTGCACAAAATGAATGAATTATATAGACAGTAGTAGGAAACTTAAACAGATCAATGTATGTAATTTGCTTGATAAAAATTTACACAAGGTAAATATGAACTGACACACAACATTTTTTTGTGTTTTTCTCCATCACCTTTATTAACTTACAATTTTTATTTATTTTAACTAACTACCTTTAAGACTTTAAACCAGTTTTCTTTACACATAGAGACCCAACAGTATTATTACTCAAATAACACAATGCTCATTATAAACTATTTTCTTATAATAAACTATTTATAAACTTATAAACCTCAACCGAAGCATGATAGAGTGTACGTCTCTCACACTGGCGATGAAGTTTCAAATATCACCCGAGAAGTCATTTCATCTTACGATTAAATTACTTTCTAGTGCCATGGGCGATGGAAAAAGGTGGCAATATGTAGATAGCCAACCCACCCAGGTAATATGGCCCTTCTAAAAGGTGCCAAAATAATAAATAGATCACATCTCCACCCTTTGAAAAGCCTATTGAATCAAAAGTTAAAAAAAAGTGACAGGAAGGATCAGGCTAGGGTGAGGATCAGCTGCCTCAACATTTTTTCACCTTCTGTGTAAATGGTCTTTTTTACATTCATAAATGTTTTTATCAATTATGAATTTTATAAAATACTTCATTTTATTTGTTAAACCATTTCAGTCACTGTAAATTCCCTTTAAAAAACTTTTAAATGGATAAAATATTAGCAAAGAAAAAAACATATTTAAATTTGCTGTACAGGGAAGGAATACATGTGATTGTCGTTCTGGGTTCCCAAAACGTTATCGTATGAAATATCTCTGAATTTCTTTTTGTCCGTGTCTTAAACTATGGAGAGAAATAGTTTCTGAGCAGTTATACTAGAAATCTGAAAAGTCAGAGAGAAATGGGCCAGTTAATAAAAGCGGGGCTGATTTTTTTTTTAACATTTCATTTCTTTTCCTATACTTCCTTATGCTCACAATTTCTCACCCAAAACATATACAGTGTTGTTTGTGCAGTTGTTGCATAATACCATTAAAATTACAGATATATTAAATCATTTTTAAAGCCAATATAGTTGAACACAAAGACAGATAAAAGACAATTTCCCCACATCTATGTTTTAAATTAGAGTCCCTCGGTTTAGGTTTGGCAAATAATAAAACGATTTTATTGGCAATACGCACTACAAAAAAAGTGGAGGAAAATAGATAACATACTTACAGTAGGGGTTGACAGCTGTTAAAATGAAAGGCACTAACACACATGATTATGATATTTATCATTTAGCATCACACGTTAAAGGGTTTTGTTAGGGCAGTGAAAACGACTTTAATGATAGCTTTAATGAGGTTTTCATAATTTTAGTCCAAAAAAGTCCCAACATATATTACATATTATTAATCAGGATGCCTGTATCTATGATTTGATACTCAATATGATAGGAAAACATTTATTTTTTAATTACTAATTACGTAATTGATTATTGACACTTAATCATTTTTCATATGCTTGCTTTCATTTTTTTCATTAAATGAAACTTCCATAAAAAATATTGTAAAAAAAAAAAGTTGAAAGAACGATGTCAGTGAATATGTTTAATAACTTTTAGTAATCATAGTTTAAATAGTAAAAACACAAGTTAAAAGACCTAGACAAACAGATATGTTGTATGAATTATGTATTAAATTATATTTAAAAAAATCTATAAACAATATGTTAGCTTAACCATGTTTACTGTTTGTAGTGTATCCCAAACAAAAATTTTCATAATTAAATAACAACTTCTAACACAGAACATAAGTTGTAATTTAATTATCAAGGCAAACTCCTTAGAGAAAAAAATGTTGTGTTGTAATTTCCGTATATTTAGGTTATCATAGAATCTATGTCACACAAATAAATGAAACAGGACTGCTCCACCCCGGTGTTATAACTAAGGCCTCTCCATCTAGGAACGCGAATGATAAATAAAGTGTAAACAAATCTCAAATTATTATGATTTTATTAGATGAATAGCATTTTCATTTATAAACGACGAAGCTATACATTTCCTGATAGTAACAGTATCAACATTGTTCCTTTTTTACTTTTTCACTTAGTTTATGTTGAAGCATTAGTATTTTTCTTTTCTGTGTTGCAACCTGAGCTTGTAAATCATTAATTTCTTTGAGGAGCATAACCGTGTCTTCTTTACCGCCTTCCTCGATTGATTCAAATTCTACTGTGAGCTGATGAACCTGCTCGTGTAGCTTAGTAATTTTGTCCTCTATTTTATCACCTTGTATTTGCGATTCCTGAAAATATAATTTTCATATAAATTTTTTTATATAATTTTATCAATACAGGATTGACTATATCTGGATGTTTATATTTTGCTTTTATACTATCTGTTAAGAAACCAGTCCAGTAAAAATATTCCTACGGAAGAACACTATTTGTTAGTAAAAGTTAATTAACAGTGCTGAGGGAGATGCAAAATAAAAAATTGCAATCTACTCTTTGCGCGAAAAATAATTGTGATTAATCATTTGTACTATATTAACACTCCCTCATTTAATAATAAAATATAAAAAATTAAACAAAGACCAGAGACTTCCCAAACCCATACTGCCGGCTTACTACGAGTTAATCAAGTTTTAATTTTCTTTCTTTTTTTTTTAAATACATGTGATTTTAATCTTGAATTCAAATTAATTTTAAGAATTCAAGTTAATTCTGTTTTAATACTTAATATATATTATTTAATATATTTTTATTCACTGTTGACAGCCTGATATATAAAAACTGTTTTTATTTAAAATGGAATAAATGAAGACCTGCCTTCGGATGAGAGGAGAGGTAATTAAAAGATTCGGAATGTTGGTAGCTGCTTCTTTACCAATCTGGCAAGAACAGTGATTGGAAGGATGTTGTGTTATTTCCCCTCAGTGTTCTCAAGCGGGTTTTGGATTACATAAGGTCTTGGAGATGCTAAGGTAAAGGATTTTCTTTGCCAATTTTGGGACAATCGCAGAATGATGATGCTTCTTAAGTCCATCACTGGATTGGGAAATTTAAATAATGCACAGGATCATTCAGGTCTTGTGATGTTTTAGGGAAACTCTAAGCTCTATGGATTTATTAAGAAGTTGGCAGAGAGGTTCCAACCAGCTGGGCCCCTAATAAATGAAGGGGATGGCAATTTGTGAACTGGGCTTAGGGGAACAGTTAGGATCAAACAACAATCAGGGCGGAGCAGAATTCAACAAGACAAAACAATTAATTGAATAGTTCAGTGACTCTAATGTATTATGGAAGAATAAATCAAGGACTTATCATCTTCAAGCCTCATTTTCTATTAAATAAAAAGGTTTATGATCAGATGACCAGTAGAAGATTGAGTATAGTGGAGCAAATTGAAATGTAAATGCAGATAGCAAGGCACATCCTCGTTTATTTCATGTTTTATTGATGGCATGTTATACTTTCAAGAAAGTGGCTTGTTATTAAAACTCCATAACTAGTACTAACACATAATATGTTATAGTTTCATTTTTATTTAGAAATGAATTCTTCTGAATAATAAATAATAGTTTCAATCCAAGATTAAAATGATTTTTATTTTTGTATTTAAAAAAAAAGTTACAATTTTTTATAATAATGAATTAAAACTTGATTCAAATGGTCAATTAATTAAATACTGTACAATTTTTCTAAATTTCCAACTTACTTACTAAATGAATCAGGAAGTATAAACCCCTAAGATTAAAGCAATATGTAGTATTTACTTATAGTTAAGGGTATGGTTTTTAATTTGGTTTACCCTTTATATTTATTCGATTCAATTTGATACATTTTTAACTATCTATATTAACATACCTCTAATCTTAGTTTTGCTGTAGCAATTTCATTATCAATTAAATGATCTTTTTCATGGAAATCAGGATCATCAGAATTTGTCATTCTTTCAATTTCTCGTAATAATCTGTTTTTGTTTTCATCCAAGTCACTCAATACCTTATCAACACGTCTCAATTCTTTTCGAGCTTGCTGTAGTTCAATCAATATATTAGTAACATACTTATACATAATAAAACTGAATATTAATAGTTTATGGTAATAATGATAGGTATAATTAATTATGTAAATAAAAAAACATCCCTGCCTAACCATTAACAATTACTAATGAACTGGCAGGGATTATTATAAACATTCACAATTTCGTGCATAAATTTATTAAAACTAATGATGTAATTTTTTTTTAACCCTCTATTATCTCTACTGTCACATAATAGGATAGTACATTTCCTCCAATAACTGTTCTATTATGGTGTTAATAGGATTAAAGAATATTTCTGTCTCCTATAGGCACAGAGCATTTTCGGCAACTTACATTGTCAAGTAAGGAAACATAAGAAGTGCATTTTATTATTTTTAATTTATTTTTAATTGTTACATTGTTTTATTTTATGATTTAAATTAATTATGAAATTCAATATAATATTTATTATGTTTACTGACAATGTAATTACGAAGTCCTATTCTAACTTCATTCAAAACCTCTGCCCGTATATGGGCAATAAAATCTTGGTAAGCCAATCGTTCTTGATTTATCACATGTATCTTTTCTTGTTCCAATAGTCTCAAGAACCTGAAGAAATTAAAATATATAAAAAATAAATTTATTACACTGCAAAGTAATAACATAACATAAAGAAAGAATAAAGCACCAAAACTGTATTGCCTGTTGATGATCTGAACACTAAAGTTCACTATACTTAAACAGTTTTAGAACCATTCCCAATTTAATTTTACTGTTAATATTATTTTCTCTGTTATAAAGAGGTAAGAAAATTCAATATTGAATATAATAAATTGATATGATACTAATATTGACAAAAATAAACTTTATTCTGGAAAAATAATGCCTTAATCCTGGCTATATTCGTAATTCTGTACAAAAAATTAAGAAACTTACATTTTTACAAGACATATAGGATAGTTTTTCTTGAGGCAATCCACATTATACTCAGATGGTCTGTCTCTTGCAGCTTCAGCTAAAATAGGGTCCATTTTCGGTTGTTTCACTGCATTTGATAGATCTAAAAATGCGATATCAGTTTTTCCTTGGTCTGATATCATACTTTCGAGATTATCAAGAGTCGCTTCTCTGTCTTCTGCCTGCACAATAAATCATATCTACTTAATAAAAATAGAACACTTAAACAAAAAATACCGCTACTACTGCTATACCGCTAACGCAAATAAATTAAACTTTTTATTTTATACATTTCATTTTCAATTTATACGAGGTATTGACATTTTATTGTTCCTGTAAATGTATTGTGGTATTCTATATATCTCATCGTGTTTTATTTATTTATATATTATATTTAAGGGACTGATTAGTAAGCTGTGTAATTATTATTGATTTTTTATTTCAACTAGCCTCGACTCTGAAGAGTCATTGGACATACAAAGTCTTAAAGAAAAGTAACTGATGGTTGTATACAAAATTAAAAAAAAAATTACAAAAACCAAAACAAATAACAAAAGTCCCTATCTGTACATCTTATCAAGCATCCGTAACTTTCAATTTTTTTTCCCCATTTTGTGCTTTGTTTTCAAAGCACTTATTTATTATGTTGTGAATACTCAGTACTTGATGTTGACGCTTATAGGCTGGGCATTCTATTAAAATGTGGTACACATTCAATATCATTTTCTTTGCTGAGGGTGCCAATAGGGTGATCCGGTTCCTACAGCAGGTCCTTCAGAAAATACCCTATCCATAATCGACACAGAATTCGATTCTTTTCACATTAAAGAATTCGATTCACGTAGGCTTTGATAAATCTTAAAAAGGTTGTCGACTTCTTTGCCCAGCTATCCTACCAATTTCCCTTTAATCCTGCCTCACCTGAGGCCACTGAACAACAAGCTCGTTTTGCATTCTTGTCCATTTGTTTTCATTTATACCACACTTTACATTGTTTTACCATCCTTTACCACCATGTAAAGGAACCCTTAAGAAGA
Organism: Acanthosoma haemorrhoidale; assembly: GCA_930367205.1. Taxonomy (NCBI): domain Eukaryota; kingdom Metazoa; phylum Arthropoda; class Insecta; order Hemiptera; family Acanthosomatidae; genus Acanthosoma; species Acanthosoma haemorrhoidale. Next base: position 20,369,471 of record OV884013.1, on the reverse strand, counting down.
TCATATAAAAGAAGAATATTTTTACAATAATTTATTTTTAACTCATTTATTTTAGTAGTTTCACTTGTTTTTTAAAAGCTATTTAATTAGCTATTGAACTAAAATAAAGTGCTTTTCTCTCAGGTAATTCATGGTAAGTAATTAATGGATATTCTGCTTAAAATTAAATTTCTTAATTTACACAGCACAGATATGAAAAACTACTCCTAAAAATAGGACTAAATAATTTTTCCTTTTAAATAATTAAAAAATATTTTTTGTTCCTTTGTCTGATTCTGTCTGTTAGAACAATCTCCAAATATGAATTATAAATAAATCGTAATGATGATATAAAAACTTTCTGAAAATTCTATTTGATCAGCTTCAGTAAGGAAATAAGTTAACCATTGATTGGAATGGTAGCAGTAGTAACGAGATCAGCAACCTTTTTCTTCTGACAGTACGTCTCCTGGATTCACATGTGGTACTTACGGGTGAGTGTAGACAGCTCTGTTGCAATCACCTGGCTCTTCTTCGTGTGGATCCGGATGACCCTGAGCCTGGTCATAGTGGTTCATCTTCATTAGGGTCTCTATCTCCTTGAATGAATGAGGCACACTGTGGCACCTACCTGGTGCCTCTTCTTCTCCCTTGGGCATCCTGGGGCATTGGGAGGGACTACACGAAGGATTAAAAACTACTGTTTTCAATTGTCATTTGGCACCAATGGGTGATGGAGCTACCATTAATGTACCAGAATCAACTATATGTGAGCAGGATAATATTCAGCCTTTTGTCATAACAGCCTCTGAGACTCCAAATCTGGAAACTGCAATGCAGGATCACTCTCTATCAGAAAATTTCCATCAGAACTTCGAAGTTCAGCAAACTCCAGAAGTTTCAAGACGTGCAGGGAGGACGAGGAACCTACCAAAGTATCTGCAGGATTACACATGGAAAACTGACAGTGGAAGAATGTGATAAAATATTAATTATACATTCATACCAATCAGAATTTAATTTAAGTATTGTTGATCGATATTGATATCAATTTTAGATAATCAATCGTAAAGGCAAATGATAACATTTAACCTTTTCACCTTGTTAACTACTCCATACAGTGTTGATTTCATTTATGTTTTATGGTTCAATCTATTAGATCTATTAGATAACACCGCTCTTGTTCGGTCAAGTTTCTCTCAATCATATGAGGATAAATGAGTAGCTACTTGAATAAAGATTTAGCAATATCTGGTTAAGAAAACCTAAATTAAGGACAAGAAGTAATAGTCTAGTACCAACACCGCTAGCATTCCCAGCTCCACTAACCTACCAGTCTTTGGTTGAGCCTGCCTATTCATTAAAATGTCCCATAATAATAAAAAATTTTGAACTTACCGCTTCCAATTTTTGCTGAATTTTTTTTTTTAGTGCAGTTAGCCATTCCTGTTTGACATAACAACCAATGTCTGATATTTCAATTTTGCCATCATGAATAATATCCATCTGCAAAAAATGGAAAATATTATTTAAATAAACTGGGCTTATTCAAATGTGTAATTATAATTAACTCATGTATACTAAAGGAATTATTATACCTGCAATTCTTCCAACATGTTTTCTATAACGGGATCGAATGTTTCTTCAGCTGTGCCATACTGTTTTCTTATTTCTTCAATCTTTTCCAGAAGCCCATAATAGTATGGAATTAGTTCTGCTCGCTCTTTTTTTGTGCTTCTTTTAGATAATATATTCTTGAGGTTTTTCATTTGCTAAAAAACATAATAATAACTTACAAATATACAAAATTACTGTGCTTCTATATAAATATAAATATTCTATTTTAGTAAACAACCAACTATTTGGCGTAATGAGTAAATATTTAAATTAAAAAAAAAAAAACATAAAAACATGTTACTTTTTAAACTAATACATAGGGTAATGTGAAATAATATGTGAAGCATTGCAAACCAAAAATTAATTTAAAATTATAAAAACAGCTTTATACAATTCAATTTTACTGTGCCATTCCGCAATCCGGCATTAATCTTTTAATTTAATAGTTAATTTGGTTCGTCCAAGTCTATTCTATTGCACTCACAACATAGAAATATTCAGTGTTTGATTACTTAATTGATTATTCGCAGAAGGGAAAATTTTATTTTGTGGCTTCCTCAAGCGATAAACCCAGCATGATCTGGCTGGGAAATGAAAGGAAATTTACACCTAAAATGAAGTTTAAAAGGTGTTAACCTATTAAACCAAATCTTATGAACTTCTTCCATCTTTTGGAGTTCACAATGACTTGTGCCAGTCGCTTCCGTTTAAGCTGATTCAAAAACCTAGTATATACAAGAGAGGATTATTAGGTTTCAAAATCAGTAATCTCCGTCAGTAATCAGTATCTTCCTATCTCAGTAACCAAACTGAGATAGGAATGTGAATTTTTTTCATAATTAAGCTTTATTAGGCTTGAAGCAGACTAGCAACAGTTGTTGAAACTATTTTGAAAAAAAATAGGTAAATTGGAAATTGCTGGTTTTGAAACTAACCCCTTCATACCCCAATTATTATTAGTAGTAAAGAACATTAATTTTTTAATGGGCTATATTTTTTTAGAATAATTTACAGGAGAACAGGACTAAGAGCCCAGTGCTTAGTAAACAAATTCTGAAAATGATTATATACTGTTTAAATTTGAACACTTAATAAAAATATTTTAATTTAAAACAAAGGCAAAGTTTCATTACCTCGTCATTTTCCTTGGTTGGGTCTAGAGTTGTGCTTTCTTTGGTTAATTTACTTGGATCGCTAAAAATTATAAAAGTAATATTTTCCAATTATTATATTAATTAGTTTTGGTACTTATTTTTCACAGTTATAATTATTAAATATATAACTTTCCACTGCTATGGTAATTTTCCATAAGCCAATTATTTTTTTTTGTAATTGAAATCAATTGAACTGCAGATATTATATTGTCTTCACTATATCATCCCAATAATACTGAAATAGTATTTTTATTTTTTTTTTTACAAAAGTTGTTGAGAATGCTCAGTTTCAATCAGTGGACTAAATATAATTTCATATCCACATTTCCACATTACCAGACTAATTTCAAATATTTTTGAAACAAACAGAGAAACAATTATCTTGTTGTTGTTGTATTTTCCAATTCAAATATTGCATGAAAATTCGTGTTTATATTTTAATTTGTTTTTTCTCTCTATTGTACAGACACATTCAGATATTATATTCAGGCAGTTGATATAAATGACATTCTAGCAAGATTACAGCAATTTTTATCACCTACGTATGTGCGAGGAAAGATAAGCATGGAAAATGGAATAATTGTCGCTACATTATAAAGAAAAAACAATGAGTATACACTAAGCTATAAGATAACTGGAGAGGCTGCTATGAGGAGATAACATAATCCCCTCAGAGGATTAGCGATACTATATATAGATGTCAAGAGATAAATAAAGTCATTCTCAGTCTAACCGCTGTCTCAGTCTGTACCTTCTTCCACCTTTTTATTGTCCGAGTTCAGTCTATCATAACTGGTGCTGAAACCCGGGACAGCCATAAGGAAGTATTAGAGCCTATAGTCCTGCCGCGAGCAGAGAGTTCGTGACCGATAAGTGTAAACGTTGACGTCTAGAAAACGGGATGGAGCTTCAGTTCGCGAAGCTGGAGGCAGATTTGGCCCATGCCATCGAGGAGAAAGAACGGCTGAACGTGCAAATGTTCAGGGAACAAGGAAGATCGCAGATGTACCTAGCCAAGCCACGAACAGAAAACTCGTCATTTATTCACAGCCTCATCAGTCAATTGGAACCCTTCACGGGAACATTGGGAGAACTCGATCGCTTCCTCAAGGGGGGTGACCAGATTAAAGCCCTGATGAACACCAGAAAGGGGCTGGGCACGATCACCGATAGGGATGATAGGGATGTGATTGACTGCGCCCACGATCTCATTGATGCGAGGGAACGAAGAGAGCTCAGACCCAGGAGGCCGGAGACGAGTTGGATCGAAGTAAGGAATGTGAGGAGAGTGAGGAGGAGCCCACCGAGACAGACCGGATTTGGCAGAAGCACAGAGAGACGGACAGGTAGAGGGCAGGACGAGAGGAAGAAGAAACAAGAGAGGAGATGCTACGAATGCAACTGACCAGGGCACGTGGCAGCTCAGTGCAGTCAGACTAAATGCTTCGAATGCGGTAGGCAAGGACATATGGCCAGAGACTGTCCTCGACGCAATGCGAGGGGCAACAGACGGGGATTCCGACCGGAACCAATGGAGGTGAATCAGCAGGAGTGGACTCCACGGAGACCGGCAGGACGAGACGGGACGCCCTACTCCAGCGGAGAATCGTCGGGAGAGGAGAGCAGTCGGTCGGAGCGCAGCACCCGGCGTCGAGAAACGAGGTAAGTGGGGGAAACTCGTGGAAGGGGGGGCCCTCGGGGGCCGAGGTAGTCAGGGGAAGGAAAGAATGAGGGTGCGATACGGAGGGGGGCAACCCGACCCGCCGGTAGTGCTTCTTGCTACCCCCGCTCTTTTTCTCCACCACCCACAAGGGGCTATTGTAGGGGGGAATTACTGGGACGTATGGATGCCCTGCCTCAGGAGTTCCTCGAGCTGCCCCCGTATGACCTCCCTCGTCGATTGCGGATACCGCCTCTCTTTTACGTACACGGGGGTCTCTGACTTCACCGGAATACGATGTTGGGTCCTTCCAGTAGTCGGTAATATCACGTGCCCTGGTCGGTTGCGTTCGTAGCATCTCCTCTCTTGTTTCTTCCTCCTCTCGTCCTGCCCTCTACCTGTCCGTCTCTCTGTGCCTCTGCCAAATCCGGTCTGTCTCGGCGGGCTCCTCCTCACTCTCCTCACATTCCTTACTTCGGTCCAACTCGTCTCCGGCCTCCTGGGTCTGAGCTCTCTTCGTTCCCTCGCATTAATGAGATCGTGGGCGCAGTCAATCACATCCCTATCATCCCTATCGGTGATCGTGCCCAGCCCCTTTCTGGTATTCATCAGGGCTTTAATCTGGCCACCCCCCTTGAGGAAGTGATCGAGTTCTCCCAATGTTCCCGTGAAGGGTTCCAATTGACTGATGAGGCTGTGAATAAATGACGAGTTTTCTGTTCGTGGCTTGGCTAGGTACATCTGCGATCTTTCTTGTTCCCTGAACATTTGCACGTTCAGCCGTTCTTTCTCCTCGATGGCATGGGCCAAATCTGCCTCCAGCTTCGCGAACTGAAGCTCCTTCCCATTTTCTAGACGTCAACGTTTACACTTATCGGTCACGAACTTGACTGGGAACACTCTGCTCGCGGCAGGACTATAGGCTCTAATACTTCCTTATGGTGTCCCGGGTTTCAGCACCAGTTATGATATACTGAACTCGGACAATAATAAGGGGGAAGAGGGTAATGACTTATACAGCGGTTAGACTAAGAATGGCTTTATTTATCTCTTGACATCTATATATAGTATCGCTAATCCTCTGAGGGGATTAACTGGGGAGACTTACCTATGTTATCTCCTCATAGCAGCCTCTCCAGTTAACTTGCGCGTTACGAAGGTCCGCATGTGGTTGTAGCTGTCAGGGAACATAACCTGTGTACAATCCGAAGTGTGAACTACCCTTTCCGGTCACCCACCGTTCATGTGGAGGAGTTACGAGTACCGTCGCCGGTGGCTCGACGGACGACGGGGGGCGGCGCTCCGCTCGACACACCATGTCGCTTGAAAGAGCGTAATTTTGTATGATCAATATGGAATTTCCTTAGTACTTAAGTTATATGTAAATAATAAAGACTGAACCCTTTAGCTTTAAGTTACAAAGGGCTGAAGGCCTTGTGGCCGGAAGCGGATATTGTTCTTGTATTTTGGTTGAACGGTAACAAGTAAGTTACCAGGGGTAGGAACTGCCCAGCTTGTGTTAATTGTATGAAGTTCAAAATTTTGTTTTGTTTTTGTTATGTATGAAGTTCAAAAGTGTAAGTCATTAACCTCTTCCCCCTTTTTATTGTCCAAGTTCAGTCTATCATACTTATAAATAAGTATACACAATGGAAAGAGTTAATAAAATAAGCGAGGATGAGTTCCATGATAAGCTCAGTATTAGGACTGTGGCTGGATAAAATCTTTTAGAGTGGCATAATTACAAAGAGAAATATGACAGGAATGGTGAAAATCAAAAGTATATGTTATTGACTTGGATATTTTTATTGGGCTGCTTACAGAAAATTGATATATTGGCTAAAATCCCAGATCTGGAGTAGGATCAAAAAAAGATCCTAGAAACACTTTATTCAGGAAAACACTTTCTCATCTAACATTATTTACTCAATAAAGCATTCATGGGTTCCTTAAGAATCTTCACTAAAACAAGAGCAAACGTTCAAGTTATGAAATGATGACTTCAAAAGGTGAGCTGTATTCTGATTCATTAATATAATTGGATGATCTAGTCATTTTCCAGTTAAGGACAGTGAAATATTTTCTTCTTTGGTTTCTTTCCCTTGTACCTCTCACTATCAGGTCAGTCTAAATTCTTCCCTGGCTTTAACCTAATCCTTCAATCAGGGAAACATCACCTCTCTCTATCCAGCTGTGTAAACAAATCCTCCCATGCATTCTAGATATTGCAAGTCACAGGGTGACAGACTGCTGTGTCTCCATAGGAGTGTAGGAGCTCTTTAAGCACCTGAAGATAATGGTTTAAGCCATCGAAAGTTTCTAGAAATAGTATAAATAGTAAAAAACTGCGGGTTGACAGAAGTTGTTTCAGTTAAATATAAGTTATTTTTTTTCTCAGGGATATAGACATCCCTGAGTACTCTTTCTAATGTCTGAAATATTTATCCTTTTTCTCAGATTAATGCAGTATTTCTACTACTCCCCTTTTTATTACCTCTTAATCTAGTATCTAGTTCTTGGTATTTTAATTCTTAGGTCCAGTTAGAAGGCTGTGGTCAGTTTTTATTTTAGCTCCAGATGCCCAAGTTGCTAACGTCAAAGTATGATAAATTGGGATAATAAACTCTAAAGTGGACAAAAAGGGGCTGACATTTTTTAATTGTGATAAGAAAAGGCTTTCAGTACAGAAACATAGAATAGTTGTGTTTCTTATTTCGATCCCAGGAACTAATGCAGCTGTAGAAATATATTTTCATAGGTAAGTTCTTCGTGATCAAATAAAAATAATTGTTTAATCACTACGAAGATGAATACTATGATAGTGATCCAAGCACACTATTAGACTATTTAATGCGTTGAATTCCAAGAGAGCATCACAAAAGATCAGGAACGGTTTGAGGAAATAATTTTTTCAGATAAATATGTAAATGATGATGTTCATAGATTATTGGGCAGTTGGGAGTCATGTGATCCAATCCAATTTATGTAAGTTATAATGGCATTAGTGAATATATCAATATTTATACTATATAATTCCCTTAATTCCTATATTTGGAAAGAAATATTTTCTGGAATACTAATAACATGGTAAAGGTAATGCTGAAACTCTATTACATTGCAGTTATATATTCCACAGGAAAATTAGCTTGTGATTTACCAGTCTTACATTATTGAATTTTGAGAGCAGAACATATGTGTTCTGTTTTAGACCTGTTTTCTAACTATTTTGTTGTTTTAAAAATCTTGTGAGCCTACACCCTTGTGAGATTTTCACCCAGATACTTCATATCCATGAACTGTTACACTCTCAATATGTTAGCCCCATGTTTCTAGCAATAATATTGTTTTATGTCGTATTTTCTTCTTTTGTGAGTTTTAATAATTAATACTAACACATAATCTCCTTTGCAATCTAGCCATGTAGAATCACCACCTCCTGTGGAAAGACCCAGATAACCAAAAGCTCCATTACCCCCTGGTAAACTTTTTGATGCAAAAAAGGTGCGCCCATCTTTAGAATACTCAGAAAAATCTTCGACTTCAATGTCATTATTATCATAACACACCTGTAATAGAAAAAAGTATTACTGTAAAAGAAATTTAATTAAATCTTGGACATAATAATTAGACCTGGCTGGTCTAGCTTTGTTAACAATACCTCAGAACGATACAAATCAATAATTATCTATTAATAAACAGTATTTTATTTGGGCTAAGTCATAAGTATTTCACACAAAGCTTTATATAAAATAAAAAGGCCAGCTAAATTTGATGTACCTCACTGTTGAGGATTTCCTTGTTAACATTATTTATTGACAATTTTGATGATGAATACGCAAATTTTTAATGACGGAATGAAGTCCTTGATTGTTTTGGTAATATTATTACAGGTACCAGCCCCTATAATAAAAAGGAGTTATATTAAAGCTAAGTATATGTTCAAACTTTATTAACAGTTTTTATGACTTTTTGTTCCAAGTTCCAACAACCATTGACCCATTCCATGCCTAATCAACGATTCATAGTACCACCTTCACATTTCAGATTTTCATGGAAATTTTACAGCTCACTCTTTTCAGTTATGTAAATGATAATGCATTTGTTTTTTTTATGTTATCGTGTTTTTTTTTTCACTTTAGCATGTATTGTAGTAGTAGTAATTAAGTAGCTTTTCGAATTAGACCTTTTGAAATTCTCTTAAAAATCTAGGGAACTTGTGTAATCCAAGATTGAAAATGGTTATGCATGCCAAAACGATGAATTCCAAAATTATATTACTCCAATAACATAAAAACAAATATAAAAATACATATATTCTCTTTTATACCATTATGGTGAATTATCTCTGAAATTTGTATCGAATTCGATAACACTAAGCTTGAATAATAAAGTTTTGATTGGTATGACATGGAATGAACTCATCATGTATTCTTAATTCGGAACAATACTCATCATGATCAGATTTCTTAAAAATTGACATGTAATTGCTTAACTAAAAATAAAAATAAAATAAATCACTGGTGCATCAATTCCAAAGAGATAAGGCCAACTAAGATTGTCATGTGGCAATGAGGTTGTACTAGGCTATTACCAGTTCTTTATTCATCCTAACCTTTATTTCAGAATTATACTAATTGTAATATTTATTACAGAATTCTCTACTTCTTTATTCAATTAACTACTTATTTTCAGAGTTGGGCATGATTCAAATAAAAATTTATTCGAATATAACTAATGAATGACTTTTTTTTTATTTTCTGTTATTTGTTAATTATTCGTTATTTAATGATTTTAATTTAATGAATTTCTTTATTGGTTATTTTATAACATTTTCCAGGAGAGAAAGAATAAATTCATTATAGCGAACAAAGGATAAATTAATAAATATATTTTATTTCCAAATAAATTGTGTTACAGTAAATAATTTGGTAACTTGTAATTAATTAAAAAAAAAAAAATTCATCACAACTATCCATACATTGATTGCAATATTTATCATAATTAAACTTTTCACTTTCAGAAGAAACCATATATTCTTCTACTTGTAAACTTGAATATAAAATTACTCAAATTATTTGTTATTCCAATAATTAGACTTCAAGTGAAAAATAACTATTCTTTCTTTGAATAATACGAATAATAAGGTCATCTAAATTATTTGTTAGTTGCGAATAACGAATAAACATTTTATTTGTAAATTGTGAATAATGAATAAATTATATTCATTTGTTATTTATTATTAGTTATTTAAAATGAGATTTGCCCAACTCAGCTTATTTTCCTCAAGATGCTAAGTGAGCCGCAACCTAACAGATCCCCACAGAAAAAATCTTTGTGAATAAAACCAGGAATCAAACCCGGATCTTCATAGTCAGGCATGCTAACCGCTAGGATGTATGGAGCTTAGTTAATATTTTACAAACAGAAATATGGTCAAATCCATGATGCCACTATTATCTTAACGCATAGAAAATCAACCAAGAGTAACTGGGACCACCACCTGCAGTTCTATTCTGTATTCAAATTGTCCAACAACACTGCTTCAAAAGAAAATTGTAGACGGGCCTAGTATCTCTTCAAACCTCTCCCATGTGATGTGATTTTATTGGTATCCCCAATCTTGTTAAGATTTAACAACTATCAATCGGGTAAGTACCATCCCAAGCTAAAATATTTGGATTTGCTGTTTAGATCTGATTGTATCGCTAACAAATTGATGTAATATTAATTGCTAACATATATTCTTGTTCACAAAAAAAACTGATAAAATATATAAATGAAAAATAACCTCTTTTATTTTAAAACATCAGTTGGTTTAAGGATACATGAGAAGTTAATTATATAGTTCCAGGTTACAACAAAGTTTTTTTGTTTTTTTTAATTTTTAGTCATTTACAAACAAATAAATTACATGACAATATTTTTTATAAAAAATACTTATGAAATAATACTTACATCTGCTGGCTCTTTTCCATCAAACACATAATATGCATTCTCGAGTGAGTTCGGAGGTGACTTAGTAAAAGGACCCTCTAACTTTCCATTACTCATGTTTAACAGTAAATTAATTAAGTATAAGTTTCTATTTCTTTTATCTTCAAGTCTCGTATATTTAACTCCTAAAAGTTTGTCTAGCCACTCCTGCGGTGAAACAAAACACAGATAAGAGTAAAATTTAATATAACTGTCAGATGCAAGAATCAGTGACTATTTTTTTTTTCTTTTATTACATCATGCATTTATTTTATTCATTTTTCAACATTTACACAAATGACATACCTGGTGGCAATAAGATATTAATCAAATGATTGCTTAAATAAAATTAATTTCTGAAGTATTTAAAAAAAAGTTCATTGCTTGTAGTGAAAAAAAAAAAATCAGAGCTTCAAATCAGTTCTGTGCTCTGGTTTGAAAAAAGTTAAAAAAAAAAAAAAAAAAATAGAACAACCATTTAATGGGCGTGTGCCTTTAAAAGAATTTATTATCTTATAACTTACAAATTAAAAGCATCATGAAAATGATAAAAACAGTATTACAATGACTGTCCGTACCATAGATAACTTTAGACCAGGTATGCAATCGCTGAGAGATTGGGTAGTGCACCCCACAACATAATTATAATGTGCTCAACAGGCGTTGAATTAAAGAAACCTTGTATTGTGTCAAGTAAATATTGTGAAAATGGTATTATTCGAAAGATGAGGAACTTCTATTGGAAAAAGACCTTAAGATGGGCTCACGCCAGGGTTTTGGGCTTACTTAGAAAACACATTAAGAGATAATTGACACTTAACAGAGGTTTTTAAAGCTATAATTTGCTATAATATTTATTATTTTTTCCCTCGCTATTAAAGACGTCTATGTCTAATGATATTCCTACAAATAAAGTTTCGGAAGCCATTAGTACAAAATTGCACATTCAATTCAAACCAGTGGCTTTCATCGTGTGAAAATGTCTTTTAAAATTCTATGTCTAGTATTGGTTTCACCAAAGTTAGTGATGTGACATTATTTTGTCATTTTTCTTTTTGTTATAATTTATGTATTTTGAATTGATGTATGCTCTAAAATTACACCATAGCTTCTGTCAAGATGGGCCACGCTTGGAATCGCGGGGTATTCAGAACAACCATTTTTTTTTTTAAATATTTTTGCAATTGCACTTTATATAAACTAATAATGTAAAAAAAATAATGTATATTATCAAATACAGCTTAATAATTGCAACAAACATCGCATAAGGCCTTTTCATTGGCATCTTGTATTGTCGGGAACATCACTGGGACGTAGGATAACAGGTAGCTAAAGTCCTCAAGCAACTTCTGCTCAGGTGAGACGTTCCGGCTCTCCTTGCATACCATTTTCAGTATTTCCTCATCTGAGGGCAAATTCTCAAAGAAAGATTTGCCTTCTTCCATTTTTTAACTTGAAGAATTTGGAAACAGTAACGAAAACGAAATTTTTTTTATCACTAAAACAGCTGTTTTTTTTTTGTTATTTTATTTTAAGTGTAAATCCATGTTGTGCGTTGTATTCCATGCAAATGTTTAGTGTGTTAACTTATTTATGCTAGCGCGGGCGTGTTTGGCTCTTAACAACGCCCACAAACATTTTCGATGCATTAATGTACACACGATAGGTTAGTTAGTTAGATCCAAGAAATCGTAGTGATTTGCACAACAAAATAGGTGTTTATGTAAAAAAAAAATAAAAAAAATATTTGCACTGAACCCTAAATTCGATGCACAACATAACTTATTACAAGTGCTGACGTGTTTTTAAGTTCATTTTTTACACCTGTTTTCACAAATTCTACGCAGTGGCTTTAACTGTCGTTTTTTAAAATATAAACAACTATATATATAGTTTTTAAATTGGTACTAGTCTGTTTTATACCCGGAGTGAACTGCTGCTTGACCTACCTGTGTTATCAACTGTCACAGTTCAAACCTAACGTCTGAAATTGTCGGAGCCCGATATAAAAACACAACAGTTACTGCATTCGCAGATGACATAGCGGTGTACAGTAGCAGCATGAGCGCCAAGGTAGCTCTAAGACAGGCTGAAGCAGCCTGTAACCAGATCAGTGAGAGATTGGGGAGACTCAATATCTCTGTAAACGCGGGTAAGACTGACTGTGTAATTTTCTCTTTTCAAAAGGGAAAAAGCCCGCTCCCTACTAGTTACATAGTAGGAACGGAGGAAAATTCACCAGCCAACGACCTAGTATATCTGGGAATTAAAATGGACAGACACCTCCATTTTAGTAACCATTTTACGAAGAAATTGAAGCAAACACGCACGAAGTCTTACCGGCTTACGCATTTATTAACCTCCCCAATCTATCACTGCGTCTCAAGCTACTGATTTACAAGAGTGCACTCAGGCCTACTCTGCTGTATGGTGCACCGCTATTTCGTTATCTGACGTATACGACAGCGCGGCGACTCCAACAATTCCAAAACGGTATCCTGATGAAAGTGGTCAGAAATACTTCATTCGAGCAGCGGAGCAATAGTGAGCTTCACGAGATTTTTGAGCTGCCTACGGTGGATGAATTCATTCAACATAGACATATCAAATTTTTCGACTCCTTGCAATACCTGACAAACCCGGTGTTTAACACGATAACCCCTGCTCCATTCCACCATCATCATATCTATGCACTCCTTCGAATGCATCTGTGTATGCAGCACGAGGAGAAAAATATAAATAGAAAAAATTATTTGTTCATTGTTAATACTTATATAAATAAACAGGTTTAGAAATAAAAAAAAAAAAAAATGTTTAAGTTAACCAACATATTTGAGTTGTGGATTATTTGCCTGAGTTGTAACAGTTTACTCTTTATGTTTGAAATGTTCGCAGCTCTTTATACATAAAATGAGAATGTACAAATAAGAGAGAAACTCTAAATAATACTTTTTAATCCATTTAGCTTCTTAATGAAATATCAGAAGTATTAAATATTTTCGAAGCACAGTTTTAACTGTTTATGGTAAGTAAACTTAAATCAGTTTTGTGATGATCTAAATTATCTATGAAAGTTTTATTATTTATTCATCAGTTTTGTATATCAGAATACATTAGTTTCATGCAAATAAATCATTTAAATGTCCATATTATGTTAGCAAATAAAGATTGAATCACTTTTTCATCGTTTAACTATGATTTTACTTACCATCCTATTTATCCAAGCAATGTATTTTTCATTTATTATGTGTTAACTCCCAAACCATCATGATATTAAAATAAGTTCACACATCCATTATTTATTCTAAAATATTTCTGAATTAAAAGTTGATTGAAGTTAATATCTAGATATACTTCCATTGATCAACAAGAAATTCCTTTGTGAGAAGAAATTGGGAAAGAGTGCTGTATATAAATAAAACTTGATATGTTAAATGTCTTTTATCTGAATGAATGTCTTATGGCAAACATGGCAAATAATCAAGCTCAGGCTGTTATCATTTGTCTTGAATTGGCTTCCCATTTTTTTTTTTTTTTTAGCAAAAAGTTAATCCACTGTATTCTGGATAGATTTCTCATAGTAATGTTTATAAGGTAAGTAAGCCAATCTACAGACGGTCACACACAGCAGTTCCTTTCATGTTGAGAAGGGCATCAAATTTCTCAGGGTCTTTAATACCAATATGCAAATCAATTTTTTATAAACTAAAATTACACAAAGTTAATATATTGACATTGAATTTGTGTTCCCAACATTAACTCAACCCACGTTTTACCTAAAGGCATGATATTTGGCATGTTAGTTCTATGCCCGGCTGGTGATGCAAAAAGAAGCAGATCCATGGTAAAGAATAAAGTGTCATAAATAATAAATTTTTTTGCAATGGAAACAATAATCTATTACCTGGCAATAAAAAAAAACTTTTCTAACTTATTGAGTAGGCTCCCAAATCAATGATCTATACATCCTGATTAATATTTAGCTAAGATCTTTGTATTTTTACTGCAATTAAAAAAAAAAAATTTATAGTAAAAGTGTCCGTTCTTCTGTTTTGCCAGTTTTCCAAGCTACCCTTGGAAGTGGTGCTAATTACATGCCATAATTAATTAACTACTTGGTTATTAAAAAAAGGTTCGTTATAATATTAAGTAGAGTGTTAAATTAAAGATCTAACCACCATGATTAATAATATATAATTTTTGTTTTTTATCTTTGAAATATAATGAAACAAACTCATTAAATTGGTCATTTAAATCTTGTTTCTAAACATATAAATTATATTTTGGATAATAATTTCATGTAAAGCCTCTCTGGTGAAAAAAATAAAAACAAACCCGTGGTAAATTATAACGTGTTATAGTTGATAATTATAAAAAAAACAATAATTAATTGATAACTATAAAACAAATTCCTTTCCTGTTGAGTAGGGTTTCAAAATAATGATCTTGTCATCCTAATTAATAATCTGTGTTTTTTATTTTTGAACTATAATTACTCAAAGTCATAAAAACCGGGCTCATAACATGAACTCAACAGGTGATTCTTTTAGAGGTATGATATTTGATATAGTAGTTCCATTTGATGCCCCAATGATGATCAAAATAAAAGTAATCATATAACAAATAGTAAGTGTTATTAATCTGGAGTGGTGTATGCATCATGAGACTATATCCTCCTCCCCTTAAAAAAAAAAAAGGTTTTGTAACCACCAATATAAGGTTTGTATTTATTTATTTATTTTAAATTAAAACTCCCAATGTCCAGTAATATAGAAGAAATTCCCATTTACCGGCATACTTTTAGAAGGAAAATTAGAATTAGAAAAAATAAATAATATGAATCTCAACCAGCAGTTAGCAGCACTTTCGAGCCAAAATTTACCTTGAGGATAATTTAGTTACTAATAAAGTGAACAATTTTTTGAAAACTGATTTTTCTTGTAAGGTTTGACGAGTATAATGATTTTTTTTTTTTATTCGATCCAATTTTCATGCTTTTCCTTAAAAAACTTAGGTCCAATTTGGCAATCATAAGACATTAGGGTGGGCAGTCTGAACCCAAAACCTTTTTGCAATTTAAAAAACAAAAATAGATCCCTCATAATCAGCAGTGGTTGACTGCCTTGTTATTAAATCCTGTTCTGTAGAGGGATAATATTTTTCTAGACAATTTTACTTGATGTCCCAGAGGTGCTAAAAATAAAAGCAACCTTATGACAACTAATTAAGATCCAATTGTTAACCAATTAATTAATAATTAAAAAATAAATATTTTCCAATAGGTTGGTTGAGTATCAAATTATAGATCTCGATGTCCTGATTAATAAAATGTATTATGGGTTCAAAACCCCTAACAAAATCCAATATTGTTGTATGCATCACACTTGACTTGCACAACTACTGTCCAAGATTACATACAAAAGAAAGACGATTGCTCTATAAAACTGTTTAAAAGGATGACCTCTCCTTTCGTAAATACGGAGAATCTTTACTGAGCTCTGACATATTTTGACATTGTTTCTTCAATTTTTGTTTCCTTAATTTTGTTTATACAGAATTTAAAAAAGAGCAATGACACTCGTAATCAATGTAAGCACTTATTAGTTAATAAAAATAAAATCTAAACAAAACATGCCTATGCGGATCGCCTAATTATAAATCAGCAATGAATGCTTAGAAAATTTAATTCAAGAATTATTTAAATTACTATTTGTGAATTTGATAAATAGAACCTAAAGTCATATTTAAACAATTGTAATTTAAAGCTAAAAACAAAATAATTTTATAAATTTTTTTCTTTAACATTAACTTAAACAAAATAATAATCAAAATTTTGTACAAGTCCTAATAAGCTTATTAGTTGGTATAAATTAGAAACAATGTTGCTGCATAGCAGATTTGAATTTCAGATGGCGATAAATTTTAATAACAAAAGCATATCTATGAAAGATCAAAACAAATAGTTATTTATCTTGTCAAATAGTGTAATATTTATATTGTTATGTATATATAATATGTTAGTTATATATATATGATTTAATGTATAAATATGTATTAAATTACACATTTACTACATAATAACCACAAAATAATGAGTTCTCATTTCTTATAGTATTTGTGTTAAATGTTTGTTTACTTTATTTATTTGTTTTATGTATGTATATGATCTAAGATCTATTATGTGATTTTTTAAATTATTATCGTATGTAATTATAATTTTTTAAATATTTCAAAATTCAATGCTATTTAGGCGATGAAATATTTCCTAAAATAAAATTTTACTCTTGATTAATAAAATAAATAAAAAATGTCTTGGTTTTAAATATAATGTGCATTTACAGAACATGATATTATTATTCCTATTAGAGCAATGAAAACATTGCCTATTCTATTATGAAACATCTTTATCTGCATGTTTGGAATCAGTTTTCTGTGATCAGTTTGATCAGCAACACTGCACACTATCCAACACCTAATTACCAATTTGAAAGATGTTTAAGAGGATATCTTACATATGTGGTAAATATGTATTTAATACAGTATATTAGTATGTGTACATTTTTTTGATAAAATAATACTACCATTAAATTTCACAAGTTTTATTTTGAATTTATTTAAGAATTAAGTTAATCTGAATTTAGGCAATGATTGATTAAAGCATTGAGATCATAAAAAAGTATCTTTAGGATTTTTTTTTTAATAGACATAATGTACATAAAAATTATTCGATAATAAATCAATGGTTACAGTTGCTAAGAATGTTTTGAGATATAAATATTTATTGATACATGAAAATTGCTTATTTATGAAGTGATAAATAAATACTAATAACATAAAAACAAAATGTAGATACATCATCAGTCACGAGTAAAATTTAAATAGACATTTTTATAGTTCATTGATTTGCCCTATCTTCCATTTTATGACAAAATCATCAATTATATAATATTTTTTATTTATAGAAACTGTTATATAATTTACAAAATATGAAATTAATTTGACATTGAAAATTTATTCATACAAATTATATGCATTAGATTTTTTTTTTTTTTTTAGTCAAAAGGTGGTACTCCAAAGAAACACCTCTCAAAACACCTTTGTATGACTTTCATGTATCCCATGGAGGTAAAATGGTGGATTTTGCAGGATATCTGCTACCTATTCAATATACAATGGTAATTGTGCAGAATTTAAATCATTTTTTGATACTTGGTTATAATTAAGAAAAAAATAATCTAAGTTAACTGGAGTATATAGCAGATTATATATTACTATAAATTTATTATCGTAGTTTCTGTAATATATTATCTTTTCATATGAATTTTAAGATTCCTTGCTACCTAACCATCCTGTTTAGCGCATTTTATACAAGATAGTAAATTTCATTTATTTTATAAAGTATATTATTTTTAAAAGAGCAATTTTTTGTTTGATTAAGAACCAAAGAAAAAATATCCTGGCAGGATCAGGACTTGGAACCTAGGACCTTCCCAATATCCAGTCAAGGGCTCCATTTGAGCCTAGTGATTCCTCTATGGCTAAGCTCTTGCAGTGGCTGAAAGCCTCATATACGGTGGGCACAAAGCCGACAGCAGGGGCACAATCAGTTTTCCTTAAATTAATTTTTCCGCTTGCTAGTTTGCCAATTTTAAGCCATACTATTGAAGTATAAGAAATATTTCAATCAATTATTTTTAAATGACCAATTTTTTTGTGGTGTAGGTCCCAGAATATTTTTAATCATTGTTAATTAGTAATAATTATAAATAATATAATTGAAATTGGAGCAATAATTATATATTCATACATGAGGGATTTTATGATGACACACCTTCCTTTCAGTGAATTCGAAAGTTTTAATGTAATTTGATCAAAGTTTCTCAACAATTTTTAAAGTTTTGCTGCTAATCATGGAAACCGGATCATGTTACTCTTCTAATTCAAATGATATTATTTTTCACTGATAGTGTTATCTTTATTTGAAATGATCAGGGCACTTCTCAAAGTTACCGTTAGATTCTTATTCTTCCTCAATGCAGTGTTGAGGTTATTAATATAGCCACTTTTTGTTTGCCTCTCCTCACATCTGACCAAATTGAGAAACAAAGTAAGAAAGCAACTTCACTTCGCTTATAAATGGTACATAAATTGTTTATGTAACTTTTATTGTCCCTGAGTAATAAACATTTTATCTCATTAACCCATAATACCCTCCAGCTACAACTAATTTCCAGAGAAGTTCTGACTTAGTAGTAGGAATTTTTTAAATCAATATGATGATTGCCTGACCTGGAAGTATTGGAATAACGCAACATTTAAGTTGAGTGAACTATTTTTTTTTACTAAAAAATTGTCACATAGTATGATTGTAGCAAAGTTTTTACCTAAAGATGAGCTAATCATCACAAACAAACATCACAAGCAATTAATGAATAAAATATACAAAGGATATTTTGAACAAATTTTTTTTTAAACATTAACTTTTACATCATTCATCATAGCATATATACAACTTTTTCACTTTTTTGGACATCTGCAACTTCAAATATACCTTCCTGCCTCACTCGGGGAGGAGGGTATGATAACAATCAGAATCTGACAGAAATAAAATAAAAAAATTAAGTTTTATAAACAAATGCATATATTTTAGGGTATACCTGAGTCACATAAGCATACACGGTCCAAAGCCTCTCTCTTTGATGTCTCACATATGCTTCAGACTACGATCACGGGAAAAGACAGAGTACGTCTCATTGAAAGCATTGCTACTGCTGATGTTGAAGGTACAACTTATTATTTATCAAATTCACTAGTACCTAATTTTTTCCTTGCGCCAAATAAAGTGATGTAATTCTCAGTAAAAAAAAAAAAAAAAAAAAACAGATGTAAGGAAACCAGTTGTGAAAAAGGTATGTAACATTAAGAGATAACTAGCATGAGGAAGATGTCAAACTTCTTAATAAATAATTAAATACTAAATTAAGAGAGGCTGAGTAAAATTTAAAATGTTCAAACTAACGCATTTAGATTAGATTAGATTTAGATATGGTGGGTTTGGCCAAACTATCCAATATTCAAAAATACCAGTCAATCAAAAAATTCTTTGAAAAATTTTCCTGTTTCGAGCTACATTCTTTATTCAAACTTAAGAATCCCATTTCTCACTTCTGTAAAAAAAAAAAAAAACAGTTTCTGATAATTAATGTCACATGAATCCTCCCCATATTTATTTACGTTTGCTTGGCCTACATGGGAATCTTCATACAATAAGACTATTTTCACTGCACCCATCTTCAAGCTTGAGTTTACTACCTGACTCTTAAAATTAGTGAGCGTACATGAAAAATATATGACCCGTGGTTCACGATTCATGAATGTTTAAACACTATTCGTTGCGTTGTATCTACCATTAATATTTATAATATAAATAATATCAATAATTAAATATAAATATTTTATTTTATTAAACTCAAAATAAGAAAAGTAATCATGTATGAGACAAAGAGGATTGGACAACCAAAGAGGTCAAGAGTCAAGAAGGCAGCGGAAAGGTAGTACGAGAGAACAATGCTCAGTCAGGACTCTTTCACTGACGGCCCGACTGAGAAGACCCGGAAGACCAGATCATGATCACCACTTTCACTCGGCACGACAACAAAGGAAGAACGCACCAAAGGACACAGCATAAAAGAAACACTGGCCAGCTACATAGTAATTAAGTTACAATTTTAAGTTAGTTTTAATAATGTTATTTTATTACGTATGTAGTTTAAATGTATATTCAATCTTTAAATCAATTTGTGTAAATAAACAATTATTCCTTTTGCCAGAATTATCCTATTTTTATTAACAGAACCTTAAGATAAAGTAAAAGTTAAATATAAAGATTAAAAATAAAATATAAATTATATAAAAAAATATATGATAAATAAATATTTTAATAATATATTGTTGTGATATTGTATAACAATAATATTTGTCATAAATAATATCAATGATTAAAGTCAAATATTTTATTATTGTATTTGTTAACTTTAAAATAAGAAAAGTTAAAATATATGAGACAACTGGCATTGGAAGAAAGAAGGATGAAAAAATCAAGAAGGCAAGGCAAAAGACGAGTGTAAAAAGGACAAGAGAGCAGGAGGCAGGTCTTGTTATTTTTGATCATCCCATGAGACAAGGTGAGTCTTGTTCTTTTTGATCATCCCATGAGACAAGCATATGGAAGAACAGTAGATGGAAGAAGATTTTTTATAAAAGAAGAAGGATTGAGATGATAGCAGTGGACGTTTACCGATCGCGTGGAACAACAAAAAACGAAGCAACAAAGGAAGAATTCTCGGAAGAACAAAGAAACCAGATGAAACAAACAAAAAAGGACGCACAATTTAGTAAATTGGCCTGTCGCGAGTAATATTAAGGTAAAATAAAAATTTAGTTAATAAACCATTCTAATTTGTCACAGATATAGAAGCTTGTATAAATAAATTAATGAAAAGTTTTGTAATTAAACAATTTTCCTTTTGTCAGAATTCTTTTTTATATTAACAGAACCTATAAAACCTCAGATTAATTTAAATATAAACAATATAGATAAAAAACCTAACTATATATATATATATATATATATATATATATATATATATATGTTATTATGTTCTGTTACTTTAAATATTTTTATTTACTATTTATTAGGTTCTATTAACAAAAATAATTTCTGGCAAAAAGATGAATTTAATTTTACAAACATAACAAAAAAAATAAACTTATATTAATTATATAAATACTTGTGTATTAATTCTATTCCTTTTCTTCTTCAATGGTCTTCTTTTTATTCAAATTTATCATTCTTCTCTTCGTGCTATTTCTCTTCCGTTCCATTTCAGGTCAATAACCACTAACCAACAAAGTTTATAAGTTTTTCTTACTCACAATCTCATAATACTTCTCTATAATTCTTACTCACAAGCTAATAATATGTATTACGGGCTTTTTATTTCATCACTGAATTCAGATACATATATCAGGCTGATTCCAAAAACTAGAGTGAATATAATACTCTGTGAGTTTTCTCAGAACCACAACAACAACTAATTATAACTGGCTAAAAAACTAGAGAGTAATTCTGTGTGTGTTTCTATCATCACAACCACCAGTATACTACCTTTTGTTTTTTCCTCTACTCTCAATTGTTTTTGTTTGCCTTCTTGATTCAAGGTTGGATTAAATATTATATAAAAACTCCACAATCTCTAACAATATATGTAAGTTTCGAATTCAGAAACTTAAAAGGAGAAGGAGGTTCTCAGGGTATAAATCGAACACTTGCAGATGCAGTTTAGAACTGTAATATTAAACATATGTACACATTAGCTAGCGCTACAAATATAACAATAAACCAATAAAACTTATAACTAACCTGAATCAATACAATTGTCGATACTGAGAGTTGACCATTGTCTTAACAAGTGTACCCATATCAGGATCAGGAGGTTACAACTAAGCGTCCTTTGATAGTAGCGCTCTCTGTCGGGACATCTCGCATATGTGCCGAAGTTTGGCGGTTACGTTCAAACTTACATCCCCCCTTTTTGAGACAGAGGGTAATAAAGCCCTTTGGAATAAGGCACGAGCTTACTAGCATGAAATAAGTTTGACTCCTTTTTACGAAATCTACTATCTATTAAAAATATTACCTCTGAGATTTTCTGTTTTATTTTGAAAGGTCCTACTCTGATCGCATCTAATTTATCTCTATTCAATTTGTTACTGTTTTGTACATATACAAGGTCTCCAACTTCGTATTCAAACTTTTTAACATTTTTATCATAATACTTTTTATTTTGGTTATGTGTCTTTTCTGAGTTTTTATAAGCTATTTCCCTATTATTTTCTAAATTTGTAATTTTATTTTCATTTAGTTCATCAGGTACAAATGATGCATCTATTCCAGTTAATAAGTAATTGGGGGTAAACCCAGTAGAACTATGTATCGTGTTATTGTATTCCTCGATACACTTTTCTGCTACTATTGGCCACGATTTATCTCTATTTTCATGAATTTTGCACCTTATTCTGTTAACTAGTGTTTGATTTGTCCTTTCATTTAATCCATTAGAAAATGCACAATCTACTGCTGTAAAAATTAATGTTATCTTTTGTTTATTTACATATTGTTTAAATTGTGCTGAATTTATACCAGGATATTGATCTGTTAATAATGTTTTTATATTTCCAGCTTTTTCTACTTTCTTGATTAGATTAATAAAATCTTTTGCTATTTGTGTTTTCGAGGTGCTGATATATGCGTACCTTGTGAAATGATCTACTACCAAGTGTAGATATTTTATTGTACTTTTATTCCCTTTAAATCCTCCTATTGTATCTAAAGATATTATATCTAGTGGTTCTTTTGCTGGACCAAGTTGAGACAAGGGAGCCTTAAAGCAACCTATTCTTGACTTATTTTTGATACATGTTTCACAAGATCTGCAAATCAATCTTATATTTTTATACATATTTTTAAAATAAAATTTTTTTCCTATTGTTAAAATTAATTGTTTCATTCCTATATGACCTTGATCTTTATGTACACTTTCAATAAGTGAAATACCAAATTCTTCTGTTATCCATATTTTCTCACTCTTATTCAGTATTTTGTAAATTATATTATCTTTAATTATGCATTTGTCATCCAATTTTATTAGCTTTTGATTTTCTTTTAAATCTTCCAGTTTTAATAAATTTGATGTTTTAATCGCAGAGTTATCATCTGTTTCTTCATTTGATTCTAAAACTGGATTTCTGGATAGACAATCTGCCTCCAAATTTTCTTTACCTGGATTATATACAATCTCAAAGTCAAATTGTGAGATATAGTTTAAAATTTGTAGTAGTTCTGGATCATTACTTTTCTTCACATTAAAATTTTCTAATGGTCTGTGGTCTGTAAATACCACAAATTTTTTTCCTATCAGATAATATTGCCAGTAAAGTATAGCTTCTTTAATAGCTAAACATTCTATAAATATTGCTTTTTTTGTTTTCTGAGCGTTTGTCAATTTTTTTGAAAAGAAAAATACTGACTTTAGAGATTTGTCTTCTTGTGGTTGTTTTAGAATTGCTCCAACTCCTTCAATACTTGCATCAGTGAATATGTATGTTGGAGATTCTGGATCAAATATTGCTAGCGCAGGCGCTGAGCATAAGTATTTTTTTGTTGTCTCGAAACAATCTTTACATTGTTTTGACCAGTGAAAATCTACATTTTTTCTTAATAAATTTCTTAAGGGATCTAGCAAAATAGTATGTTTTGGTATATACTCCAAATAGAAGTTTATTTTTCCTAAAAATTGTCTAACCTGTTTCTTTGTTTGAGGTACAGGAAACTTTTTAATTGCTGTGAGATTGTCATTCATTGGTTTTATATAATTATTTCCTATTTCATGGCCCAGATAAGTTATCTTGTTTTGTGCAAACTGACACTTTGATTCATTTAATTTAAATCCTTGTTTCTGTAGTGCTTTTAACACTAATTCTACATGTTTTACATGGTCCTCATAATTCTTCGAATGAATCAATACATCATCTATGTAGTTTACAGCAAACTTATCTAGGTTATTTCTTCTTATCACACTTGACAAGACTCTTTGAAATATAGCCGGAGCAGACTTCAAACCATATGGCAAGCAATTCCATTGCCAATGACCATGATGGGTTACGAAAGCCAATTTATATTTATCCTTTTCACGCACTGGTATCGACCAAAACGCCGAATTTACATCCAATTTTGAAAAAAATTTACAGTTTCTGGTGCGTACTGTCAGATCATCAATCCTAGGAAACGGTTGACTTTCTGGCACAATTATTTTATTTAGTTCCTTAAAGTCAATACAAAAGCGTGATCTTTTTCCTTCTTCATTCTTAAATACCATCGTGACAGGAGCTGCATAGGGACTGCTTGATTCTTCAATTAAACCAGCTTTTAATAATTCATCCACTTGCATTTCAATTTCAATTTTGTCTTGAAATGAGCACCTGTATGGTTTCTTTGAAATATATCTATTTTGTATTAATTTTACTGTTGCTTCATAACCTTTTATTTTTCCTATGTCGAATTTTGACTTAGCAAAAATGTCCTTATTTTTTTGTATAGTATTTTCTATCTTGTTTATATCTGATATTTCAGTCTTATTAATTTGCCGATCTTTTTGTTTTGTTATCTCTTTTTGAGTTATTATTAAGTTTTCATCTTGACATAGTTTGAATTTTTTTATTAAATCTAATCCTAATAGAAAATCATCTTTAAAATTAATACTTTTCACAATAAAAAACTGAAAATTTTCTTCAATATTACCGATTTTAATTCTTAATACAACCGTACCCTCTGTTTTTGCTACTCCTGTTACCCCTTTTATATTATCTCTCCCACCTATTATTTTTTTAATATCTTTATTATTATTTAAAAATTCATAATTTATCAAAGAAATATTAGATCCAGAGTCATAAAGACCAATAGCTGGATTTCGATTAGCGAGAAATTTTATTTTAATAAGTGGGAGGACTACTCGTTTTTTTGCCCCTTCAGAGCTTGCTATCATATCTTGAACTTCTCCATTATTTGTAACCTTAATATTCTCATTTTTTATTTTTTTCAATTGTTTATCTTTTAAACGACACAAACTCTCTAAATGAAATCTATTTTGAAAACCTAATTTTTCACATATTGTACATGGTTTTTTCTCGCTTGAACATTTTTGTGTTTCTTTCTCTTTTTTTCTTTCATTTAACTTACCAAATTGTTTTAATTTTGCCATTAAATTTTCCATACTTACAATTGACTTTCTTTCTAATTTATTTTGTATAAAATTTGGTAAGTTAATTACAATCAGATTAATTTGAGTATTTAGTGAGATACTTTCATCTATTTCTAACAATAAACTTCTTTTCTTTAACGCATATTCTAACAGGGAACCATTTAAATATTTAAAATTATATGCATATGTTATATCGGTCCAGGACTGTGCAGAGAAGGTCTCAATAAAGGAATTATTCCAAGCTTCCCAATTAAACATTGAGTTCTGTTTCCAGAATATATTATACCAATCTAATGCAGACTTTTCTAAGAATAATCTTAGAGCTTCTGCATATTTGTCTTGAGTAATCCCCACTCTAGCACACTCCTGAACGAATAAATTTAGCCATACATTAGCATTTAAATTTTCACCATTAAATTTTTCTATAACCATATCTTTAACCCGAGAACACATATGTTTTTCTACGGTACCTGTTATAGCATTGTTTATGTTAGGTATAACCTCTTCTAAATATTCATCATAAAATGTAACATTACCTTCTACATCCAAATAAATGTTGCTGAGCTCTACAGTCATTGTTATCACTATTTTTCGAAATTTGTTTCGAATTCTCAAACTCTTCACCACATTCTTCACTACTGCAGTATCGAAGAGTTGTTTGTGCTGAGTGCTAGACTGTTTATCTTTTGGAAATACAAAAATTTCCGGTTGGCCAACCAGCTGAATCGTCATAACTTTCCGTGGTTCTGGAATCTTCACCAGCTTCTGAGATGAAATGAAATTTCGCCTTTGTCTCCATTGTATTGATTTGTAAGTTTCGAATTCAGAAACTTAAAAGGAGAAGGAGGTTCTCAGGGTATAAATCGAACACTTGCAGATGCAGTTTAGAACTGTAATATTAAACATATGTACACATTAGCTAGCGCTACAAATATAACAATAAACCAATAAAACTTATAACTAACCTGAATCAATACAATTGTCGATACTGAGAGTTGACCATTGTCTTAACAAGTGTACCCATATCAGGATCAGGAGGTTACAACTAAGCGTCCTTTGATAGTAGCGCTCTCTGTCGGGACATCTCGCATATGTGCCGAAGTTTGGCGGTTACGTTCAAACTTACATATATATAATTACATGAACCCCTCTTGTCTTCCCTTATTTTATTTTTATATTTTTTAACTTTTGTTAATTACTTTACTAATAATCTTGGTATCGTTTGTCTAGGAATATTTCCCATGAGCGAAGAGTTGATTTAAATTTACTTTTAGTTAGGGTTAATTATTAGACAAGAGGATGCAGTAATAATATACAATAATAAATAGGAAATTGAGGAAAGCTTTATTAAGAACTGCATTAATTATTACTATTTATTGTATACTTGTAAATTAGAAATTGACTTGAATGAATGATTTAAAATAGATTGCAGTATATAAGACTAAATTAATATTATGAATGAAAATCATATTACAAAAAAAAATTCATCAATCTGACTAGTTCAAATCACAAATTGAAAACCCTCATATAATTGTCATTTAATGTAATTGATTATGTTTAATATTCTTGAGAATGAAATTGTACACTTATTCATTTAAGAAGTCTTGAACTGTGGAGTTTGTATCTCTTGAAAAGCATCCTCTGAGCTTGGAGATGGAGTGTAGAAAGAAGAATGTTTGGTGCGGCTGAGAGACCACAACTGAAGACCAAGCTCCTCCGGTGTTCTCAAATTTCATTAGTGGTTTTTTCTCCCTCCATATGGTGGGGTTGAAAAATAGTTAAATTGGCTAACAAGCTGCTGTCATCTGATGTGAGAATTGGACATAGTATCAACCTACTTAATACTGATGTCATTCTTCCAGTACCTGCAATCGACTCATGTAGCAATATAATATAATAAATAGTGCTGAGAATTATTCGATATACATTGTAAATATATGATAATTTAAAATTATTTTTCAAAGTTATTGTGCAGAAATTAAGATGCAGCAATAAAATAGAGGAAATTAGAATGATAATACTATATTATAACAAGTAGTAAAAGAAATAAATATTATTATTTCATTACTTATATTATGAACTTCTCTGATATAAGTTATGTTATTGTTTTTAGGTCTGAAAGTTGGAAGTGGTTGCTTAAGTCTTTTTACAGACTACAAAAGAGGGGGTATTTTGGATGATTTAATTATAACTAAATATCCTGATTCCCTTTTCATTGTTTCAAATGCGTCTCGGAGAGACACAGATATGCATCTCATGCTAAAAGCTCAGGTAAAAATGATAGATTTTTATGTGAAATAAATTAATATCTAATGTGATATTGGGATAAAGCAGAGTAGCGTTCTAAAAGCTGATTTGGTTCTGAAGATGCTTACATGATTTGGTGCTTACATTATTTCATTTTGTTCTATAATTATAACCTCCTTATTTAAAATTTATTTTTTTTATATGTTTTTCACAACCATTCTTGAAAGGTTCGACTTTCTGTTACTTGTAGAGCCACTCTTGGTAATTTTATCCTCTTTTTACTTCTATGTTTTCCCTACTCAATTTTATTGGCTGTTCTAATGTCCTAACAGTTTACTCAATGTTCCAATTTCATTGCTTACATCATTTTGTCAATTTTTCATTATTTGTATCTAGTTTTTCATTATTTTTCTCAAACATTTTTTGGATTGCTAAAAGCATTTGGTTGTTACTTATTGTCTCAGGATATTTATTTTAAACTTAAATTAAATTGTCATTTCACTCAATTGTCAAAAATCATGTTCACAGTTTTCTTTTTGCAACCCACGTTTGAACAAGAGGCTATAAATATTTTTGCATAGAAGTTTCACTAACAAGACTAAAAATAATATCAACTCCATGAAAATAATTGGAAACCAATAAGCCAATTATTAATCAATCACAAAAAGTGATACATTTATTTATTCATTTTTTTAGACTGGCTCATTCAAATTATGTATTTCATTGTTATCTGATGTAAAAATATTAATTTTTAGGAAAATATTTCTTCTTTGGGAGGCGATGTGAGAATACAATTTGAAGAAAATCTTGCCCTGATAGCATTGCAAGGGCCAAAAGCTGCAGAAGCTCTATCTAGCTTAACTAACATGCCTCTCTCAAAATTATATTTTATGCAATCAACTGAAATGGAACTTGGCGGAAAGAAGTGCCGAGTGTCAAGGTCAGGGTATACTGGAGAAGATGGTTTCGAAATTTCACTCGATTCATCAGATGTTGCGACATTAGCTGAGGCACTTATTTCACTTCCTGACGTTGAACTAGCCGGTCTTGGAGCTCGTGATTCTTTGAGGTGATCCAATCATTAATAATTGTACTTAATTGTTATTTTTGATAAGTGACCTGACCCTTATTATTTTTTAATAATTTACAATATGAATTTTAAAATTAGCAACTTTTGTTAATATCCTTCATACTAATGTATTAATTTGATGGCAGGCTCGAAGCTGGGCTTTGCTTGTATGGGAACGACATTGATATCAATACTACACCAGCAGCTGCGGGGCTTATGTGGACTATCGGTGAGTAATTGTTTGTAATAAATATTCCCTTGTAACAACAACACAGAAATATGTCATAAGTACTATTTCACTGTAAAATTACCAGACACACCAAGACAAATGTTAGTATGAATGATAATATTAGAATAATAGATGGCCAATGAGAAAAAATAGTGACGGGAACATCATTTCAACCAGGTCATTGTTTTGATTATCGTTCCAACTGAAACCCTGTCATATACCAGCCATGGAACAGTCTATTCTCTTAGTGGGTCTCATTAATTCTCTGAAAACCTGAAAAATTTCTGTATTTTTAAAACTTATTATGATCTAATCATCATATAATTGATTTTTAGGATTTTCGTTGTAGCGTGTAAACCAATAACTCATAATTATTAAATTGTATACCAGTGGGATTACATCCTTAAAGAATAATTATTAAAATAATCCAAAAATGTGGCACTTGAGCTATTCAATTTAGAAGCTGAGTTTAATCAATGATCATTCTAAAGTGTTTGGAGTCAAAAGATAGTTATTGTAAAGGGATTTTAAAAATTATTTTCAATAATTATATTTAATTTTTTTTTTGTTAAATTTATTAGTATACAATCAAAATAAGTTACATTTACAATTTTTTTACCCATAAATTAAGCATTAAACTAAAAAGGGATATTTATAAGTGCATTTGAAGAATAAAAAAATAATGATAATATAATGTACTTTAGATTAATAGTTCAAACTCACTTCAATTTTTCTATAATAAAATCAGAACTTAAGATGAAGGCAATCAGCTAGTCGGTTTACATTTTGCTTGTTACTGTCTTTGATATCTATTGAAACAAGAGAATCAGCTGCATAACCTGTTAAACATTTAGCAATTATGATTCTTAATCATATTTTTTGGATTATAAGATTTAACATAGCTTCAATAATTCCTGTAACTTACTTGTAGATAGCAATGTCTTTTTGTAGTACAAAAACTACATACGAGTCTACTGAGGTTGGATCATTGCTTTTTTTTTTTTTAAGTTATAAGGTGGCAATTAGGATGATTTCTTGGAAATTTCACCCTTATTTATCAATCAATTTTTTCAAAAACTAAAATAATATAGCGGCTAATTTTTTTCATATTCTTGTCAATTGGTTAATGAAGTTTTCAAACAGACAATTATTATTCTATTATTTAATAACTATAAGCTACCTGGTTAAAAGGGGGGGGAGAAATTTTATACAATATAATTGTATTGTAGATGAAAATATGTGTAATAGTTTCATTGCAAATATACCTATTAGTTAATAGCGGGTTGAGGAAATCAGTTTGGTATATTTAAAACGGGACAATCAATAAGTCCCTTTTCAGATGTTTGACAAAGGCATTATTTATTGACTAGGATACCAGTTCAATAAGGATGGCTCAGTTGGAAAGAGCACCTGAAAAAGTTTGAATCCAGGGTCTGTCACTATCTTTATCCTCGAGTTAAAATTATTAAACCGATGGAATTACATACCAAATATTGTAATTATTAATATTTAACTATATTTGTTTATCTTACATTCCTGAAAATGGTGTTTATCTTTGTGACTCTTTTGTAATCTGGTGGTTTTTGTAAGTAAATAGGTAAAAGAAGAAAAGAAAGGAGAGACTTTCCAGGAGCGGAAGTGATTCTCGGCCAAAAACCTAAAGAGAAAAGGGTTGGTATCATAAGCAGGAAAGCTGGACCACCAGTCAGGGGAGGAGCTTCCTTGATGAGTAAATATGGTGACTCCATTGGACATGTTACCTCAGGCTGTCCCTCGCCTAGTCTTGGGACAAACATCGCGATGGCCTACGTCCCAAATGATGCAGCCCTTGGCGATTACGTCTACGCTGTGGTTAGAGGGAAAAAGGTAGAGATGCAAATCACCAGAATGCCCTTTGTCAAGACAAAGTATTATACTGAAAGCAAACCAAATTAGTATTTTTTTAAAAGGCTGCCATTGTTGTTAGTTTTAAGTGCAATTATAACTGTTGATTTAAACAATATTTATCTGTTATTCTCAAAGAATTTTCTGGATTGTTGTAGATATTATAAAAGGTAGGTATGAACTTCATAGTTTTTAATTTTCTGAAAATTTTAAATTCGTTCAGTCAACTTCAGGCCTCTGCATATATTTAGTGAAAACTGAAGAACAGCAACTACCATTTTTATTAAAAAAAATATATACGTTAATGATGTATAATAAAATTATAACTTTGTTTTTGTTGATTTTATTATCCTGTGTTTACTACTTATAAATTAATTTAATAAATAATGATTAGTAAAATAAAACTTCATTTGTTCAATTTTTTAGATTATTTTTGTTTTAGGGGGAGGCTGATCAATCTCTATAAATTAAATTTGTAACAGTCAATTGTTATGAAAATAGGAATATTTAATAAGTGAGTAAGACAATAATCCTCAGTATTGTTCAATTTAAATACAATTATCTACCATTTTTTTAATCTTAATATGCAATGGACTTTTCCTTTTCGAATCAATATATATTCTTGAAATTATGAAAAAAAATCATTTGAAATAATTAATTATTTAAGTTTTTGCAAAAACATAAAGGAATTAGTGCTAAATTATTTATAATTATGTTGATACAGAAAAGTAAACAACAATAATTGGAATAGAATAAAACAAATTTCATTCTAAAACTTTACTTTAAGTATAAGTCAAAATATTTTATGAGATTTACCTAAATCATCATTTAGAATAACACCTTACCTGTCTAAAAGCTAGTTGAGATTGGAAGTTTTTATTTTCTTTAAGGTAATAGACCTTTAACATAAGGTTTTAAGAGACAGTAATATTAATTGCTTATTTAATGCCATTAAATGTTTTTGTTTGGTCAATATTTTAGTTATTGACATTTTTTTTTTACTTGTTAAAGTAGCAAAGATGGTTTAACAAACAAAATGAAGTATTTTTGATCAGAAATACCAATTAAGCAGTTTTTTCTACAATCATTTAATGAGTATTCAAGAAATTTGTGCAGAGACCTTAAATATCTCTGGATATTGTTTTTTCCACATTCTGAGTCTTTTATTTCCTTTGTAAATATTTTTTTGAAAAATGGAATTAACCTTTTAATCTTTTAAGTAACAAAAAAAAAAAGATAGGCTATTTTTCTCTCAATCGACTCCTTTTATTATTGCTGAGCTTGAAGAGAGATCCTTCACTTTCATTTGGGAAGTGATTTCTTTCACATTGAAGACAGAAATGAAAAAAATAAAGTTTTGATACCCAAGAATGGAAATCATGCGTTTATTTAATGTGCTCCTGTAGTTGTCATCACGAAATTAGAAGCTCGAGACCCGCAATTCATGGCACATATAGGGCAAGCCCTGCTGCCGCTCTGTGCATATTTTTTTTACTGTGTCTTATGGCGGTATTACTTTACCATATTACTTCTACCAACTTGTGGATTTATTTTTGACTATATTTTATTGCATAAACCAACTAAATTAGCTGGTAATAAAATAAATAAAATTTATTTAATTTAATACAAATTGTTAAAATATTTTATGTAAGGCTAATAGTTATGAAGCTTAACGCGTTTTATTATCATAATATTTTAACTGGAGTCTAACATGGAAGATCATTCCTGAGTAAACACACACTGGCACAACGATACGGAATTCACTTTTTTATTTTACTCCTTAGGTTATTTAAGTAAATATTAGACTCGAAACAGTCAAGTGTTTTTGATAGTATTAAAAAAAATCCATTCACAAATTTTCCCTCCCTATAAAATTTTGCTATTTTTCCTAAATCAAGTGAAAGTTCCAGTAATAATAGTTTACAAGAGGCAAACAATTTAACTTTAGTACATCATTTATGCTGGAATTGTTCAAATCACCCTGGATTTGACCTTAGAGTTTTTTTATTCTCGTGAAATGCTAGATAGTCCAAATTAAAGACGGGCTTTTCAGAAAATCGAGCAAATCAGTCTTGGGCTCCGAAATCGAAAGAAAATGCGGAAAAAGCGTGAAAGAGGTGTAATCCACTGACAAACAGAAAGCTTACTTTGTAGGCGTCATGGCAACGATGCATCAGACTGGACCGAAACGATTCAAAACTTTCGGTGATTTCGGTGAAGTTTTTTTTTTCGCTAAAATTACAGTGTTGTCTTCCGAGATTTTATGTTGCATTCGACCGCTACAATGAGATTTCCAACATAGAATCGAAGTAAGGGTCCAAAGCTATTTCTCCAAAACACGTTGTTCAAGCACAAGTCCCATGACTAAAATACCGGCTAACCACAAGGACTTATTCATTAGCCCAGAAAATAAATTTCGATTTGTAAGATTTCTGTGCAAGAATGTTCCGAAATTTGCAGGAGCGATACATGGAGGGGTGTATATGTACGTGGTCCGTTCCAAGATCCAGAAAAATCTTACTGAGAAGTGACTTGTCCAAATACCTGGAAGCTGATTCAAGAATGTTAAGCCATATTTTGCACATTACGAAATGGTGAACTTCTGAAATACTCATTTGAAGAGTGTTCGTTCTAGGATTTTATTTTTGTGGAGTTTACTTGCGAAAATGGGTTGCCAGTGGTTGTGATTCCATGCTAATTCAAATTTATGTGACAACGTCCGGCAATTTCAAAAAGAACAATTTAGCATGCATAGCCCTTTTTACAAGTGTGAAGAATTGGTTTGCGAAAACTTCCAAATATAACATATTATGCGACAATTCCGAGAGAAAAACAAATACTCGCAGTTATGTTCATTTCCGTAGAGAATATATAAATTCAAATAGTTTTAAAATAGTTTCGAGGTCGATCTCCCGGCCGACTCAACCGAACCACCATGACCCCTTCTACCTGCTCAGGGTGGGTCGATCTCCCGGCCGATAGGCCGACACAGTGCAGCCCCCTTCAGAGGCGGGGCCAGGTATGATGACATGATGATATGATGACCTGGCCGACTACAAACCAATGCCTAGTACCTCTAGGCTCCACCATAGGTAGACTCTCATTACCTTCCCGAACCCACCCGCCTCCTTTAGGCATCCCACACCCCATATCCTTCTCATACATCCTTCAAATAGAACTCCCCTTAGTGAAAGGCTCCCATCAATCCAAAATAATTTTCCTTTTA
Organism: Acanthosoma haemorrhoidale; assembly: GCA_930367205.1. NCBI lineage: Eukaryota > Metazoa > Arthropoda > Insecta > Hemiptera > Acanthosomatidae > Acanthosoma > Acanthosoma haemorrhoidale. Next base: position 20,335,614 of record OV884013.1, on the reverse strand, counting down.
TTTTTCCCACATCCTATTTTTTATAAGTTTGAGAGCTATGGGGGGGGGGGGGGGGAATGCATAAAAAATAATAATAATCATTGAAAAGATATATACGTTTGTGTTTTTGTTTTCCATTTTTGTCTTACATTTTTCTTGAAAAACTTATATCACCACATGATTCAGCGTGAAAAAAACAACATAAATATCATATGTAACATGTATTTGAGAAAATGGACAATATTGAATTTTTCGCATTTCTAGCGAATGCTATGCGCAACATTATAACTCAAGCAAGGTGTTGATTTTTTCATGAAATTTAACGTGGACTCCGAATATGAAATAAAAATAGGGATTCTAATTTGGAAAAACAATGATTTGATCGCATTTATGCACTGCACATTTGTGATAACTGGTCAAATTTGAAATTGAGTTGTTTGTTACAACTTTGCTCTATCTAATAAAATAAGAAAAAGAAGTGGGGGTATATACTTTAGGGGACACAATGTACAACTCCACGCACTATTTGTTCGCTCCGCTTACTTAATATCAAAAAGCTGAGATAACGAAAATTTCTCAGGATTGAAATACGAACAATTTGAGCGCCACATTGCAGTACCCTCCCCCCTCCCCAGCTTAAACCTAACTCATTTACCGGGTGGAACATGGAGTTTCCTGGCCAGTAGGTCTCCCTGGGCAAGAATCAGAAGAGAAACAGCGGTACGCGGTTTTTGCATACTCAATCATACTTACTGCCTTGACTAATTAGCTTACCAAAGGGGTGGCGGGATAGGGGTGGTCCGTCCTGGTCGGCACATGTTTTCGGGAAACTTTTTTTTTTTTTATATTTTGTTCTAAATTATATAAAAATATATACTATAATAATGTCGTAATCGACAGATTATATGAAATATGCATACGATAACAAATGTGCGCTGACCTCGGTTGACATTTTCACGCTTAATGAGTGAAAACCAAAAACACGTGTGCCAAAAATTTGGGATTGCCAATGGCCATGTAGCGATCGCTAACTACATAAGATAAATCACCCTGCACTCCATTGTATATATATTTTAAATTAGTTATAATATGTTGTAAATTAATTTAAACAAATGTAAATAACATTACCAAATCATAAGTCATACCAGTGTAAATATTCTAAACAATAAAAGACGCAGCTGCAAAAAAATAGTCAGAGGCCCTTGAAGGAAGAGTCAGGTAGCGGCTAGGAGGCTGGGTGGGTCTCGGTCTAGAACAAGCAAGCGTCACCGCAATCCTGCGGTTTGGTTGGTCACAATTAAACCCCAGATAATTGGTTACTGGGGGCTATATACACCCCTAGTTTTAGCCGATAAGTCATTTAAAACTACGGCTCTCTAGACTGGTACTTGCAGCTGTACTGATGTTTCCAGATTTGGCCTTCTCATTTATGAAAACCTCTGCATCTCTCTTCCTAACCTCGCTATGTTTTAGACCGGCCTTGTCAGACCCCACACTTTTCTAGTGGGATTCTCTGCCTTCGTCTCGCTAAAACTAGCACCTCCTTGGGAGAGACCTCTACCACGCGGACAACGGTTGCCGTGGCCCTATAATCTTTACCTAGTAGTGTCTCCTACGGAAATCTAGTCTGCCTCTCTCCGGATCTCACTCGCCTTTGGGATCCGGACGGTTTTCGCCTACCCTCAGATACCGAGTGTGAATTCGTGGTCATTCCAAGACCACATAAACTACCTACAATACCTACCCTATACCTCTTCTCCTGAACATACTGCACTGTCGGGGCACATATGGAGTTAGATAGTACGGTAGTAAGACCCGTCATGAAGCAATTGTCCAGGTCATAGCCTAATCAACCCTCACTTCGTCACTAGGGCTAGGGTAACTAGGCACCCCCTCGCGACGCCCGACAGCCACCTAAAGATACGTCGCCCGGTGGTGAAAATTATAACTGCTATAAAAAGTACTTTTTAAAGGAACGTTGGTTTCAAGATAATTATTATTAGGCTTATTATATGTGCAGTCTGCCTAAACAAAAGAAATAATTCTTTTTTATTTATTTGTTTAATAATTGTTAATAACCGCTAATTATTTTGATTGACCGCCACGTGGCAAAAGCTCTAGTTACGCCACTGCCTCCTTCCTTTATAAATAGGTACGAATATGAAAGTAAACTCTTCGGTTATGAAAACGTTCTTTGCGTGCTTTATCTTGTATCCATGGAGACTTTGAAATAAAGTTTTTTTTTAGTATTACACCATGGTATAGGTTTGTATGGTATAGGACAAGTAGTCTTAGAAGTAGTCATGTAAGAGTACCCAAGTAGTCTTAGGACTAACTACAGTCAACAATTAAAGAAGGGGCACATTTCCTTTTTAGTACTGCGTAAAGGTGTGAGTGTTAATTAGATGTTTTTCACGAGACGTAAATACACGTAAGTACTAACAAAGCAGGCAAGTTAGCGAACACATTAAACTAATAGGATTCAGTAACGCGGGATCCACGCTCCGCCATTATGTCGTTTTCTTTCTTACGCAAATGTAAACGACGTTTTAGATGTACCAATGTAATTTCAATACCTTTGACTGAAATGCCAAATCAAATTAGGTATAGGATATTATACTATTGTATAATAGTTATTTTTGGTTGGCTAATGAGGGAGTGAAGAAATCTTAAGTGGGGGGGGGATGCAGTATTTGTCTATTTTCTCGTTTTATGTCAAGGTATATTGAAATCCACTTGCTTTCTTAAGTTTATAGAAGTTTTTTAATGTTTTTCATTATGTTCCAAATGTAATAGGTTGGCAAGAAAGTAATTTCAGTCTTTTTTTAGTGTGAAATAAAACTCAATTTTCTATACAAAAAATGGACTTTAATCAGTCAAATATCTTCCATTCTGTTCGATGACCTTTTGCCATATTTCTTGTAACTTCATGATCCCGCGCTCATAGAACTTCTGGTCCTTATCAGCAAACAAACTCAACCAATTGCGATTTGAGGTCATCGTCTTTACTGAATTTTTTACCATTTAAGAAATTTTGTAAACTTCGGAATAAATGATAATCCGATGGTGCAAGGTCGGGGCTGTATGGGGCTGCGACATCACTTCCCAACCAAGCTCGAATAGTTTCGTACGTGTTGGTAAAGATGTGTGAGGCCTCGCATTGTCGTGGCGGAACCCAAGTATCGAGCTTCTTAACAAGTCCAAGACGTCTTATAGGATTTTCAATTGTTGTGTGTGATACATTTAACTGCTTTGCAATCTCTCGCACAGTTATATGACGATTCGATTCAATTATGGCTTTCTTTTTGTCATCATCAACGCCAGAAGGTTGACCAGAACGTTGGTCATCTTACCTTGTGTTCAACAACTTGTGCTAAAACAATTAACACCATAAAATTCATATATCTCTTTGTGAGCCTCAGCCGCTTTCTTGCCTTTATGACAATAAAAAAGTAAAATGTGTCGAAAATGATTATTTTTGCACTCCATGTTAAAACTGACAGTTGTAAACAAAATTACACGGAATTTCTTTCTATAGCAACCAAAAGGTATCGACTACCGAATCTCAAAAAAAAAAAAAATTCTAACATTAACTAAAGAATAACGAAACAAACATAACACTATCTGCAGGTGCAAACCGAAATCACTTTCTTGCCAACACAGTATACTATTATTGTTCCATTTACTCAATGATATAGTATAGATTTTTCTTAGCACTTTTTTTTTTTATTTAAAAAAAAAGTCTTTTGGCCGTTTTTGATAGAATAAATACTGTTTGAATATATATTATGTATTGGTCTCACGAAAAAAAAATTAAATTAAATGAAATAGTTTAATTATAATGAAAGATGAGAGCTTACCGTACAAAACAAATAATATAGTTATTGATACAACAAAATAAATAGCTTGACTATAGATATTGTAAGTATTAATCAACCTATCACAAGAAAAAAATAGTCAAGGTACGAAACCGTGGCCGCTTAATCTCCTGTTAGGTACTACGTCAACTAATCCACACCACTAGCTTCTTAAATTAATTAATATAAGTAATAAAAAAGAAATATCATTATAAAACAGCTTATTGTCTTTCTACAACTTATATCTTCTTTTTCAATAGCGCTTTCGACAGCTCTATGTTGTCATGTTCAGTTATCTCTAATTGGTTATGTGGGATATATACCTCATCTAGAACACTGTTATATTATGCAAATACAGTTTAAAAAAAAAAAAATGCTTTTTTTCAGAATAAGTCTTTTAATGTTTATCCTTCTTACAAATCGGGCACTCTTCTCTTTGGGAAAAGTATGGGTGCCTTTTCGAAGATCTAAGGTAGTAAAAATGACTGGCTGGTTGAAAAAGCAAGTAGCACGAAGGAGTATAAAAATATCTTTGCCTTTTATTGATATCAATTATAATTTCATAGGTTTTAAGCCATTTGATTAATTGCTTAAAAAGTGTATTGTTCGGATAGATATTATGTGATAAGACTTGCATCATTGACTGTGTATAATGGTATTGTCTAAGTGTGTTGTAAGGCAATACGTACAGCGGTGGACCACTGAAGAATGTATTTGTTTATTGCAGAATCGGCGTGTCATCGTTCGACAAAAATCGATCTGCGAGCGACTTAGTCCAAGGTAACCAACATATCGGGTCTGAAATATTTTTAATGTTGACAAAAAGTGATTTGTCTTGACTGAAACTACGAAGGGCAATAATTGCTACATTCCCGACAGAACGAGAAGAATACCTGTACGATTGGAAAGAGATTTGTTGACTCCCTACCTTGCTCTACCATAGTGTACGGCTGACATTCCTTCGGTGTTGCCAATGCCATTATGATCACATGATCCCTCGCAATTCCGATCGATAGAGAGAGATAGAGACCTTTGGAGTGCAGGGTCTTAGGTGATATCTGATGGCAGAATATCCTTGTGGTCCTCGCAGCGCCATAGTTACACTAAGGGGCGAGATCGTTTAAAGACGAGGAGACATCTAATCTACGGTTCTAAGCTTCGCTTACCAAGCGTTTTTTTTCTTCAGATTCTCCAAGCTAATTGTAATATATCTTAGTGTACGTTTGCAAACAACTAAGGCGGAATAGGATGAGTTATGACTTCATGCACCAAGTTAGTGCAAGTGGCTTATGGAAGTTCTCAACAACGTGCCCTATCGATTATCCCACAGTCTGGATCTTAGAATAGAATATTTATATTAAAATACAAATAAATAAATTTAACTCTCGCTTGATACATCACATAGGTTGAACAAAAATGTCCTATACCTCAAAATCTGCGCATAGTAGAATGAGGAGAAAACTGTCAATTCTTGTTCATTGATTTTGTTCATTTTTCACATATTGTATTAAATTCAAGGGGCTTAGGAAAAAAAACAAAAAACAAATATATACCTCAAATTAGAAAATATTTACAAGGATCCCAGTAAATATAAATGCATACTTATATTATTTGAAAAGTGTAAAAAAAATATATAATACGGCTAAAATGTATTAAATAATGATCCTTCGTTATTTTTCATGGAACTACTTTTAATTTTGTCATCTCTTCACTCACATTATCCTGTCCGACCTTTCCTACTGCCATTCTCGTCACTCTCCTTATCATTGCACGCCAATATATACCGTAAGGAACAAATGCCTACCTCCGAAAACCAAAACCAAAACCATGAACCTGCGAAACCAATGCTCGGAATGCTAAGAACCAACTAAATGGTTATGCATATGGCGCATTAGTTACAAAGAATTGGAGTGACTAAGTAGAGCACACGCGCAACAATTACTGCCATTCCATCAAGAGCCCACAGAAGCATAGCAACCCTCCAATCAACAAAATACAGTTTCGTTTTAATTTGAAACATTACCTTCAGAACGAGTGACAACTACAACTAATTCCTCCAGTGAACAATCCAACAATAACTTGCACCAACCTCATAATCGTTTGGCTCAACAGAAACTTTCAAAGCAACTTTAACTCGTTCTTTATGAAATGGAGTCGTTAATTCATACCCTCATGATTTTTTTGTAGTCATTATTGTTAAAATAGACAACTAACGCGAAGAACATATGTTACCTATCCATCACAGGTTACAAAAGACAATACGGAACTGAACCCTCTGATGGGACAGCTCACGGAGGATGTGCTATATTCATTGGGAACTCTTTATCACACCTATTCGTTCTTACTAGTTCTTATGATTAAATCTTATAATTTTATCTTATTATAATTTTTAATCTTATATTATCTCTGATAATTTGAAATGATTTAAAAGTACAGCTGTCGTCTGATTACAGCCCAGTATTGCTGAATCTCGAAACTAAACATTAACCTCCCCTTGCTCACCTCTTGGTGCCTTCTTATCAAGAGACAAGCCAATTGGAGCCCTCAACGACATTAACGAAGCAAATCGTAAATTTAAACTATTATTACAACGAATTAATATCCAGATCCACCATACCAAAATTAAACTTTAACTGTACAAACTATCAATGACACTTCAGAAATTATACCATTCACCGAACTTGGTAAACTACCAACACACGAACTGTACACATATCGAAAGTATTCAAGAAATATACTCACCCTGACGTTGAAGACACGGTTCATTCGCAAAATATATAATTTTGTGCAAAGACAAGATGTTTTATTTGTTAAATTTAAAAGTCCACAAACCAGCACTTATACATAGTACTTACAAGAGTGCTGGGTGGCAAATCAAAACTACTGCTACATAAAAAAAACAACTCACTGTAGCGACCGCTAACTACATAAGATAAATCACCCTATACTCTATTGCATATATATTGTAAGCAAAAGTAAAATAACAAAAACTAAATGTATTATAAACAAATATAAATCATTGTGAATGTGTTAAGCAATAAAAGGCGGAAGTCACACGAGACGGGTCATAAACAGTCATAAACGTAACAACCCTTTTGGGCCCTCTTTCCCTCCAGGGCTTGTCCCCTGGCCGGGTAATAAGGCGGCGGTCACGTTCCTCGCCACAGGTGTGCCTGAAGGCTTGTCATCGCCGGCTTAGACCCTTTCAGCCTCCCAGCAGGCAAGGGGAGAGGGTACTTAAGTACTTACCCTGTTAATTAGTCTCTCTCGCGACGTTTACTCGGTGACGCTTGCTTGGTTTCCGCTCGAACTCTGAAAACAAGACTAATTCTTTATGAAACTTCTGTAACTCTTCTCTTGAACATAGTGCATTGTCGGGGCACATACCTATCATAAATGGAGTCAGATAGTAACGCCGTCATGGAACGATTGTCCAGGTTATAAACTCGAACAATCCGCACTTGTCTCCAGGGCTAGGGTGATCAGGCACCCCCAAGTGACGACCCGACACTCACAGTATACCATAACTGAGTGGGTCACCCGATCCATCCACCATTCAAAAACTCCATTCCCTTCAGTCGAAAATCCCCAATGCAACCTTTATATGTTTTTTTTATTAAATTCAGCATTCTGAACTATGGGTCCCATTTCTCGCGCCCTTAGCCAAAATTGGGATAGCAAAAATTTTCACACCTTCGGTCATTATAGACCCTTCGTTCGGCGTAAATACCACTACTCTATACTCACCATAGTCACCAACCGCAAGAGCTCATAATTAACGTAAAAAAATCTACAAGGAGACTACGTTTGGGGGTGTAAAACTTTCCATCAGATAAGTCAACTATCTTGGAACCAACAATTATTATTTACTTTTACAACTAAATTAAACTGTTTTGTTTTTTTAATTTGACTTTTGTATAATTCCTTTTTTTTTGTTAAATTTTTATAATAATTTAAGTATGAATTTATTTACTGGAATGGTATTAAATATTTTCTAATTCGAGTCGCCTTTTTTAAAATACAATTAATAAGTGAAGCTAAAAATATTAATTTATTCATATGTTGGAAAACAGAAACGAAAAAAAAAAAAACCTAACGGACTAATTTCTAGTGGTCCTTCAAAATAAATGAATATGTTCATGTTTCTTCCGTCTAGTTGATACTTTTTCCCCCCCCCTTAACCCCAATTATTAATATTTATTACAATTTAAATTAATATGTTCAATAACATAATTAAGTTGAGGGTTGCTCCTTCTACTGCATAATATGTTCATTTTAAGGAGTTCTTATCCTAAAAAACACACAATGCACAGACCTTTTTGATTTTGGCAAGCTGAACTGGATGTACCAAAGGCAGGTCAAGATTTTATTTCTAATCTAAATCGAAAGTAGATGGATGCTCCGACACGGTTGCTGGAAACAGGTCAAAGAGACAAAAAACTGATGAAAATATTCCAGAATGAAAACCCTCTTTAATGAACACTGGGCTAGTTTTTATTTCAATCAGCCAGCCAAATGAACCGTAGCAGAGCCGAGCGAAGCCGAAGATAGCCGAGCTTGGAGCGGCAGTCGGCGAGCCAGCTGTTGGTGGCAGCCAGCGGCAGTCAGTCTCGAGATGCCGGCCACTGAGGAACTATCTAGCAAGCTGGAGAGGAGGATGGAGATCAACACTGCGCTCGACAACGGCATGCCTGTCGAGCACCAGTTCAGAGCGCACAGGTCCATCTATGCCGAGTTCACGGAGTTCTCCAGGAAGCAGATCAAGGAGTATGAAGCCTCTTTCAACAAGTATGTCACACTTCGTATCTAAAATATATCTTTGGAAATAACTGTCACCTTTTCAGCTACAGCTTACCAGCCACAGGTGCGCAGGATAATTTTGAAAGAAAAAATAAAATAATTGAGGGTGGAAAGCTTTTTATTCAGCCGTCTTGCTATAAATTGGCCTGTAAATAATAAAAAAAAAATAGACAAATAAATTTGGCCATGACATTAAATTTAACTTTTATATTTTAAATGTTTTTATTTTTCATATCATAATTTCAATGTTTTTTTATTTGTTCTTCCATGAAGAATTTTATAACCTTTATATATTTATAAACAATTTTTAACCTAGAACCTTTGACACATATATGTAACAAAATACATAATCCACAACACTACCATTATGATGTACACAAACCGACATGTTTATTATAAATTATTGATGACTAGTATGGTACGTAAAATTGATATATATTTAGCACCAAAAGATGACAACTCATCCTGAGCTGTAATAAAAACACTGCGGACAGGCAAACCTTATACAAAAATAAAATCTCCTTTTTAAAACGCAAAATTAATATTTATAATTAATTTTTGTCATTATTTCGAAATATATAATATGCCTATTCCAAAAATTGATTATATTTGTATGCTTAAAAAATTGAAGGGTCTTTATGAACCCGAAGAAATATCCTGGTTGGAGCTAAAGACAAATTATCACGCCCCCCCTCCCTCCCCCCCATCATTAGCCGAAAACTCGATAGAAAATTTATTTTAGTTTAGGCCTTCTCTTTACACTTGTCATTTCACTCCATGTGTCCGCCAGTGCACATAAACAATACACTGTTATCAATCAACAGATTAACTACCTGCCAAGGGAAGGATTTTGACCGACAAATGATCAGGAAACATCACACGGACAACAAACTGACTCCGTCATGTACTGCACAGAGAGCATTCTCTGGGGCTGAAACCTAATTAATAATTATTTATCACAAACATTATAGTATACTACTATTCTAAAGAGTAAACGTGAATAACAAATTTAAAAAAAAAGGCTTTAGAGTCTCTCCAAAAATTTTTAATATTTTTTCCTCACCAGTCGACGTTTCGCCTATTTAAGGCTTTCAATGATATTATCCTTCAAAATCGTTGTTCCACTTTTTTTATACCGCATTGGCAACTTCCCTAATTTATACAAAATTAAAACTTGCAATAAAAAAAAATCTGTTCTCCATCTAACAAGAAAACAACCAATTTATTATTACTTTTATTGTAAGTATTTAAAAGAAGTATTTATTATATATATAATAATAGGTATCATTCACAGGCCTTAATATGCCTGAAAAGGCGAAACAGCTACTGGCGATGAAAAATTAAGTAAAAGATTTTCTGAGAGACCCTGAAGGCTTTCTTGATAAAATTGTTTTTCGCGTAATTTTTAATAATATACTACCGTCAAACGGGGTGACGGGGATAGTTTCCCGTCAAAGAGGCAACTTATGATCCCGGCAAAGTCCCTGTACATGTTTGTCGCAGAAGTATCGTCGGGATCATAAATTGCCTCTTGGTCGGGATACTATGACAACACTCACCCCATGCGCAATGATCAACCAACCCGTTTAACGGTAAGTATTTTGATGAATAATTGAACAAGACATTGCACACAATGAAACAGATGCTCATCACAATAACGAACCCTTTCCTCTCTTACTGTAAGTAGGGACACGGCTCGCTGAGTTCGAGATATCAAGGAAATAAGTTAGTGTGCAACCTTAATACTTAAAAGTCCATCCTTGAAGGATATACTTGTCCAGTTAATCTTAGTATTTCTATCGGTAGTCTTTTCTACTGTTGTGATATCTTTTTGGATATAAAAACAAAGACATTTATAAGTTTGTAAAGTATACCTGCTACTTATAAGCGTACTAAATGGAAATAAATGCAATATAAATAATTTACAACGGGGGAAAAAAAAATAAAGGATCCTATACTTTTTAGCAGTAACACATTGGCATTCAATTTTGATCAGATAAAAGTTCTTCCATTTATCATGCATAAAATGACGTTAAATTGTTATTTGTTTAAATGTTTATTTAACGTCTAATTAATATCCATGACTATTAACGACATTCAGTTATATTTATATTATTATTATTTTGTGTTTTTACAATCCTAGTAAAGCTCCTAATTAGTTTGTATCATAAAGTTGAGAATTAGTCCGGGTCTTTTCCGGACAGTTAAGGAACTTTGATATTCAACAATTATGCAATGGGTGATATTATACTATATCACAATATATCCGGGAGGCGAACTCCTGAGAAGTTGGTTTATCGAAGGAGAGTAGAACTTATATCAGGGTTAGCTGTGTATGTACAAACCTAAAATCAGTTTCGTTGTCTAACCCGAAGAGGAAGTCAAGTTTGGCGCGATCATCTTTCGTCCTTCTTTGTCCTCTCTACCGTAGTGGCCGTAAAAGTGATCTAATCTGAAGGTACATTCAACAACACTAAAAATCCGGGCGCATATTTGCTATATAAATTTTAGTTAACAAACGGAAAGTAAGCTTAAAAACACTAAATTTTAAAAAGTCATACTCACGTCTTCCTGAGCTTTAAGCTCTCTCAAGTCACTACTAGAAAACTTAGATTTAAGCTTCTTTGAATAACACATGCAAAAATAAATTCAAAGACATTACAAAAAATAAAAGTATTTGGAGCCGAAAATAGAAATGATCCAGCCGGTGTTAATTGGTTTTCTTCTTTGTCAATATTTCAGCTAATTTCATAAAAACGTAATTTCAGTAAATAAAAATACACCCAATTAATAAATAGTAAGGAAACTTCCATGACCGCACAATTTCAAGTTATTGTTTTTTTTCACTTCTTGCGAATATACTATTTATAAATATATATTTACCAATGTCATCATGATTTATTTTCCTCATAGTCATTTCCTTGTATCGACGAGTCTGAAGGAGATTACTTGCCAGGAAGGGAAATCCCAGGTTACAATCATTACATTTGGACCGCAAAGAAAACAAACGATGACACATCCTGTGGCAGGACACTGTTAGTAATATCGTTTCTAAGGCCGAACCGCTGAAATTAATACTTCCTTGTATCACCGCCGTTACGTATTACTTACGCATTTTCAGTTTATAGTAGAAACCACTTTTCGAGCTCGTGTACCACGAGAGCGCCTAGTACTCGTATAAGAGGCAAGAGTTGGAACAAAAGTTGTGACTAATTGGGTATACAAGTCATGAATAGTGATTAACTGATGGCCACTAACCGTTATTCGTTGGTCAGTCAAAGGTTAGTCAGACACTAATCTAGTATACAGTAATATGGCGGTAGTCACGACAGTTTGTCTTTATTATTTAAAAGATTTTTTTTTATATTTACCCACTACCTCGTCGATTATTTTAGTCAATGTAGGCTTTAGATTGAGAAATAGTTCAAATAATTTTTCAAAACTACTTCCCCCCCCTTAACCCCTTTGGATTTTACAATGTGAAAATATGAACAATCAATGAACAAGAACTAACAAATTTTTCTCCTCATTCTACTATGCGCAGATGCATTTGAAGGAGGTTGGGTTACATATATCAGATTGAAGTTAAAAGGAAAATACATAAATACATTACAAGGGGTTGGGGCCTTCAGTTTAAAAAAGTGCGAGAAAAACTTACCAACTAAAACCTAAACCTAGAACCTAAGACTAAAGCGTTCCAGCCGCGACAGCGTCCTGCCATCGATGGGGTAACGAAGTAGGGGTTATAACTAAACTACTTTGTTACCTTGCACTGGATAAGGGCCAGCGGAGGCTGACCAAGAGCTCGAGAGCCACAGACGCTCAGGACATGATTGGAGAAACTGGCCATTGCCATGACTCCCACTGTCACGTATTTATAGCAGGTCACGAGGCCACTGCCGTTTCAGTCTCCGAGGAGGATTATAGGGATGAGTGGTGCAGTGAAATTACTGTGCTAGGGGATTAGGGTGGTTGGATAGGTTACTATGAAATTTCATGAACTTGGAAGGGATAAGTTCAAGAATGTAAGGTATATTAAGATCCTTATGAGGGGTTTTGTTCCTAACGTAATAAGGGGCATTTACTATTGTTCTCAGGACTTTTGATTGAAAGGATTCCGTATATCCAGATTGGCTTAAATATAACTTTGATTTCTTCGAAGAGATGAAAATTAACGTAAAGATAGGTGAATTGGGTTTTTAAAACCGTCAGTTTCTTGTTTATCCGAACCGGAGGGCGTAGTGATGGGAGTACCCTAAATCCGAAAGGCATTCCACCCTTCACTTTTACCACGTGTACCACCCATATCGGGTAGGGCGCACGGTATACATGACCCTTTCCCGGGTTAGAGAGTTGGTCTCATTTTACTCCGGACTGGTCGACTGGCTTTTAATATTCAATTTTAGTCAACCTACTGTATTCTAAATAAGAGAAGTTTGAATAGCATCATGTCTTTGAAACTCCTTCGTCATGAATCCTAAGAAGACTGACAGACCATCGAGGATTGATGGAGTAAAGAACAACCAGCCGTAGCTGCCTTTAAGACTTGACGAATATTGATGAATGAATTAAATTAAACACGGTTAGGTTTCATTAGCACACAATGATCTGTAGAGCGGAATATATTATCTATTATTGTAGCGTTGTTTTCTATTAGAATAATAATATATTATTATCAAATGGTTGAACTAAATATAATTGACTGTGTTGTAGTCCAGGCAGCCGGCAGCTATAGGGGTGGCAAAGTTCGCAAATAATGGGAAGGGCGTGTTTGATTCTAATTCTGGAGAGCTAGGATTATCTCGTGGTGAATCGATAGGGTAGCTTTGTTGCTTATATTTAAATTAAAAAAATACACCTTCTGTCCTACCTACCAGACAGGTGGGACTGGGGTGCCACCAGTGACCCCAGTAGGTCTCACGGGTGGCTGGGGCTTTGTTCTCGGGTCCATAATATATTTAGTCTTTATGTTTAATACCATTAAAATATCAAAGTCTATAAAATATCAATATCCATACAAATATCAAAAGTAAAGTAATAATACAAGTTAAAACAAATAACAAATCGTAAAATCAAAACCAATAAAAAGGTCATAAATAAACTAACAAACCAAAAAAAAGAAGCATTTATAAACCTAACACACTGCTAGATTACGATAGATTCTTGCTGGCATATCCTTTTGGGAGAGATGCAACAATAAATGGCAGTTGGTTGAACCCTAACAAATGTTTGTTTTATTTAATATGTCCCTATTTCATCCGTAAGCTTCGCTGTGCTCAAAGAGTTAGACGAAGCCTCCTTGCCTTTCATTTCGTTAAACGGTTTTCGCAGCAATGAATTTGGTTTCATAATGGAACATTCATTTTGATTTAATTTATTGATTATCGGCAGTGGAACCATAGGAAATGTCAGTTCCTGAGGGGTCAGAGTCTGAGGGAAATGTAAGAAAAATCTAACTTTAACGATATCATTTTTATTCAAAATAACTTCCGTTAGTTTCAATACATTTCTTCCAATGCCCAACAAGGTTACTTATACCTTGTTCAAAGAAACCTTTTTGCTTTAAATCAATAAATTCGAGGAATGAAAATTTTGCCTTGATTTCATTTTGGACTATTTTGTCTTTTAAAAATGTGGCAAACACTCTGAAAAATGATACATTATGGTTTACCAAATAAGGTTAAGGTGTCGTATAACAGAAGTATGACTTACGTTTAAGTGTTTTGAAAGTTCTCTACTTGTCTGATGTGGGCTGGCCTATTCTAAAGCGTTTAATTCATCATCAACGAGCTTTGTTTCTGGCCTTCCACGAGATTCATTCTCAAGACTTGTATTGCCGGATTCAAACCTAGAGAACCATCGATGTTTCATTCACTGTGCCATCACCACAATCCATATTGATGTTTCGAAAGGCTGCTTGAGGTTCTAGCCTTTCACTCTGTATATATATAAACTTTAAATGGGACTAAAATTTTCCTTCTCATATATAATCAGTAATCCTATGTATTCTACAGAGCTCTATCCCTCCTTTCCTTCATGCTCGGAAATACCTCTACACTTTCACATTTTTAAATTGTGCACTTATTACATCCTGAAGAGTTTTACCACAGACCCGGGGGGGGGTATATAGATAGTAGAGAAAAGTGTTTATTTCCGGATTTAAAAATTGGAGAGGTTTTAATGATGAGGATTAGGTGGTTTACTTTTCTTATTCCCCTCTACATGGAACTGACCCCCAATCCCTTTAACCATTGACCTAAATAATGAGTTTGGCTTGATTGCTTTAAGCCGTTTCCCTCCTGATAGAGTAAAAGGAACACATTCAAAAACGTGACTCAGCCGCCATAATAGATTTTTTATTTTAGCTCTAACTACTGCAGCTATAAAATTTTATTACATTTTTAGTTGACATAAAATTTTTTAATAATTAAAGTATGAGTGTACAATTGAAAATAAAAAGCCTTCATTTTCCTATTTATTTTAAGGAATCATGTGTACTTTCATCTACTTTTAACAATTCAAGTACAGTCTCATGCTTTCAGGTGCGAAAATTCAATTTCAAGACTTTTTGTGATTGATATCCACACATAGCTCATATTAAGTGTTATTATTCACACGACATCAAGCCCTTTAGTTAGGTAATCTATTTAGTATGATTGCTAAACATTAGCTTTTTAATTAGACAAGTAATTTATTAATGAACTTTAATTAATAATTAGGTCTTTAAAAAAAAACACTGCTGGTTTATGTTGTGAACACGATGCTAACAACATTGACAGCTTAATGGTTTTTTGTAGTTATAATTTTAATACAATATATATAACAACAACTTTATTATGATAAAATTACAATCTGCCTCATTGGGCAATAAGTAATTGTGATAAATATTTTCATACCATATTTACAATTTTCATTCACACGCTCATTCATACAGTATTCAAAAAACAGTCCAGAGACCTCCAAAATACACATGGTTGTCACCTCCCTCGCGTGCGAAAGAGGAAGCGGAATTGAATAGAATAATTACATATTATTAATCAAGCAAGACAAGATCTGTGAGTTGATGTTGATAAGAAGATGCGATGATTTGAACAGGCACAGGTAACTGAAAACATATAAAAAAAACAAAAACATCGAAACCATAAAAATGATAATAAAAGTATAATAAAAGTAAATCGGTGAAGCCACTAGTTATTTTACACGTCTTGGATGTTTTTTTTACATACAAGTTCATATTTCGGATATGCCCTGCACACAAATACACATTCATGGTTATCAACATGATATCTTAGCAGGTAACCGTAGCCATTGTGAAGTACACAAAAGGCAAGCTGAGTAATTTCCGTGCCGCTTTTCTTTATTAATTCTTTTTTTTTAAAGCTTTTGTTTCGTAAAGATCCGCCGACAAGCTGCTGTATCCTTCCGCTGTGACCGTTAACTGATACCGCACGGTAACTTAATCCAGTTTAAAAAGCGATGCACATGGCTTATCGTGCAGTTAACTGGAAATCCTTGCCACTCCTGCAAGTCTTCCCTTACAGCTCTTATAAGGGATCATCTTGTGTAATTCGCAATAAATCCCATTTGTATACTGCATTCCATTCAATCGTTAACTAGGATATCTATAGGAAAAAACGCGATATTAGGTTGTAAGTTTGCGCTCATGTGTCTGCATGTTCCGTTGTACAATTGTGGAATTACACATATGTCGATGATTATTATACCAAATTGAAATTCTCGTCATTCGTTCTTAAGTAAATGTAGCTATATATTGGACCATTTCAAAAATGTCAGCGATATTTGTTAGGCCAAGAAAGATTTTTTTATCTCCCTAGTCTCTGCTCTCTGCCAAATATGGAGCAATGTTCTTTCGTCTGGATCTGAATGGCTCGCAATGGCGGTCGTTAAAATGACATAATTAACATACCATATGTTGTGGCCACCTCTTAATCACAAATAATTAAAAGTTCCCCACTTCTCATATTATACCTATCTATATGTACATATTTTGTTATTAATAAAGATTATGACGTCAGTGAGGGTAGGGGAAGGAGTCAGTAGAGGGGGCCCATCCCCACTTACTCTCTAGCCACCTGGTAGGGAGCCATCCCCTCCAGTGCGACCCGGCTATATAAGCCTCGCGATCTGAGTCAGAGATTTTGGAAACCAACTAGCAACTTGAAGACTTCACTCTCTCTGTCTCTCTCTCTCTCTCTCTCTGCACTGGCACCTACTGCTCTACTCAAACCATGGACTTCTCATTCAGCTACCTCTGCATCTCTCTTTCCTGATCCGCTATGTTTTATCCCGGCTTAGTCAGACCTCACACCTTGCTAGTGAGATTCTCTCCCTTCGTCTCGCTAAAACTAGCACCTCCTTGGGAGAGACCTCTCCCTCGCGGACGACGGTTGCCGCGGCCCCTCCAAATGAGACCAGCAGGGACTCCCATGGAAATCCAGCCTGCCTCTCTCCGGTTCACTCTCGCCTTTGGGATCCGGACGGTTTTCGCGTACCCTTAGATACCGAGTGTGAATTCGTGGTAATTCCAAGACCACATAAACTACCTATAACCTACCCTGTACCTCTTCTCCTGAACACAGTGCTTTGTCGGGGCACACACACCTTCTAAAGATCTTATGAAGTCAGATCAAAGCGAGTTAAGCTGCCCGACCGACTAGGCCGGCGGCCGGGTGAAAGACCATAGGTCCGCCCGCTCTATCTCTTTCTGAGCGCTCGCCGGACGGGGGCTAAGAGGTTGTAATGACCCTACACCGCGGCGGGCGTCTCCTCACCACTTTGGGGGATAGTCAGGTATACTGAGCCCCCTAGTGACGACCCGACACCATATAATGTTGATATCGTCCATTTTAAGTACACGAAATTTCACCGAAACTCATCATAATCCGCCATGGCGCAGATTCACAAGTCCCTGGAAGACTAAACCGACAGTAGCCTCGTGACCTGGTACCAATTCATGACAGTGGGAGTTCTGGCAACCACCAAGTTCTCCAATCATATCCTGAGCGTCTGTGGCACTCTCTCGGCGTCTCGGGCTCTTATTCGACTAGTGCAGGTGCGATGGGTATCTCCCGAGCCTCCTCCTGAAGAATGATATCATTGATCGCAATTAATTAATGCCCAATTGGGTAGATTTTAATTTTATATCAATAAAAAGATTTTATACGGAAAGTTTTGAATTTATTTTATTTTATAATCAAGCGGAAATAGTAATGTAATAATGTTCCATCAGCAGAAATAACTAGCCCGGGCCTAACTAGTGTTTTCATGTCGATATGTTAGCTATTTACAACTAATTTGTACGAAAAGATTTTCTTTGAGCGAGTTGGTTTACCAAATAAAACGGGGTATTTATCGATATTTAAAAATCTTACGTGGAGTCTCTGGCCCAAATCACGATGTACTGATCCTAATACGATGTTTGGTTCACTCTGGATTCTTACTTTAGTGGTATAAAGAAAAAATAACACTCACAGAGATAAAAGTAAACAGGTATTAACACTCACAAGCAGCTCACCACCTTCGGCTAGGATTCTCAAATGCCTTGAAGCTAGGCGATGCCAGCCCCTCTATGCAGGTCTGGCGTAGGAATAATCATCATAATAATATTATCCATGCTATAGAAAAATTTTAGAAAAAATGAAGAAACTACGAATCAACTATTTAGATGAACTGTCTATGAGTTGGATTGTCGAATCTTGCCAATCCCCCCCCCCCCCATAGCCCCTTTAAATTCACAGATAATTATATAAAATTATAGATCCTCAGGCAAATCTATTTACAAATTATTTTTGTATTTCCTGTAGCATCGCTACATTATATACAGGTTTTGTTATTTTATAAAAATTATATAATGAATAAACAAGTATAATGATACACATTATACGTGACTGGATTTAACGGACTAATAAAGTTGATGGGGCTCACCTTTTTGATCAACCTTAAAACTAACTTACATACTAATTCTTAACCTAATTTTTCCCCGACAGTCTGTTGCCATCGATGCGGGAGGGGTGGTGGGGCCATAGTGTTATACACTGGGTTGGTTAGGTGCTGCAACGAGTAAAAAAACTTGATTATCTTGTCAGACCTTGTGTGTTGTATTTTCAATACTGATAGTTAATAATACCTGCGAGGAGAGAAAACTGAATTCCATCGTATCTATAAATTCAGTGACATCTGAATGATATTTAATCCAGTTATATCAGTTATATCTACTGCTGCAATGGAAGTCTTATTGAACATGAATCCACTGCACATAGAAGTAGAAGCGCAAGCCTTGAACGTGGCTTACAGACTTGCGAAATCAGGAACAAGATCCAAAGTCATGACTCACATGGGACATGGGAACTTGTTCAGAAGAATTGATGAGGACGAGGTGCTGTCAATGCACTCTGACCTACAAGTTAAGAAACACACAGACGTTTATACTGTGCGGAAAACACAAAGACCAAACCACATAAACTGTGTAATGGGATTAATTGCTACACAGACGGCTCACTAACAGAAAACGGATCAGGGGCCGGCATATGGAGGAAAGATAAACCAGAATCTGGGATTTCTATTCCTTTAGGTAGACACACCTCGGTCTTTCAGGCCGAAGTGATGGCGATCAATGTCTGTACCCAAACCTTAATTGGGGAGGGTGTAAGAAACAGACTGATCACAATTTTCACGGATAGCCAGGCAGCCATTGGCGCCCTGAGAAGCTATACGACCAGATCTTATTTGGTTGAGGAGTGTAAAAACAAATTAAACACACTCTCGCTAGCCAATAAGGTTAGAATCGACTGGGTGCCAGGACACACAGGCATCACAGGTAATGAGAAGGCAGATGGCCTTGCAAGGGTGGGCTCAGAACAGACACCTCTTGCACCTGAACCCATATGTGGTATCAGCCTCAGCTACGCTAAAAGGCGTATAAAATTAGCTTTAGAGGACAAGGCAAGACTTTCTTGGAGAGAAACTAAGAAACAGGAACACTCGAAACTGTTTCTTAATGGACCCTGTAAGAGAAGAAGCTCAGCACTTCTATCAATGGACAGGTGGACACTCAAAAGTGTGACAGGACTCTATACAGGTCACTGTCGGTTAAACACACCTCTTTAATTTGGGGATAGTGGGATCACCAATCTGCAGATTCTGCAAGAAAGAGGGAGAAACGGCACGTCATATAATATGTGACTGTGATAACTTAGCTAGAAGGCGATACCTTCACTTTGGTAGTGATCGCATCGTAGACCCCAAACTATGTGAACTGATCGATCCATTCAGTATCCTCAGATTTGCAAAGGCCGTGGGCCTGTCACATATATAGGACAGGGACATGGACGGCGCACAATAGGTCTCAGTGAGGCCGCGGTGCACAAATGCCGGAACAAATAATAATAATAATAATATATCTAATAACTGTGTGCGTTTCCTTCTCGTGGGAAGGTTCCATGCGCAAGAGAGTACGACACAGGTCTTACCGGCTATCGCACTTGCTAACTTCACCTAACCTGTCGCTTCGTATCAAATTGATGATACATAAATGTGTCCTCCGGCCAGCTCTGCTGTACGGTGCCCAGCTATTTACCCACTTGACTGACAATACAGCCAAATATCTCCAACACTTCCAGAATGGAATCATGCGAAAAGTGGTCCGACATACCTCTTTCGAGAGGTTAAAGAACGCTGACCTGCACCAGTTGTTGACCTGCGGGCAGAGAAAACTGAATTCCATCGTATCTATAAATTTAGTGACATCTGAATGATATTTAATCTTCCTGTGATGAGAATTGAACGCTATTCATACCTGCCTCTTCCTCTTCCTCGCCATGTAATGTTTTCTTCTGTATACTTTCTGTAAGAACTAAAGCTAATGATCGCCATGTAAATCAGTCTATGATCCAGTTATATCTAATAACTGCGTGCGTTTCCTTCTCGCGGGAAGATTCCCATGTGCAAGAGAGTGAAAGCAGGAGGCCAAGTAAAAAAACAGCCCAGTGAGAACACTACCCGATGGAAACTTGCTGAATGCTTGAGATATGCGGTTTGGGTCAGTCACCCCCTACGGTCTGGAGTTAGCTAGTGTGTAATGTACGAATAATGTCATGCTTCAGGTCACTTATGCAGTGGTTCTTGGCGGAGATTGTTTAATTATTTAGTAATGAAGGCAATATTGTAAATATACGCACTCCCATTCGTGTTATATTTATCGTTACGATCTCCATTCATCACATTTTATCTATTGACTTGTTAAGGCCGATTGTAATTTTTTATTCAATTAAAGATAAAAAAGAAATAATTATTCGGTCGGATGGTTGCATAGTGATTAAAACCACTAAATTGTTAACCGCCAGTGTATTTGTTGTCTGTATTTAAACTAATTTGTACAGTCCACCTACACGGCGGGCCCGACAGAGCGGTGTTGTAGGGCAAGAGGCATTGGAGGATATGTATGCAAACCACCTAACCTAAATACATAAACACTTCACTAATGTTTACATTTCAAAAACTCCCTCAGATCTAACACTGCAATTATTTGTACTTGGCTCTCCTTAGCACGATCTTGTGGGTGTATTTATGGTTTAGACACGTAAGTTGTTGGTGGCATTATACTAGTCTCGAAATATCACAAGCGTTTCCGTTTCATCGAAACCAAAAATAAAAAACCATAAAAAGATAGTGTAGAAATCTTTTTAGCGTATTTATTTGTATAACATCGCCACTTTTATAGGCAATCAAAAACATTAAAAAAATAAAGTAAGAGACTAAGTATATTTAAAGAACCAGCGTTATTTATGGACCACTGCGTTATTCCGATCCGTGGACTATGTTATTGAAAAAAAAAAATTTAGTATGGGTACAATGCCCTTTAGAAAGAAAAATCTGATTCTGGTTTGACTGGTCTGTTTACAGTGAGCAGGGGAACTCGCTTTGCGAAAAATACGAGTATACCCCCATGTCACTCAATTCAATATTGTTCTTTCTCGTGTTCGGCGAATATTCACTTACGAAGAGTTTAATTTAAACTGCAAAAGGCTATGTGAAGTAATTAATAAAGCAAACAAAAATTAAGTTATTCTGTATAAAAGGTATGAATGAGATCATTTATCACAATTACCCGTTACAGGGAGATTGTCATTTTTCTTTACATAAAAATTAACAAAATAATGTATACAAAAAGTAAATAAGTAGTCAATAAATTTATAAATCAGCTTGAAAATGCATTTCTTTCCGTCGGGCCATTAAATGGAACCATATAAAATTTTTGTTTGTAAGTCTATCAAATATAAGTCAAATAAATCTATTAGTTGTCTATCAAATAGGGCTCACAATACGCATGACAGGCAGACATGCAGGGATAAAACAAGAGGATTTCTTGTATTTAAACCATAAACCAAAAAAACTGGCCCTGTTGTAGGTGGTACAAGGCTAAATATTCAAAATCTGAAATTCTAAATGATTAATTAAATATTTTACTTAATTTATTTGACTAATTACTAATGAGATTAGCTTATAAATAATATGTACGTATCTATTATAATCTAGTTTTGTTTTTTTGCCAACAATCCGAAGGTTATATATTGAGCTCCTAGGGAACTGTCATTCCTAGAAAGCAGACCTAATATCTTATTTGGCAAAGGCCACGCTTTTTCCCGCCGTTTTTGACTTTGAGCATGGAAATAAAAGTATTATAACAATGTGTTTTATTCTATCAAATAATCTATTTTCACAGGGGTTTTCCCTTGTTGGAAAATGAAGTTGCTTTTTCCTGCATAAGGACAGTGGAGGGGGTAACATTGTCAATAACTTCTATCAACTGGCTTAGGCTCCTCCCACCTGGTGCCACTCCTCGTTTGATTGGCCAATACTATATGATACCCCAAGAATGATTTATTTTTGGTTTTGAGAAACTGCAGAAAATAAAATGTATTGCTGGTCTTTCTAATTTTATTTAACGCTTCAAATAATCGTATTAAAATGGGCATTTCTGTGCTGGTCACCAATTTTTCTTTGGAAGAGAATTCCTTGAGTGATTTTTGTAAAAAAGTTTCGGATTTGAGAAGAGAGAATCCGCAAAAATACCTGTCCAGATCGAGGTAAAGTTCGATATTGATCAGGCTAATTAACAATCGGGAAATATTTTCATTTCAAGATCTGGTAACATCATTAATGGCCGATGGATATAAGCATGTCTTAAAAGACTATTTATTAACAGTTGAGAAAAGGTTTCTTCGGCCTGTTTCGCCTCTAAAGGGAACCAGACAGTACACACAGAGCGACCGGCCAAAGAGGTCAGAACCCGGCCGGCCTTGAAACTACTGACCTTTCGTCCGCTATCCCTCCAGCTGCATCAACAAACCGAGATCTCGCAGGCCCCAGACTCGCGCACACGCGACGGCGCGACACTGTTTATTTGTGTCAAAGCCACTAAACAAAAATGTATGCTTACAATCACATATAAATATGTCATTGATTATGTTTGTGTTAGATGTTAAAAGTTTAAAGAATTAAGTAGTTAAAGGTACAGTTGAGGTAAAACATAAAACATGAGCGACGCCAGAGAGAAGTCGTCCTTCTATAAATTATTATAACAATTTAAATTAGTTCAATTAAACAGTATCTTGTTCTTGAACCGATTCTTTTTGGGGGGTCGTTTGATTTAAATTTATCTTCACGAAATTATGACATGTATGTTTTTTCAAGTTGTTAATTGACGTAAAAAGATGTAAAATAAATAGAAAAATGAAATACAAGCGTACTAAACGGATTCATCGTTATAATAATAGTCGATACAACAAATAATAAATATTATGAATCATGACCATTATAGATGATTTTGTGACAGAAAAACATTATTTTGAGACAGAACTTTAAAAAAAAAAAAAGAGGTACATTTTAGTTTGACTATCAGTCGCTGTTATCTCTTAACTACCTTCAGAACCCCCATCTCCAGAATTGAATCCTGAAATTGAAAAATCTTATTCTCATGCCCAAGAAGAAGAAGGTAGGTCAGGTGTGTTTGACTGCCCCATTCAACAGTCCTCAACCGACCTCTGCGAGGGTGCGGGCTTTTGTCAAGTATTCCTTTGTGTGAGCGTGGCTGGAACTTGGCTCTCATAACCACCAATATTATCTTAGATTTATCTTAAAATTCTTCAACAGAGAGCAAGATCTAATAACGAAGATACTCTGTCAACGATTTTTGTTTAAGATATTCAATTTTCGCATGTTATTGGCAGGTATTAAACAAAGAGTGCTTGCTTATTTGTCAGCGAAAATTGACTGGCTCGTAACATGTTGAATGTTATAGTTATGGTGATAATTTGAGCACTGTTGGTGATTTTTACATGCATTCATTTAAAGTTTTATAGAAAATTATTTTTAGTAAGAGATATGCAATCACTTACTAACTAGCTTAACCACAGAATATTTGTGAGTTTAAAGGCTCTGTATTGCTTGGCGTGGTCCTCTTTTAAGCTTTCTCAACTCGGTGCTCAGAAGCTATAGTAGATTTATTGTTTTCATATCTCTTCTATGATAGACGAGGATACAATGAAAACGGTAATATAAGAAATTCCCGACAAATATTTGGAAAGTGTAGAGCACTTTAATTACTCCCAAAGACATGCTTCCCAACTATATTGTGATGTTCACAACCTACTTATCAATCATGCCAATAAATGTTTAAAAATAAGTATTACGTTGCCAGATATTACTAATATAATACATATATACAACTTTATTATGATAAAATTACAATCTGCCTCATTGGGCAATAAGTAATTGTGATAAATGATTTCATTCATACCATATTTACAATTTTCATTCATAAAGTATTTACAAACAGCCCAGAGACCTCCCAAATCCACATAGTAGTCACCTCCCTCGCATGTGAAAGAGGAAGTCTTGGGAAGTCCCCCACGTACTTCCGTCAGCCGCGTCACCGGATACGAGCCAGTGGAGGCTGACCAAGAGCGCGAGAGCCACATACGCTCAGGACATGATTGGAGAAACTGGCCATTGCCAGGACTCCCACTGCTACGTATTTATAGCAGGTCACGACAAATCCAACCACCCTAATCCCCTATCACACATCCCAATAATCCTCCTCGGGGACTAAAACGGCAGTGGCCTTGGGGCCATGCTATAAATGCGAACAGTGGGAGTCCTGGAAATGGCCAAATTCTCCAATTATGCCCTGAGCGTATGTGGATCTCGCGCTCTTCGTCAGCATCCACTGGATCGCATCCGGAGGACCGTGTGGGGTTTCCCAAGACTCTGCTTCCTCTTTCGTATGTGAGGGAGGTGATAGCCATGTGGATTAGTGTGATCTCTGGGTTCATAAGTAATGTATGAGCAAGTGAATGAAGAACTGTAAATATGGTATGAATAAGAACATTGTTCATAATTACTTAATCCCCAATAAGGCAGATAGTAATTTTATCACAAGATTGTTGTTGTTCAAAAGAAAAATTGTTGAACAGGAAATTTTCCGATATCAAGACGTTTTAACAAATGAAATGAAATATTTTTGTTTAAAAACATTTAGTTTTTTCTTTCTACACTCATTTAATGGGTTTTTAAGAACATCGAGACCGGTAAAAATATCTCAGTATTGCACAAAATTTAACATTTTTTATTAAAAAAAAAAGTAAAGACATCTTCAATCAATTTTCCATAAATGGTATGCTCCAAAGAGTGCTCTTACGTTGCAGGCCCGGTTCTGGTACGGGGGCGTGAACAAGCGTAGGCCGACACCAAAGGTCACACAGCTAATACCGGATCGAGGAAAGCAGAGTTTCCTCAGAAGGAAAACAGTCTCTCTAGGTCACCTCCAAGCGTCAGACGGCGGGAATCGATTCCCATCCATTTTGGTTCGTCTCAAGTCCAAGGGCAGCTTTCGTCAAATAGAAACTTATTAGTTACAGACAAATAGGCGATTAGAGCAAATGATCTATTACAGATTGAACTAATAAAAAGAGCATCCATAAAAAGTTTTCACTGGAAAAGTTAAACATATGAACCGTTTATTATCACTAGCAGTTCGAGATCCATTTTCAGAAATTTTACAGGAGAGACAAAAAACAAACCAAATTTACATAGAAACTAAAATATTATTAAGGATGAAAACTATCTTTGAACAATAATTTTTTTTCTTTTATAGCCCCTTTAAATTTACAGATAATTATATATAATTATAGAACCTCAGGCGAATCTATGAACAACCATTGAAATCGGCTCTTTCCTAAAACGCCAAAAAGCATTAAACCAAATTCAAATGCTTGGATTCGAAAGCAGCATGTTTCTTAAAATTTCTTAAAATGGCTCCGGCTAGCCTTTGAAACTAAAAGTGAACGGATTCTCGAAGAATAAAAACTGAATCGTGGTCAACTTTAAAAAAATATGACAATTCGTGCCAGAGTACTTCATAAACAAAAAACTCGCTTTTGGCCAAATAAATTATTTCATTATGATTCAACATGTAGTTGTAAATACAAGACTCTCCATTAATCATTATTTACCATAAGCAAGTGTCTTATTAAATGCTCTAAACACAGGGTTGTAGGCAGTGGTTGTTTTTCTAAAGAGTGGAAGTAAGATAATTTTTATCTTACGAGAGAAACAATACATAACAAAATATAGAGATAGTCAATAATATTTATAAACAAAACCTACATATATTATGCAATATTTTTTTTTAAACTTTTCTACTAAGAAATATTCTACCCCACAATCCCCCAGCTATGCCCCTGCCTATTGGCTCTTAAATACCCTTGATATTGTGCAAATACTAAAATTAAAAAGCATCCTAGTAAATTTGTGCGTCTTAAAGTATACTAATTGCACTTTTATTTGAACCTAAGGTAAATGGCGTTAGACAGATTTTTGTTATGTGTGAGATGCTGGTTTTTAATTAACTAAAAATTAATTTAATGGTACTATGAACACTATTTTGTGGCAAAAATAATTTCCAATAAAGTACTTTCGTTCCTACCTATAGTATAACTACTGCAAAATAACTTTTTATTTATATGTGTCACATACATCTCGTAAAGAACATTGGGTCGTGTTTATCTACATATCATATCGTTTAAGTTAATTTAAATACATTATTTTGTGTAAGTTGTACAAGAACTTTCACAGGTATAAGGTGTACCTTACAGTTAAATCCCAAGGTTAAGATTTAGTCGAAGTAAAGAAAATAGTAAAAGTAAGTACTTTCCTATTACTTTTTTTTTTGTAGTCGTACTATAAAATAAATTGAAAGACACTACTTAGTTAGAATTAGAAAGATAACTATGACTGCTTAGGATTATAATAACACATTAAGGTTTTAATGCGCCGTGGAGTCGACAGGTTGAGTGGAGACAGTCAGGATTTGTGATGCTTAAAATACCATTTGTATAAAGGATTTTAGGCTTTTAGGCACAATAACAAAAACTCGTTATCTCCTCTTATGTAATGTGTTATGAGGATTAATATACAAATAATTTAGCCTAATCGGATGAACTATTACATTCCCTCCGTTTATACAGTTGTGTAGGCATACAAAGTAATTCCTACAAGAATTTTCAATTTAAAATAAATCAGAACTCATTTCAAGGATCTCAGCAATGAATTTTTATTTGATGAAATGATAAAGAATGTGAAAAATAAATCATATCAAATCTGATGCACCTAACACGATTAAGTGTTTCTTTGCGAAAACTATTTTAATTACAGTTTTGTAATTGTAGCCCATTAAAGTCAATGAGGACGCCTAGATCTTTAATCTGATCTCTACTTAATGTGTTAGGATATCATTTATTTTTAAATACCCTTAATTATTTTTAATAAGGTTTACTTTTTTTAGCCTCTTCTAAAATGAATAACACCAATATGAAAAATATCAAAAAAATTAATATATTTGGGTTGAGCGGATCCTTGTACTAGTACCTGCTTGAAGGTGGTGTCCTTAGTACACCAACTTAGCTCTTTTTTTTTTTTTTGTCCTTAGCTCTCAAACTTATAAAATAGGATGTGGGAAAAATAAAGGGAAATTATTTTGGGCTAATGAGTGCCTTTCACTAAGGGGAGTCCGCCATTTGAAGGATGTATGAGAAGGATATAGGGTGTGGAATGCCTAAAGGAGGTGGGTGGAATCAGGAAGGTAGTGAGAGTCTACCGAGGGTGGAGAAGGTTTTGTTATAATAGATTTTTTTAAATTAACACGAATTACATATTATTATATCAGGATGCCATGATATTTGATCTGATACTAGCCTAAAAATTATAGAAAAATCCTTTTTTCTGACTTCCATTTAAAAGCTTAAGTCTCTAACTTGAACGGAACAGAGTGCTCGTTACAAACATGGAGTGAGAACACTTGAGAAACACAAGGGTTTCTGGTTTTGAAAACACCAACGAAACTGGGCAAATCAATACCGTTTAGTAATACCAGTTTCGCCAGAAAATGTTTCGAGTATAACAGCGACTAAACGTTTCCAATATTGCTAAATGAGATATCAGTTTCAAGTTGGGTTCCCGTGTTCATCGTTCCGGAGTCGTGCCTACTTAAGTGTGAATTCCTGACGAATGGATGACTGAACAGCAGCTATGGGTCAATCCAGCCCGTCTCTCGCTCTTACTGCCTTTTGTTACACAACGACAAATGTAATTATAATGAAAGTTAATTCATTTGACATACAATATGTTTTAATAATGCAACGTATAGTTTGCAATTGATATTACAAAACACAATACAGATTTCATGGTGCCCTTAGGTCACTCGATGAAAAAGTTAGAAAACAATAGCATTTTTGCTGACGTGTGTTTTATTATTAAATTACTGAAGGTGAGCCCCATCGCCTAGTATTGTATATATGTTGACTTTTTAACTTCAATCTGATATTGTATTATATTTATGACCTCCTTCGAATGCATCTGCGTATGCAGCACGAGGAGAAAAAATTTCAAATAGAAATTTTTGTTCATTGTAAACTTATAAATCAATAAAGAAGGTTTTGAAATAAAAAAAAAATATTAAATTTAATTTTTAAAAAGTCCACTGTAACTAGCCTTTTAAATAATAATAAAAGCAAATAGCTAAAATAAAAAAATAAAATAAAATAAACCAATTGAAATCGTTTTGAACGATGTCCAATGTGCAATTTATATTGCTGGCTCCCAAAATATTATTTTTTAAATACCTTTTATGGTATGAATGAGAGCATTTATCTTAATTACTTATCGCCTAATGAAAAAAGGCAGATTGTAATTTTAGCACAATAAAGGATTAATAGTAAATACCTTTAAAATTATTTTGCCATTGATATCCATGGTACCCTATCTGGGTTAAAAAAATCCTTCGATAGGCTAAGCTTTCATTTGAGAAAATCCTAAGTGTGACAGGACAATCAGCGTACTTTACACAAAAAATACGCATATAGACAGACGAATTCCTCGTACATTATTGAATGTAGAACACCTCCCTTCAACCTTGGCACTTTGATGAGTTCATTAAATTTGTTTCTATCATTTTATTGTAGGACACACTTTTTATGCAAAAAATGCTCATAAGAGCATATTATTTTTTTAATGTTGTAAGCCTGAGCTATGAAAAAAACAAAACAAGTTCGCCAGAAACTAAGACTGTGTACTCCTTTGTTAACTTTTTGCTCATTTAATGAATAAATCTCATTGCTGAAGTTAATAAACTACAAGATAAATATAGTTACATATACGCTTTATAAGTTGAATATAATTTTCTATATAAAATCCGAGGCGAGAGACCTAGCAATGAAGCCTGCCAAATATTGAACTTTTTTCATGTCGGGGGTTTTAAATAAGTGTAACTTTAAAAACAAATTATCTGGTACTCAACCAGCAGAAAGTACAATACCAATACACTCCTAAAACTGAAATAAGTCTAGTGAATTAATGAGGTTATGCTGTAGCTCCGACGTGAAATAATAGAGCTATTTGCGAAGCCTTAACAGCCTAGCTATATAATTACAAACAATAGACCGATAAAATTACAAAAATAAACCTTTATTCAACCTGATAAAAATAATCATTACAATAACAAGTCCTAATTTATAATTTGTAATCAAACATTCAGCCGTACAACTGGGGTGGGTTTATTTCCTTACAGTAAAAATATAGAAAACTGTTGTATTTTTTTTCTTATTACTTATTTGTTTATAATTTCTTATTATTTATTAAACATAATGTAAGAATAATTGGGACCAAAGGCAGACCATAAAGTAAATTATATAGCCTGCCTATTTAGGCTACCCATAGTTTTTGAGAAATTTATTGTTTAGTTGTGCTTTACCTGATACTGAACCATTTTAGGTTATAGAAATATAAAAATTAACACACTTGACTTAACCAAAACACTTTCAAAAATAAAAGCACACAAAAATACCGTTATAAATTAGAGAGAAGGTTTAGACAGACTGATCCCTACCAGAAAATTATTGAAAAAAAAAAAGGTATATTGTTAGTTAGTTTTAAGTTTGATCAAAAAGGTGAGCCCCATCACCTTTATTAGTCAGTTCAGTCCAGTCACGTATAATGTGTATAATTATACTTGTTTACTCCATTATATAATTTTAAAAAAATAACAAAACCTGTATATAATGTAGCGACGCTGCAGGAAATACAAAAATAATTTGTAAATAGATTCGCCAGTGGATCTGTAATTGCATATAATTATCTGTGAATTTAAAGGGGCTATGGAGAAAAAAAAAGTCTGTGGTAGATAGGTCCTTCCTAGAAAAAGGATCCCTTTCACTCTAATAATTCCCATTTTATTTTTCCTTATTCCTGTATTTCAAAATGAGAGCTTTGAAAGAATAAAAAAATCCAGCATAAATATCTCTAAGTAATAGTAATTGCACAGTTATAATTTATTTACTCTAATTACATCTTCTCATGAGTAAATATTCATATTTCCACCAACAAACTCTAACCCCATTACCGGAAATAATACGTGGCTTACACCCAATGCCACGTCATGGCGAATTTCCGAAATTCTTTGTGTGCGCAAACGTGTCGAAAAAAAACATTTTTTATTTAATGGGGTAGTCATCAAAGAAACCGTTATGTTTTAATCATTTCTAATAATGAGCTAAACATGGAACTGAATCGCGAGCTACATACAATACAAATATTATAACGCCTTATAGCAAAAATTGATCAAGACATTTTTCAAGACAGCAGATTATCCTGAAACGTTGCCTGCGTGAAAATATAAATTTTTATTTAAAAAACTTTCTTGAAGGAGCCAGTCAAGCCAAAAACAAAAAAAGTACTTTATGTTAACTATTAATGAACAACAGATAGCTTTCAGTCACTTTTCAAATCGTAAACTAGACTCCGAAGACGGTACTTGAAAGAAATAGGAATCGATACCGGTAGAAAGCCTCATCTTCCTGTAATGGTGGAAGTATAAAGAATAACGATATACTTTCTCCTCGTCATTTCGAAAATGATTTCAGCATCTAACTCCAAATAAAAAAAAACTTTCATTTTGATTGATATTGCCAATCAGAGGTCCCATTCGTCTTTTCTGTTTTTTTATGTTAAAATAAATATAACACAATCCATGAAAAATAAAGGGCCCTGAAAATAGAAATCCAGGTCAAGCTTATGCATTCAAAAAAATTAAATTAAAAATATAACAATTAATCTAGTATACTGCTAACATTTTGGCCATTTCGTCTAATTTTGGTTATCGTTGGTTATTTTTGTATTTGGAGGTGTCTTTTTTATTTTTTTGAGAACATTATCCCAAAACTGGAATGATTTGTAAAATCTGAGCAACTGTAAATTTACATAGCAATCAAACTGTTACATTGTATTTCTGCATTGTTATGATTTTCATTTATGGTGGACGATATGCTATTGGGTCGCTCACTTGCTATAAAGGAGTCATATTAAAAAAATAAATAAATATCACTCAAATACATATGTACATACCCATGATTAATGGAAACAACCAACCTCCACCGAGGCTTCCCACACTCCTTAATTCCCTCACACCACCTTCAAGCAGGTACTCCTAGTACAAGGATCCGCTCAACCCAAATATTCCTTTATTTTTCCCTCATCCTTAATCTTATAATTGGAGAGCTGAGGGGAAAAAAAAAAAAAAAAAAAATCGGAAAATCGGTGTGGTTTCATTGATGACTTCTTCCTCTATCTATTTTAAAATAGTGTGACGTATATTTCACTCAAATGTTATATGTTACACATAGCATTAATTTTATATGAAATCAGCTTCAAATTCTCCGGCACCGTTTAGCTAGCCTGTGTTATTGAGCATTGCGATTGTTTTTGAAATAAAACTATTTGTATGATAAATATATTTCTAATTTTTTTAATTGATTTTTTTTTTTTGCAGGTAAGCCGTTTGATATCTGTTGTTATCCCTTTATGGCTGCAGTTTGTAAGTACACTACTATCTATCTACGGTTTAGCTACGAGTCAAGGTCACTGTCTCACTAAACAACGAATGACAAATTTGAAGGTCGTACGTAGAACGGGTGACCAAGGCTGTTAATGGGCTGTAACTACTTTACTAGAGGGCTTATAAACTGGTTTGTAGACAGATTTAACGCAAATCTCAGAAGCGGGCTTTAGTACAATAAAGCCAAGACCAACAAGACTGCAAAGCACCAACTAGCTAGAACTAACTTTCTCAACCAACATATACATTAGTTCTCCAATTGTTATTTGTAGACTTATCGCAATGATTACATTTCAGAAAACATTGTGCTGTTGCTGTTTATTTTTTTCTTACTGCAAAAGGGAAGAGCATTACTTTGAAATATGAGTATGTGATCATCATTCACCTGGATGTTTGCATATTGTTTGAATATATTGTTTGCATATTGAGATTTTTTGTGAAATAAGTCCTTACCGTGAGAGATTGTCTCATAGCAAGTGTTAGCGTTTTCGGAATTACCGCAATTTGATTCTTTATTCGTTGTATTTGATCGGTGTTTTTATAATATCACGAGTTTTTGCTAGATCTTTTCAGAAGACATTCCTCGATACCAAACCTGAACTGAGAAAGAGCGCCAAAAGAATTAGAATATATAAGATGTCGTGAAAATTATTGATCTAATATAAAGTTTTAAAATTGTACTTCTAAAAATCGATAGGTTAATAGTAAAATATAATAAATATGAAAAAAAAAAAAATACGCCCATTGTGTTGTTTTTGATTTTTCTCAACTCGCCCCTCAGAAGAAATTATAAGTTAAAAAGGTTTAAACGTTCCCACTGTGGTTTTAATAGAATTTTTTCATCATTGTTATGGCCAATTTTTACGATGAAAACATTTTTAAGTCAACATCGACACACAACACTTTATGGACCAACATGAGACAATGACATAATACCCATGTGATACATACTACATGCAGCAAGTGGTAGAGCCTAGTAGATGGAAGCATATATTTACTTGACCCCTATAAATGACAACTAGGTAAAGATTAGATATTCTATCACGTTTGAAGAAAATCCCTATTAATTTGGAGAACTGTAAATATGGTATGAATGAGAGCATTTATCTTATTACTTATTGCCTTATAAAAGACAGATTGTAATTATAGCACAATAAAGGAATATATAATAAATTAATTTGGAAGCGAGTATGGTAAGGGGACCGGGTTTACGTTTAGCTGTGTTTACATTCTTTGCCTTATAAGGACAGTCCTCAGTCCATGTTTCGACGTCCTTAGACGTCGCATAAGAGAATTTTTGTGAAATGAGTATTTACCGTGAGAGATTCTCTCACAGCAAGTGTTCATTTTTTCGGAAGTACTGCAATTTGGTTCTTTATTCGTTGTATTTGATCGGTGTTTTTATAATATTACGAGTTTTTGCTAGATCTTTTTATAAGACGTTCCTCGATACCAAATCTCCCAAATGTGAACTGAGAAAGAGCGCCAAAAGAAATGGTGGACTTCAAGATGAGCCAATTTCCGAAAAGAGAGTGTGCACGTGAAGGTTTTTGTGTATTCTGTCAAAAAAGGAAAAATAAAAACGATGAAAGTGTCCAGATGATGAAATATACCTATTTGCCTCTTAAGCACAAATTATGCGTAGCCAAAATGTGTTGAGGGTTGTTCACTTTTAAACTATCAATTTAATTATATGACAATACCTACCTACTAATGGGTCGGCAAGAAAGTGATTTCGGTTTGCACTGGTAAATAGCGATATGTTTGTTTCGTTATTCTTTTGTCCATGTTAGAATTGTTTTATTTTAAGATTCGGTAGTCGATACCTTTAGGTTGCTATAGAAACAAATTCCGTATAATTTTGTTTACAACTGTCAGTTATAACATGAAGTGCAAAAATGAGCATTTTAGACACATTTTACTTTTTTATTTTCACAAAGGCAAGAATGTGGCTGAGGCTCACAAAGAGATATGTGAAGTTTATGGTGTTGATTTTTTAACAGAACGCACGTGTCAGAATTGGTTTAAAAATGTTCGTTCTGGAGGTTTTTCACAGAAAGATGACCAACGTTCTGGTCGACCTTCTGAAGTAGATGATGACAAAATGAAAGCCATAATTGAATCGAATCGTCATATAACTGTGCGAGAGACTACAAAACAGTTAAATGTATCACACACAATAATTGAAATCATATAAGACGTCTTGGACTTGTTAAGAAGCTTGATATTTGGGTTCCGCCACGACAATGCGAGACCTCACACATCTTTAGCAACACGTACGAAACTATTGGAGCTTGGTTGGGCAGTGATGTCGCATCCACCATACAGCCCCGATTTTGCACAATCGGATTATCATTTATTTCGAAGTTTACAAAACTTCTTAAATGGTAAAAATATCAGTAATAACGATGACCTCAAATCGCACTTGGTTGAGATTTTTGCTGATAAGGACCAGAAGTTCTATGAGCGCGAGATCATGAAGTTACCAGAAATATCGCAAAAGGTCATCGAACAGAATGGAAGATATTTGACTGATTAAAGTTCATTTTTTGTATAGATAAAATTGAGTTTTATTTCACACTAAAAAACGGAAATTACTTTTTTGCCAACCTATTAAAATGGATTTCAGCTATGTTTTTGTAAAACTTACTTTGTGGTTTATTGATTAATATAATTGCTGTTAGTTCATTACATCCTTTTGCTTATTGATCTATCCTTTGAAAATAATTTAATAATTTTATTTTCCATTTAAAAGTTGATTAGTTATCTCATAAAAAAAATTGAGATTTGAGAGAAAGTCTCACACGCGAGTTCTTATGTCTCATTTTGACTCGCGAGTTTTACCGGGTGCATTTTGATTTTTTTATGGGCTTAATTATTCCCGATTGGGCTCATATACAATGAGTTCCTAGGTTATATAATTTTATCTTGAGTTGAAAAATTCTAAGTTTGGCTATAACTTCTAAAATGAGCTTAAATTGCGGTCGCATAGCAAAAGGTAAACAGAGATCCTCAGGTGTGTGGAGGGCTAAGAAAAACCCACTTCCGCCACGTCAAACTTGACATCCTCCCACTTGCTATTCACTTCCTACCGTCTCCCTTTTGTGTCTTCGGCCCCGATGGCTCCGCCCGAGCTGGAACCACTGCTCCATGTATAATTCAACAGTCCTAGCTATAGAAGTTTATTATCATTGTAATTTTAATAATGCTTTTAATTAATAATGCTGAGCCCTCGTCGCGGATACCATTTGGGGAACTAACGACGAGAAAGCCAGCGGTGACGAGGAGCTCCGGTAGTAAACAAAAATACATTCTTATTGTCAATAGCTCCACATAATGGAAGAGTTATTGAAGAAAAATAGTGGCACTATTATTCCATAGTAAACAATTAAATCTCACTCCTCCTTAATGAATATGAACAGGATTTCCTTAACCAAATACTTCAATGGCTCCTCTCTTAAGAGAAAGTAATTTTCAAAATAACTAATTAGCTTATCTCAAAAATATTCGATCAAATCAAGCAAATACTTTAAATAAACGTTTTATTTGTGACGCAGTAGTTTTAATGGTAAGCTCTAAAAATTTTTTTGGTATAATATGGAAAGTACCGTTTTCATTTTTTGTCACGTCTTTACTGAACTAAATTATTGTATACTCTTCGGTACATAATTATATACATAAACATAATTGAGTGAAAATAAAGGACGTAGAATTTTATGAAATATCTAAGAGCGGTCTGGTGGGAAACTGGGGAACGAACATATTTAAATCTTAATTAAATCATTGTAAACTATTCACTCCATATTTTCTATTAACGATTTCTTGTTCAATTTTATTTGTTAAGCTAACTCCTTCAAGTTTTTTATATTTAAATATTAAATTATAATTACCTACAATACTAGTAATAAAAACAACCTGTTTTTTTTTGTTATTTTATTTCTTAATAGCTCTGGTACTAGTTTAATTGCATCCGTATGCTCCAGCCAAAAAGGATAGTATATGTTTATTTATCCACACATCGCTAAACATATAATATGCATTTTTTTAAAATTACAAATCATCAAAACAACAACGTAAAAACGTATTCTGGATGATTATGCCAGATTGGTGTAGGTCAGTTATGTCTAGTCAATTGTGTCTATGAATTTGTTAAAAGGCATTTCTCTATTCATAGCGTGGTAGATAATGTTGTCAAACTTCCGAAATGCTTTAAACTCCAAATTTGTTCTGTCATCCCTACCTTTTAGTAGAACTTAATTGTAATATTTATTTATTACAATATTTGGGTTGGTTTTATGAAAATGAATAGAACAATAAATAAGCTCCAGGAAGTTGCTTCCGTTCCCAAGGTCTGCTATTCCCACTTCTTCTGGCCTCTCCCTATCAGGAAGGACATCGGATGAAATTCTTCGTAGTCAGGATTTATCCTGTCTAACAAGGATAATCGTTATAGGATGAATATTTTATATGGGGGGGGGCTGTCTTGAATTAATGTCGAATTGAATTAACGACTATTTCAGGTTTTACTGTCTTGAAACTAAGTAAATAATCTAGCGAAATACAAAATAGTTCTAGATAACTATGATCTGAACGCCAATCAGTAATTTTATTACATATAGATATACAGGGTAACAGGGTAAACATAAACTTCAACTCCGCCAGGTCAATTTTTCAATTAAGAACTTCTGGCGAGCTGACTATCAATCATGAAACCGTTTTTTTTTGTTGCTTTTTTCTCCCCCTACCACGGGATCCGTGTCCCAGACGTGTTTCCTCATGTGTCTCGCTCACTGTCCTATCATGAAACCACTAAAAATTAAGCCAAAGTAGTTATGTAAAAATTGCCCCATTTACAAAGGGCTAAACAGTTTCTTTCTCCCTTCAAATACTGGCAATAGAAAATGTTTTAGCGTTTATTATGGCCATAAAACATTAAAGAGATGACAGATGTTTATTTTTTGCTTTGTGCCTCTTAGGTATTGATTGATACAGGGGTGTAAACGATATAACTTACGTTTTGAAGTTACATAAATTTGAC
Organism: Acanthosoma haemorrhoidale; assembly: GCA_930367205.1. Taxonomy (NCBI): domain Eukaryota; kingdom Metazoa; phylum Arthropoda; class Insecta; order Hemiptera; family Acanthosomatidae; genus Acanthosoma; species Acanthosoma haemorrhoidale. The sequence continues at coordinate 20,298,476 of OV884013.1, read as the reverse complement.
ATTGTAATAACTGTATATTTTGTGATTGAATTATCTTGTTTATCTGCTAATCAAAGGACACGCGTTTTATTAAGAAAACAATATATTATAATCTATTTTTCTGGTTATTATTTTGACGAGTAATAATGCTAGGTAATATATTTACTATAGTATATATAGCGAATAATGTATGCATATATTCCATATTAATTATTAAATAAAAAAAAACTTTATAATGATACAATTACAATCTGCCTCTTTGGGCAATAAGTAATTGTGATAAATGTTTTCATTCATACCGAATTAACAATTTTCATTCATACAGTTTTTACAAACAGCCTAGAGACCTCCCAAATCAACAAGATTGTCACCTCCCTCGCATGCGAAAGAGGAAGCGGAGTCTTGGGAAGTCCCCAGCGCTCCTCCGTCCCGCGTCACCGGATACGAGCCAGTGGAGGCTGACCAAGAGTGCGAGAGCCACATACGCTCAATTATACAAGGATCACATACGATTATTAGGAAAAGAAACATAACCACCCATACTAGGTGGTTGCAAGGTTTCAGGCTCTATTTGAATGGGGATTTGGCCCTGTAAGTAAATTATTCAAATGAATAAATACCACTTAAGGAAAATTATTAGTAGGTAGATTCTAACTCCTGCTATAAAGGTTAGCCTGAGAACAATGAGGTCTTTTCTCGCTACCAAGGACAGGCAATTGTGATTCCTGACTCGTAAGTACGGAAATTAATCTCCCAGGACTAGGGACGAGAGGGAAGAGAAGAGGTCCCGGGAGCACTGCGTGACTGCACTGTTTAGCAGCAGGGCCAGGTACTACCGCTGCCTTGTACCTATCCCTTGGGCCCTATCTGCCCTGACCTTCCAGCCCTTTTACACTGTCTGGCCAGGTGCATTCCATCACACCAAGGGCACAACTCAAGGCTCACCAGGTGAAGAGACACTAATTCACTTAATTAGTACTAGTCTACCTAAATCCATAGATCAATTCCTACCCTGTGTAGTTTCCCACAGTAGTTCGCAGGGCTCGGTAGCAGGACTTCCTCAACACCAATACGTCACATTTTTATTTTTAATGCATTTTCTACTTCTATATTTAAAAACCTGTTAAATTTCTCTTAGACTTTACTGCTGTTGGACTAGTGAACTCTTTTATTAAGAACAGGAGGTACAGCAACTTATAATTTTTCACAACTCGACGCTAGGCTACAATTTTATTTGCATCCGTATATTTTTCAACGACCCCTGTAGACTGACGGGAACCATCTTACCCGGTAGAGCACCAGACTAGCTGGCACAAGGAGGGCCAAATATCGTGTTCGCAAATTTTTCACAACCACTGCTTGACATTTGGTTAATTGGTGTTAATTTCAGTTAAACAATTACTGCTTATTTATTAATTAGAATCAATCGAATATCTTCAATGCTAACTGAAATACGCGTTAAATCATGAGCGTTGTAACGAGGTTGGTCTTGAGAGAAAATTTGTCATGTCAAATCCACTTTCCAAATTAGTAGAACCGGGAGAAACTTGCCGAGCGCTTTCAATCGTTCATTGCTTTCATGATCTGTCAAATTGTATTAGTGAAACTTTCATTGACCTGTACATTAGTTATCTTGGAAGTAAGACTTTTTATTGTGTTTGTTTATTATTTTTTTTTTCAATATTAAAAGTTAAGTATTGTTTGCATTGCATCTGCAGGGTTGTCAAAAGCTCGTTTTGAAAATGAGGCCAGTTTCTAACGACTTGAGGATGCTAAAAGTAGAGAAATCGACAAAAAAAAAAAAAATGGTCATCTACTAATTTTTAGTACTAAGCATTTAGTTTTTTTCTTTTCCCGAGAAATAATTCCATGACTAGAAATAAAAAGGCAATTTTATTGGCTCTGGTCCAACTTTCCTAGCGATCAAGTCAATTAAAGAATATAATTGATTAGCATTCTGATTTTTTTATTACTATAAAATTACTCCTAAAGTTATTTTTTTTCTAAATGCAAATCCCAAGAGGATAACTTAAGTCTCACTAAGGCGATGTATTGTAATCAATTATTCATGCTCATTTATTGTTGTTGTTGTTGTAGTTGTACGATTTAAAACCGGATATACAAGTCCATACGAAAACAAGTTAGAATCAGGGCTGTTTAATATCTATTTATTTGCAAATTTGAATGTTATTATAATTAAAGAAAAAAAAATTAAGTGAAGAACTATCTATGTTTATAAAAATAATTTAAGGTCCAGTGCTTTAACAAAAAGCGTAATTAAGTAATTAAGCGTAATTAAGCTTACATTCATAATATTTAAATAAAATTATTGAACTAAAGGCTTTGAAGAGGATCCTTTTTGTTTAAATATAATTTTTTTTCTAAAGCAGAGTTTTGAAACAATGGCTTTAAGTAGTTATATCTTGTGAGGTTGGTCAGTGATATCTTTGAGATAAAACTTCGACTTTCACATTTCCACAGCTGCTTTACAAAATGTTTTGTAAAATTTTGTTATATTGGTAAATAATATAAATTAAAAAACAATACAATCCATGGCGTGATAAGCAAACAGTTGACTTCCCCTATTAGAGGTAATTGTGAGGTACTAATCATTACTAGCTACTCATTTATCGTCATAAGACCGAGTAAACGCCGATCGAAAACCCATCCCCCATAGAAAACCCCTTGTTCGTAGTCGGGAATCGACCCCGGGTCTCCTAGTGAGAAGTCAGGAAGTAAATAAACTACAGTAGATGATTGAACACCCATCCAAAAAAAAACAAACTTTAAATATTCAATTGGGGAATATAAGAATTGCATCAAGATCATTCCTTGGGGTACACCCGCTTTAAACAATGACAGATATTTCAAGTATACTCAGGTACTAAACTGAAAAAATGTTCTTACCAAGTCTAGAGGTCAAGTAATTATTAATGAATTGATATGTACATTTTAATTATAAATTAAAAGTTTTAATTGTATTTTGTGTGAATTTGTTTGACTTCTGTTTTTGTTTAAACCGTATGAACATAATTTATGCAGTATTACATCGCACTGCTATAAAATTAAATTGGTTCACCGTTAAAAAGTTAAGAGTCTCATGCTTAGTTATAGCACAATTTGACAGAGTTGCATTAATTATGATAGATCTGGTAGTGATTGCTGCTGTGATAACAGTTCCGAGGCCAAACGGCGCTAGTCACTGCCACGTCAATCAATATCATCTCCCTCAATCATGGTTATCATCTCCCTCAATCATGGTTGCAGTCGTTGATTAATTGAGCGAGTACGGTTTAATTGCTCATTTGCTCTACGAGCCTCAGTTTTTTTTTATAATTGACAGCTCACCTTAATTTACAACTACTAGTTGAACCAATCAGAGGTTTGGCCATATACCATAGTTTAAGTCATTATTTATTGAATGCAATTAATTACTTAATGGCTCGCATATTGTTAAGTGATTAACTGAACTTTAACGTGAATACCATGGGTCTAAATCTCTAGAACGGAAACCGATTTTATCTTATTTCCATAACTATCAGTGGGTTGGGGTAGCCCATTTGACGGCCCATATGGGATTACATAATAGCGTCTATATTAAACAAATTTTTTTTTTTTTGTTAACTTTATTATGATGAAATTACAATCTGCCTTTACTTAATAGGCAATAAATAATTGAGATAATTGTTTTCATTCATACCATATTTACAATTCATCATTCGCTCGCACATTCATACAGTATTCACAAACAGCCCAGGGGCCCCCCAAGTCCACACGGCTGTTGCCTCCCTCGCAAGCGAAAGAGGAAGCGGAGTCTTGGAAAGTACCCCACGCTCCACGCTCCCCCACCAGCCACGTCACCGGATACGAGCCAGTGGAGGCTGACGAAGAGCGCGAGAGCCACATACGCTCAGGACATGATTGGAGAAACTGGCCATTGTCAGGACTCCCACTGTTGCGCATTTATAGTAGGTAACGAGGCCACTACCGTTTCAGTCTCCAAGGAGGATTATAGGGATGAGTGGAGCAGTGCAATGACTGTGCTACGGGATTAGGGTGGCTCGATAGGTTACTATGGAATTTCATGAATTTGGAAGGGATTAGTTCGAGAATGTAAGGTATATTAAGATCGTTATGAAGGGTTTTGTTGGTGACGTAGTATTGACAGTAGGACTTTTGATTGAAAGGATTGGATACGCTTGATGTTCGACTTTTTTGCTGTCCCCCATAGCTCTATTCCGTATGTCCAGATTGGCTTAAGTATAACTTTGTAAATAGGTCGTTTATTTTCTATTGAGAGATGGGATGTCCTTCGAAGTAGTCTGTACAGTAGTCCAAAGCGTCTGATTAAACAAATTAACAAATACTTAAACATAAATATCTGAACAAATTAAACGTGATTGGAATTTATTATATAACCTATAATGCACTAGAAGTCCACGGTTATTTTAAGTCAGATGACTGAGGTAATCGACGTTGGTTCACGTCCCCTCCTCAAAACTCTAAATGATATTCCCACCTTCATCGTCAAGGCTCGACCTATCCGATTCTCTCCTTCAGTCAAATATCTAGGTTTGGTCTTTCAGCACACTATATCCTGGAAAGACTACATTTTCCTACATCCAGTGATCCATTTCCAACCTCAAACTGCTCAATCGATTCCGACAGTTCGATCTCTTGCAGTCCCCCATTTCGACTAAGGTTGCGTGGTGTATGGCGGTTTCGCTGGGGATGTCGAGGCTCGGTTAAAGTGGCTGATGAATTGTTTTCAAAAATTTGTACTCGGGATCCCTAGAGATTTCGCGGCACTATTTCGAGTTGGGATGACTTCACCCTTCACCCAGCTCACTTGCTCGGATCCCTTCTTTTCAAAACATCATGTCTAAAAAGCCCCCTTACCTTCACAACTTCCTTCAATCCAAATCATCAATCAAATCCAGATCTAGTCCTTCCGACCTGTCCTTTCTCACAAATCTGCCTTCTTCGACCATTCTTTTCTCATCCACAAACCCTCATATTCCTATCGACTTTCTAGTATTTTCATCAACTCTCCCAATCTTAATATCGAGATTACCAGTTTCTTGCCTCGCTCCAATCTAACAATTTATAGTTCATTAATTTACGTTTTTGTTTCCATTTCCTGACCTTGGTTCTTGGTAGTAATCTCACACGTAATGTACTCGTACATAGCCATGGCTTATCGCGTTATACATTTGTACATAGTATTGTTCATAAGCTTATCAAATCTGTTTGATGTTTTGTATTTTCTTTTTGTCATCTAGATACTCCTATTATGTTCCTTGTTGTTATTCTTAAAGGACAATGTCCCAGAATGATGTTTGTTTTTCATTTCATTTAACATAATTGTTTAAAAACTACTTGGTTGGTGGTTAACACATAGAACACACAGAAATACTCTGTAATAAAAAAATATTGGCCATAAAATAACCTTGGAATCAAATTTTTCGAAAAATCATTTGCGGCTCTTCAAACATCTTTTGTTCATGATAATACAACATCACTTTACGTTTTACATTCTCTATTCATAAAATAATTCAACATCTTAAAAATTCATTATCCCATTCTTGCAAATGGTATTTTTTCTAAGAATTAATAAAATTTGGGATAGACAACATTTCGCTTGTGTACCTCATCGAGAAAACCAGCACGCGCTTGTAATGTGTGAAACGTCGACTGGCGATGTAACAATAAATAAAAGAAATTCGAAGTGACTCAAAAGATTATTATACGGTGTAAATTTCAAAAATACAGGTTAGAATTAAAGCAAGGTTGTTTGTTGAATTTGATAATGAGCCCCAACACTCAACTCTACTCTCTAACCAACGTCTATTCGCGTGAGCGCGTGGGGACTTCCCAAGACTCCGCTTCCTCTTTCGCATGCGAGTGAGGTGAGGATTTGGGAGGTCTCTGGGCTGTTTGGAAATACTGTATGAATGAAAATTGTAAGTACTGTATGAAGGAGCGAGTGAATGAATTCATCACAATTACTTATTGCCTAATAAGGCAAATTGTAATTTTAGCACAATAAAGAAGTTTCAATATATAATATGAAGGTGTGTATAAACCCCTAACCATGGTACAATAAACTGAGTACCCAATCTCGTCTTCCTCTGAAAAAAAAATAACTAGGGGGCTAAAAAAAAAAATTAATATTTTCTGCTCGATTAGATAATTTATAGTATCGTATTATCGTATCACATATCATATAGGCAGAAAACGAAAGTTAACCCGTCAATTAAAGTTATTTGTAATTACATATTAGGTCAGAGCGTTATTATTTGTATTGCTTTGATCCTGTTTTTTATTTCGTAGCCTTAATGTCAAGACAGTAGACAGCACCACGGCAATGAGATCTCGGCTTCAAGGTGGAAATGATCACGTATGCCTTCCCACACTTCCGTTACGTAAGTGCGGAATAAAGGCAGGGAAAATATAACTGGAACGTTCTTTTATTTTTAGAACAAGCGTTACTCCTTTCCAGTCACCTCGGGGCTTACGATAAGAACATGAGGGAAAAACACAAACGGTAGTCGAGAAAAATAAAATTCGGTGTAGAATTTGATCACGATCGAATCATTTTTGCATTCATAGAAATCCTCGCTGCCTTCATAATTAATAATGTCTATATATTTTATATAGTTTTATAATACATGTAATTTTATAAATCATTACGTTTTTAAAAAAAACCTTATTTGTAGTGAACAAACATACAAACTGTTTTGGGTACAAATCCCTAAATTAAATTGAATTTATTTTAATTATTAGCTAAATAAAGCCTTTCAGCCGTTAATGGGAATATACATAAATTTAATTGGACCAAAAACAACTTTATCCTATAAAGTAACTAAATAAGTTAGTTATTTATTAATCCTTTATTGTGCTAAAATTACAATCTGCCTTTTTTATTAGGCTTAATTAATAACTAATTAAGATAAATGCTCCCATTCATACGATATTTACAATTCATCATTCATTCGCTCATTCATACCATATTTACAATTCATCATTCATTCGCTCATTCATACCATATTTACAATTCATCATTCACTCGCTCACTCAGGCAATATTTACAGACAGCCCAGAGGCCTCCCAAATCCACATGCAAAAGAGAAAGAGGAGTCTTGGGAAGTCCCCCACGCTCCTCCGTCAGCCGCGTCACCGGATACGAGCCAGTGGAGGCTGACCAAGAGCGCGAGAGCCACCGACGCTCAGGACATGATTGGAGAAACTGGCCATACTTACCTGGCGTGGGGGCCTACCGTGATCACTAAATTATAATTAAAAACCGGACTTATTATTTTAATGTGAGTGCCATTTTGAAGTGTTACAAAACCCAGAACAAGTTTTTTTGTTATTTTAGTACTTGAATATGGCAGTATAGGCTTATAAAAAGTAATAAATAACTTGTGACAAGACAAAAATAGGACGAGTTTTTTTTCTGAATTTAAAACTAAAAGTTACTTTTAAGCTTTATTAATGCTGTTTAAATGTAAGATTGAATTCGTCCCTAAGCATATCGGAAATCAATATAGCGAAAGGGGCGGACTTGGAAAGGTATAATTAAGATTAGCGCAGAAACGGAGGGAAACTCCCCCTAATAAGAAAGTGCTGTGTGGTTTAGGCTTTTTCACGCTGATTCTGTGTAATTAGAAAGCTTTGCCCGAGCCTCCGATATCAGTGAGCATCAATCAACACCGTGCCGCGATAAAAAAAAATTAAGATATTTACACAGAAGAGATAGTCCCGCGGCGAATCGGCTGTTTCTCAGCTGCAGCCTTACTTTCCTGCTTCACTCCATTATCTCACTTTGCAGTGGGTATCTCCTTCCTGTACACCTCTTTGTACCCCCGAGGGCAGAGATGATCCTCCACACTTTTATCTCTTCTTCAGCGGGAAATCAGCGAAGAAAAACATTTATACAATACAATGGCGAAAACTCTCCACTTTCCCCGTTCCTGTCGGAAGTAGGCAAATCTTCCGCAGTCCCTCTGTGTCCTTGTATAGCTGAGGCCTAGCAGCAGTTTCATAACTTCACTTAACTATAATACAAAAATAGATTTTAGTTTTAAACTCGAATTGCAAATTATGAGGTGAAATTATTTATTATAATTCATAATTGACCTGGAACCCACACACGAAACTAAAAAGACGAGAACTAAACAGACGCTTTGGACAACTGTACAGAATACTTCGAAGGACATCCCATCTCTCAGTAGAAAATGAATTACAAACCTACAAAGTTATACTTAAGGAAACCTGGACATACGGAATAGAGCTATGGGGACAGCAAAAAAGTCGAAAAAAGTCCTGAAAACAATAGTAAATCCCAATACGTCAGCAACAAAACCCTTCATAATGATCTTAATATACCCTACATTCTTCAACTTATCCCTTCCAAGTTTATAAAATTCCATAGTAATCTGTCCACCCTAATCCCCTAGCACAGTCATCACTCCGCCACTCATCCCTATAATCCTCCTCGGAGACTAAAACGGCAGTAGCCTCTTGACCTGCTATAAATACGAGTCCTGGCAATGTTCAGTTTCTCCAATCATGTCCTGAGTGTCTGTGGCTCTCGCGCTCTTGGTCAGCCTCCGTTGGCTCTTATCCAGTGACGCGCCTGACGTAGGAGCGTGGGGGACTTCCCAAGACTCCGCTTCCTCCTTCGCATGCGAGGGAGGTGACAACCTTATGGACTTGGGGGGCCTCTAAGCTGTTTATAAATATTGAATGAATGAGATCATTGATCAGAATTACTTATTCCCCATTGAGGTAGATTGTCATGTAGATTGGTTTCATCAAAATAAATTGTTTGTTGTAACTAAAAAAAAATTCATAATTAGGCATTAGGTCTACAATGTGAGACACCACAATGCGAAAATGTGCCAGAGCTGTGCCGTTTACCTCAAATTGACCTGCCTCCAGAGATTTAAGAGATAGAGAGAGAAAATTACATTATTTCACATTACGTTACATGAGCTAAATACATACAGTTGACAGAGGCCAGGGGGGCTCTAAGCCAAAACTAAAATACAATTTATAACTAATACCTAAAACTAAAATAACCATATGATGGAAAACAGAAAAAAAAAGTACAACTAAAAGACTAATTTCTGATGGTCTTTAAAAATAGAATGACTACCTTTATGCGTCTTGTTCCTGCCGATACATTATTAGAAGAATTTTTACTACCTTATTACTACAAGGGCTACATTTAATATTTTCAAGAAACATTTTTTCTTTTACTATACAATAAAAAAAGTCAATGTATGTAGTCGGAAGATGGTAGTGAAAATAGTGAAAAAAAGCAACCATGCTTGCGTATTGTATTGAAGTTTATAAAATATTTTTGTAACTAAATGAAATAATGTTTGAAATGTAATTAAATATTTCTTTTGTAGGTAATAATCCTTTTGGAACATTAGAAATAAAAAGATTCATAAGATACATTTATCAAATAAATAAAAAATAGGATCAAGGGAACTCGAGGGATCAATCTTCGTACGTATCAGATTATAGAATAGTATTTATTGTACACAATTGACTTAAATACTATTATTCTTTGAACATTTTGTTTTGTTTCCCAACTCGAAGCCTAGTGAATAGTTACTTTTATCTGCCGTCTCTAAATAAAATTATATTGAATTTTAACAGCTAAATTTACATTAGATTATAATTTGTAAACACAGCAAGTGATACGGCTATAAATGAAATATGACTAGTAATTGTCATAATCGTAACCAGGAAATCCTTTAATTTTTAACTTCAAGTATCTCGTCCGTTATAATGAACTATTCGATTAGTCATTTATATTATCTGCTTGAAGTGAAATGTGCTATATTTACACCGGATGCTTAATCTTTGAAGGTGACAGTAACTGATTGCTTCCTCCGCATAAAGATATTAAATCAACAAAGACATTTTTATTTTCTAAGACCCACCCATGCTTTTAACAAGGACATTGGACCATCAAAAGTTTCGAGCACTTACTAGTAGTCCAGGCTGCTTTTATAGACTGTCCCTGTTGGCTGGCAGAACTGCTGAGCGAACACTTGTCTAATTGCAAGCTGGAAAGCGGTATTTTTAGTACATAACTGTCATTATAATAATGACAAAACGAAAATGTTTTTTACAAAAGGCCTGTCCAATAAAATAAATTAAGTTTCTCACTAAGTTTACACACACATACACACACGGGTTCCTACAGTTTATTAAATAACTGATTTTTTCACGCACTAGCGTATGTGGCCATTCCAAAATTTTGCTATTGAAGAAGAATTTGGTGCATCCATGAAAACTAAATTATAAGCCACTTTTATTTTCGGAACAGGATGTACTTTTGGTATTAAATATTTCTCAGCGCTGTAACGGTTTTACTCGCCTAAGTACCTTTAAGTGTACCTTTGCCTTACAAAAAGGTTATACCAGGCAAGTAACGCTCAATATTGCCTTGTCCGCTGTAGAATGAATCGTACTCGTATATCGTCAAGTTCAATGCTGGTTTGGAAATGTAATGTTCGCTTTAACACGAACCAAGAGCTCAACGTATTATTGGACTATATTGTTTTAGGTATCTTAATTTTTTCTATATAGTCTGCGCTTTGGGGGATAGCTAAAACGTCGAACATCAAGCGTATCCAATCCTTTCCATCAAACGTCCTGAGATCAATAGTAAATGCCCCTTATTAAGTCAGCAACAAAACCCTTCGTAATGATCTTAATATACCCTACATTCTTCAACTTATCCCTTCCAAGTTTATAAAATTCCATAGTAATCTGTCCAATTACCCTAATCCACTAGCACAGTCACTGCACTGCGCCACTCATCCATATTCCCCCTCGGGGACTGAAACGGCTGTGACCTGCTATAAATTCGCGATGGTGGGAGTGGCAATTGCCAGTTTCTCCAATTATGTCCTGAGCGTCTGTGGCTCTCGCGCTGTTGGTCAGCCTCCACTGACTCGTATCCGGTGACTCGGCTGACAGAGGAGCGTGGGGACTTCTTCCACTTCCTCTTTCGCATGCTAGAGAGGTGACAACCATGTCGATTTTTGAGGTCTCTGGTCTGTTTGTAAATACTTATGAATGAGCGAGTGAATGAAAATTGTAAATATGGTTAGGATGAAAACATTTATCACAATTACTTATTGCCCAATGAGGAAGATTGTAATTTTATATACAAAAAGTTGTTGTTATCAATTAAAAATAATATAATACTGTTTGGTTTTGTTTTAATGTGATATATTGTTCATTTTTTTTAATGATAATTGCTAGTTATATCACAGGTCCTTTGACGGAGATGTATCCGTCAACATTAAAAACTGTTTCACAATTTTTCACGAGGCCCATTAAATGAGGTTAGCTTATTATGTAGTAACTTACCTGAAAGTAACATACTACCATACTTGCTTAGTATGGAGATTGGTAATGTACCTATTTCCCTTTAGGTATTCCACGGTGCACGAACCATTATGGATCCCCACATCAGGATCGATCACTAATAGGAGGCTGACACAATCGCCGAATAGTCTTTGGAAACAATAGGAAAAGTTCGAAGTGAAAGTTCTACCAGGGGCCGTAGAAGGAATAAGAAACAAACACAAGAGATAATAAAAGGGATATTAATATCTCGCGATAATGGGAAAAGCAAGCGGAGCGAATCGCTTCATCGCTCTTTATTGTCATCTTCATGAAACCAGTTAGTCTTAAGCGTTATTGAAATTAACTATACTTAAAGCGTTTCTCATGCCATTAATCACCACCTTCAGCCAAACGGCTACAGTATTAAACAATAAAAACTGCTTAGGAAAAGTTTTTAAGTGAATAATAATTAAGCACTGTTTCGACTTGCTTAAGCTTACGATGCGGATATGAAGTGGTTAGTTTTATGATTCCAATCAAAACTTTCTACAATACAAAAGATTGTGTGAGCTCCGAGAATGACATCCATCCTCCATCTTTCCATCCATGGCCACATGTTCTTCTTATTTGTTGAAGGGTATCTTTTTTTTGTCCGATAGAAACCTTATATTTAGATTAGAAAGAAATTTTCCACAAAAATTAATATATAAATCATTTTTTATAAAACTCTTGTAGCTACACTCTTAAATATAACATGTTTTATTGATTTACTCCAGTAATTTACTAAAATAAATTATCAAATTAACAACTAGGCAGTTTTCTCCTCTCGTGTACTGAGCGTCTGCAGCTCTCACGCTCCGTTTCCTTCAGCCTGCCTTTGGATCACTTCCCATTAGCTCCTATCACAGGATGGTTTCCTAGTAGTACGGTACACCGCTTTTCCGGTCAATTTTAATTTTTCAGCTCCGGTCAGTTTTTTTAGCTCCTTAAATTAGTTTTTTTTACCAAGGATGGATGCATTTAATCCTGTTCAGCTTTCAAAATAATAGTTAATATTCTTTTGAATTGGATTTAAGTATTTATTAATTTAGTTAAGTATTTACATGTTTTTTTTTTTTCTAAGTCCAGGAGTAGCGTGGGAGATTGGTTCCTTGATGCTTCTCTATAGCCAGGAAGGATTCTGAGGGGGGATTGGGGAATCTCTGGACTAAGCTTATATGTCTACAATATACATATGTATATTGTAAATACTTGGTACGAATGAGAGAGTAACTGTAAATTAGTAAATACAGCAGGAATGCTGTATTTTATCACAATTATCTATTTCATTTTTAGGGATCATTGTATTTGAATTCAAATAAAGATTTAGATAAAAAAGGCAAAATCACAATTTGAATTTTCATAGAATGAGATGACATAAATGTTTTAACTTATTTTAATTTTTAAACAGTGAGTTCATGAGTATGACAGAATGGGCATGTTAAACATCAGTGTAAACGCAGGGAAGACCGACTGAGTAATCTTCTCCCTCCAAAAGGGGAAAAAATCCTTGCCAAAATCGTATAGCATAGGAGGGCAAGAGAACTCACTAGCTTGTTCAATGGACTATCTGGGTATAAAAATGGATAGGCATCTCCATTTCTCTACTCATTTTAGTAATAAAATAGAAAAAGTACGACACAGGTCTTACCGGCTATCGCACTTGCTAACTTCACCCAACCTGTCGCTTCATCTCGAACTGATGATCTATAAATGTGTCCTCCGGCCAGCTCTGCTGTACGGTGCCCCGCTATTTGCCCACTTGACTGACAATGCAGCCAAATGTCTCAAACATTTCCAGAATGGAATTATGCGAAAAGTGGTCCGACATACCTCTCTCGAGAGGTTAAAGAACGCTGACCTGCACCCGTTCCTTGGTACACTCCGTTGAACGAGTAGAAGGAACGTTTCGATCCACATATTCTTCAAGTCGGAGTGGTCTTCGTACTCATTACATGAACTAACCGCAGGCATTGGTCTCTTTTAATTTCATGTTTGGAAGTGCTTCTTATCTTTTTAATAACATCACGCCACACGATTCAATCAGTCCAGTGGCTTCCTCTCCGGAAACCTATCTCCACATCCAGAAATTACTGATTTAGTTATTTTTTTTTTTCATTAATCAAGTCTGTAGATATTGTTCAAGAAAGTTAATTTTTAAAATATGTATTGAGACTTCTTTATTGTGCTAAAATTACAATCAGTCTTATTAGGCAATAAGTAATAGTGATAAATGTTCTCATTCGTACCATATCAACAATTTTCATACAATATTTACAAACAGCCCGGAGAGCTCCCAAATCCACATGGTTGTCACCTCTCTCACATGCGAAAGAAGAAGCGGAGTCTTGGAAGTCCCCTCCTTGGTCCGCTCCTCCGTCAGCCACGTCACCGGGTATGAGCCAGTAGAGGCTGACGAAGAGCGCGAGAGCCACATACGCTCAGGACATGATTGGAGAAACTGGCCAGGACTCCCACTGTTATGAATTTATAGCAGGTCACGAGAACACTGCCGTTTCAGTCTCCGAGGAGGATTATAGGGATGAGTGGTGCGGTGCAATGACTGTGCTACGGGATTAGGGTTGCTGGACAGGTTACTATGGACTTTCATGAACTTGAAAGGGATGAGTTCAAGTATGTAAGGTATATTAAGATCGTTATGAAGGGTTTTGTTGCTGACGTTATAAGGGGCATTTACTATTGATCTCAGGACGTTTGATTGAAAGGATTGGATACGCTTGATGTTCGACTTTTTTGCTGTCTCCCATAGCACAAGTATTGCGCATCTCATTTGAGACTATATCGGAAAAATTAAGATACCTAAAAAAATAAAGTTCAATAATACATTGAGCTCTTGGTTCGTGTTAAAGCGAACGTTACATTTCCAAACCAGGCGTTGGACTTGACGATATACGAGTGCGATTCATTCTACAGCGGACTTGAAGGCCGAACCAAACCATGACGCATTATCTTTAGTCACGTTTCCTTCTTTACTTCTAATTAAAAGAAAACTTTTATGACATCAGCTCGTTGTCTATCTCTAGTTACAATAATCTATGAAATAATAATTTGCTGTGCTAGTAGGCTTTCTTCAAAAATCATCGTGCATGACAACATTGTCGACGTTAAATGAATATACATGGTAAAATTTAGATAGTAAGAGATCGAATATACCTGAAAATTGAACGTCAGCCTTTGGAAAACCGCCAGCTAAAGTAAAAAAATATTAAGCTGTGGAGTCGCGAAATAAATTTCATGCTATCTACTAGTGCACTACTAGACAATAGTGATTACTATAAAAATTGTTATTATGATATCTAAATATTTAGTTTTCAGTATTTTAAAATGGGTTAAAAACCCATAACCCCTTCTAATAAGTAAAGAAATTCATTAGAACAAAACATTTAATATTTGCTTTCAAATTAATAAATTGGAAAATAACCTTTTTTGAAATTGTATTTATTTCCTTTTATTAATTTAACGAATAATTAAATTTCATTTAATTTTTGGCACTCAAACCTTTATTTGACTATAATTACAAACTGCCCTAGTAGTAGATAATTGCGATAAAAGATCCCATTCATACCACATTTACAAATTTACTTTTTATTCTTTCGTCCATACCACTTTAACAATATACAAAATCATTTGATAATAATACATTTACATCCTTGCTACTTCTAGAAAATCATGAAATCCACATTAGTTAAAACAATTTATATGATTGTTTACATTGACTGGTGATTTATTCATTTAAGCACCCCAATTTTCCAACGAGAATGTCCGGTAAAATTGTTTTGGCTGTCACAACCGCCGTTCAACTACAGGTGGCTGCTGAAGGAATTTTTTCTGCGGTTGATAAATGGCCGCTGCGTCAAAATACGGCAGGGCTTACAAGTCGATTTGAAATTTCAATTACAGGCATTGAAATTATGGGAATGACATGTTTCCATCGCGTTGCCGTTCAATTGTCGATGATGATGAATATCTCGATAGTGTGAAACAGAATTCGCGTGGTACCAGGCATCATTAGGGGTTCTCAAATGCAACCGGAAGTACGTTTTTATTTTTCTGCTATAAATCCGTGACAGTGGGAGTCCTGGCAATGGCAAATTTCTCCAATCATGTCCTGAGCGTATGTAGCTCTCGCGCTCTTCGTCAACCTCCACTGGCTTGAATCCGGTGACGCGGCTGACGGAGCATCGTGGGGGACTTCCCAAGACTCCGCTTCCTCTTTCGCATGCGAGGGAGGTGACAACCATGTGGATCTGGGCTCCTTGTAAATATGGTATGAATGAAAACATTTATGTCAATTACTTATTTCCAAATGAGGCATATTGTAATTTTATCATTAAAAAAAAAACTGCTGTTTACAATCAGATCAAGAGTTATGTAAAATATGGCGACGAGGTGCATGAAATAACTGATAGGCACTCCTATATATGTTTTTATCTAGTCCATTGGAGCGGTAAAGTTTCGATATGACGGCTGGGTTGGGCACAACCGCAATTTCATAGGATGTACTCCATCGACATTTGCCATTCCTTTGCCTTCTATCCATTGCTTTGTTTTGTCAATGTACGATAATGTCTGCCTTTTCTTCAGTACATTTCCCATTTGAAGTCACTGGCGTATTGTAAATAATTATTTAGATCGTATTATTTAACTTACTATTGCATAACATTCTAAATTATTATTTTAAATTACGTAATAAGATCGATCTTATGAATATATTCGATGACTCCGAGCATCCAAATGAGCCAATAATGACAAGAATATGGACACAAGCAATGTTTGGCATTTACTACACAATGAATGAGCGTTTATAATGCCTGCTGTGTCCGATGAGATGGGCTAAAAAAGTATTGAGGAGTCGTAATTATTTTGAGTATTCGAATGTACAACTGTGGAAAAAATGATCAAGACATTCTCCCCACCACCCAGAAACCGATTATAGCTTAAGATTTAATTAAAAAAAATGAGCGTATGTGGCTCTCGCGCTCTTTGTCAGCCTCCGCTGGCTCGTATCCGGTGACGTGGCTGGTGGGGAGCGTGGGGGACTTCCCGAGGCTCCGCTTCCTCTTTCGCTTGCGAGGGAGGCAACAACCGTGTGGACTTGGGGGGCTGTTTGTAAATATTGTATGAATGTGCGAACGAATGATGAATTTTAAATATGGTATGAATGAAAACACTTATCTCAATTATTTATTGCCTATTAAGTAAAGGCAGATTGCAATTTCATCATAATAAAGTTGTTATTGACTTTGAATTTAAAAAAAAAAATTTAATCTGAATTTTAAACTTTCTCTACCCCTTAGTTCGTAGGCTATTTAAGAAAAAATCGGATTGATATTAATCATGTAAGGAGATAAACAATAAATGAAAGCGATTGATGAATCAAGGACCATTCACTATTGTTCATAAGGTCTATTTTTTTAAAAAATGTTCGGGGTATCAAGTAAATCAACTCTCAATGTAAAACGTTGCTTTAAAACAATTTCAAACACAATTTTGATGATTGTATTAATGTTTCGCAACACATGATACACAATGTGTATTGATCAGATCATTCAGGCATTCTGATCACACCTTATGACTTAACATCTCCCTACTAATATCATTAGGTCATCAAACGTTAAACCGATTACGACTCAGTACATTATGCTTCTAAAAAAAAAACACTTGGTTGAGTTAAAGTTGTGAAAACGACGGTAGTGCTAGTTTGAATGTCACTGTACTAATGTATTTAAACAATCGTATATTGCTGGTCAGAATGACGAGAAACACATTTGCTACCCTTCAATAAACCGTAGAGATTTTTTTCTGGAAGAAAAATAATTGACGACAATCCGTCGTGAAGAAAGCGTAAATATAATTTTATAATGTAATATAATTATAATATAATAAATATAATTTTCATGTCTTACTTATACCAAATGAAACTTGTACTTAGACGTTTCTAGCTGGAGCAGGGGTCTATGACCGGTCCAGACTGAAACAAGGTTTAAAGCGTAAAGGTTTCTGGTTTTGTAAAACAAAAACCAACGGAACCCTTAGAAGGGCTACCGATACATGGATCTAGTAGTCGATTCGTGAATCTAACTTAAATATTTAGAAAAAGAAGGCGATTTCCCTTAAATTCACAAAACATGCTTACTGGATAATACGTGTGTCACCTGTCCCAGAAGCCATAGTGTGATTCACGCGCTACCATGCCTTTGTGAGTCATAACTAAGACAGGTTGTTGTCTGACTCAGTTTTGCACACTATCTCTTCCGCAACGGCCTTTTATTTTACGTTGCGTGTTAATCTACGATTAAATCTAATACGCATAATACGCATTGGCACAGCAATACTAATTAAACCTAAACTATTAACGAGAAGCATTGAGTCATCTCAGTCAATAGGTAAGGGGGTACGTTTGAAGAATGCGAAATATCAAACGATCCTAACAAGACTTAATTTTTATAATGATGTAATAAAATAAATTCAATCCACGGAACGACATGGGTAACTGAGAGGTATAATAAAAATATTATAAAGATTATGGAAACGCCCTAGCGTAGAAGCAATTTGAGAGTTTTGTTTTTTCTATGGACGCAATGAAAAAGTTAGTGCAAAAAGATTTTACAGCAAAATAAAGTTTTAAGAGACAAAAATATCTACTTTAGTACGTTCTATGCTCGTTTACAATTCAACTATTTACATTATTTTATTGGTCCCTGGGAACAGAACTTAATTTAGTGTTAGTGTAGCTAGATTTTAAGTTTGTTTTAGTTAAAATCATCCTGAAGGTGAGCCCTATCACATTTTCGTTACTAAAAAAATCTTAAAGATGTAATTAATTAAACAGAACTTTATAAACTCAGAAATTGTATAAAATGTAACGGAGCTACAGTAAACACAAGAAGCACTAGGGGTAGATTAAGTAAATAAAGGGGTTTTTAACCACTCAAATTTCTGGGGCCGAGATAGTTAGCAAATAAAACGATGTATTTTTGTTTAATAATAATAAGGTATATGTATTCTAAAAACTATTATTCAGATCATTATAGTTTTCGTTTTTTTTTAATAAATAAAACACAAGACTGCCAGTTAATTAAAAAAAAATTTTTTTTTGCTAAAATTACAATCTGCCTTATTAGACAATAAATAATTGAGATAAATGATCTCATTCATACCATATTTAAAATTCAATCATTCACTCGCTAATTCATACTATATTTACAGACTGGGGTGTCTCCCAACTCCACATGTTTGTCTTGGGAAGTCCCCCACGATCCTCCGTCAGCCGCGTCACCGGATACGAGCAAGTGGAGGCAGAGGAAGAGCGCGAGAGCCACAGACGCTCAGGACATAATTGGAGAAACTGGCCATTGCCAGGACTCCCACTGTCACGCATTTTTGCTGTCCCACATAGCTCTATTCCGTATCTCCAGATCGGCTTAAGTATAACTTCGTAGTTTAGTAGTTTATTTTCTATTGAGTGATGGGAAGTCCTTCGAAGAAGTCTGTACAGTTGTCCAAAGTGTCTGTATGGTTCTTGTCTTTTTAGCCTCATATGTGGGTTCCAGGTCAGTCGTTTGTCGAAATGGAAGCCTAAGTACCGTACTGTCTCGGATACAGGGAGAGGAATAGGATTAAAATAAACTAGTGGACAAGACTTGCGACAAAGGGCGAAGGTAATGTGGGAGCATTTTGCTTCATTAACTTTGATCCGCCATTGGTTGCACCAATACTCGATCTCGTCAAGGTGTTTTCGAAGGTTATGGAATGATATGTCGGGGTCTGGGTGGGATGACAAGACTGCAGTGTCCTCTGCAAATGTGGCCAAGAAGGTATTGGGGTAGAGGATTTTTAACGCTTCTCGGCCTATGGGCTAAGATCAAAGTGTTAAAATTTAAGATTGTTAATGTTTGCAAATTATAAAACAAACTCTATATAAGATATGTACGATCAACGAACCTAGAAATCGATTTATGTATAATATCGGTTGTCTATCATAAATTATATATTATATTGTTTATCATAATTATTAAATTATATATTGTTTATCATGTAATTATTCTTTACAATGGTCAGAAGCTCGTCCTTTTCGACAGGTCCCATCGAACCACCTATCGAATGAAGGAAAACATGTTTTTTTTTTCCTTTTCAAACCTCTGTTTGTTTTATGGCTATAGAAATAAAATGTATTGTTATTCTTTCATGTATTAACATACATTTACATTGTGTGGATAAAACCAGGGATGTTTTATCTGAACATAGAGAAGCCAAACATTGCTTTATGATATGACAAAATGTTTTATTTTCATTCGATAAATCTATTGCATGAATTAGTAGGACAGTCGATTGTGAGAGAGTGTCAATAGTGGGCTTCCTGTTGTACCCTCGATCCCAGAGAGCGCCGGCAGTGATCTAGGTCTGGAAGCCTGCAATACCGATTGCCGAGTCTTATCAGACAGTGCTCCTTATGTAACAGTACAGCCATCCTACTAAACCAGAAACCTTTTAACAGCCGAACCATTCGACAGAACCGAGGACCAGTTGCCTCCTCTGAATTTTTCTCTTTTATTTTACACCTACCGAAATGTCTTTCATTAATAAGCGATGTACTCCACTCCGCTGGTCTATCCACAATTTATTTTATAATGATACAAACACTTTCGGGGGCTATCCCACCATTATAGAACATCTTACAATTAAAATATAATATTCAGGATGATTTTAACTAAAACAAACTTAAAATCTAGCTAAACACTAAATTAACTTAAGTTCTATTCCCAGGGACCAATAAAATAATGTAAATAGTTGAATTGTAAACGGGCATGGAACGTATTAAAGAAGATATTTTTGTCTCTTAAAACTTTATTTTCCTGTAAAATCTTTTTGCACTAACTTTTTCATTGCGTCCATAGAAAAAACAAAACTCTCAGGGCGTTTCCATAATCTTTATAATATTTTTATTATACCTCTCAGTTACCCACGTCGTTCCATGGATTGAATTTATTTTATTACATCATTATAAAAATTAAGTCTTGTTAGGATCGTTTGATACTTCGCATTCCCCAAACGTACCCCCCTACCTATTGCCAGAGATGACTCGATGCTTCTCGTTAATAGTTTACGTTTAATTAGTATTGCTGTACCAATGGGTAAAAATATGCGTAGTAGATTTAATCATTGTAGATCAAAAAGGTGAGCCCCATCACCATTATTAGTCAGTTTAGTCTAGTCAAGTATAATGTATATCATTATGCTTGTTTATTCGATTATATAATTTCTATAAAATAACAAAACCTGTATATAATGTAGCGATGCTACAGGAAATACAAAAATAATTTGTAAATAGATTCACCTGAGGATCTATAATTTTATATAATTATCTGGAAATTTAAAAGGGCTATGAAAGAAAAAAAAAAAAAAGAAGAAGATATAATCATATAGTATAATAGGACTTAAAACTCTAATTAAATGTAAAAGCAAACTATTATTAAATTTATCACTTTAATTATTATTTATTTAAACTGTTACGTCCTTTCCTACCTCTTCTATCTACTTTTTTAACTAGTCTTCGAAACAGAAAATTTGTTTCCTCGAATCGTAAACTTAATTGTACTTTTGCAAATGTATATATCTGTACCTCGGAGGGATACAACACTATGTCCATTTTCATAACTTTACAGGAGAGGAGTTTTAAACTTTTTTTCAACAAAAAGTGTTATTGGCACAGCTATTTATTGAGATGTTGAAACAATATTTTACCAGAACATTCTATTTTTTGTTATTTACATCATGCAGTTGTTATAAAATGAAAAAAAAACCTTTTAACTCTGTAATAAAGTCAATATGGAAAAAAATGGACATAGTGTTGTATCCCTCCGAGGTACAGATATATAGAGAAAAGGAAAAATACAGAGATACATCTGAGACCGTCTCCAGTTCGCTAGAAAGCTTCATCTAAATCGATTTTGGTTGAAAATACTTTATTTTATTTGTCTGAATTGTTCGCCTCTTCGATAATTTGATACAAAATGTAAACAGCTATAATAATATTGGCATAAAGAAAAACTATTAACAGTCTCGGAATGAAAAACATGTACCCTTAAACATGGGGAAACATTACATAGGCACTTTTCCGTGTATATGAAATTGAACACATTGGTGGATTGTACGGTTGTATTTAAGTAAGGCGGTTTACATCGCTCTTATCTACATCATCCCATCATACCTCGTGTCCTATAAAACGCTATCTAAAACCACCTGACATGTTGGATTGTGCCTCTTGTGTGTTTAACGCCGGAATAAATCCCTACGCCAAAAAAAAAAAAAAAAAAAATGGGGGAAAATCTTAAGTAGTTTAGCTTTTGAGCCGACATTTGAGAAATACTTTAACTTTTATCACGTTTAATTGTTTGTCCTTACTCACAGCAACTCCTCAAATCAAATCAGCATTGTTGAAGTGTTGCATGTATCTGGTAGATTGGGTCAGTTAGTATTCGCAGAACATACGTATACCAGACAGACATAAGACGATTGCCCTTGATGAACCAGAAATAAATGTCCATTGTTCTTTGTTTTAGTATTTGTCTGCTATTTGACCATTCTAGTCAAATCTTCCTACTAAGCTTTTGTACATTTCAGGGATTTTGACTGTAGTCTTGAAGCATCTGAAAAATACTTGACTTTCTCATGCTCAAGCTTCTCTTTTAATAAGCTTTCCTAACGCCTTTTTTTTCGATGTCTTTCTCAGCTTTTTCCAA
The DNA here is from genome assembly GCA_930367205.1 of Acanthosoma haemorrhoidale. NCBI lineage: Eukaryota > Metazoa > Arthropoda > Insecta > Hemiptera > Acanthosomatidae > Acanthosoma > Acanthosoma haemorrhoidale. The sequence goes on along the minus strand of OV884013.1, from coordinate 20,276,313 downwards.
TACCTTCCTCTCCTCAGATTTCGTAAATTTCTTGTTCTAGTCAATCTAGAGCATTTCCCCTTTAATTTCCGCAAGATGTACACTGGCCATAGTTGACAGAACGCTCATATTATTACGAAGATTATTAATTGGGTAGGACGTATTGTTGAGAACAATAGTAAATGCCCCTTATTACGTCAGCAACAAAAACCCTTCATAACGATCTTCATATACCTTACATTATCATCCTATACCTCGATTTCATCCCTTCCAAGTTCATAGAATTCCATAGTAACCTATCCAACCACCCTTATCCCGTAGCACACTCATTGCACCGCACCACTCACCCCTATAATCCTCCCCTGAGACTCAAACGGCAGTAGCCTCGTGACCTGCTATAAATGCGTAAAAGTGGGAGTCCTGGCAATGGCCAGCTTCTCAAATCATGTATTATTGCCCAATGAGGCAGATTGTAATTTTATCATAGTGAAGTTGTTGTTATTATTATAATAGAACACACTTAGTTAGCATAAATACTCTCGCTACACACTAAGATGACGTTCTTGGTAGCACTTAGGCGTGTCTTACTAAACTAATAATTTTTACATTCCCTCCTTTGATACCCAAGAAGTTAATTTACATAATATCTTCGATCGAAACTTAGGAATCTGCAATATGCGGAATTTCCGTTCTAAATTTCCATCGTTCCATTCTTTAGTGATTTAGTACCCTTCGAAACAAGAATGCAGGAAGAGGAGTTCCAAGAAAATGCGTTCCATATAAGAGGATTCTTTGAAGGTTAACCGCGCTATTTAGAAAGAAGACTGCGTCCACAAAGTGGCCTGACGGACAAAGACATCGGAGGATTGCTCAAGAAGCAAATGTGTAAAAGCTGAGTGAGTTATCAGCTGTTTGTAAATTAATAGTGACTCATTTGTGGTCTGCCTGGACTGCTGAGCTGTCCTCGATCTTTGCGACTGACGCATGTCTGATAACCGTCGTTCGTTTTCTATTCTAGGAATAAACAAGTCTTTGTTGTCGGACAACAACAGCAACAACAACGCTAATACTCAAGCAATAAAGATAATAAAACGTAATATATGGAGGTGTGAAGTTGTAGGTGGCAGCCTACACGACAGGTTAGTTCTCGAACCGTTCAACAGCGATCTAACTATGGTTTGAAAGCCATGTAATTATTAATATTTACGCTTGAGTGCGAAAACCCATTATTTGACTATTAGTTACGCATCATTGACTATTAAATCGTAATAAATTAAATTAACGCAATGCTCATCCCAGGCTCATTAATTAATAAATGTAATTTATTCTAATTATAAGTGCGTTTGCACTTTTGCAACCACAATTATAGAGCAGAAGAGAATCTATTCATATCTTTGCATTTTTTCTACTACTAATGCAATACAACTATATTTTAAAATTGTACTAAATTTACATGGTGTTTCCATAGATTAATCATATTTATTTAGAACAATTTACAACGAGATACTATGTCGTTTAGTTAAATAACAGTTTAGACTACTAACAAGTTCTGCCCACAAATTATTGTATTCGTTTACACGCACTAGTGCTTTCAACACCTAACGTTATTAATCTCTCTCTCTATCTCTTCCTGTGCCATATAATACATTATGAAAATTATACAAATAGGAAACAACATCAAAAAATACAAAGATAAAAATATGTCACGTAAAAATTTATAAATATCTAATAAATACTATATAAATCCATAAATGATTTTAAACATTTATCTATTATTTCTTGCATAGAAAATTACTTATGGTTCTTTACCAATTAATGATATATTTTAACTGGCCCTCTTAGATCATATAGTTATTCTTAATTTATTTAACATGGGTTTTACTCCTTTATGTTTATGTTCCGTTATTTCCTTGCATATTTGTATATCCATTATCTCAGTATATATTACACATTAAGGACAGGAAAAGCGCTTTTTCGTCTGAGGATTTTTTTCTGGGTTGGAACTCTATCATGAAATTACACTGACCACATTTTTTTTTCTAGCCCCTTTAAATTCAAAGATAATTATACACAATTATAGATCCTGAGGCGAATCTATTTGCAATTTATGAGCACATAACATTTTTTTTTTCTCAATCCCCTTAAAAAATGACAAAATTATTATTCATTACAGATTCTCAGGCGAATATATTCACATATCACATTTTATATGTCCTGTAGCATAGCTAAATTCTATACAAGGCCTGAATTCCATAAAAGTTATATAATTAATAACTAAGATTTGAACTTCAAAGCCCCTTTAAATTCACAGATAATTATATATCCTCAGGCGAATCTATTTACAAATTATTTTTGTATTTCCTGTAGCGTTGCAACATTATATACAGGTTTTGTTATTTTATAAAAATTATATAATGGAATAAACAAGTACAATGATACACAATACTTCTTTGAATACTCTATAAGGTGATGGGGCTCACCTTGACCACAATTTTTTTTCTATAGTCCATTTAAATTCACAGATAATTATATATAATGCTACTCGTACATAACTTTTTTTTTCCCCTTAGCTCTCTTCTTCTTAGCTCTCTAATTATAAGATTAAGGATGAGGGAAAAATAAAGGGATATTTGGGTTGAGCGGATCATTGTACTAGGAGTACCTGCCTGAAGGTGGTGTCCTTAGTACACCACCTTAGCTCTCTTTTGTTTTCTTTCTTTTTTTCCCCTTAGCTCTCAAACTTATAAAAAATAGGATGTGGGAAAAATAAAGGAAAATTATTTAGGGCTGATGAGTGCCTTTCACTAAGGGGAGTCCCCCATTTGAAGGATGTATGAGAAGGATATAGGGTGTGGAATGCCTAAAAAGGCGGATGGAATCAGGAAGGTAGTGAGAGTCTATTAAGGTAGAAGTAATACCTTAGCTCTCATATGAGAGCCCCTGATAAATATGTGTAGTTCGTTTCATAATATACGGGCATGTACTTTATATATTAATTGGCCTTTCTCATGTGCTGTGATGTGGAATTCAATATGTGCAGCCCGTGCTCACATAACCAATTTCTTTTTTATTTCTTTTTATTAAGATCGCTCGCATCCTGAAGGAACATCCTAACTAACGCATTATTGTCTCCATTGCTTAATTGCTCCACTCCATGTGGCGACTCGAGCCTACTGAACCCACTGCTAGTCCGAATAAGCGATCGTGTTCCCGAACTGGGTTGAACTTAATTGCGTCGGATCTCATGTTAGGAGAATGTCTAAGGTAAGAGTACTGTTAGAAGTGAACGGATTGTCCTGAGAAAAGCATGACTTGGTAATGCCATCAACCGAGGCGTGTGTTCTCTCTAACAGTTTCCTATCGTTTTTCTTTTAGCTGCCTGGTCTCCGACATGGAACTCACAGTTCCCTGCTTAAGGGAATTAGTCGAACATTTTCAAAGGTGAACCGCATATTACAAAACCCTTAGGGAGTCTTCAAGGAGTTCTATTAGTACAGATATGGGGAAAGAAAAATTTACCCTGATCATTAATTAACCGATATCATTGTGTAATTAACCATCATCTCCTTCACTTTGGATTAAAATGATATCCAATCTGGGTATCCACAGAAAAATTCTGCAAATGGTAATCAAACTGTTTTAACGTCCTTTAATTTCATTACGATGACCTGGTTTCCAGTTATGGAAATCAAAATTCAGTTACATTGATTATATCGGGTCTTATTGGCCTTGAGCAAGTATCCGTGATACTGATGAGCAAACGTTCTTTTAAAATAAAACAATTACTGCCAATATGGCTACTCAGCCTGTTCGTTATGTGCGATATTTAACTCATCTAAAACAATAGTATAATTTGACAAGGGCTGCTACATCCATGCTCCTCACTTTACGACTGGCTTTGTCCAGGAGGTATGGGAGAGGGTGGGTTTCTTAGCATACGCGTGTTGCCTATTTCTTCCCTTTTATTGATATTATCCAACCTTAGAGAATCTAATTTTATATAAATATTTTCCAGGCTATTAATTAAGCTTTTATCGTTTCTATAGTGTAGCACTGCAACTTTATCTGGTGCCTCATGGTGCCCTTCTTCCTGTAGGTGTTGGTAGAATTGGCTTGACTTTTATTTCAGATACTCTTTCCACCTAATTGATAATATTCTATTTGTTCTACCAACATACCGTTTATTGCATTCCCCACACTCTAATCTATACATACACGATCTATTTTTTAATTGGATCGGGTCTTTAGTGTGAGAAATAAACTTGCGTAAAGTTACTTTACACACCAAATTTCTATCATCAGACTTTTTATTTTATTGTAAAGATAATGAAATTCCATAGTAGCCTATCCAACCACCTTAAACCCCTAGCAAAGTCATTGCACTGCTCCACTCATCCCTGCAATCCTCCTCGGAGACTACAACGGCCTCGTGAGCTGCTACAAATACGTGACAGTGAGAGTCCTGGCCAATCATGTCCTGAGCGTATGTGGTTCTCGCGCTCTTGGCCAGCCTCCGCTGGCTCGTATCCGGTGACGCTGCTGACGGAAGGGCATGGGGGAGGAAAGACTTCCTCTTTCACATGCGAGGGAGGTGACTACTATGTGGATTTGGGAGTTCTCTGGGCTGTATGAATGAGCGAGTGAATGAAAATTGTAAATACTGTATGAATAAAAACATTTATCACAATTATCTATTGGCCAATGAGGCAGATTGTAATTTTACCATAATAAAGCTGTTCAAAGACCCGAGAATCGTCAAGAAATACACCAGAACAATACTCTTTCTTCTCAAATGAGGATAAAATGGAATCAACTAAGCGAACTGTTTAGTAAATGCCCCTTATTATGTCAGCAACAAAACCCTTCATAACGACCTTAATATACCCTACATTCTAGAACTCATCCCTTCCAAGTTTATGAAATTCCACAGTAGCCTTTTCAACCACCCTAATCCTGTAGCACAGTCTTTGCACTGCGCCACTCATCCCTATAATCCTCCTCGGAGACTGAAACGGCAGTCTCCGTTCATTCTCATGTCCTATTGTATGAATGATGACTGTAAATATGGCATGAATGAGATCATTTATCTGTATTATTATTGCCTTATAAAAGCCAGATTGTAATTATTGCACAATAAAGTTCTATATATAATAAAGCTGTTAAAACAAAATTGTAAAGATAACTGAAGATGATAGCTTAGAGCTTTCAAAATCGTTATAACAATAAAGAAGAGCTTACCAGCTATGGGAAGACAATAAAGCTATTTTATAAATATAAACGTTTGTTTGTTCGACCTCGTGAAATGCCGCTGAAATTGAAATTGAACCAGTTAGTATAAATGCTTTCTATTGAAACAGACAACAGACTTATACTGAATAGCAAAACCGACTGTGACAAAGTAAAATATGATAATTCATATCTTTTCATATTGTCCCAGATCGAATGACGGACGAAGGCCCACACGTCGCGGAGGGCGCGAGTCTTCTCAATGATAAGTGGCGTTAAAGCTAAGCACTCCTTTCATAATAAATGCTTCTGGTCTTCACTCCCGACCGATAATCTGAAAGGATCGTGATCTGTCAGAACCAACCATACATTAGTCCTCTCTAATCTTTGATCATAAAGGTCAAAGACTTCTTGTCACCTGGTTGGATTTCCATTAGCTTAAGTGGCTGTTAGATAGAAGTCATAATTAATGTACGGAGATCATGGGTCTGCCTCTTAAATGTACGGTTACCTGACTGGTGTAAAATCAACTTTAGCTCAAGTACTCTCATGTTACATTATTTTTAATTTCAAATAAATAAATGAATCAAATCTATATGAGTTTGGTTTATGTTTTTTGTTCGGGACGAAAAGATAGGAAAAGCTGCTGGGAAAAAGTGGTGGAAATAAAACTGTGCATTTGTGACTCATGGCGTGGATGTGATGCATACACGTCAGGAGATAATGCCCGTAAGGTTCACTCAAGCGTGAATTACGCACTGCAGAGCAGGAAGGCAATCTACGGCTGGATAGGGGCAGCTGATAAGGAAGCGCCTTCACTCTGTAATCTGTCAGCGCAAAATAGAACGTGTATTAACAGAAGGCTGCTGAGCATGTTATAGTGGCCTCAATATTATGATTTTATAGCCTTTTTATTACAGAAAAAAAAACTATATAAATATTTGTTTATTACTGGGTAAGAATGTATCTTGAAAGAAATGAGAAAGTCTTAGGTCAGGTTCCTACTAGCATCGTCAGGGAATAAGTTGATACGATAAGAAAAAAATAATGGAGTATTTGAAAACAGAAATAAAGATTGTGAAACTAACCAAGCACCGGTACAACTTGGTATGACTTAAGAAATATATTAAAAACTATTTAATTTTAAACGATCGGTGAGAAAAGGAGTTGGCGCTGGTTTTCTTGAAAATATGGCCTTTTTCATCAGTATTTTCTAAAAAAAAAATTGAAGTAATACCAAAGCCGTATTTCTTCTTTGGTGTGACTTATTCGTGTGTTTGGCGACGGATCTTCAGTCGTACTTTTTTACCATTCACGAAGGAAGAAGCTTATTTGCCTTTGGATTTTAAAGACATGTTCAGAAATACATGTGGTATGTTTAAGTTATTAAATAACTACCAGAAAATTGAGGGTGGGATTAAAAGCTATGCAGTATTTATGGGTTTTAGAAAGGCATAATTGTTTTTTTTTGGTACCCAAATCTTGTATGTAGCTTCTATAGTTATGCTGAAGATATTTGAGCTATTTGATTTAATTTTCTTAGTTTTAAAGACAATATCTCAAGGGAAATTCTTTGATTTTGACTGTATTTCCTTTTAAAGTGGTTTTCGAAGATCTTACTTAACAAATGAAACGATGTGTTTACAACCAATTAACTTTTTTTGAGAATTTACGCGGGAGCCATTTAACCATTGAAAAATATTCCATTAGACGTTTTAAGGACAGGTTACCCTACCCCCCCCCCCATTGTTATTTTCATTCATCCCAACAGATTTAATTGCTTTTTAATGTCGCTGCCTGAGTGACGTTCATTGTATTCAGATAAATAAGCACTCATGGGCTATACTACAAAGGGATATGTAAATGCATGAGTGGCTGGCTGGATTCAGGTCAGAGCTAGAGGTGGGAAGTGCCCACATGTGGTTGTGTCGCCCACACCGTGGGTCCGGTATTAATAGGACTGCTAAGGGTGTGTGGCCCTTTCACTGTCTAAAATAACTGATACACTGCCACTTTCTCTGTAATTGTCGTTTACAATATATTTACACCTATATATATATGTACACCTAACCTGAATAGATAGTATTACTTTCAAACGGGTGTAGGCAGCCATCGTTCAATCGTCTGAATGAATCTATATTCACGAATAATTATCAAATCATTTTGAAAGTTCTATATGTTTACTCCACAATATCGTGGATCTTAATGATTAGCTTGATGATTTAGCTTATAGTGGGCCATGACGAAGAATAAATTGAATAGAAAAACATTAGATCGTTTAATTTGTTATTATTTTGAGGCGATAAATTACCCAAAGTCTGAAGGGGAATAATAAAACTGGTTTTAAATATATTTTTCTTTCATCATAAATATTGCTAAGGCTGGCATAGTCTTGTATGCATGAATAAAAAGAGTGAACGCACTACTGTCCAGACAACTTTCTGACACATCTGAAATAATGCATGGCATTGAAGGTAACATTAATAGGTTTAAGTTTTCTTAAAAAGTCTCTACTTTTTCAACTAATTTAATTTTCTTGGATTCGTAGCTTTTAAGATCACTTTAGTTTATTTTGCACAATCTAACGGCTGTGTAAAATCATCGTGGTCCTACTCATACTTTCATTTTTGTTTTCTACTCTGCCTATTCCGCAATGAAGACTAAATGAAGCAAAGATCTGAAACAGAACATTAATCAGAAAAAAATTGAACAATGAAGAAATAACAATACGGATTATTCTAAAAATGTAAGAAGCAAGGCAGCGAATCAACGATTGAATGAAGAAAAGTATATAATATCATCAATAAAAGTATAATATATCATCAAAGAACGTCGGATATAATGGTATACTGTATCATTGACATTCATTATATTATGTGGTACGATCGTATGATTAAAGTTACGAGTAAATATATCATCAAAGAACGTCGGATATAATGGTATACTGTATCATTGACATTCATTATATTATGTGGTACGATCGTTTGATTAAAGTTACGAGTAAATATATCATCAAAGAACGTCGGATATAATGGTATACTGTATCATTGACATTCATTATATTATGTGGTACGATCGTATGATTAAAGTTACGAGTAAATATATCATCAAAGAACGTCGGATATAATGGTATACTGTATCATTGACATTCATTATATTATGTGGTACGATCGTTTGATTAAAGTTACGAGTAAATATATCATCAAAGAACGTCGGATATAATGGTATACTGTATCATTGACATTCATTATATTATGTGGTACGATCGTATGATTAAAGTTACGAGTAAATATATCATCAAAGAACGTCGGATATAATGGTATACTGTATCATTGACATTCATTATATTATGTGGTACGATCGTTTGATTAAAGTTACGAGTAAATATATCATCAAAGAACGTCGGATATAATGGTATACTGTATCATTGACATTCATTATATTATGTGGTACGATCGTTTGATTAAAGTTACGAGTAAATATATCATCAAAGAACGTCGGATATAATGGTATACTGTATCATTGACATTCATTATATTATGTGGTACGATCGTTTGATTAAAGTTACGAGTAAATATATCATCAAAGAACGTCGGATATAATGGTAAACTGTATCATTGACATTCATTATATTACGTGGTACGATCGTTTGATTAAAGTTACGAGTAAATATATCATCAAAGAACGTCGGATATAATGGTAAACTGTATCATTGACATTCATTATATTACATGATACGATCGTTTGATTAAAGTTACGAGTAAATATATCATCAAAGAACGTCGGATATAATGGTAAACTGTATCATTGACATTCATTATATTACGTGGTACGATCGTTTGATTAATGTTACGAGTAAATATATCATCAAAGAACGTCGAATATAATTATGTATTGTATCATTGACATTCATTATATTATATTATCACAAGGGAGAATTGGATAGCAGAAGATGTTCGGACGCAAATGATGACAGTACGAAGGTGTAACACACCCTTTGCAGCACTGAAATACCCCATGGTCCCGTCAACAGTTAGCGTGACCCATGAGGGAACCCCATCTGGGACGTGGAACCCATGGTAGGGTTTAGAAAAAATTGAAATAAATAAACAAATACCTAGGTCCCCTTTGAAAGGACGGGTAAGCTGGTTTGAACAGCTGTTTCAATACTCGCTATTTAGCCCATAATATATTTTGAAACAATACGTCTGCCTTCATCAGGTCTTTTTATGAGATGGTAATAAAAAAAGAATTAATATTTCACCAAGATGTGTCATACAATACAGCCCATAAACAGCCACAAAAATCGAACAGACACAAACAGGACAGGTGTGTTTGCTCTGAGCATTCACTTTTGCCCGTAACTTAAACTGTGGTATAAAATGGCATGACAACGGACTAGTTAACTTGTATGCGATTCCGCTACTACTTACATTATAATGTAAATAAACATTAAAAGTAGAACTGTAAATACTTAGTATTATTGTGCCTCGAAATGGAAGTAATCACAAAAAAAAGTATTTAGTGCGATTTACGGAAATCGCTTCCTCTCATTTATTTTATTAGATGATTTTTATCTTTATTATATCTTACATATGTTTACCTTAGACTGTTTCTTTTGTTATTGAATTACTTAGTTGAAATTTAATTAAGAGCAAAAAAGAGTACTCGAACATGTAGGGGAGAAACATAAATATAATGTAAAGTTTCTGCAGTAATAATACCTTGGCGTTTTAAATTCGAAAGAACCCATATTTTAAATAAACGAAATTGCAAAATAACCGCTTACTCAATTATACGACATGAAACAAGCAGACGATTGGCAATTAACTCAGAAATCACTTTCTCTCTAAAGCTAAGTGTGCATGGATTTTCGCGAGGCCGGCATATTGGGCCAAGGCTGCTCCTTCCAGAGCTAATGAGCGAAAAAGGAGTCAGATAGAACCAATTTTTCAAAACGGCCATTCCTCGCCCGTCGTGAGAGGGTTCGCCTGTGGGCTAATCACCAAACCTTAAATGTCAACGTTCCTACCACACTGTTACAGTCCTTCATTTGAATCAGCTTTTTACTTTTAAATGTCAAATGTGATATATTATTATTTGTCAAGATAAAATATATTAATTTATTACTTAATGAGCTTTTACGGTCGGTTAATGGTTTGCGTTATTTCAATGGTCACAACCTCTCATTAAAATAAAATATTTACTTCTGTGTGAGAATGAAACTCAGGACTTAACTGTTCAAGTTGACTAAAAGCGTACTCATTAAGAATGTCACAGCGTTATTTTAGTCCAGGATTACATCAGCATTAAAAAAAAAAAAGTTATAAGTAAATAAATACTTGAAAATGACCAAATGAGTCAAAAGATAAATGGCTAATAATATTTCCAGTCTAAAAAATCAAAACATAGGTTGCGAGATTAATATTAAAGCCTTGAGCATGCTGGAACACTATCGTAATATGATTTGAATACCTTATTTGAAAAGAAATGCACATTTGTATAGAAAACTTTTGAGGGGGCCAAGAAGCAAACATAGATCCTATGAAACCATTTTAAAGATAAATACTTTTTATAAACGTACGTGCTATGCTTCTAAGAATGGCCTGTAGTCCATTATCTGCATTGATCCAGTTTTGTTCTGTCCATTAAGTCAGGTATGTCGGTTGAGGACATCTCAGCCAGGAATTTCCAATCTAAACAGTTGAAAGTGGGAATCGCAATACATTCTTGAGAGCCTTTTTCAATCTGTTACGCCAATTTATTCAGTTTTATTTTTATTATGTAAACGGATACAGTTTACTGTCGCCAAGGTCTGAGGTTTGTTCATAACTATTTCTTACAGGTCGTGAATTTTCAAGGATGACAATTTCTGTTTCACTGCTACTGAAGTGAATTTTTTTCTGTCCTGTCAGGTTATTGAAAAAAAAACAAAACAGAAATAGTTGTTCAATATTAACGTTTATCTGGTCAATTGTTACAGAACTCATACATTAAAAAATATTCTGTTAAAACACCTCACTAGTTTTTCAAATTCTCTATTACTTTTTCTTAAATACGGAACATTAATCTGGTGAACATATTAAAAAGTTGTTTTAACCACACTGTGTAGAGTGACCTGAATTTAATGACCCAAACATAGAGAGATTCTTGGGGTGAAAATGAGCTTCAAAAGGCCTCTTGGCCTGGAAACATGTACTGCGCCGATCCACGGTATTTTAGAATAGAATAGAAAATTTTTTTTTATTAAAATTTGAATTCTGGGACCCAAAGTTAGTAAAATAGAATATTAAATGAAAACCTACATGCAAGCTAAATATATAGCAGTAAAATCCAAAGAAGGTGTCAGTCAAAAAGCCTGGTGTATCTAGTAAAAAATGAAATGAAAGCTAAGAATAAAATTTTGAAGATACATTGAAATGAATTAATTGTTCCCGAACTAAAAAGCGTTTGTGTTTATGTTGAAGAGATTTGTATTTATGTTGAAGAGTTGAAGAGATTTGTGTGTATGTTGAAGAGTTGAAGGGAGTTCAAACCTTATTTTCTTTAATAATTCATTAGATTCTCGCCTATAAAAAATACTTTGGTTAATTTCTACGTAAAATGAAATCAGTTTTAGTCATCCTCCGGCCAGCTCTGCTGGACGGTGCCCCTTGACTGGCGATACAGCTAAAAGTGTCCAGCAATTTCAGAATGGGATCATGAGAAAAGTTTCCAAACATACCTCTCTCCTGAGGTCAAAGAACGCCCACCTCCACCGATTTCTTGGTGTGCCGTCGATGGGTGGGTTCATCAAGTATTTTGGCTCGTTGCAGCACCTGACAAATCCAGTGTTTAACACTAAGACCCCACCACCCTTCCCGCATCGATGGCAACAGACTGTTGGAGAAAATAAGGTTAAGGTTTTGTTTGTTAGACGTAAGTTAGTTTTAATTATTATGATTCCTAAGGTAAGCCCATCACATGTGTAGACAATGAATGTAAAATGTACATTACACCTTTGTAACAATCGCAAATCACAGAGTAAAATTGTATAAAATGTATCCAAGCTAAAGGACGTTTGATATTGACCTATCGTATTGTATTTAATAAAATCTATGTTGGACTATAATTTTTAATAACAAGAGGATATGAAGGGGGAAAAAAAGTTATAGTCAGAGTTAGAACAAAAAAACTACTCATTAATTACGTTTTTGGGGGGTTGTCATCCCAATCTGCCAAGAGTAAGATGGTTGACTGATTGCTCCTCAGGATTAAGGAAGTCAGACAACAGTGACACTCAAGAATGTTACGAAACTGCTGACGGTGAATAGAGAGACAACTCTAGAGCAGCCGAAGCGAAACCGTGAAAGACTCAAGATGAAGAAAGTGATGGTCACTTCCGATAGCTGTGATGGATTATCTCATAACATCGATTGGCATATCTGCCTTTAGGTGGATGAACTCTTAGCGTTTCTACTTCGTTATTCGAGAATTCAATCAATCGATCTGGTCGATCCTAGTTAATGAGATTTCTTTTCAATTGATTGTAAAAAAAGGAAGATAAAATGTCTTCGAGGGAAGACTTGGTCAACCTAAGTTCATAGCAGGGCATTTTATTAGTACATCCACGCTTTTAAATAACATCAAAAGTATAATGGATTATGAACTGAATTGTGTCGATGAAATAAATGTAAACGAATTAAATAATGAAGAAAGGGATTTTCGTTGCTACGGTTTCTACCTGTGTATCGCAAAACGTTTTCATAACTCTGAGTAAAAACGATTTGTTTAATCTGAAATAGCGAGCCCGTCAGTTTTTACGTTTAATTTTGTTCTCACTCTTCTCGTAAAAATAGGTAATTTGAGATATTACTTATTGTAAACTTAAAATTTCAGCTATTTCACGGCCCTAAAAGTCTTCTTTGGCCACTCAAACGATAGACTACTCTCCTCTATACCTACTTAAAAGTAATTGCTCTCTCATTGGATTCTGCAAACATCTTTGGAATACTTTTTATGGTCGCCCCTCATAACCATTTATGTGCTGCTTCATATTTACGGGCAGTTCCTAGGGTCAGACCGCAAGAATAATAAAAAAGTCTGAAACTACTCCTAACAGAAGTCTTTATTTTTATCTCCTCACGACGTACTCCTGGTGGTAAAAAGAACTTTTTTAAAAGGCATAAAACAAGCGACACAAGCATGAATAGTTTGTTGTGTAGTGGTTCAGTTATATATTTACTATTTATTTACAAATATTACTTTTTTTCTCCGAAACAATAATTATCATTTTATTACAACCGCATTAGACTATAATAAGTAATAATTCCATGGTACTGCCTTTGATTGTTGATATTGCTATCATAATAGGGGATAGGGAATCATCTGTAGTTTTGATACGTAGATATTGGATCTATTTAGATTGAAGTGTATTTCGGCATAAAATCCATAGAGGTCACGAAGGCAATCAAGTACGAGAGCAGAACCTAGGGAGGGGCAAAGGAGGTACCTCAAATTACCTAGTCAGGTAGTATTTATAATAGTTATATTTGATGGTTAGGTTGGTATAATTTATAGTTCTTTTAAAAGTTATATTTTTTTTTCTACTTCCATTAATAGACCCTCTTCTGTACGGTTTCTCATAGTATAGATGGAATATTCTTCCTTCAATTCCAGTACGTAAAGGAGTGATTTTTTTTAGCACATGCAAGCGGTTTTCATCATAATCTCAATAATTAATATAGAAAAGTATATTAAATACTGTATGAGCGAGTGAATAAAAATTGTAAATATGGTATGAATGAGATCTTTTATCACAACTTCATTTTCCCCAATGAGGCAGATTGTAATTTTATCATAATAAAGTTGTTGATTAGGTAGAAAAGTATAGGCCGAGGTGCTTCGCAGAAAAGACACAGAAGCAAGAGCTGACATTAACAAAAGAAATTCTAAATAACTGTACACTTTTAATAGATATCTATTCGGAGTTCAAACCCTTGCAAAACTTCATGTCAAGTACGCTGTTTCTTGGACTATGAGACTAGTAAATGATGCAGGAGGCTATTCAAACAGTGGCAGGGGAACGCTTGAATATTATGTGTTCTAAAGGTGTGTGCATATATAAGCAATTGGTGTGTGCATATATAAGCAAACAAGATACAACTCTATAACCCCTCCATTTTACGAAGAAGTTGAAGGAAACACGCACAAAGTATTACCGGCTTACGTATTTATTAACCTCCCCCAATCTATCACTGCGTCTCAAGCTACTGATCTACAAGAGTACACTCAGGCCTACTCTGCTGTATGGTGCACCGCTATTTCGTTATCTGACGTACACGACAGCTCGGCGACTCCAACAATTCCAAAATGGTATACTGATGAAAGTGGTCAGAGGTACTTCAATCGAGCAGCGGAGCAACAGTGAGCTTCACGAGATCTTTGAGCTGCCTACGGTGGATGAATTCATCCAACGTAGACTTATCAAATTTTTCGACTCCCTGCAATACTTGACAAACCCGGTGTTTAACACGATAACCCCCGCTCCGTTCCCCCATCGATGGCAGGACGCTGTCACGGCTGGAACGCTTTTGTTTTAGGTTCTAGGTATAGGTTTTAGTTTTTTTAGTTTCCCGGTTGTAAGCTGAAGGTGAGCCTCAACACCGAGTGTGTATATGTGACTATGGAATTTTAACTTCAAAAAGAATGTATTATAAATAGGCTACTACTACTCCTTCGAATGCATCTGTGTATGCAGAAAGAGGAGAAATATGTAAATCATAAATTATCCATTTATTTATTTTGTTCATTGTAAATTTTAATAAAGAGGATTGGATATAACAAAACAAAACAACAACTCTATAACCCCTCTAATGACTGCTACTATCGTACACTTAGCATTGCAAGGAAGTGTCCCCTTTGCCTCGTGTCCCCAGAGACGGTTAGACCGACGTAGTGCGAAGACTGCGGGGAGGCGGAGGATAGTAAGAAAAAAGAGCAAATTAAATAAAGGCGTGGACACAAAGAGCTGTTTGCCGGTTTGATGGAGCGTGGAATACCCTTTCAGTGGGCCCTCGTGGTCTTTTGTCGGTGGCCGCAGACGACCTCCTTAGTGGTAGCTAAGGATATACTCCGCTCAGGCTTGTGTACAGCTCAAGTTTTCAGGTTACTCCGTAAAGGACTAAATATATTGGCCGATACTCTAACAAATAAGCACAATTAAACTACTTTTTTCCATTATTTATTTTATCATGATCAAATTACAATCTGCCTCATTTGGAAATAAGTAATTGTGATAAGTGATCTCACTCATACCATATTTACAATTTTCATTCTCTCGCTCATTCATACAGTATTTACAAACAGCCCAGAGACCTCCCAAGTCCACATAGTTGTCACCTCCCTCGCATGCAAAAGAGGAAGAGGAATCTTGGGAAGCCCCCCCCGATCCTCCGTCAGCCACTTCTCTGGATAAGAGCCAGCGGAGGCTGACCAAGAGCGTGAGAGCCACAGACGCTCAGGACATGATGAGAGAAACTAAAAATATATTTAAACTTTTTTTTCTCATATTCCCTAGTTATTATGTAAATCACTACAGACTACTTAAATGAATCCATTTACAATAGGCTACATTTTATACAAGCTTAAATTGCGATTTGTAATATATACAAATAGATACATTCATTGGATAAACATGTTTAAAAGTGATGGGGTTCACCTTATGAATTATAGACTTAAAATGAACGTACATCTAACTAATAAAATCTTAACCTAATTTTTCCCCAACAGTCTATTGCCATTGATGGGGGAAGGGTGGTGGGGTCTTAGTATTAACCCCTGGGTTTGTTAGGTGCTGCAACGAGTCAAAAAACGTGTGTCTCCGGCGGATGAACTCACCCATCGATGGCACACCAACGGTCGCAGATCAGCGTTCTTTAACCTCTCTCGAGAGATATGTGTGACCACTTTTCGCATGATCCCATTCTGATATCGCTGGAGAATTTCAGCTGTGTTCAGCAATAGTCAGTTTGAAACGAACTTACATCTAATAACAAAATCTTAAACTAATTTTCCCCGACAGTCTTCAGCGGGAGCAGTGGCAATAACCCCACCACACACTTTATCACACTGCTTTTGTTAGCTGCTGAAACGAGTCAAAAAAAATCTAAACGTTATGTAATATGTAACTAGCCGAATCAAAACGGGGATTCCACGGGAGGTTGCTAAATATTAATTTAATTTATTAATAAACCACGTTGGTCGTTAGAAATTTCGGTTTCGAATAATTAAAAAAAAAAATGTAAACAAACGAAAATCGCCACGATTGACACTATATGCAGGATTTCTATTGTTGGTTTTGAATATTTTTCCATCCCTTTTTTGGGTCGACATCTTCGATGAATTGTTAATAATGGGGAAAAATCATAACTTTAAATTTTTTGCATAATTAAAATTTTGTTGAATTATGCTTTCAAAATTTCAAATAGATTAGATCACTTCTATAGACGGTATTGGAGAACACACCCACACAAGGAGCATAGACGAATAAAAATGAACTCTATACAAGTTTGACTGTCAAATCCTCGGCAATGATTCTTCAGTAATCTGGTATCAGACATGTGCGATGCCATGGCAACTCTTAGTCGAGATAAAAATCTTGGCTTGGAGATGAGAGGTTGGGTTTCGTGACATCGATCTCCTGGCTGAGGAAAAATTAATAAGGTCATGAGGAACTTTTAGCACTCTCTAAGGGTTTATGAAAGGCCCTCGACTCGAGTGCACCATTAGTTAACGACTAGCTTAACGGTCCCGATTAACTAATGCGTCGGGAGTAATTAACTTCTGAACATTGAAGTCTCGAAAACTGTTGAAACATAAGTTCATTAATTCGTGCTACAGTTTATCTTAGACTCTGCTCGCTAATAATAATTACAAACAATACTTTGTTATATTAATTCGTCGAACTTTTTTCAGGTTATTTCATTCGACTACGTCTGAACATTTGTTCTAAACCCAATACCAAGCGAGACACAGCTTTTTAAATTTGCACATTTGCTATAGTTGCTAAAATGTACACAAACTACTAATATGTCCAGAATTCGCCTTTTTATTACTCGTAGTGGATCGATTCTCATGACCCTGACTGAAAAGTTCTCACTTCCTTAAATGGGTTCTCCAGCTGGTCACCTCTTTTGCCCTGTGTAGCGACCGCTTACTACATAAGATAAATCACCCTATACTCTATTGTATATATATTGTAAATTCATTTAAACAAATGTAAATAACATAAATAAGTCATTGTAAATTTGTTAGTCATTGTGTTAAGAGCTGGGAACCCGCTACCCCACATCAGGTAGTGAAGCGACCCTACCACGCCAGGCCTAGGGCTGCCACACAAAGCCCTACCGCATACTGGGGCCTCATTGGATACAATAACGAGCCAGATGATTGGACCTAACGATCCACCACTAATTATAAACAGGGGTGTTATACGTTGTAGTCCGGCGTTGTCAGCCCCCACACCTTCCTAGAGGGAATCTCTGCCTTCGTCTCGCTAAATCTAGCACCCCCTTGGGAGAGACCTCTCCATAGTAGACAACGGTTGTCGTGGCCCTCCAAGCTTACCAAGCATTGTTTCCCACGGCCATTCAGTCTGCCTCTCTCCGGTTCATTCTCGCCTTTGGGATCCGGACGGATTTCGGCTACCCTATCAAAAAATGGAGTCAGATAGTAAGACCGTCATGAAACGATTGTCCAGGTCATAAACTTTATCAACCCTCACTTCGTCACCAGGGCTAGGGTAACCAGGCTACCCTCGTGACGACCCGACACCCTGTCATCGTAATCAAGCACGGGTATCTTTCATGGTCTTTACGACGAAAGCAGAAAGATTTGAGGTAAAGGGAAGGCTATCAGGAAGAAGTATGCATTAGGAAAACCAGCAGCTAGCACGAAGTGCGTCGCTAAAGAGTACATATTGTAAGAACTATAGATGGAAGTACCGAAATCCGCGATTGAGATTTGATGAGTTTTCTGAGTTCTGTCTGTACACGTCAACTCATCAAACAATGAACTCATGAGAGAAATCCCATCGAAGTCAAAAGTTCTACTCCGTTGAGGCAACGGTCGGAAGCCTAGCTACGCTCTCCCCCTGGGAAGGAAACATATACAACACACCCGTGTTGTACCGATCTGAGTAGAAAACAGCAACAGGTGTACAGCTATTTATTGGCACCATATACACCATGTTGTGAAAGTGTGTAAATGGATTTGAAGGGAGCTTGAATGGTTCGAGCTGCAGTCAAGTCCCGTTCAGTTCCGGGGCCGGCTCCGTCATCGGAACTGCTCATTCTGTTAACTTTCTTTCCGCGAAAGGGACCGTAAAGGGGAAGCAGATGAGCACTCCATTTACCTTCTGTGTGAGCACAGCCCGTAAGCACTGAAGCATCTTCTTTTACGAGCTAGTTATTAGTAATCATTAACAATCAATTTGAAAAAAAAAAATTGTTTTTAGTTCATTTATACTCGAGACAATACAAAAAGCACAGCGAAAAATGTCTAACAACATGTTGGATGCTCGCTAACTAACAGTTCATGTAAAAAAATCTACCAACACATCAAAATGGATACATTCGTAAATAATGCAATTGTCAAGTCTGAAGGGAGAGTCTCTACTTTCATTCAGCTAAGTAGTATTGGACTTATGTCTGCTTATGAAGACTGTCTGTTATACGATGGAGGTATATGTGATCCAGCTACAACTAAAAACGCCAAGCGATCAGTGATAAGTAAAGAGTAATCAATCCATCAGAAATTTATATATTCCACGACACCACGAGATAAGCCAATTAGTTTTTAACTAAAATACAATAAAGCCCGATTAGAAAAAAATCAAGGGGTTTTTCGTCATGGCTGAAAATATAATAAAGATCCATCTGGTTCTGAGGTTTTTCCTTTTTCAATAAGAAAATGTTTTGCATTCATGTAACTGCTAGAAAAGTTCAAATCGGTATTAGATGGAGTATAAGGTGAGCCCCATCACTTTTATTAAATTCATTACATTAATGTATAATGTACATCAATATACTTTTATACAACGCAGATCACTATTAGTAGAAAACAGAATTTGTATAAAATGTAGCCAGGCTACAGGAAATATAATGAAGGTATTGTAAATAGATTCGTTTGTAGAATTTATGTTTCTTCACATATATTAATTTTGTAACAAGGGGATATGTAACAAAAAAAAAAAAATATGGGGTGAGTTAATATTTAGAAAATAAATTAAATTACAATTTTTTTACGTATAACTACAATACTAAGTAAATTGTACTGATCTAAGTAGTAAAAGTTTTTCTTCGCTTCTCTGTTAGTTGTTTTATTTTATTATTGCCAGTCCACCCTATTTGCTGTTGTTTGGGGCGATAGTCTCTGAATAAAAGTGTTTCATTTGTTTTGAAAACAAATGTTATGAGCTCTTTGTTATTAGTTATTATAAAAATTATGGTTTGTTTTTATTTTAATTTGATAGCTAATTTTTTTTTTGTCTTGTTTCAGGTAAGTACTCGTCAGCGTTAAGAATTTTAAATAGCTACAGTAAAGTAAGTAATTCTAGTGATCATTTTAATTTAATATTTAATGGTCTCGTTAGTTTGTGTGCTATTCATGTAGCTTGCACGTGTTAATACGTCATATTTTTACAAGAAATTACAATTATCAGTTTATCCAGGGATAAGGTCCTTATCAAAGTCCAGAGACGTTTTAGTTTAAAGTAAACTAACTTTCAAATATCATAAATATTTATGACTTGTTTATTAAACGAAACTTGATTCTTGCATTAATATCCTATGGGAGGATAAATATACTGATAGATAACAGATAGCATGGATTAACCTAATCAACACACATACCTAATCATCACACATGCCTAATCAAATCCCTAGAGGTTATAAAAAATATAATAATAAAAAAAATACAAAAATTGAAGAAAGACTAAATGTTTGAAAATTTCCAATTCCAAAATGAAGTGACCTGTTATATGTGGAGCAGGCAAAGGCAATAATGTCCACTATGCAGTTACTGTTATATGTGGAGCAGGCAAAGGCAATACTGCCCACTATCCAGTTACTGAATGGCGGGGATGGTCCTAGAAGCCATACCTGAAAAATTCTAAACACGAAAGCCATACGTGAAAATTCAAGTTCCCGTCGTTTCGGTACAGATCGTCAACCTTAACTTCTATCTTACTAGGCCATATAAACCTTCTCTACAAGCTGTCATTTCCATGAGGAGTGTGTTGATACATATATTCATTTTTCATTATGGGTCAGGTTTGAATTGTATCTGGCGTCCGATGAAAGCAGCGGAGCGGCATAAGTAGTCCATGGTCATTCGGGTTGATATCGAACAAGTTAGCATTCAATATAAGTCACCATGATCGTTACAAACATAAAATCTAAAAGCATACAATACAATCTTACGCTAAAATTAAGGGTATCACTTAATGATTTATTAGTAGGCAATTATGATGTTCCGGATGTCATAATGTTTACAGACCTATTTCGTGATTAGATGTAAGCTCCGAGTACAGTTTGGTAAAACCGAAAATATCTACTAACAATTAATTTTTTGTAAACCGAAGGTGAGCCTCATCACCTAGTATTGTATATAAGTTGACTTTTTAACTTCAATCTGAAATTGTATTATATTTATGCCCTTCGAATGCATCAGCGCATCGCAGAAAGAGGAGAAAATTGTAAATCAAAATTTTTGTTCATTGTAAAACTTATCAATAAAGAGGTTTCGAAATAAAAAAAACAAAAAAAATTAATTAATTAAGACTAATATTAAAATAGACTAGTCAAGGTGGAGGTATGATGTGTCACTGTGTCTCGACCTTTGTCTCTTAAATAGGGATACACAGCAACAAAATACTAAAAAAAAAAAACAATTAATTTTTTGTAAACCGAAAGTGAGCTTCATCATCTAGTCCAGTCTATTTGATTATTGAAATTTTCACTGTAAAAAGATAATTGTAAATTCTAATATTTGATTGTAATTCTACCCTCCTTCAAATGCATCATAGTATGCAGCAAGAAGAGTAATTATTGTGTAAATTTTGTTCAATTGTATTGTTAATTTGCTTGTAAAAATATTAAAATAAAGGGGTTTTGAAACAAAAAAAAAAACAATTAATTAAATTTTCATATTGTACATTTGTTTAAAACAATGGAATTGGCGAGCAATTCAATCTTAGAAAAATAGTGTAAGTTAATTTTATTTAACTCAAAATTATTTGCAAAATGGCTTCATGGTCATCTATAGCGTTATATAGTTTGTTATCAACGAGACCCTGCATATCGCTGGTTCGACCCACCTAAGGTTGGGCAGGGCTAGAACTATTTCAATTTGTATCTACAAATTGATGTGGCATTCCACTGTTATTAACTTCTTTCATTCACTCCTTCCCTTCATTTATTTAAATAGAAACCTAAATACAATATTTGAAATAAAATCTCACAGAAAACTGGTCTGGGTTCTGTTCGCACCCGAGCCAGGCTTTGGTATATATAACTGAAATGTAGAGTTATCTGTTGATAAGCTTTTACTCGGAGTTACTCGCTTAAAATCACCGAAGGATGTACAGGCCCGGAACTGACGTAAATGTAGACTAACAGATTATTGCTTTTAGGCGGAGGAGCTCATTCAGAGTACACCTAAAAGGCACGCCTGGTAAATTGTAGCTTATAGACAATAAAACTAATAAAAAACTAAAAAAATATAGCTAGAACCTGACACAGAGAACAGTGAAAACTAGTAGTTCTAGATTTGTTATCAATATTATTCTAAGATTATGGAATTATAACAATGGTATTTTTTCGCTAAAGTTAGCAGAAGAATAATTAGATAGAAAACTTAATCCTAGTCGATACTGTAAGGAAAAACAAAACGTTTATTCCTCGAAAATGTCATCTTTCCGAAGAGCCTTTTATTCTCCTCTTTTTGTATTTGTTTTTAGTATAATATGTATCAACACCAAATAAGGCTGTGATTATTTTATAAAATGAACAAACAGTTTGGGAACGTCGTTGAGATCAATTCATAATAGTCATTGACATGCGACTAAAGTGATCACTTTGGAGTAAATGATCAGAGAGTAGGCATATAAAAGCCAAATATAACGGACTCAATGAATAGTATCGATATAGAAATTATAAACCCTCAAATAAGACTTCGTTTGAACGAAGCTCCCTGAATGAACATAGAAAAGGACTGCGATAGAATTGATGAAATGATACCAGGAGAATGAAAATGATGTATATGAAGATAGCCTGACTTCTACCTCCCAGAAAGCATCACAGGATTGTCGAGATATTAACGGAAAGGGACGATGTAGTTGTTAAAAAATGAATCTTTTAAATAAATAAAAGTGTTTGTTAAATGTATTAAACATGTCCGTTCAAAATCCCTAGCTAATATATATTTTTCAAAAAAATCAACTTATATGATTTAAGTGAATGTTGGGCATTCCAGAGTCATGTTGTCCTCAGCCGTTTCACAATTTACCCCTTGAGAGGGTTAAAAATGCCGATGTTAGTGCTATTTGAAAATAGTAAAGATTAATATGGGGTTAATAAAACCCAGTTAAAAAAAGGGTAAACCGCAAAGAGATAATCTAGAAATACAAAAGCAAGAACAAGTATAGAGTAAATAATTGGATAAATAACCTATATAACGAATATCCTGTCCGTCATTTATACAATGAATAATATATTGATACAATAAATAACAAATCCTTAAAAAAAGCATGACACAACAAATGATAATGAGTAATTATTAAATATATTTCAGAAATTTATATTTCATCATTGTTATTTCTTTATTTATCATATTCATTATTTTCGTTTAAAAATCTAAGTTGATTATTTTCTGAACTAAAGCAATACATGACAGATCTTAAGGAATTTATTTTTAACTTTGGAATGAACTTATGAAATTAGGACATGAGAGAGATAAAGAAACGAATGAAGGACATCAAGTCCTGAATGTACTGAATTCTTGATATATACTTTGAATTGTACACATTTGATTAGAAATTTTATTGACAGGGTGGTATTTGAGAATATAAACATACCATATCAGCTGGCATCGAAAGAATTTGAACTATGGAACAAACTTTTTTTAGGAGTATTTCCTTCAATTCCAATGGCGGTCATGTGCCCGTTCGATGTAGTTTCATTTCGCGAATGGTTCGATTCAATTTTTTTTCAGGAAAAGTAGAAATTTGGAGGACGGCGTTAGCTAGCCGTTGCGTAATTTTTGTGAAAAGATAGTTCTACTGTTGGCTCCCAGAGACGTGCCAGAATAGCCTAATGAAGGGGCCTGGAAGGGAAAGTGGACGCTCCTTTCGCCGAGTGGGCAGCTCCCGAAGGCCTTAGACTCAGGGTCAGAAGGCGACCATGCGGTCCAGCAGCGGTGTCTTCTGTCGACCCTCTTCCAAGGCGAGGATCATCCCAATTAGGGGATAACCATCGCAGGTGGAGAAGAAAGCAGTTTCGATGAAACGGATAGCTCTCCAATTCAGGCCCCATAGTCGTGTCTTAAGGTTTAAGTTGTTTCGTAGTCATTGTATAATCAAATTCCAAAGCGACAGTCAATTATCAACTGAAGGAGACATTAACTTATAAACTGGTAAAAAAAATTATAACTTAACATGGGCAAATATGAATGATCTGATTGGTGTACAGCACAATTTGTCGGAATATTTTTAATTTCGCATTCTTGATTTGGAGGTTAGAACCTTGGACCATTTTGGGGGAGCAGCCCAATAACTAGGAGAAGTTTAAGACGACTTAAAAAAGGTAAGAAATTGAAAGAAAATTTTGTACGGTAAAATCTGTAAGTTTATGTAATTGAAATAGGTTTATTTTTCCTAAGTCTAAAAGTTTCGGTTCGGTTTTAGATATCTTCAAGGGGTGAAGTGGTGGTCCATTTGTATTGGAACATGTATAATGGGGTGCTGAGAGGACCCATGTTACAAGAGGGAACACATGACCACTTCAGGCCTGACCGGTCCTGTATTGCCAAATCTAGACCCTACTTAACTTAAGCCCTTTGGCTTGACTAGCGCACCCCTCTGACTCCGTCTTCATCGCTACAGGCCACTTTAGCATAACCATTGTTTAGATAAATCGCTTTAAATAAACACTAATTTACTGGAAACTTCAGATCGGATAAATGGTACTACGTCTGCGTCCCTGAAAGTGCTCATAATTGTTTGTTTTTTTCACTCGCTCATTCATACAGTATTTACAAACAGCCCAGAGGCCTCCCAAATCCACATGGTTGTCACCTCCCTAGCATGCGAAAGATGTGGCGTATTGGGAAGTCACCCACGCTCTTCCGGCAGCCGAGTCACCGGATACGAGCCAGTGGAGGCTGGCGAAGAGCGCGAGAGCACTCATAATTGTATACAATAAAACTATTATTGAAGGTATTTCATTAAGATGACGAGTTCTAGTTGAAAAAAAATTGAAGTTTCCAAGACTAGTTTTGAAGCCTATATAATATTCATAATGAGTATATCATTTAGTTAAGTAAATAAAACCTAAATATATAATATATATTATATACATCTTTAATTTGAACCGATCCCTGGGAGGGATAGAGTAGGAATTGGAAGCGAAACGATAATTGCCAGCACACTGGAGTACAGGCGAGCGTTGAACCGTGGAACAATTACTCAGCTGTGGTCAGTGTTAATTAAATATACGCCCCTTGTCCGCCTCCACTCCTAAACGCTCCGTCAGAGAGTAAGAAGTGACACTTTCAACATGTGACAAAAATACAATTATTGATTTAAATAAGTTAATTTTATGAGGTTGAACAGTTTCAATGCAAAATATAATGTGGTAAAACAATTTTATAAGGTATTTTACATAAAAATACTAAGATGAATTGGGATTATGGTTCGAGTGTGGTATATGGTGGCAAACTATATGTTCACTAACAAAGCCAATTGGAGGTTGGAATGTAAGAAATTTAGACTACTTTCTATATTTAATTATTTGTAGTTGTTTTTCACCCTGAATCTAAAGAAAAGGAAAGACTACTTCAGAGAACAGTTTCTACAGCAGATTATAAGAGATCTCTAGAAGAGAAAAATAAAGAATTCAAGAAGTAAGAAGTAATTGTGCAAAAAGTCTTTAAAAAAACTAGAACGGTATGGGCATCTGTTAGGAAAAGAAGATGGAAAATGCCAAGAAAAACACGGGAGTGGATTCCTAAGTATAGTGGAAGAATTTGGAGACTGCAAACGTCCTGCTTGTCTGGAGAAGACACACCAGAATGGCAACATTGGAGGAAGAGGAAAGGTTTTAAAAAAATTTTTTTTTACTTTGAGACCAATGTTTAAAGAGCTGATAAACGCAAAAACACGATTGCGGTGTCAATATAAGGAAGTATACTAATGCCTGTCAGTGATAGCTGTAGTGTAATGTATATGGATTCTCAATAAGGAGGAAAAAACACTTCACGGGAGATTACTTTAGTTTGGAAGAGTGGTAAATATGTTTTTTGACTCCATTTTCCTGTTCACTAATTTTTAATTTACTGATCAGTAAACCTAAATTTTTGAATATTATTCTACTAATGGGAATACACCTCCAAACAATTTTTTCCTTGCGATAGGGCCGGGGGTAAAAACACCTAAGGCATCTTTTGTAATCGTGAGCCTTCAGAGAAAGAAGAAAAAAAACTAGAAGAAGAAACGGATGAATTCAACGCCATTTCATGGTGCTTTTCATAAGTTTATCAACATTATAAAAAGTGAGATTACATTGTGGAGTAAGTCACAATACATAATCGAAAAAAAAAAAATGAATACGAAACCTTGAATACTCGATCAAAAGAACAACTCAACTAGGACGCTTCATTTTTTTTTTTGTCTGCTTCCAATCAATTTTCCAAGCTGCCCTGAGCTTTTAGACTAGAAAACTACCAGATTACCGAATATTTTATGAAATATATTTTTACTTTAAGAAGTTCGTAATGAAGGCATTTGGCAGTTTTTAGCATCACGAACAAAACACTAACTCTTATCACTCCTTCATGCCATAATTGCTCATTTTATTTTTCTTGCAGGTTTTCCTGTCTCGTAGTTTTTACTTCTGTTCTCAAAATAATTTGACGTTCTATTATTTAGCCAAAGGTTAAAGAAAAAAAAACATTGAAATTTTTTTCAAACAAAAGTATATTCATATGCTTCCAGATCATTCGGGTTTAATCATTATACATTTCAATAAACAAGTTAGACTCAAATAGTTTATACTTTAAGACGTATTCAATCAGCATTAAAAATCTTAAAGAGGCTTTTTGCATCTGTTTAAAATAACATGAATACATTTAAAGTAATACAATTTATTTCTTCATGACTTGTTTCAAATTATATCCGAATGATCTGGAAGCATATAAAGATTTTTGTATCAAAAAAGTCCATGATTTTTTTATACAGTTAGTGTTGCTTCTAAAAGGTTGTTTCGGGCACATCTGTCAAATTAGTCTTCTGTAAAACCAAAAAGTCGTGTTGTGGCTGTGTTTGATGAGCTATATTTAAATAAATAAGTGAAAATATGCATTTTATAAAAGAGGGGTAAAGTGTTTTAGTCGACACTTTGCTTTCATCGAGTACACGGACATAGACGTAAGAGCATGAAATCTATGTTAACAGACGGTCGCAAATAAATTTACTTCAAATTTTTTTTTTTTTTACATCTTAATAGAAGTCCTGAGTTTAATTTAAAATAAAATAGTATATACCTAGGATTCATACCACATTGCTGATTGAACTACAAGAAATCTGAGTGCGTATTTCATCTAAAGTAACACACGGTGGCAGAATAATATTTTTTTGATTTTAAGAATGCCTATGGAAACTGAAACAAGAATTTTTAATTCCCGGAGAAAAAAAATTAAATTTTATAAAAGTCCAGTGCCAATTTCCATTAGACGTTTTCGAAAATGAAGTTTTTTTTATGTTTTAATTTTTTTTTAGTAAAAAATATTTTATTTTCATTATATAGACAATCTAGTACTATTAATAATAATAGTATATAAGGCAATAAACTATAAAACCCGACGAAAAATTACAGAGCTACTGAGTTATGTCCACAAAAATCGAGTTTGTAACCAGTGTTGCGGTGGGCTTGGTATAAAAGGAATTATGAAGTGTCCTCTGTAACAACACCCAACGAAAGGGTTTCGTCGATATTACTAATAACTCCTCCTTCATTGATATCCTAATTTTAAATGAGTTTTTTTTCATCAACGGTTCATATTACAAAGCAGTGATTGTTACTTAAATGTGAGTTTCCCAACACAACCAACCGTAATTATTGCCTAATTAAAACCTCAACATTTAATTTGATATCTTACTAAATATGAAAGGAAACATTTTTTTCATCACCAACCAACTTATCAATTTGTAACCCATAATTATGTTTGATAGAGTTGAAAATACATACCATGTAAAATTTCGTGTTACAAGTCGAAAGGAAGAATCACAGTCTCCAGGAACACCTGTGAAAACTCAAGAACGATAGTAAAAGTAACTATTTTTGTCATAATAGCTGATGAAATTAATCAGTAGCAATAAAATGTTGTAATTTAAGGCATATCTTATGTCATTTTAGGTCCCCTTCACTCTAAGGTATATTATGACTGTATCGAATTCGTCTGTTGGTATCAGTAATGGATACAGACTTTCACGTCGCTTTGGCCAGTTGTTTATTCCACGCGAACGTACATGGGATAAAAGAAAGGACCACATAAGTGTAAGTCGAGTAAGCGGTATAATATGAAAGTTGTGTAATATAAAAAGCTGTTAATCTACCTCAAGTAAGAAACTGACTTCCTATCAGAAAACTGCTGACTACTCGCCAGGGCAATGAGATAATCGAAGTAAAATAACTTTTGTCTCGTAAACCCCAAAGGTAGGGCAAATTATGTGTACCTTTGTATTGCTATAGAAAACAAACATTAAGAAAGTAATTATCTGATGAAAACAGCCAATCGTGGTGCAATATTGGCATGATCTGAACTGTACATAAATACGTATATTTAGAAAAACGAGCGCATAAAGAAATATTATGAGCATTCGATGAGTTGTAAATCAGATCACTTCGGCACGTTTATGAAAAACCTTCAAGGATATTTAACTGTATACGAATCCCAAAGGCACGATAAAAAAGACATTCGAACGGTAATTAACCTTGTTTTCACAGCAGTAAAGAGTCCTTAATTACATGATCTATCACAATTGACTTGAATTTTTAATTATATTTTAAAACGTTTTCTTGACGATATTCTTCTTGTTTATTCTTTTCATAAGCGTTACTCACAACTGTGTTCTTCTGTTTAATAACATATGCTATGGACACATCACATATATTTTCCTAACCATGAAATACTTTAATTATCTTTGAACTTTGTAAGGCATTGATTATCACTTTCTCATTGCAGAGGCTTTCTCTCTTGAATAAATTAATGTGTTAAAACTATGAATATAAAAAAAAACTAAAATTATAGATTTTAAATTCCCGATAACTTTGCTAATGATTGCAATCAAAGAAATCACCCAAAACTTATATAACAATCTTTATTGTGCAATAATTACAATCTGCCTTTTATGACCCACCCAAAACTAGAGAGTTATCTTTGACTAAGTCCAAAAATATTAACAAATTTCTATTTTGAAATAGGTAAACAAAAACTGGTTAGACCGCAGATGCTCTTTTTAATAATCTGAACTTCCGTCTTGATTTTCATCAATTTTTTGTGACGACTGCCTTTAAATGACACTATTTTTGTTCGAAATTTCGCTTTGATTTTCCTTCAGTTCTGTTTGTGCAACGAAAGGGCGGATCCTCAGGCTTGACAAAGCGTTCGCTGATCGGCGGAAGTCTAATTGCAAAACCAGTAGTAGATGCGTGGACCAGATAGCTAGTGAGTAAACAATAGGAGTCGCGTGTTCGCCTTTCTCCTGCTCGGAACGAAAGCGCCCTGTCGAGCCTTCCTCAAGTCTTAATTACCTTCCTGTAGGATTTCCAAGGACTCCTGCGGTTTTCCTCCTCTCTGGGTCAGATCGCCCGGACGTAATCTTCTTCTGCAGTGTCGACATCCCAGGTCGGAGCTTGCCCAATAGAGAAGGGTTTCCAAATCGAGATGACCATTGTCTAAAGCCTCTACGTTACATAATCTACGCTGATAATAAGATTTGCCGGCAGTGTATTCGTATGGTGGTTATTTTCGTTTTTTTTTAATTTTATCAAAGATTAATTTAATGCGTTGTTTGCATTATTAGGCATTACCGAAAAGAAGATTTTTATGTTTCACTTAACTAAAATGTTAAGTAAGGCAAAAGCCTGTCTAAAATATTTAAAATCAAAACAAATCTTGAGAAAGATCATAACTTAGGGACAGACTCTTTTATGTACAATTTTGTTTCTGCTGTATCACAACCAACATTTGCGTATTAAGGAGTGTTACATTAATTATAATAAATTTCAAAATTTCACATAAATTGGATATTTTAGATTAATAGAAGTGAAGTCTGATAGAAAAAAAATGTTAGAAACACGTTTGTGGCAATCCTAACACTAAATACGTAATTAAGCAGTATAGGGTTGAGATGTTTACAGAGGATGTCCAATTAAATAGTGGTGTGTAGGCGTGTAAAATAAAGACAATAAACGAAGATTGACAAAAGGGAAGGATCTAAAAAATATGTATAACTATATATAATATATATAACTCCAGCTGTTGATCTAGCTAGCTGTGTTTGTTGTGTGAAGGTTACTTTCAAGATACTTATTTTTTATTGTTTGCTTATGTGTTGTGACTATCCACTAAAATATCTGGTAAATAACGTGTAATTTAATTAATCTTTACAGGTATGTTTATTTCGTTTATTTTATATTGTTCAATCGTTTGATGCTTTTAATTCTAATTCCATTGTAAATCTTTACAGATTAATAAAATCAGTTATTAAAACCAACTTACAAATATTTTTATCAAATACTCTACACTTCACAGAATTGTAGAAGTCTCGGTAAATCAAAGTAGCAACATTACGAAAGTAAAATATCGATTAAAGTAACTATCAGATACAGTGTTTTATTCTTATTGTTTTTTTATTAGCTCGCCTCGGGTGTGTTAATGAAGTGAAAGGACGAAATAGGGTTCAGAACGAAGTTCTTGTGAAGCTGTAGTGCCCTTGTTGCTACTAGTGGCAGAATTACATGTACCAGAACCTTTTTATTTTTTAACATATACAACACAACAGTAAGTTAGGTTTAAATATTAACTACGATCCCACAGGAGTTAAAAAAAAAAGAGAAAAGTTGTAGAAGAAGGATAAAAACTGGTGCATACAAAAACCTGTGGACAGTTCCGCAGAGTAACTGCTGATGAAAACTCATTGCCGATTCATCGGACAAAAGGTGGTTTTCATTCCATCTCTTTTTTCACAGTTCATTTTTTCTCCCCAAACAATGACTACCGAACCGTCAGGATTTCCTCGAGCATAACGACTGGGGCAGAATTCGAGTAAAAAGTCTCAATTAAATAACTGTTCTTAGTGCTTGGGAGTTCTCTAGCCGAAGATGGCGAATCTATAAATTAAATCGTCTTTTTCTGATTTCGTTTTGGTTGCCTTGGAGTCAATAACCTTTGCTTAAAGTCTAGAGAATAGTTGGATAAAAATGGATAAAGATGAGCATTTCTTCTTCATTTTCAATTCTTATTGCTCTACAGAAAATAAAAATCAAGAATAACCAAAAGCCTAGGTTGTTTATTGAATAATTACTGATTATCTCTCAAGGAGCCTACCGATTCCTGAATAAAACAATGATACAAAATTTTAGAACATCACTTTAAAACTTATACTTGTAAAAACAACTTTATTATGATTAAATCACAATTTGCCTCATGGGCCAATAAGTAATTGTAATAAATGTTCTCATTCATACCATATTTACAATTTTCATTCACTCGCTCATTCATACAGTATTTACAAAAAGCCCATAGACCTCCAAAGTCCAAATGGTTGTTGCCTCCCTCGCATGCGAAGGAGTCTTGGGTAGTCCCCCACGCTCCTCCGTCAGCCGCGCGCCACCGGATAAGAGCCAGTGCAGGCTGACCAAGAGCGCAAGAGCCAACTTTAAAACTAATAAATTCCAAGTTAAGAAATAATTTGCAATTCAGCACGAGACAATATTCAAAAAATGAAACGTCATCTTCTATCTTTAGAGAGTAAGGATTATTCCATGACAAGAACTTTTCACTAGTGAAAATTATCGTATTTTGGGTCATTCTGTGCCAATGACACGCAACCTTTCAGCAAGGTACCTTATGACTAATAATTAAATTCTTAGTCATAGTCTAATTGTTCTTTTCAATATTTGTAACTTATCGTTAATAGATGAAGAAACCAGGGGCAAGGTAAAAAAAAGCTTTTGGAGGAGGAAATCCATCTTTTTTTTTCTGAGAGGAAGAATTCAAGCCGTGATCTCAACGCCCAGTCACATAACTCGAATTGCTTTCTTGTTTTCGTATTTTTGTGTTTAAATGTTATTTACAGGTACTATTTTGCCGGAGTAGGCGGTTGGCAGTGACTTCCGGCAGTCAAGCCTTGGGTGACCGAACCGAAGAAGTCATAATCTCCAACGAAACGTAATATAGCACTTCGATTTCCCTCAAAAGCGGTCACTGCCAACTGCCAGCCGTCTACCGCTGGCATAGTGACAAATTCAGTTCAAAGACAATTGTTTAGATGTCCTTTTGTGCGATAAGTAGACTGGCCATATCCCAGTGCCCATTTCCGGACCTGTTGTATATGTAAAACTTCCGTTTTAAATTCAGGTGAAAGTTCGACACATGACGAGGTGTTCTGTAACTGCCTTATTGTTTTCCAAAACAGGACCGAATGCCTTTCACCTTCGTATACGTGCTGAGTGGACTAATTCCAACTTGTTTGTGATTCAGTCGGGCAGATTGCGATTAGGCTAAGAAAAGTGTTCGTTGGAAAGAAATCATTTCTGCATTCTGCAGGCGAACTGTGGTCTTGCATGAATAGTCACTCGGTCGCTTGATTTCCTGAATTTCTTCGCGAGGAATTAACACAATAAAGGCGGGAATTGTTGAATCGAGGGTTGCTACAGTTAACAAAGTCTCATACCAATTCCTGACCAGAATAAATAAAACCAACGAGACACAAAAAATCCAATGGTCACTAGGAGCATGTGATTCTCACTCGCCGGATGGATTGATCCTTGAGCGCTGTCATAAGAATCCTCGAAGCTCCAACTCATCGGAAGTAAAACTTCCAAAACTGGTTTAGCTTCCACCCGAACCCGGGCTGGCCTTCGCTAAGATTAATGAGCCTATTTCTGCCGTACAAGGCGGCCTCAGACTGTACCCGAACCACTTACAAACCTAAAGTCAACCGTAATTTTCTGCGACCAATTACCGATGACATGACTTTAATGAGTGTTCTTCCACCTAATGGATCTGGTAAAAATAAAATTATCTTGCCGTAGTTTTAGGCAAATGTTCTATGACTAAGGTACGTACCATTCGCCAAAAAAATTATGTACTTAATAGTATGTTTTATGATTCCCCTTCGCAACGTCTACAAGGAGGATTATACCTAATAAGTCACCGCAAGTAATACCGATGGAATGCATTTGATTTTCATTCTGAGGTTATAAAAGCTAAAGGTTGATCATAAAGTGCATAAGCTGAAAATATAATTATTATTAATGATTATCGTTTTAAAGAACGAATGGATAATTGAAGAAAGTGGTGATTATATGGAACTTAAAACATTTAACACCCCATGATATGCTTAAGAAAGGTTAATGAGTTTCCTTGCTTGTAAACTTTCTTTTTTAGCTGCAATAGAAAAATAATCTGAATTACACTAAGTCAGTTTTGCGTGAAGTTATAAGATAATAAAATATGAGAAAATTGTCGATAATTAAACTCCTTTGTTCTAGAAATCGTGGAAAAAATGTAGATACAGAACATCAGTGCCATTTCTAAATGATAAACATTATTGGAAATTATAAATTTATTTTATCGCTTTTATCTTAATCCTTCTTCTCGTCTCCATTTTATTTTACTACTGGCGCATATACTGACTTTTGTCGACACTCGATTTGACTTGTTTTGTAAATTATTCAGACAGAGCTGCCCTAGATTATTAAATTTTAGCCGAAAAATACCGTGGTTAGGCACTTATGGTTAGAAATTAGCTCGGGTGTCATAGCATTTATTTATTAGTCTTACAAATTTTATTATTATACAATTTTTATAATAAAACTTTATTGACTTGTTTATTTTTATGCGATACTCTCATATTTTGTCTTGGCAACCCCACACCTTTTCATAACGGCCTGTAAATGTTTTCAAGCCATATAGTGAGGATGTCAGCGTAATATAAATGATGTAGAATTCCTTATTTTAAATCTTAAAGGCGGATATGTTTTTTTTTCATTTAATTGTTGCTATCCCATAAAAGCAGAAGTTCCACAGGGCAGCGTCCTGGGTCCCATCCTCCATAACCTATACACCGCTGATGTCCCCTGTACCCCCAATACGTTCTTGGCAACATTTGCAGATGACACTGCAGTCTTGTCATTCCACTCAGACCTCGATATAGCATACCATAACCTTCAAAAACACCTTGATGAGATCGAGCATTGGTGCAGCCAATGGCGGATCAAAGTTAATGAAGCAAAATGTTCCCACATTACCTTCACCCTCTGTCGGAAGTCTTGTCCATTAGTTTATTTTAATTCTATTCCTCTCCCTGTATCTGAAACAGTACTGTACTTAGGCTTCCATCTCGACAAACGACTGACCTGGAACCCACATACGAGGCTAAAAAGACAAGAACTAAACAGACGCTTTGGACAACTGTACAGACTACTTCAAAGGACATCCCATCTCTCAATAGAAAAAAAATTACTAATCTACAAAGTTATACTTAAGCCAATCAGGACATACGGAATAGAGCTATGGGGGACAGCAAAAATTCGAACATCAAGCGCTTTCAATCAAAGGTCCTGAGAACAATAGTAAATGCCCCTTATTACGTCAGCAACAAAACCCTTCATAAAGATCTTAATATACCCTGCATTCTTGAACTCATCCCTTCCAAATTCATGAAATTCCATAGTAACCTAATCAACCACCCTAATCCCGTAGCAAAGTCATTGCACTGCACCACTCATCCCTATAATCCAACTTGGAGACTGAAACGGCAGTGGCCTCGTGACCTGCTATAAATACGTGTCAGTGGGAGTCCTGGCAATGGCCAGTTTCTACAATCATGTCCTGAGCGTTTGTGGGTGTTCGCGCTCATCGTCGGCCTCTATTGGCTCGTATCCGGTGACGTAGCTGGTGGAGGAGCGTGGGGGACTTCCCAAGACTCCGGTTCCTCTTTCTCATGCGAGGGAGGCGACAACCATGTGGCCTTAGGGGGCCCCTGGGCTGTTTGTAAATATTGTATGAATGTGCGAGTGAATGATGAATTGTAAATATGGTAAGAATGAGAACATTTATCTTAATTATTTATTGCTTATTAAGTATTGAGGCAGATTGTAATTTTATCATAATAAAGTTGTTTTTCATTTAATTATTGCAATTGACCTTCGCATAGTTTTTTTTAATGAAATGTTGCTAAAAGTAGTCCAATGCTATACGGCTGAAATGTACGAAAATAAATATTTAAAAGCATATTACTTCCTCTCTGCAGGCGCATATTAAGTTTGTTCTAGACTGGTCGATAGGTTTTTACCGCGTAAACGAATTTATACAGAATTCTACAGCCAATAACAAAGTTGTTATTGGATGAGGAATCCAATTTACCTGGAAAGCAATACCGTTCGTTGTTGTATGCAGAGTACACCGAACAGAATTTATTGGTGGAGGCTTGTGTTTAAAGCCCTGCGTTTGAGCCCAATCCTGTCAAGCCGAGTTTAACTCTGTCACCACTCCACTCCTAGCACGCTCTAAAGCGTACTAATAAATATATCTTTATTCAACTTAAGGATCCTGATAGTCTTTATAGATTCATTATTTATTTATACAGGAAAATACAACAATGGGCTTTATAGTCTTAAGTAATAAGCAGTGCATTTAGTTAAAGATAAACACAAAAAATACATTTAGAATAATGTATTTTATTATTATTAATATTTAAGAATTAGGATATACTGGCATTAGAACCCAGAATCTTTATTTCACAGTGAATGCGCCCTAATTGAACTGTATATTGTATACCTGCAACTTGATCAGAAGAAGAAAAAACAACAGCATTTGAATTTTTGTTTTTTTTAAATTATTATAAATGTATTTTTTGTTTACAATAGATAGTTTTTAGCACGCGAAACATAAAAAATAAAACGATTACTAAACAGAAATATATTAAAAAGAAGTAAGATTTACAAAGAACCCATGTGTATTCCACACTGATTAATCTCTTTAAATTTAATAGCTGTAATTAAGTTTTAATTTTAAAAATTATTCCCTCGTCAGCGATCACTAACTGTACTACGTACCGTACTGGTCATATTACATTCTTTATGGAGCACGAAGGCCAAGTTAAAAATCATCTCGTTATCATGCAATGGCATTTCAGTCTTAGTTGGTTTCACAAGGCTTCAAAAATTCAAATGTATGTATAATTTTTTTTAATTTATCCGAGGTGTAACTTTGCCAATATTTTAGCGATTTTTTTTTTTTCACTGACCGAATAAAATGAACCATTTTTGATAAAACCTACCGAGTTATTTAAAAACTCTCCTATTATCAGGAGTTGTTTATCAGGTTTCTCTCCTAATGTTGTTTCCTGGCCTGATCTGTCCTTTATTTCGTGCATCACATTTGATAATTGTAAAAAAAAAAATCAAAAGCTAGTAGCAAATAATTTATTTTTAAATATTTAACAAAACTGTTTTGCTACTGATCCCTGTTCGAGACAGCTCAGCTATCAAATAACAGGCGGGTCTATGACAATATAGGGTGTTTATCAAGCGCGAGGCGTAATAGTTAGATATTTGCTCTGAAATAGGTT
This sequence comes from Acanthosoma haemorrhoidale, assembly GCA_930367205.1. Taxonomy (NCBI): domain Eukaryota; kingdom Metazoa; phylum Arthropoda; class Insecta; order Hemiptera; family Acanthosomatidae; genus Acanthosoma; species Acanthosoma haemorrhoidale. The sequence continues at coordinate 20,239,991 of OV884013.1, read as the reverse complement.
ATCGACCTAACGCCAACCTGTCAACTTGTTTACTTACCATCCTGTCTCATTTACCGGCTAAACAAAAGTCTCCAAACTAGTTTTTGTGACAATCCTTCATGGTTTCAAATAACGGTTACAAAGATCGCGGTTTGTTGACATATCGTGTCGGTGAAGGTGGTGTTCGTCTTTCAAATACAGATCAGATGTCAATAATACATTGGTATGCAGCCACAACGACATGACTCAAGGAATATTTGTCGCGTCATTTACTCCATTACGTTTGTTTAAAATAATTATAATATTATGTATGATAATTAATTGAATTGTTACCCCCCGAACTGCCTCTCATCCTTTTGCTTCTGAAAAATTTGGCTTTTGAAAATTTTTTGGAGCTTACACAAAATAGTTTTGTTTTTTTGGCTAGTAATAATAAACAATTTATAATTTGTAGTAATAATAAAAAAATAATTTATTTTTTGAGAATTGAATTGATTTATCACTCAGATGCCGGTCGGGCAAATAACTCTTAAGTATTGTTGTCCAGAAATACTTTATTACATTTTTTTCAACCGTCATGATCACTTAACATTGCCTTTTCGACAAAACAACAATTACTAAATGGCTGCGAAATGACCTGAACTCGGATAGAACAACATTGTATACATGTTTTCTATCGTTTCCTTTCTCAAGGCAATAAATTTGAAATAACTTTCTTTATAATTATTTAACAATTCCCGTAGGTTTTTCCCATTATTGTTTCCTCGCCTAATATGTCCTTTAATTTGTGCATCATATACAATAATTGTAAAAAAAAAATATTATTTATCAGTGTAAAATGTGGTTATTGAAACTATTAATGCAAGAATTCAACTTCGGATTCTAAATTTTAAAATAAGGAGAGAAATGAATCAGTTATTATTTCTGGACCGATGAATTTCACGTTTACTTTTTACTACATAATGCCATTTATTATATATTTACTCAAATAAATAAGTATTGTATTTAGTATTGTATCTAATTTTCACAACATAATCCCCTTTATTATATATTTACTCAAATAAATAAATATTGTATTTAGTATTGTATCTAATTTTCACAACATCACATTACACATTTCACAACCCTTTATTATATATTTACTCAAATAAATAAGTATTGTGTCTAATTTTCACAACATAATTCCCTTTATTATATATTTGCTCAAATAAATAAATATTGTATTTAATTTTCACAACATAATGCCCTTTATTAAATATTTACTCAAATAAATATGTATATATATATAATATACAGTTATTTTATACTAGATCGTACCACCGGCATGATCAAGTGTTTAACAACGTGGTTGCAAACTATGTAGTCTCGTGTTCAGCCTCTGAGTGAACCATATAATACATTTATTTTCCCACAAAGGTATGTCGCTCCGAGACAGTTGGGTGTATGTATTTATTTTACGGTTATGCCATAGATTTTTTTTTATGTTTTTCAGTTAATAGAAACCGGAAACTTCGTATTTAGAACGAATGAATGAAAATTGAATTTCATGCTGTTCATTCCTATCAAAGCTTTTATCATTGACAACCAGAAAAGCTCAAAATTTTATCTTTACTAAAATCTGCATTAAGTATTTTTATCCGACATTCAACCGAGTATAGCCATACATAAGACCGAACTAAGGTAATCCACACACCATATTGAGAAATATATGAATAGGTTATATTATTGCTCACGAAAGACAAGGGTCTACATACATTTAAATCATTAATGTTTGTTCACGTTTAGGTTGTCTATTGAAATGTTTTTAATGACTTTCAATGCCTACCGTCGTAAATAAATATAAAATAAATTTATTTTCGCATGCAGCTAATTACTTTTTTATTAGTTATTCTTTTCAGAATAAAATATATACCAATATTGCGGAAAACAGCATTCAGTATCAGTGAAGATTTATAAATACCAACATGTTTGTTACATCGAGGGATTATGCAATGATGATAATGTCAGAGCCACAATAATCAAATATAGGTCAAAGTGCATATGTACCGAGCATAAATCGCTTTGTTGCTCAAATTACGGATAAATTAAAAATGCACTGTTATGCAAGACATTCCACTCTGTTATAAATAAGAAATCGATACGAACGAAACCCTTTCCCCGCTAAATGAGCGTTTAAGCCCTTAGAAAGCATTTCGAATAAGAATGCCTGCAGTTTACTTTCTAAATGACCTTTCCCCGAATAAACCGTTTTATTCGCGTTTGCTGAAATGCCCCCCCCTTCATTATTTCTTAAGGGGTTGTACTCTGCAAACAGATTCCTGTAGTGTATCACATGATTGATTGTTTAAAAATTGTCGCAAAACCACTGATTTTAATGAATTTGGTAATTATCGTTCAAGTTATACTTAAGCCAATCTGGACAATGGGGGTCAGAAAAAAAGTCGAACATCAAGCGTATCCAATCCTTTCAATCAAAAGTCCTGAGAACAATAGTAAATGCGCCCTATTACGTCAGCAACGAAACCCTTCATAACGATCTTAATATACCTTACATTCTTGAACTCATCCCTTCCAAGTTCATGAAATTTCATAGTAACCTATCCAACCACCCTGATCCCCTAGAACAGTCATTGCAATGCACCACTCATCCCTATAATCCTCCTCGGACACTAAAACGGCAATGGCCTCGTGACAGGCTATAAATGCATGACAGTGGGAGTCCTGGCAACGGCCAGTTTCTCCAATTACGTCCTAAGCGTAATGGTATGAATGAGAACATTTATTTCAATTACTTATTGCCTAATAAGGCAGATTGTAATTTTAGCACAATAAAGAAGTTATTGTTATTATTAATTATTGTCCAAACATTTATTTCATTTTATTAACGTCAACAGCTTTATAACTGCAAAATGAATTTAGTAGCGGACCTTAGTTGAAAGGATTCATTTGACCACGCTCAATTTGATAAGAAACCATTTTAAACACGATGTTAATGGCACATTTAATAGTTTAGTTTAATATTAGTCTCAACATATATTAAATACTATTATTATGAAAGTTTTAATACTATAACTATGAAACTTTTGATTGGTGAAATTTGTGCCTGTAGCTCGAGCGTTTACTTCACCAAAACAGATCGTTGAGATGAAATATTTTTGGTTTAGGTATTGCCAACGAAACCCTAAGAACCATTTCAAGTAAAGCAAACAGTGGGATATTTAACATTTTTGTATCACAGTTTTCGTACTATTAACGGACAATGTGAGCACTATCTCAATAAGGTTCAATCAGCCACTCAACTACCACTTGATTTCTTATTTCGTAAAATAAATCGCCTTTTACAAAAGTAAATCCTATCTTAATTGACAACGAAAGTAATTTCTTTTTTAAATTATTCTTTTCAGAATAAAATATATACCAATATAAGGAAAAACAATGTTCAGTATCAGTGAAGATTTCTAAATACCAACATGTGAATTTGGTATATATGTAAACCATGTTGATACGTTACTGCGGTATAATCCTCGAATGAGTATCATGCGAGTCCTCAGCATTACACACAGTGTTAAATGATTCAACAGGACTTATCGCCAGATAACAGAATTAACATACTGAATATTCTTACCTGTCTCTAGTAATGAGGCAACCGGTTTCTGGAAAATTACCCTTCGTTATCTATATTACCTGTATTAATGGAACTGGTAATAGCTTTAATATTACCTTACATTATTTATTTATATAACAACTATAGTAGCAGACGATGTTACCACACGATGGCTGCAATCCGCATGCTTGGCATTAATCGCACAGGGATCAAGTCTAGCCTCCAGCAATTGAGCAAGACTCTCGGTGTTTGATGGCGTAGTCTCGTACGGGTTGAGAATTCTAGGTAACTCTGCCTGTCTTTAGGATGGTGCACAGTATCTTGTTAGAATTGTAATAAGGTGTATTTGATATTCGTCAAAAGAATTTCGACTGTCCTCAATTTGACAAATATTATAAATTTTGTCTTATTTAGAATAAGAAAAGTTTATTTGCAATTTAATTTACAATTCAACTTGTTACTAAATTGTTATTATATGTCCCGGTAATATGCTTCCCATGTTATTATATTGGCTATAACACAGTGACACAAATACATAGTTTGTTTTTCAATTGTAGGATAAATAAAATAAAAAACTTCTCAAGAGAAAAAATATTATAAAATATTGTATTTTGGTGGCACTTCCTCACATGTAGACTTCATACCTCCGGATGTGTCCGTATTGGATAACAGGTAGTAATTTCTTGTCTAGCGTTATTGTGAAACATCCTCCTAATATTAATGTTGAAACCAAACCGTATTTTCAGTGAGCGGCCCGTATGTGAGAGAGTCTTGTGTCCAGTGATTATGTTTCTAGATAATGTAAATGACTTATTCCTGTTTTAAAATCCCTAATCGGTGAGCACGAAATCGAGTTGTTATTTCATTAAGTTCGTTAATGAGCTAAAGAGTAGATGCATTGGCAATGCCAATTTCAAAAAAAAAATTGAGTTTCATCGTCAGACATCACGAATAAGTTATTAAAGTGTAATTTGTCAACAAATTTCGCAATCTTGTCACAGAACCCGGTCCCGTTAACGACCTGTCCCTTCCCAAGGCTTTTTGTGGTTGCAACCATGTTGTAACTTGGTTACAACAAAGTGCAACGATATTTCGCGTTGGCCTAGTAGCACAAATCCCATAGAAATTAGCCTCTATATTTCAAAATTAAAAGTGCTCTCCTAGCGGTTTGTTTTTTTCTTTAGATCATTTAACACTTTCATTTACATTGATTCCATTCTGTTCAAGGAAATCAACCGTACCCGAGATTGATCAGTGAGGCTTAGACTGGTTTTCTAATCGTCGCGTTCTGTGCTAATTTAAAGGCTAACTAGTCAAGTTAAGCTGTGTAGCGACCGCTAACTACATAAGATAAATCACCCTATACTCTATTGCATATATATTGTAAGCAAAAGTAAAATAACATGAACTAAATGTATTATAGACAAATGTAAATAACATGAACAAATATAAATCATTGTAAATGTGTTAAGCAATAAAAGGCAGAAGCCAACTAAGTTACACGAGAAAGGGCAACACCTGTCAGTCAGGTACCCGCAGGGGCCTAAGAGCGAGATGGGCGAGGGTACAACAGTCATAAACATAACAACCCTTTTGGGGCCTATCTACCTCCAGGGGGCAAAGGGTCGGGTAATTAAGCGTCGGCCGTGGGTACATCACCACATGAGTGGACAACCCCCAACCGCAGGCCTAGCACCCTTGCAGCCCCCCCAGTAGAGAGGATACTTAAGGCAGGCTCCTGGCCCTGTTAATTAGTCTCTCGCGACCTTTACTCGGTGACGCTCGGTTTCCGCTCGACTTCTGAAAACTTGACTAATTCTTTATGAAAAACCTCTGTACCTCTTCTCTTGAACATTGCATTGTCGGGGCACATACCTATCAAAAATGGAGTCAGATAGTAACGCCGTCATGAAACGATTGTCCAGGTTATAAACTCGAACGATCCGCTCTTTTCACCAGGGCTGGGTGATCAGGCACCCCCCTAGTGACGACCCGACAAGCTGAATTCAAATTACAAGCATCTTCGCGTAACAAGGCAAAATTCAGCTGAAAATATTCATACCCCAAATATATACCCTCGTGTTGTTCTCCAGTAGGGCCTATCATTTTCCATTACCACCTCCAAAATATGTGTCTCAATTAGCTATCTTTAAAAAAAAAATCTTTAAAAAAAACACCATTTTGTGTGCTCTATAGAGCCTAATATTTTAAAATAAAAAATATATTGAGTAGTGCTATCAGTACCGTTTCTCTGTAGTTTTTAGAATTCCTCAGGCCACAACTATGAAGCTATATAATAAAATATACAGTTTTGATTTTTTTTCCCTCGTCAAAGATAACACCACAATATTAAAATGAAATCCCTACTAAACGCATAGCTTTAATCTCCTTAAGATTAATTGTTGAGAACCGAACTAGAAAGCATTACCAGCAAACTCCAGCCTTCGCCACATTTCAAGAATTTATTGCAGTATATGTACATTTTTTATCTACATTTAAAAACGTATTATACGTGTCGACATTCCCCCGATTTCCTGTACTCCACCGATCTATGTAGAAAGCGACTCCGATGGTAGGATCCAGGAGTCCAATTAAGATAAGGCGGAAAGTGAAATAGCTCGTTTTCTTATTTTTCTACGCTGAGTTATAAAGAGTTTCGTTCCACCCAAAATCACCATTCACTTCTGACTAGCGTATTTTTTAATTTTTTTTGGTCATTTTTCTCCTAAAATGACGTCAACATGGTCCATTTAACGGAACGTTACTTCTACGCGATTGCCTGCCTGCCTGTCATCCAGCCGACATTCAACCGCAGATCCGCTTCGCTGGAGGAAAACAAAGATCTCAAACGACCAGCGATTATTTCATGACGTTTCAGATTATTAGCGTCCTTTTCTTTATAACAAACGTTTACTCAAAGCAATCAACTCTTTAAAGCAAGCACTGTGTTTGAGAAAGATTCCTGGAACTATTTTTAGTTCACAGTTCAAGAAACCTTGATAGTATCCAGGTTCAATGCCATTTGATAGTTCTTTGTGAACAACTAAACCAAACACCGATATCAATTCTGTGAAGCAGTTCGCAGAATTCTTCCTAATTGCTGGTAAGTCCAGGTTTTATCTATTGAACTACTTAGATATAAATACAAGTAGGGGGCGGTCTGAAAAGTTTCCGACCTAACAAAGCTTTTATTTCACTAGCTTTAAGTTATTTTATTATCATCTTCATGTTGAGGTCGGAAACTTTTCAGACCACCTGTGTATTATGTCAATAAGTGTTCGTTTGAGATTATTCATGCAGCGTAGACATATCAAATTTTTCGACTCATTACAATATTTAACAAACCCGGTGTTTAACACTATAACCCCCGCTCCGTTCCCCCATCGATGGCAGGACGCTGTCGCGGCTGGAACACTGGTCCTAGGTTCTAGGTAGAGATTTAGTTTGTTTTGTTTTGTTCCTAGTGTTTAGTGTTTGGTGTCGGTGACAAATAGAAGGTGAGCCTCATCACCTATTGTTGTATAAGAACGATAAACTTTTAACGACAATAAAATTTTTTATTATATTTATGCACTCCCCCAAATGCATGTAAATGCAGAAAGAGGAGAAATATGTATCCAATTATTTTATTATTTTTCTTTTTGTACATTGTATTTTTGTTTAAGGTTTTGAGATTTAGAAAAAAAAAAAAAAAAAATTATTACTGCATATTTTAAGGGTCAGATTTCACGAGCCTAGTGACAAAAGAATACTGCTTGAATTATACGCGTTTATATCACGTTTTCTATGAATGAGGGGGGGGGGTGTTTGTTTTAAAGAGTGGCGTGCTAATATTTACTTGATTTTTATCTTTGTGTTACATTTGGTGTAATGATAAGAATTTTACGTCTTATGTTATTATGCAATGTTATGCGGCCTAGATAAAGCTTGTTTACGTTAGCTATTTTTATGCATTCGATAATTTGAAATAGTTCTTAAGATAGCAGATCTAAAGACTGATGTATTAAAAAGTCATGTTTAGTGTCTTGACTTGCGTTATTTGTCTTTTGTGAGATGGTTTTTTTTTTTTAAATTGGGCATTAAAACAATTTTTTTTTTTGCTCGTTCAAATTTGGGGGTTCACTCACAATATATAAATTAAAATGATATTTGATTGTTACTTGCACGCCATTGTGTGACTGCTCATGTCTTAATACCGTAAAACAGTTATTACCTTATCCACTGAGAGGACTGAATCATCGCTGTTAACAGTTAATTCGTACACAATACAATTATAAACGGCTATGAGGCGAATGATGTGACTACGGAAAACCGACAATACACTTCCTCTCGTCCTTGGCAGGGATAACAGGATTACACACTCCGATTCAACAGGCTGAGGTACAATACGGAAAGCGCCCGTGTCTCCTGGTGTGGCTGGGTCCGATTCGCGCCTAGGAAGCTGCCCCTTTGTCTTGTACGAGGCTGCAGAGAGACCAGTCAGTAGCGGTGGTTTCACGCATTAGTTGCCCGACATAATGGCTCACTTTTGGCCAGTCAGGCTGGCTTCCACTGAGAAAGGGTCCATTACCTGCAATCGGTCATTGCGCCACCTGCCGGCTCATTTTCATGTTTCTACTCACAATTACCTGGCGTTTGTGGAAATAATGGTTGACTAGAGAAAATGCTATCTGGCAAAAGCATATTCATTCCTTTCCACAGTTGTAAAGAGTATCCCAGAACTAACGCGAGATTTGATTTAAATAGAAAAAACAGTTTTTAGTATTTTGGTTGTTATTTTTTCATTGAATTATAAAGAAAATATGATAGGGTTATTTATGGATTAACACATCATGCAAATGGCCTCCACAACTTTGCTGGCACATACGTACTCTTTTGTCGAAATTTTCCATGAACATTTGGTATAAATGTGGTTGAATTTCGTTGATGCAGCGTTGAATCTCCTCTTTTAATGCACGGGTGCATGTTGGCTTGTTGACATACACCTTTGACTTCAAATAACCCCATGAAAAGAAATCTAAAGGTGTTAAACCACACGATCAAAGGGGCCAATTCTGATCACCGAAACGAGAGAGTACACGACCTGTAAATGTCTCATGCAGTATTTGAATTGTTTCATGGGCTGTATGGCATGTGGCACCATCTTGTTGAAACGACATATTGGCCACATAAATATTATCCAATTTTGGCACAAAGAACTGTGTTTACGACGCCGAATTGATGTTCCTGGATTTTCAACAATACTCTCACGCACGCTTCGATATTGACATTTGAACGGCTTGTTTTTGGACGACCAGTGTGTTTAGTGTCTCCAACTGATCCAGTCTCCCTACATTTTTCAATTAATCTCTTCACAGTTGATGAAATCAAAACACTATTCTGACCATATTTTGTATGAAATTTTCGAACTGCGGCCGCCAAACTTTCATTATTTTTGAGATTATGTTCAACAATAAAGACACGTTTTTCTATCGTGTAACGCTCCATTTTTACTAAGCCTAAACTATCAGCTGTCAAATTGTTTTTTTTTTGGGTTGCCGGATCTGAAAGATTTTTCTTTTTAACATAATTTTAAACTTATTTTAATAAATAACGTAGGAAGTAAAGTTTCAATACTTTTTGATACTGTGAGTCCAGGCCGGGTGCCTGCTCTTCAATAGTGACGAAATGAAAATAATTGTAAGTTATAGACAGCTAAAATAATAACAAACGAACTCATCACATCATGAAAAAAATTAGCCTTCAATAATGGTTTTATTGAAGACCCCTTGTGATCATTAGTGGTAGAACAAACATATAGACAGAAGAATTGCCCCGAACCCCCTTGAAACTGTCACAAACCTTTGACTTACAACTATTCATCTTTAACTTGCAGATAAGTGTACCCTCCATTAGGTCCAGGAAGACAAAGTATTGCTATTGTATCAAAATAAGGCATCTTACTTCCGACTAATTGTAAATATTTAGAAATTTTTTATTTCAACAAATAATCATAATTCATAATTAATTTTATGGGGAAATAGAACGGTCGAGAACGACAGAACGAACAGTCTAAAATGGTCAAACGGTAAATGTTGTTGATAAATAAGGCTTTTTTTTATGCACAAAGACGTTAAACCCTAATAAAAACAAAAAGAAATTGGCAATGAAAACTGTTCTTAACCGCCAGTGAAATACCAGGTTGGTAAAGTACTGGAAAGATACTTGGCTATTGGCCAGATACAGAAGCCTAGTTTCTGTTTGTGTACCTCAGAAGGAGGTAGTCTTTCGTGTGTTGAAAACACTATAAATACATCACCTCAGATGGGGTGTAATACATCAACTCCACTCCTTCTGTTAAATGTCTCCACTTCACTCTGTATCTGGCTGGCCACCAATACTATTTCCAGTCATTTTAGAACTAGCCTGGATATGTTAGATTTAGTAAATAAACCTACTTTCTGTCTAAGTATCTTCAGCCTGAGGGTTTGAGAGCTAGATCTCCCTTCAACCAAAACAAATGTACACTTATTCCTCCAAGAATCAACAGCATCAACATACCATTTCATTTGTAGTTTTCACAATTCCGATTTGTCTAACCAAAATATAAGTTCTACTCAAAATATAGTTTTGAATAGTAAATCGCGTATTTCAAAAATTCAAATCAATTTATTTCCAACAGTTACACAATTCTTGTGCTCATATGCATTTAGCCTAAAAATAAAATAATAACATCATCGCTCCTGTCTATGATTAAAGACCTCATTGAAGTTCATATACATTTTTAAATTAACAATTCTCGATGCAAAAGGTGTTACCATTGTAAGGTATTCACACCTGTGTAAACTTCAAAACCGTAATTAGACCACGTTCAGCTGTGAATTCACACTTATGCAAGCAATTCTAGATATATTTCTTGTTAGGTGAGAAAAATCATATTCATTATCACTTCCATGAATTTCCCGGATGTGTATTAGACATAAAAAAAAAAAGAAAAGATGAATCTGTTTTGAAAAGATGTTAACTTTTCCTGTTTTCAGTTACATTAAAACCTATAAAAACATATATTATTATTCACTAGCAATAATACTTTATTGATTTTGGAACCAGCATTTCAGCATTTACAAGAAGGAGCTATAAAAGTTTATAATTATTAGTTGTAATGTCTATTCTCCATTTTTCAAGCAAAAATTTTTTTTCTGAGCTGACTATGATGCAGTCATTTCAATTTTTTTTTTGAGACCTTGTTTTCTAACACTTTATTTGATGAAATTATTTAACATATATTAGATATATATTTATTATAATAATTACTAGTTGTGGTTAGTAATCTTACTGGCTTAAATTTAACTGTTATGATTGTTTAGTATGACATTTTTTTTTTCTCTTTAATCAATAATTTTTGAAAAAAGATACAAAGCAGCCAAGAAAACGATTTAAAAAAAAACATTGATTTTACTCTAAATTCAAAAAGAAAATTGATTGATAATTTTATAAGATTTATATTCTATCTCCAATAATTAGTTTTATTATTTTAACTCTTAATTTAAAATTATAATCTTTTGAAGTTAATAAATATTTAATAATCATTTATTTAGCTTAGCAGCAAACATTGATTATAATTTCCCCATGTTTATTCCAGATATGACGAGGGCAGAGACGGTTATTTAGATTTGACAGAGATCAAAAGGATGATGGAGAAACTTGGAGCACCTCAGACCCACCTTGGTCTCAAAGCCATGATCAAAGAAGTGGATGAAGACGGTGATAATAAAATCAGTTTTAGAGAGGTATTCCATTTTTCGTGACATATTTACTATTCATTTTATCCTTCCATTTCTTTTTAGCCTGTTTCTACTCCCTAATGACTATCTGATAATTGTGTATTGTTACATATATGAGGTTAGAAGAGAAACAGATATTTAGGGACAAATTAAATATTGTTGATTGGTAAAAACAATGATAAATTGACATGAAATGTGTATATTTGTAACAATTAGTTTCTTTATTCAAAACTCCCAAGTAAAACAATTCATTTAAAACAAATTATTGCTGAAATAATAATTATTGTTTGTTTGATTGTTTAATTATTCACACACTTATATGCTCCTCATTTGGGAACGAAAAGGAGTGACCCACTTCTAATTATGGAAATGAAATGAATTAAATTACTAGCATTTAGGGATTTGATCCCAGATCTTTCTTGGCTTTTGAGAAGACAACCACCACCCTGGTGCTGATAGGAAGGTACAGCTTAGACAAACCGACCAGTCATTACTGGTCAATATGGAAATCCTGTTATGGGAAATCAATCCCAGGATGGGAAGAAGAAAACAAAAAAAGATCTTTCTTGTCATGAAGCTGTTATTCCAACCACTTTACCAAATGTGAACCCAATATTCACCGTGTCCACATTGCTGTTAAGTGTGAAGGACCAGATTGACAAATTTTCTATGAATTAGTTATAATCCAGGCATGGTTCCTGAGGCTTGAGGAATTGTTCCTCCAGTGGGTTGAGTAGAATAAAGGGGTTCAGGAATGATAAAGTTGCTGTTGATAGAATCAAGGTAGAGCCAGGACTGAATTTCAGTTGATACCTTTATAAATAAATCAATATTAAGTAAAAAACACTGTCAGCAATTAGTAGGTAGATCAAATCAAGGAAAACACTGCTATAAACTGTTTAGAAACAATATGTAACTTCAGATAAACTAGATCATTATTGGTTTATACTTTATGATCAAACTCTAATCATCCATTTATTAAAATAAAAACTTCATCATTAAGAAACTGGCAATAATAATTATTCTAATAACCTCTTTCATTGATCTCAGCCACATAACAGATTCAAACTAGGGTCCTATTTGATTAAGGTTAATGTGAGAGGAAGCACTCAAGTGCTGAGTTGCAGTGAATTGTTCCATCATCACTATTGTAAATGGAATGTGTTGCAAAATGATGAATATGTAACCATCACATATATTATTAATTAGTATGTTGTTTGGTATTCATATTTTTACAGATTTTTTTTATCTATAAAACAATAAACTGAGTGCTTTATTTATTTTATTTATCTATAGGGCTCATTTATTTATCCTCAATCCACAATAATCAACTATTCCAAAAAAATTATACTACCAGTTGCATGTTGGAGTTTTTGACAGTAATACACGGCTGTATTAGTTCATTGCACCTGTACTTCTGTACTAACGTTTTTGATGATTCAAACCATCAGGATCTATAAGTGAAAATAAAATAAACCAATGGAACTATAGAAGTGAATGAAATGTAACACCAGTTAAAATAGTATTTTAATTAGCTATGAATGTTAAAATAGTATTTTAATTATCTATAAATGTTAAAATAGATTTGAACAGGGTGGTGTTGTTTAAAAATTCATGTTTCAATAATGAAGTTTGTTTTTCTTAATTTACAGTTTATGTTAATATTCCGAAAGGCGAAGGCAGGTGAACTCGTTGAAGAGAGTGGTCTCTCCCAGCTCGCAAAACTAACTGAAATAGATGTTGACCAAGTTGGCGTCGGAGGTGCCAAGAATTTCTTTGAAGCTAAGGTAATGAATATTGTTTAATTAATGTTTTATCTGCTACATGTTCAATAATATGTTCAATACTAGCAATAATATTTATTTATTAAATGCCAAAATGATATAAGGGAACACTACAAAAATTAGAACATTTTTTATAATAGATTATTTGTCACAAACCGTTAACCGCAAACAATATGTAATGTTTTTGTTTTGTTCGTTAATTTATTTATTTATGATTCACACATTTTAACATCCAAACTGTTTGCTATTAATTTTAATTTAAAACTAATCGATCTGCTAACTGTACAATAGTAATTAATTTGAATCCATTAAAAGCAGGCTAACTTACAAAAATAATGATCTTCTGATTGTGGTTCCTAGTTGTTATAAAGGAGCTATCTGAACTCAATGTGTCATGTATGGAATGCTTGCTGTCTTTAATTAAAAAAAAAAATTATCCTAATCTATGTCCTACCGAACAGCATAAACACCAATTATTCTAGGAACATATTCATGCAATTTAATAATGTGCACTGGTGCAGTGAGAAGGTAAAGTGCTTGACTCCTACGCCAGCACTTCAGGTTTGAATCTCATTGTGGTTGATAATTATATTTTGTTACAAAATTGTACCTAAGTTCACTGGATGTTAAGGAAAAGTGGTAACCTATACATAGCTTACCATCAATAAGGTAACCAACCTACATGATGTCAAACTAAATTATGAGTAATACACCCTTGTATATTCCAAAAGGATGGTTCATGAAGGTGGTAATTGCTTAAAATACACACAGTAACAATGAGTTTTGTAACTAATAACAAATATTATGCAATTTACAGTAATAATAGTAATTTCAGAATTTTAAAATTAATGTTAGCAGTACGGTAATCTCTCAAGATTTGCAGATTTGACATCTGTGACTTTTGAATATGGGCGAATATAAAAATGCAGAAGGATTCCACATTCACGAATATTAGACCTACAATTGTTATTCAGAAGAATAAACATAACAGTAACATATGTATAATACAATAAGGTGTTGTGGCCACCTCTTAATTACAAATAATTACAACTTCCCCTCTTCTTGGACCAAAATAACTATGTTTCCATATGTTTAATAAAGCTTATGACGTCAGGCGGAGAGGGGAGAGAAGCTAGTGAGGGAAACAGCCGCAGGTGGGGACCCATCCCCACCACGGCTGGCCTGATTATATAAGCAGCGAGACTGGGCCAAGTTGGCATAACAGGACTGTCACTTGGAACACTACTCTCTCCTCTCTCTCTGCACTGGGGTTTGCTGCTCTACTGAAACCATGGCCTTCTCACTCAACTACCTCTGCATCTCTCTCTCCTAACCTCACTATGTTTTAGTCCGGCGCTGTCAGACCCCACACCTTCCTAGTGGGAATCTCTACCTTCATCTCGCTAAAGCTAGCACCTCCCCAAAAGAGACCTCTCCCTCGCAGACGACGGTTGCCGTGGCCCTACAAACTTTACCTAATAGCGTCTCCCACAACTATCCTCTGTGCTTCTCTCCGGTTCACACTCGCCTTTGGGATCCGGACAGTTTACGCCTACCCCTAGATACCGAGTGTGAATTCGTGGTCATTCCAAGACCACATAAACTACCTACCTCCAATACCTACCCTATACCTCTTCTCCTGAGCATAGTGCTTTGTCGGGGCACACCTTCTAAGATCTTATGGAGTCAGATCAAAACGAAAACGCTGACTAGGCCGGCAGCCAGGGTGAAAGACCACAGGTCCACCAGCCTTATCTCTTTCTTGGCACTCGCTGGGGTTGTAGCGACCCTAGCCTGCAGCGTGCGTCTCCTCCCCACCTTGGGTACTCATCTTGACCTGACATAAGGGAAACATGAATAGTTTATGAAATGATGCAGACATACATAATATGTCAACAAGTCAGTCAATAAATTATATTAAAAATCTATTGAAATCATGAATCAATAAAATATAAAATCTTCCTTTTAACCGATATCCCAAAAAATAATTCACTCATATCTAGAATAGAAAGAATAAGAAAATTTATTTACAATTCAACTTGCTACTAGATTGTTATTACATGTTCCTGTATCCTTCCCATGTTGTTGTATTTGTAATTAAATTATAGTAAATAGTAGAAAAATACCCAAATCTAAACTAATGGCTAACTATGAACTCCTTTTTAAATAGGTTTAATATAATTTTTCATTTTTTTTTTTTTTATACTGAATAATTTAATTATTTTCAGATTGAAGAGTTGAGGAAAGGGAGTAAATTCGAAGATGAAATAAAACAAGAACAAGAAGAAAGAAGGCGGGAGGAAGAAGAGAGAGCTATGAGAAGATCTGCTTTCAAAGAAAAAGCAGCCATATTTCAAGGAAGTGTAGCTTAAAGCGGCACTAGCTTTTTCTACAGCCCAGTATTAATGATATAAACACCTCTGCTCCTGTAGAGAAGTCCAGCTTCTTTGTATTATAGCATACATGGATATGTACAAAATAAAGTTGTGTATAAAAATTAATGGGTCGGAATACTAAGGTGATATAAATTTGGAATAGAGGCTGTGACTTCAGAAGATTATTCTGCTATGATTGTTCCATTCTTAAATGTTACCTCTCCCTTATTATAAGTGTTCACTCTATTAACATGGGGCATATACACTTTAAAACTTTTTATAGCGTGTCAAAATTATCATACCATCTACAGAGCCGTCTGCCCTGTGCAGGTTTATTAAAAAAAATTTTTTTTTGAAAGTTTAACTGGCGTCATACTAGATACTAACATACTAGAGCCAGTTTGGTGTTAGTGAACCGACAAAGGACTGATGTCTCCATATCTTCTCTTGTTTAGAACATGGGTTTCTCTGTGGCCAGTGGAATTCTTTCATAATATTTATAATAAGCCTATTTTTCAGGTTAGAAACATAAACCACAAGATGTTTATCCCTCTATCAAGTTTCGCACAGTTAATGAGAATGTTCCACAATCTCTTGATAGTGGTACAATCCTTCAGTAGGAAGTTCATTTTACATGAAGGGAAATATCGGTGATGAGACCTTGGTCGGTTCAGTAAAACCTAAGAAACAGCAATCAAAGTATGGCAGACATAGCATAAAGATGATAGTTCAACTGTCAACAACTGTTTCTTTGTAATGAACCTACTGAGTGAAAATACCAGACGTTTCATTTACAGATGATAAATAGCCCACAACCGGCTTGCCCAACTGTTAATAAAAAAAAAGGAACTATTATAAAAGCATTTAAAGATCTTAAACATTAACGATTCTTTTATATTTTATTTTAATAACAATGTTTATCAATTACAATATTTAGTGTATAACATTTATAAATAAATTACTAATATAATACATTTTTTAATACCTTTTAAAGTGAGAATTCCAAGTCAATTCAATACTGGGTTGTGTGCGTGTTATATTTTGTTTATATATGGAAACAGTTAAGACTAAGAAATATAATTATTTATTTTACCAACTTACATGTCTAAGTAGTTTGTGAGGTATTAGAAATTGCTGATTATTCTCTTTAATTAGTATCGTTGTTTTAGTACTTAATTGTAATGATTTGTTGACAAATGAGTTTGTTTCACTCGAAAAAACAATAATTGTAAAATTAATTATGTTACAAATGAAATGTAAAATTATTTTATATTATAAATAAAAATTATATTATATGTATAAAATTGTCATTACAATCATTTCCTTACTTCCTATAGTAATTAATTTGTAAATATTCAATTCCATTAACACTATATGAAGTGTGGTTAACACACATTTTTTTTAAAAGATAAACATTGGAAATAACCAATGAAATAAAGGTACTTTAGTTTTCCAGTAGAATAAATTATAATGAATCCATAATAAATAAAATGAGGATTTTTTTTAAATCAAAAAAGGTAATGATAGTTTTTTATAAATTTTATTTTGAAAACAGGGCTGAAATAACTTTAAAGTGTTGCAAAATATGTCTCATAAATAATTTTTTTTTTATTTTACATCATGGCAATTAGCAACATCTTTGAATTTCCTTACTGGTCTTTGTTTCCTCAATGATCATTATGCTGGTGTCGATTTGGAAAGATTTTGAAAGTAATTAGACATGTTCCCTTTTTTTGCTATTTTTAGGGCATGCATAAGTATTCATGTTTAGAAATTCTTGACTTTTAGGCATACCCAGTCCAAGCAATAGGAACCTAATCCGTAAATCCTTCAGATACTGTATTATGATTTCAGCACTTTTTTAGCTATCAATCAATTATGTAAAGATTCTCCTGTTGTCATTTTCAATTGTAAAATTAATTTAGTAGAATTCTGGATTTTACAAATGTTGTTTTATTCCCTGCTGTATAATGCATGTATCATATCCTAAACTTCCAGGCTATTCTTTCTGCTTTCGTCAATTGGAGGATTATGTGTGTATTCTTCTTTTTCTGGATGAGTACGTCATATTGCCATATAATGAGTCAGTTGTCAAGGATCTATCCATTGTGCTCATTTCCACTATAGTGTTCCCCCTAGTTCTCCTCAATCTCTTTGTGTACTCCCATTTATAGGATGGGGACGGGGGAACATTCTTATAGGGAATGTTCAAACTGTATCAACTAATGTTCTATCAGGATTTTTCTTAAGTACTACTTTACAATTATCCTTCATGGGTATCTTATTTTGACTGCTGGCACCTTGCTTACGAGCTTACACCTCTCAGCTCCATACAAGAAAACATAGATGAATATGGACTTGAACAATGTTATCTTGGCTAAATTGCTGATCTCTCTCCTGCTTCGCTATAATAACTTCTATATTGAGTAGAAGACACCGTTGGCTTTCCTTCTAAACTATTTGATTAACGCTTTTAATCTAACTATATGTTACTAATGATACAGATTATTTATATGCATTGCAGTGCACAACAATTAGTGTATGGAATGCACTCGAATTCAAAATCCCCTAATCCTTAACACAATGTGTTAAATGGAATGACCCCTAATCTCAGGCATCTTATTACACTTGAATTTGTGTGCTCTTTTGTTGCTATTTTCATTATATTTACTCAGTGTTACTTTTAGATTAATGTAAAAAAAGTTAGAATGCATTACATTATGTGTATTATTAAAGTATTGGAAACATTTATAATTGTCAAATAAGTAAAAAAAACTCACAATTACTAATCTCAATGCGTGAAATAAGTCAATGTAATGGAAAAAAGGGAAGGGGGAGGGAGGAAGAGAGACATATACATATACATAGTGGAAAACTCACTCCCATTACATTAAAAAAATATTTTACTGCCTGAATTGCCCAGGACTGTCATACATCATATATTTGCTAAAAAGAATCACCCTTAGTGGAGAAAGTATTCTATCTAGGGTATAGACAGGAAGTTAAAATTTGTAGGGAGGGTGTCATACTCAAATATTTATTGTAAGCTACTGAACAGTATTTCATAATTTGTGTGTGAATATTATAATAAATATCAATACAGAAAGGTACAAAAAGAGTAAAAATTCGAGATCAGAAGATGCACACCATGACAAAGCTGATGTGATTACCATTTATATTTCGATTTACATATATATGGAGACATCAAAAGTTTAGATTACCTTTTTTGTTGGCATAAATAAATATTTCCTCACTCCAGAGATTGAAGTTAATGAATGGGGTATATTATTTTTCTACCATTCTTGACTATATATTCGACATTTGTCTCACTTGCTCCTGTTACTGATAAACACTTGAACACTTG
This sequence comes from Acanthosoma haemorrhoidale, assembly GCA_930367205.1. Lineage (NCBI taxonomy): Eukaryota > Metazoa > Arthropoda > Insecta > Hemiptera > Acanthosomatidae > Acanthosoma > Acanthosoma haemorrhoidale. The sequence goes on along the minus strand of OV884013.1, from coordinate 20,221,122 downwards.
ACTCTTATTTATTGTATTTCCTCAACATGTAGTAGATGTCATAGGTTTCCAAAGTGAAAACTAATTATCTACATACTTTTGAGAGTAGACTCCTATCAACTTGATTGTTTATACATGAACCAGAAGTTCTTACATTCTTTTATTTATCCATGTGCAGTTTAACAATATTTTATAGTCATTGAAGACTTTTCTAATAAAAAAAAGCAACAAAAATAAACAAAATAAATAATTTTAGTTCTTTATTTATGTTCAGTAGTTGTGAATAACCAGTCTTTATTTTGATTGACTTAGAAAGGATATCAAATTGGGGACCGCCCCAGGTGCCAAAGCTTAGCTATGCAACTGATTAAAAACAAAGTTTTAAATAGTATAAAAAATTGTAATGTATTATTTTGGAACAGTATATACTTGTTTATGGTTAGTATTTAAATGAAAAACATAGTATTATTATAATGTAGAGTGAATTAATGAATATTACCTAATGTTATTAGTATTCCTAAACTGATATAATAAATATTATTATAACATAGCTAAACTATATTATTTAGCTAAACATATACAGTAGTATCTGTTAAGTATGTCAGATTAGTAATGGTTGTAGAGTGATGGGTCTAAATGATAATAGTGGTAAAAGAATTTCTTTCTTCTTCATCTACTTTTTTACTGATATTTTTCAATATTTAACTTCGGGTTATTTTTTTTAAGACTGAAACATTAAGAATTTTTTATTGGACACCTAGATCAAATGAGTTAAGTTTCCAGAACTGGTGTAAATAAAAACTACAAAAAAACAAAAAACAAAATGAAAACTTATACCACTCCTCCTTGCTTCTGAAAAATCTTGAATTTTTATTTAGAAGCTGTCTAAGCATTTCATTATATAATGTATGTATTATCATTTTGTTTGGAGCACACCTCCATTGTGACACTAATGGAATATCTGGTCTTTAAACATATAATTCATAACTCAAACACTATTGCATTTTTTAAACAAACCTACTTTTTAATTTTCAATCTATAATAAATATAGCCACTTGTTAAATAATACAAGAAATTAATGGTTTGGCTCCATATTTTATTTTATCCAAATCAGAAGCCTTTATGTTATTCCTTATATGCCAGTATTCCTGTTTCTGGGATTGTAAGTTTTATGTTAGACGAAAAGATTTTAAATTTCGTATGAAAATTTTATTTGCTTATCTATCATAAAAAAAAATTCTGTCAAACCTTTAAATTATAATTAAGGATAAAAAATGATCAATTACTTTTAAGTAAAAACTAATGGTTCCGAAACATGAGGAGTATTTTGCAACTTAAGCCTTATTTTACAATTTAAGGATTATCATTACAAAAAGTTGTGAAAATCGTCAAAAATCTCACTTACATATTGGGTTTATTCAACGCCTGCTCGACTAAAGAAGATAAATTGTGCAGTTAAGTTCCGTTTGATGTCTCTAAGACTTATTAAATAATAATCATTCCTTACAAAAAAAACAGGAATGAGTTATATCAAAATTTGCGCACCTTTGAATGTGCCACTGCAAATGGTGAGGTGTTGTGTGGTTTATAAAGTAAATATCTACCGCCGGAAGGTGTCTGCATGCAATACTGTATAATTAATTGGTGCTTGAATTATGTATTATTATTGAATTATGTACTGTAAAACGTAGTATAGTTATGACTTATAACTATACTATGGGTAGAATTCAAAATTTTAAATGCATTCAATTGACAAGCGTAAAATAATGAATTTAAGCTCATTTTCATTTCTATTTGATTAAATGGAGGTTTCGTGGTTAAAAAAAATACTTTTCAATATTTTTTTTTGTAGACATAAGCCTGAGGTATACTTATCCTAAAATTAGACATGATCAGTAGGCTACTCAGATCCTCTTTAACTTAACTGACTTGTATTGAGACAGTCATTTGATATTTGTAATTCTTTTACAATTATTATGTGTTTTATATTATATGTGTGTTAGATTATAACTAGGTAATTAACTTTATTTATTAATGAAATGATTCATAAAATTCTAAAATTAACACATGTTACTTCCAAAAAGCACGGATAATTGTAATGATACAGTGTTATGTTCTTTCAACCTAACTTATAAGAAACCATTTAAAGTATCTAAATTGTTTTGTAGCATGAACAAATAAGTTGCCGAGCTAATTTATCTTAAGCTAGTTATACATAAACACTGTACCCAGTTGCCCCTAAGCAGTTTTGGCCACTGGGAAACTGGGCATCTCCTTATAACATTTATATGCTATGTTTAAAAAAAAAGAATTTAAATCTACTTAGTGTAGACTTGGAAGATATTTAGTCATTTTTGTCGGAATTATAAAATTACACTCACCGAAATAGCTTGAATAAAGAAGTGTCTAAATTTGTATGCTGAAAACACAGCATTATTTTTGAATAAACTATCAACTTCTTTACTCATGCGGTACCACTGGCAGTATGACTTCTTTCGGAGGGAAGACATGTTCAGTGTTGCCTGTATTCCCCCTGTGTTGGAAAATTTCTTCTATCCATATTTAAAAAAGTAATAAGTAGGTGTCCTTTTATACCCCATGTACACAGTTACCCCATCTTACCCCAATTTGTTTATAGGAGTGTTTTGCTACAAATCACACTTTAGAGTGTGTTTAATCATGTTATTGCCCAGCACAAAGGACAAGGCACTATTATTAAACTGATAGTATGTATCAAACTGTATGTTTCATTTTACATGTCATGATAATGGTTCTAAAAATAATTCAAGCGATCTGAAATTTTAAAGGTATATCACAAAACCCCTTGGGATTTTTTAAGTTGTATCTCGGAAAGTATTAAATATTTAATGTTTTGATTTAGTCTGTACTAAAGGACACAGTGCTACTAATTTACTAATTGTGTTCGAGTTCGCGACCTGTAAATTTATTTCTCGATATTTTTCTATCTCCATTTTTTAAAATTGAATTTATAGTTGTAACAATTTTTAGTTGGTAAAAAATTAAAAAGCGATATTAAACTACGATATATTACAAAAAAAAAATGCTGAGGTCATTGATCTTTAGATACACTTGCTATAATTACAGTTATATATCATTTGGTGATTAGACATTATTACCGACTTGCGCATAGCACTATGAGGGTATTGGATTCCTATTGCTATGGTAATCCCTCCCATCCTGAACAGTTTACGAGCAACACCCTATGAACTTATTCTAAAATAGCCCTCTTTGTTCCCTTGTCCCTGAGGGGATGCCGAGATGACCAGTACTCTGTTGCACGGCATAACTGAGAGAAATCTTATTAAAGGAAAGCCCTCCCGCTGCCCTTCAACCCTGGCTCCGGGAGGAACTAATCCTGTTAGGCTCCTATTCAGGTGAGCTAAGTAAAATCCAATCACACTAGCCCCATTTAATTCTCTTCTAATTTGTTTGTTCTCCGTCCCTAGAGCACGCTAGCAAGGAAATGAGGAAAATTCTGCCAGCGAGCTTTGAGCGTGATCAGACCTGGTCGCCTACACTAGATAGGTAATAGTATGAGTTTAGTTTATTTAACTCGTGACGCCATAAAGGTATGGCCTAGCCTGTTGTTTTTTTTTTGGGTTGCTTTCGCCATGAGAGGGTTAAAAGCTGTATGCTTGCCTCCCTAGTGAATTTACTAATCAAAAATATCTTGCATTCGTTTCAGACACATCTTCTTTTGTCTTCTATTAGTATTCATCCAGACGGAAGAAAAAACAGCCACGGAAATATTATGAAATAAATAACCCAAAGGCAATCAGAATTTTGAAGTTATTGTAACCGAACCAAAAAAATGTAAAAGAACTCCGTATGATTCAATATATTTTTAACTATCCCAAACGATTATCTGTTCATTGAGACGAAAGTACAAATTCACCCTGCTGTATCGATCGGTTGATAATTTTTTCCGCCTAATAACATAAGGACCACCTTGTTTTTTGGTTTTTTTTCCCCTTAAAAAATTACAATGATTATTTCCATTATAGATTCTCATTCGAATCTATTTACATAGCAGTTTTATATTTGCTGTAGCGTCGCTAAATTATATATACATGGTTTAAATTTCTAATAAAATTATATAATTGAATATAGTTATAATGATTCACATTTTACTCAACTTGAATGAAAAAACTATTTTTTCAAAACCCCTTTTATTTAACATTTTTACAACATATTAACAATATAATGAACAATATTTACAGAATTTCTCTTCTTGCTGCATACTCAGATGCATTTGAAGGAGGGTAGAATTACAAAATCAACATTTCTTTTTGAAGTTAAAAGTACAGTATCAAAATAGACAGGTGATGGGGCTCACCTTCGTATAAGATGATGGGGTCTTCCTGAAGTGAATTCTTCAACGAGATCTCAACGATAACGGGAGTACTGCCAGCTGCCATCTCAAGACCGCCGTTCTTCAACATTTACACAAGTGACGTTCGAGTGGCAAGGAATTTTATGCATGAGACTTTATGAGAGTACACTGCCATAAACAAAAAAAAAATTATTCCAAACTTTATTGTGAATTATGTACTAGAAAAAAATAACATTTTTGGCCGAAAATACTCCATGATATTTTCACAATGATTCCATTAATAGTTAAGAAAATTATACTAAAGCTTTCGTTCAAATAACTTTCTCTGTCATTGGATTTGTTTAAGTGTTTAAATATTTATATGTTTATATAATATGTATAATGACGACTAAATACTAAAAGGCCTGAAGCCAATATACTTTAATAAATGTAGGGGAGGGTGCACTATGTTGGCAAGCGCTGTAATCATACGATCTGTTTTACATCTCGAACCAAACACTCAATAAGCAAATAAAGAAGATTTCCCTCCTGCCTGCATGTAAGTACATTGTGCATATCTCGTCCGGTTTTTATTCTCCAATTCTATCTATTTTACAATTGCATATATATATATGCAAAAAATACTTTATTTCTACGTATTTATGATAATTAAAAATAAAGATGATTTGAGCCTTAACACAACAAAACTTAGAACTTTGCCGTAAAATCTCATTATTAACATGTCAGAGGTGTTGAATGGGAAACATGTCGGGCAGGTGACCAATTACGCAATTACACCATAAAATTACATTTCACAAGACAATGACAATTAATTCCAATCTTCAACTGCGGGATCGTACCCATGGATTTTTATTGTCAATTATGTACTAGGAAAAATAACATTTTTGGTCAAAAATATTCCATGAATTTTTTCACAATTATTCCATTAATAGTTAAGAAAATTATACTAAAACTTTGGTTTAAATAACTTTCTCTGTCATTGGATTGGTTTAGGTGTTATTTACATGTTTATATAATATGTATATTTAGTAGTTATTAATATGAAAAAAAAATCTTAGATGTACAAGTATTAATGTAAGTTATCTAGAAGATCGCGAAATTAAACACAAGATCCATTAAAGATTACATTGTTTGCAGTTGGAGGGGTAACTCATCCCTTATCTCTTTTCTCAGGCCATTTCATTAAGTGGCATAAATTTCACAAACGGAATGACGCTCTTTTTTTTGTTTCTAACTTCGCCTCTCCATTTTTCTCCTCATAGCAGTCCGTATCTTTCGACTAAACAGTTATAATACAGGCATTGGATTCTCTCTTCTACTCCACCTGTCAATTAGTTGAATGTTTAAACTAGTCGATTCACGGACTAAGATATTTTTACAATTAGCAACTAAATTGTATTTTTTTAATATATATATATATTTAAGACAATTAATGAAGGTGGGGTGAATAAACTGAAATCAGTTTCTCTGTAAACAAAGGAAGCAATTTTATTCACTATATTTCATATTATCACAATTATTTATATTATTTACACAATCTTACCTGTAAACAAAGAAACGAAAATTACAGTTTATAATTATCACTTCTCTATTCACACTCTAATTAAAACTTTTGTAACGTAATGTAACCTTTCTCTACCCTCTCACTTTTTAGAATATTGCTGAAAGCTTCATCTAGTGGTGATCAGTAGAAGCAGAGTGGAAGTGGTCCGACATACCTCTTTCGAGAGGTTGAAGAACGCTGTCCTGCACCCGTTGCTTGATGTGCCGTCGGTGGGTGAGTTCATCCGCCGGAGACACATTAAGTTTTTTGACTCGTTGCAGCACCCCTGACAAACCCAGTGTTTAATACTATGTCCCCACCACCCCTCCCGCATTGATGGCAACAGACTGTTGGGGGAAAAACTAGGTTAAGAATTAGTATGTAAGTTAGTTTTAAGGTTGATCAAAAAGGTGAACCCCATCACCTTTATTAGTCAGTTTAGTCTAGTCACGTATAATGTATATCATTATACTTGTTTATTCATTATATAAATAGATTCGCCTGAGGATCTATAATTATATAGAATTATCTGTAAATTTAAAGGGGTTATGGAGAAAAAAAACAAAAAAAACCGAGCGGAAAATTCAAATTAAAGAATGTACACTTTATATATATATATATTAACTCTCAATGATTGACTCTGATAAAATATTGTCAAAAATCACCTACGACTATATCTATTCTTGGCTTACTTGTTTTTGGGATATCTTTTTTCGTTACCATGCCTCTAATTATAGGTAAATGATCACAACTTTAAATCTCAAAAACACTTCTGAGCTGGGATTTAAGAAATATTACAAGTAAGAGTGAAGCGACTTATTTAAGAGCTCGATGCTTCCTTGTTTCGTGTCGTTTTTTTTTTCACATCAACATCTACAGTTTTTTGTCTTCATGTCCCTCCCCTTGTTATTAAAAATGATGGAATTCAATATAGACGAATCTATTTAGAATAGTTCATTATTATATGTCCTGAAGCTTGGCTACATTTTATACAATTTTATACTGTGATTGCTACGAAGGTATAATGTACATCAAACACTCATTGTCTATACATGTTTAAAAGTGATAGGCTCACCTTATGAATCATGAAACTTAAAACTAACTACATCAACAAATTTAAAACTAACAAACAAAATCATAACCTAATTTTCCCCGACAGACTGTTGGCATCGATGCAGAAAAACCTTCCCACCCGGTGGTGGTCATAGTTTTAAACACTGGGTTGTTCAGGTGCTGCAACTTGATGTATCTCCGGTCGGATGAACTCACCCACCGACGGGACAACAAGCAACGGGTACAGGTCAGCGTTTTTTAAACTCTCGAGAGAGGTATGTCGGACCACTTTTCGCATGATCCCATTCTGGAAATGTTGGAGACATTTAGCTGTATTGTCAGTCAAGTGAGTAAATAGCGGGGCACCGTACAGCAGAGCTGGCCGGAGGACACATTTACGTATTATCAATTTGAGACGAAGCGACAGGTTGGGTGAAGTTAGCAAGTGCGGTAAGACCTGTGTCGTATTTTTTGATAAATGATAAATGACGATTGCAGCATATTTGTTTGAAAGTAGTGCCTAGAGCCTCTGGGCTTGGAAATAAGGGTTTGTTTGTTGCATCACATGAAATTGATTTGCTTATAGATACTATTATAGATCACGTACAATTAACACCATCAATAAAAAGGTTCATATATTATAAATGGTTTGATCCACATATAAGTTAGCAGTTTATTAAATCTTATATGTTAGTTAGTTCAATATTAAAACATTTAATGTTCAATTATTATGATAGTGGTATTAGCCACCCAATTTACTTCTGGATCTGAAGATGAGACGGTTTTAACAACCAAAAAGTTATGGCGAAACCTTATTGGCCAAACCCAAATGAAGAATCTTAATTTTCACACAGGTATGGTGCACTCGTATTTTGTCCGACTGGTCTACAATGATTTATTCGACCGCGTAAGAAATGACCGAAATATTTAATATTATTTGAGGCATTATTTCGTATTTGAAGCTGATAGTTTGAAACTGCCAACGACGTTTGAAAACACAACAAACTGCCTGTAGTCAAAACTCAATTTAACTTAATTAAATTAAACTGCGGAGAATAAAAAGCGAGTGATCTGTTTTGAAAAAAATAAATATTACCCTACGAATGAGATAATTAATGTGCAGTCGATCCGTCTTGAAATTCGTCAGTTGCAGCTAACAAGAAAGTTTGCTGAAAGCCGCCTTATAACAATGATAAATTACTGTTTCAAAAATGTTACGACCGTTTCAAACAGGTGTTTCCTGCTTAAATGTAAATATGCTCCTCTCCCATTCAGCAGCGTTGTATTAAAATAATACGAACGATAAATCTTCGGAGATTACAGCCTGGACCCGAGCCAAGTTTCTTTATACAATACAGCCCTGGGGGGGGGGGGAGCGGGAAGGAGGCTATGGCTGGAACAGGTCGTATATGAATGAATTTAGGGAATACATACACTTAATTTTATTCTTGTATATGCAGTGTTAATCGTCTACACGACATATTTATTCCTCCTATAGCCAATGTGTGTATGTGTAATTGTATTGTGTGTGACACATGACCGATTTATGCATGAGTGGCCTTTATTCAATAGCCATGAATAATATTTTATAACGTAAACAACCTGTTAAGATTACAAGAGACCTTTTCCTACTTTGTTATTATAAGCACATACTTTAGTACGTAGTACAGTTTCACTACTTATGAGTAGAATTCAAAAATTTGAAATGCATTCGATTAAAAAACATAAAATACTAAATTTAAGCATTTTTCCTTGAAACGCGTAGGAAATATGATACCTTTTAATTTTATTTGATTAAATCCAGGTTTTATGGTTAAAATATATACTTTTCAATATTTTTATAGTAAATTAGTAAATTTATATGTAAGCCTGAGGTACACTGATCCTAAAATGAAACATGATCAGTAAGATCCTCTTTAATTTAACTGACTTGTATTGAGGCAGTTATTTGATATTCGTAATTATTTTAGAATTATTATGAGTGTGCAAAGCAGCTGATAATACAATAACTTGATTATAACTAGGTAAATAAGTGTATTTATTAATGAAATGGTTCACAAAATTCTAAAATTAACACATGTTACTTCCACAAATCACAGATAATTTAAAGTTGTTATATATGTTACTTAAAGTTTCTTAAATCACAATTGAACTTATTAAAAGAGTTTTTTAAGCTAACGTAAAATATAAATATTATTTATTAACTATAGTGAACTAAATATATTATTTATAGTGAAATTAACTTATCATAAGCTAGTTATTCATAAACCACGTACCCAGTTGCCCCTAAGCAATTTTGTTCATGGGCCCCCAAACATTTTCAAGTTATATACAAAAAAAAATGAAATCAGATCTACACAAAACTTATTTATCCCTGCTATAGCAAACGTGTTTATGAGTAATTGTAATCTGTATAAGCGCGTTTGACACATGACCGATTTATGCTTGAATAAATAGCCTTTATTCAATAGCCATGAATAATTTTTTATAATATAAAAACCTGTTAAGATTACATGAGACCTTTTCGTACTTTGTTATTATAAGTATATAATTTAGTATTTTAAACACTTTAAGGAAAATTTAATTTTATAAGGTTGGGAAAAAACAACAACATATATAAGATCAGCTTTTTATTTAAAAAGTTTTATTAGCCCTGTGGAAAGTTTGAAAAATTTTGACAGGTATGTCAAATGTCATCGGACTTTTCCTTAGCGCTGAATGGTTTCGGAGTGTCGGAGTGAAAATTAAACACCTTGTGAATGTGTTTACTAATACTTGTTAGTTTGCCCAGCTCGAAGACGTTTATATTTAAACAGGGTCTATTATATTTCGTCTGACTGACTGCCAGGTTCTAAAGTAACGGTTGCAATAATTATTGAATCAAGGAAGTAATATTCCTGATGTCAAGTTAAATAACTTGATATTTGTGTTTAATTATGATCTATGATTTAAACGTGAGTCCATATGACCATTAAATGAACCACTATGCAGTAGCAAACACAGGTTAGAATTAAAATTGTGCCTATCAGCCACTTGGTTTATCAGTTCATTGTTTAAGGGCTGGATCATTTACCCCACTACCCCCGCAACCGTCAGTTCAAGCGAGGAGTCTGATTTTCCAAAGGCAAAATACCATTTCTAGTATTGATTCTCAAATATTTATTTTGGGAACTTTTTTGATGTCCGGTTATATTTTTTTATAGAGAAATATAGTTCACAATTAGATGTTGTTGAAGGGGATGAACCAGAATTTAGTTAAAAACTTGTTTTGATTCTGTTTCGATTTCTAAGCTTAAACTTTCTTTTTATATATAATATTCTTTATTGTGCTAAAATTACAATCTGCCTTATTAGGCAATAAGTAATTGAGATAAATGTTCCCATTCATACCATATTTACAATTCATCATTCATACAATATTTACAAAAAGCCCAGCGGCCTCCCAAATCCACATGTTTGTCACCTCCCTCTCATGCGAATAAGGAAGTGGAGTCTTGGGAAGTCCCCCACGCTCGCCCATCAGCCGCGTCACCGGATACGAGCCAGTGGAGGCTGACGAAGAGTGCGACACAGACGCTCAGGGCATGATTGGAGTAGCTGACCGTTGCCAGGACTCCCACTGTACCACATTTATAGCAGGTCACGAGGCCACTGCCTTTTCAGTCTCCGAGGATGATATTAGGGATGAGTGGTGCAGTCCAATGACTGTGCTCGGGGATTGGAGTGGTTGGGTAGGTTACTATGGAATGAACTTGGAAGGGATGAGTTCAATAATGTTGGGTATATTAAGATCGTTATGAAGGGTTTTGTTGCTGACTTAACAAGGGGCATTTACTATTGTTGTTGTACTCCTAAAGCCATAATCTTTTAAACTTTCAACGGAATAATAACGAACTACTAAATGTATTTATCAAACATACTCAAAACGGACTATAACATCTAACCTATTTACCTAAGTACTTTAATTTTTAATGTTTCATGCCGTCAGGGAGGGAGCCTTCCTGATAGTAATCTATACGCTACAAGTTCTAACTGGGTGCCTGCTTCGCACACTTTTTCTCCCGTCGAGGCGAGACAGGCCTAGTGGAAATATTCTTTTTTTTTTTTAGTTATGCATACAATTTAATTTAACAAGTTAATTTGGGTGCCCCCCAGCATTATATTCGAAGTTTATATGCAGCCTACCCTTATTCCTTCTCTCCTGTCCCTAATTTCCTCTGAACATCCCCGTTACAACCTTTACACCAGCCTTACCTGTTACATAAAAGTAAGCATTTTTTATTTTTATTCCTCAGTGTTATTCATTAGTTATTCTCGGCCGAGCCTTTCGAAAATCCATATCTTTCCGAATTAAATTTTTATAAAGTTATCTTTCAACGATAGAGCGAGAAAAATTAAATAGGTAGTTTAAAGTAGTAATGATAAATATGAAAAAAAAACCCGTTGAGATTTCTAAAGTCAAAGCTATTTAAGGTTTAAAGTGATAATTTTTAATTAATAATTTCAAAGATATTCTGAAATATAAGCTTTTAAAAAACCAACAATAGAAACCCACAGTTTCGAGCCGGGCTTGTGATCATGATAAAGATTAGCCTTAAATTGGTCAAGGTCTGATCAGTGATAGCAGCAACACTATTAACTGTTTAACTGAAAATAGAGACATGTCAGGCTTGAGCTGGTCTGTTTAAAAAAAACCAAAAAAACCACGGACTCCAAGCTAGTGTGTTGCTAATACACTTAAGGCACCCTAATAGTAATATTTTATAAGGAAAATAAACCAAAGAAAATATATTTTTTTACATTAATGTTTTAGTCATTTCTAATTTCTTTTTTTGGTGGTATTTTTTTTACAATAACAAGAAGTTTTTACATGAATATTTAATACATTTTAACAAGACAGACAAGGGTACTCCAGCAGAAACTCGCACACTAATTTTTCGTTTATATATACATCAAAAATACAATTTGATTATCTTTCTAAAAAAAAGTTTAGCAAGTTAGCAGCTAGCACACCTGTATTTTTTTTTAATGAGTCGACATGAGTAAACTAACATAATACAATTAGAATTAGTTTGATTTTAAGAAATCATGTTTTCGAATAAAGTCTTTATGACCTGGTCAGGTAACATGGGTTATCCCTATGAACTTTTCAGCACGCATGGTGTACACTCAGTGCGAGTTAGATTTTAGCGTGTTATCAAAGTGGTCTGAGACAACAGAATCTTCTAATCCTCCTTTCATACTCACCTTCCTGTTTCCCTAAACGTCCTTTCTACCCAATAATTACCACAGGTGATGACGTTAAGACCATCAAACACTGAAGTAAGTGGGTTAATTTTACATCTAACTCTTTTGTAGCTACATCATTTGATTTTATATTGCAAAATCAACTCCTAAAATTAGCCACCAACATGTAATATAAATATGCGCTGACATGTTTGGTCCACATCGAAGTTGTTTCTAAAGCCAAGCTATTTATTTTAAGGATGCTCTAACAGGGCAGGAAACGACCGCTTTATGCGAAAGAACAAAGAAAGAGTTAGGACAGAGACAGGATGATTGGTCTTGAATATTCCAGTAAGGGTATGGTCATCATTGAGTGCGGTTGTGTTCCGCATGAGGCCAGAGTGCTCTCATTCATATTGGATATTTACCGAGGGTTCAATGTAGCTAGGCTATGATCCCATCTCATCCCCACTAACAGCGCTTTCTCACGTACCACACCACGTTAGAGTGAAGTGTGGCTAACCCTTTGCATTGTAAAGAACTGCTAACTGAACGACAGTTTTAATGACTTTTTGATATTTTATAGTCTGTTTATGTTCAAACACATATATTAAATATTAATGATAAGAATATTATCAAAGTTTTTGGGCATCAAATAAATGCATTTTGTTTTTGTAAAGAAATTATTAATCAATGACATTTCATCATCATGCATGACAAAGTTGACAATATTATTCATATCATGGGTAATTATATAAAAGTTTTGGGTCTCTAGATCGTAGAGCACTAACACTCGTAGCATCCCCAAGTCACCAATTTTGTATCATACAAATTAGTAAGGCAGAAACCTTTACAGGAATGTATTAAGTAAAATTAGTGAAGCGAAATTGTAAAGTATAGGCTAACTATAGAAACTAAAATATTTGAATAGCAATAAATAGTTAATAAAATTTCTGCCTTTCTAGAATATGTTATTTATTCACCAATAAGGTTTTCACAGCTACTAGGAGGGACCTATTTGAAGGTTGGGTGAAGGAATTGAGGGGTGTGCTATAAAAAGCTTGCACCAGTTCTGCATCCAAAATGTAGTTCACTGTAAAGCGCTGAAACGTAGTACAGTTTCACTACGATTTGAATTAAAAAAAATTAAATGCATTCAATTGACGAGCGTAAAATAATGAATTTAAGCATTTTTTCCTTGAAATGTGCAGGAAATATGATACCTTTTCATTTTTATATGATTAAATGCAGGATTCATGGTTAAAAAATATACTTTTCAATATTTTTATTGTAGATGTAACACTCCTAGCAATATACATACAGGCATACAGACAGAAACGAGGGGGAAGTCTTAAGGATTTCTGGATTCGAAAAAAAGAAACATACACCGAGACCTTAAAAGAAAATACCACATCTTATTTTTGAATCCCTACAAGATATTTAATCCTTCTTACAAGTGCTTTCAGCAGCTTTCTCTGCAGATCTCAAGTGCTCAAAAAGCTGGTAATGTAAGGGACTCCACTTATGTTAACATATCACCGCTTTCATGAAACAAGTTCTGAGCACTTGAGAATAGTAGTAAATGGTGAAATCTTCTGAAAATCCTTCTGAAAGCATTTGTAGGCACACTATAATAGGACAAATTATTTACTTAATCGAAACATGCAACCATAACTGGTTTAAACATTATTCAATATAAGGCACAATGCTTAAAATGTTCATGGATGAAATACCAAATATGACTTTTTCCCCTTTTGACAATAAAATAACTCATTTTAAAATTGAAAATTTCAGATTTAGTTCTGGGAAGGGTAAGTAATTTTCTAATATAATTGTTTTTGATAATTTTCAGAAGAGCGATAAAATTGAATTGAGCTAGTGGATTAAAATTAAAAGCAAGTATATGCCATGTTTATTTGATTGTTATTTCATTTGAACTACTTTTTTATAAAAACCGCCGTAGTAAATGGCATTGGGGGTGAATACGTACCTCAGTTGGAGCAAAAATATTTGTATTTGTATTGCGTATTTGTTCATGACAAATATCAATTTATGATATAACAGTAAGGTTATTATTATCTCTTCCGAAATCAACATTACCCATATAATATATAATATAAAACATAATGTAATATATTGCAACCTACCTCATTTTTTATCATTTCTCTTTCTACTTATTTGATCAATTTACCTTAACTAATTTGGCAGGTCCGTCATGAGATCTTTAATTCAAATTGTTTTATGTCTTTGACATAGGAATTTATCCCGATTGAATCGCCCGATCTCAAGGCTTATGTTGTAGTTATTAATAAATTGAGAAACTAGGAATTGTGAAATATATTCAAATAAAATGGTTATAACAAATAATTATAATTATATCGAGTGCTGACAAAAAGTATAAAAAAAATATTCAATTCCCTTTAAAATAGGATAGTTATTATTATTATTATTATTATTTTGTACCGGCATTTGTGCACCGCGGCCTCAGTGAGACCTATTGTGCGCCGTCCATGTCCCTGTCCTATATATGTGACAGGCCCACGGCCCTTGCAAATCTGAGGATACCGAATGGATCGATCAGTTCACATAGTTTGGGGTCTACAATGCGATCACTGCCAAAGTGAAGGTATCGCCTTCTAGCTAGGTTATCACAGTCACATATTATATGACGTGCCGTTTCTCCCTCTTTCTTGCAGAATCTGCAGATTGGTGATCCAACTATGCCCAAATTAAAGAGGTGTTTATTTAACCGACAGTGACCTGTATAGAGTCCTGTCACACTTTTGAGTGTCCACCTGTCCATTGATAGAAGTGCTGAGCTTCTTCTCTTACAGGGTCCATCAAGAAACAGTTTCGAGTGTTCCTGTTTCTTAGTTTCTCTCCAAGAGAGTCTTGCCCTGTCCTCTAAAGCTAATTTTATACGCCTTTTAGCGTAGCTGAGGCTGATACCACATATGGGTTCAGGTGCAAGAGGTGTCTGTTCTGAGCCCACCCTTGCAAGGCCATCTGCCTTCTCATTGCCTGTGATGCCTGTGTGTCCTGGCACCCAGTCGATTCTAACCTTATTGGCTAGCGAGAGTGTGTTTAGGTTGTTTTTGCACTCCTCAACCAAATAAGATCTGGTCGTATAGCTTCTCAGGGCGCCAATTGCAGCCTGGCTATCCGTGAAAATTGTGATCAGTCTGTTTCTTACACCCTCCCCAATTAAGGTTTGGGTACAGACATTGATCGCCATCACTTCGGCCTGAAAGACCGAGGTGTGTCTACCTAAAGGAATAGAAATCCCAGATTCTGGTTTATCTTTCCTCCATATGCCGGCCCCTGATCCGTTTTCTGTTAGTGAGCCGTCTGTATAGCAATTAATCCCATTACACAGTTTATGTGGTTTGGTCTTTGTGTTTACCGCACAGTATAAGACGTCTGTGTGTTTCTTAACTTGTAGGTCAGAGTGCATTGACAGCACCTCGTCCTCATCAATTCTTCTGAACAAGTTCCCATGCCCCATGTGAGTCATGACTTTGGATCTTGTTCCTGATTTCGCAAGTC
This sequence comes from Acanthosoma haemorrhoidale, assembly GCA_930367205.1. Taxonomy (NCBI): domain Eukaryota; kingdom Metazoa; phylum Arthropoda; class Insecta; order Hemiptera; family Acanthosomatidae; genus Acanthosoma; species Acanthosoma haemorrhoidale. Next base: position 20,205,421 of record OV884013.1, on the reverse strand, counting down.
TGTAAGCCACGTTCAAGGCTTGCGCTTCTACTTCTATGTGCAGTGGATTCAAGTTCAATAAGACTTCCATTGCAGCAGTAGGAGTTGTACTCATGGCACCAGTAATCATGAGACATGAGAGCCTCTGTAATTTGCCAAGCAAAGTTTTATTTTTACTAATGCTACCTCTGTGCCACCACACCATAGAGGCATAGAGCACCATTGGTCTCACTGCTGCGGTATATAGCCAGAATAACATTCTGGGTTGTAGTCCCCAGGTCCTACCCACAGCCCTTTTACATGCATAGAGGCATCGAAGTGCCTTCATAGTAGTATTCCTGATGTGTTTGGACCAGTCCAATTTACTATCCAGAGTAACCCCTAGATGCTTTACCTCACTACAAATGCTTACCTGTGTCCCCCCTATATAGGGTGGTCTAACTTTAGCATTTCTTTTGTTAGTGAAGATACAGAGATTTATCTTCTGGGGATTGATTCCTAAACCATTCTTTTCACACCAATCCCTCAAAAGATCCATCGATGCGGAAAGCAACTCAGAAATGGTTTCTGAGAACTTGCCCCCTATGAGCACAGCAATGTCATCAGCATATCCCTGTGCGTAGAACCCTGCAGAGTTTAGGTTTGTTAACAATGAGTCAACGACCAAACACCACAGTAATGGAGATAACACCCCTCCCTGTGGACATCCTCCTACTGGCTTCATCCACAGTTTGGTTTGTCCCAATTGTGATTGTAAAATCCTATTCTCTAGCATGGTGTTTATCCAGCTAGAGGCTAAGGAACTAATCCCCTTTCTTTCTAAGGCCGATGCCATAGTGTTATAGGGTGTGCGATCAAAGGCACCTTCTATATCAACAAAGATGCCTACCATTATTTCTTTGTGAACTAGGGATCTCTCAATCCTGGAAACCAGGTGGTGGAGAGCAATTTCACATGATTTTCCTGCCTGGTAAGCGAATTGAGCGCTATGGAGCGGTCGTTCTACCAGTATTCCATCCCTAATATGTCTGTCTATGACCTTTTCCAAGGTCTTCATCAAAAAAGAAGTCAGACATATTGGTCTGTAAGACTTGGGTTCGTCATAGGACTCTTTCCCAGGTTTTGGTATGTAACACACTTTTGCCATCCTCCAGCTTACTGGAATATAGCTCAGTGCCAAGCTTCCCTTTAACAAGGTAAGTATAAGGGGCCTAATTACTGGTAGGCCTTTTTGTAGCAAGGCTGGGAAAATCCCATCAGTACCAGGTGATTTGAAGGGAGCAAAAGAATTGATTGCCCACTCCACTCTTGCAGAATTGACAATTTTATTTGCTTCTGCCCAGTTACCCTTGCAACCAGTGTGTTCACAGTTGGTAGGGTCATTATTAATCGTATCCATCAGTCCGCAGCCAGGAAAATGCGCGCGCGCCAGGGCACCGAGGGTTCCCTCCTCAGAATCCGTATAGCCCCCTCCCACCCTGACGGAGCCCAATACTCCCCTGTCAGACTGCTTGGATAAGATCCTATTTACTCTAAACATGGAAGTTGTATCGTTTATTTCGCTACAAAATTTCTTCCACGCCCTTCTTTTAGCCTTTCTGACTTCTTTGTTATAATCAGTGAGTGCACGTTTATAAGTGTCCCATCTGCCTGATCTTTTGGCCGCGTTAAAGAGTTTACGTGTAAGAGCTCTTAACTTGCCAAGTTTATTGTTCCACCAGGGACAGTTCCTGTTGGATCTAACATTACATACAGTGTTATTATCAGTGTATGACTTAATTATTGCCTCAGTCAATGTTGAGTTTAAATGTTCCAAATGCCAGTTGCTACTCACCACTCTAGGACAGCATTTGACCTCCTCCTCAAGCTGTGTATAGTAGGTTTCCCAGTTTGTAAGTTTGGGATTCCTATACACAGCTTCGGACGTGATGTTACCACTTAGATCAAATCTAATGTATCTATGATCTGAGCATGACTCTTCTTCAGAGACGTGCCAGCCTTTAACCCTTAGGCTTATAGTGCGTGTGCTAAGGGTTATGTCAATGACCTCAGATCTGATTCTATTGTTAAAAGTGGCAATATTGCCTCTGTTTAGAATGTCTAGGTCATTACTAGTTATGTACTCTACTAAACACTCACCTCTCTGGTTGTTGTTCTTGCTCCCCCAGAGCTGATGGTGAGCGTTCGCGTCAAGCGATGCTATAAGCTCGCCCCTTAGGCCAGTCCCTTCCGTTAGCTTACTAAGTGCCTCGGTCGGGACTTCTTCTTCATATGGGAGGTAGACAGATGCAATCGTCAACCTCCCACCTTGATTTCCCTCGTTAAGGGCCATTTGAGCTGCTGCTAAATCTCTAGAACAATATTGCCATAGAGGCAGCATTTTAAGACTGCTCTTATGCAGGATACAGGCTCTGGCACGCGTGGGTACAGAAATAATCTCATACCCACGCATCGCCAGCCCCCCCATCCTGCCCTTATACAGGTAAGGTTCTTGTATTAGAATGATATCAATATCCTTACCTCTCACATACTGCTGCAGAACACCACATGCTGCAATACAGTGGTGCAGATTAATTTGCAGCAGCCTTACCACCATGATCAGTGCCCGCCGGCCCCCGGAGGGCCACCCCGAGGCGGACGCCGGGAGACAGCGCCAAACCCAGGCCTCCCCATCACAGAGGGCCCAGACCCAGCGCGCCCCCCAGCCCCCGCCACGGGGCCACCCCCCGCAGCCGCCATAGTCATCGCCTTGGGGCCATCCTTTGGAGTTGGCAAATTCGTCGTAGCGATCCCCTTCGACTCCTCCACCTCGGGATCGCTCCTTGCCTCCTCCACCTTATCAGCCGCCTTCCTCTCCTGTACTGCTTTCAGCGGCTTCTTCTTACCCAATACCCTGAGAGCGACCTTAGTGAACCCATAGTTCAGCTTAAGCTTCCGCTTCTCAAGGTATTCCATGCTAGTCTCTGGGGCAGACAGGATCGCAAAGAAGCCATGCTTCTCCACCTTGGTGCCCAGGAGTCTCCATAATCCAATATCAGGTACCCTAGAGTTTTGGGTCCTGATCCTCTTCATGAAATAACCTTCCAGAGGCATTTCTCCTGTAATGAAGGTTCCTACCTTCACGGTTTTATGAAGCTCCTCCACCTTTCCTACGCGGAGCTCCAGATCCCCACTCATGTTAAAATTGGGTACTATAATCGACAACCAGTCCTTGGTCTCCTGGTTGTCGCAGATTATGACACAGGCTCCCACATGTGGGTAAATTCCGCTGAATTCAGCCTGTGTCCCTTTCTCTTCTTCCAGCTGATCGACAAATTTCATCAGCTGGCCCTTCATCTCCTCGCAATTCTCCTTCGTCAGCTGAGTGGACGGATATCCACTAGGGATAATCGCCACCCTGCTTCCTCCGGCAGCAATCGCGTAGGATGCAATGCTAGTATCCCCACCCCTATGCCTCTTTGCCGTAGGCGCAGAGGTACCGGGTGAGGACCTAATCCTTTTCTCTGGAGCGCACCCAGACCCTGCCATATTCCCGGACCCCGAAGGTCCTGGACGTCCGGCCGGATCCTCAGGTGGCCCTCCAGCCAACATTGCCCTCCTCCACTTCTTCCTCTGGGCTCCAGAGAACTTGTGCTTGGAGGTCTCGCCTGCATCCTTGGATGCAGCGTCCCTACCAGGCGCCAAGCTTTCTGGCTCCATTACCAGTCCACTTGCCTCCTCTACAAGCGTCGCAAGCGAGCTCATAGAGGCTTCATCGTCCACTACCTCAGCGCCAAGGTCCATTGAAGGCCCCTGGGCTGAGTCCTCTCCGCTGATCATGCTGACCAGCTCCTCCATGTCTTCATTATTATTTTTATTATTACTTTTACTCATTTTGTTCCCACGAAAGCGGGGGAAGTTACTCTGCAGGTACTGCCCCCTCTCCCTTGCATTTTTATACACCCCCTGCCATTCAGCCACAGCTCGAGCTCCTCTACACTTGGCTTGGGTGTTAAGGAGATCTCCACCTGGATTTCATGGGGAGATCCCGCCTCTGTCGTCCGCGAGTCCATCGGACTCCCCAGGGGGTACCACGTGGAGGTGACAGTAGGCGTTGGTAGGGATAGGTCAGACTGGGAGTTCACAAGCAGTGAGTAGGGCACTATTGCTTGATTCCTCCGCTACGAGTAAAGGAGACCCCCGCACCTGTCTCCCTCTCTAGTCTTTCCATTACCCTACCCATTTACCCCCCATTACTACTAATTACAAAAAACATGAAATTTCTTTTAATGGATCCATAATAAAAACAATATTAATATCACCCAATCGATGATCTTCCTTTTTATCCAATCAACGTTACTTCTGCTGTTGGTTCTTCTCCTCTCTTCCTGTTGGTGACCGCCAATTCAGGAGCTTTCTCTCGTTCGCTCTTCTAGACGGTTGAGCTAAGACTGCCCGTTTATCTCATCCCCACTCCTAAGAGCATAAGGGAAGATGCTGCCCAGATGGGAGGGTTCCTGGTCATGATATTCTCAAATATCATGAATGTTACAATATATATATAAGTTATTCGCCACCGGGTAAAATGTGATAAAGAGAAGGAAAACGGGAACGTAAGACTAACTCCAGTTCTCGAAATAGACTGTCTTTATTTCTCTTTGTGATCCGACATATACGGGATCATGGGATGTTTACGTCCCATGATCGCATTAGTTTACAATACAGAGCTACCTCTGACTTTAACTTATATATATATATGTTATATAATAACAGTGACTGATATTATGATAGTTTACCAACTTCAAATTACCATTCCCCTTGCAATATCTCTACAATGTAACACTTCATAATTTGTCATTATTATTCTTTTTTTTATTAATTTTATGCATTTCCGATGTTATTACATCTCAACAACATCCTTAGATATGATCAGTAAGATCCTCTTTAATTTAACTGACTTGTATTGAGGCAGTTATTTGATATTCGTAATTCTTTTAGAATTATTGTGTGCAAAGCAGCTGATAATATAATAACTTGATTATAACTGGGTAAATAATTATAGTATATAGTATATATTATTTATATATGTGTATACAGTATATAGTATTTGTTAATAAAATGGTTCACAAAATTCTAAAATTAACACACTTTACTTCCACAAATAATCTCAAGTTATTATTCACTGACAGGTAAAAAATTCCACCCACTTGTAAAAAAATTGTATTTGTATATAATACATGGTAATTGTATAAAATACTTATTATTTATTGAATTTATAAAATCTTTTTTACCTTTAATGAGGTTTTTAACGTTTATTAAATGAGTCTTAGTTTAAACATTTAAAATCAAAATGTGAACTGCTGAGAAACATGAAAAAAACATTGAAAAATAACCATTTTTATCCTAAAAGAAATTAATGACAGGATCATTTAATAGCGCGTATTTCCTCCTCTTGCCTTTATTACTTCTTCTTCTCTGAGCAGTACGTTCAGAAATTTGCACACCTCGAACTTCTTGGAGCTGATGAATCGCTTGAACAACGGTAAGGTGCCGGTTTCGTATAATTCTTAAAGTAAGAAACCGGTCATCCTGTGGTTCTGTTGCCCTAGGCCGTCCAGAACCGGCCCTTCTATGGTAAGACCCAGTTTCTCGAAAACGCCTGACGGCGTCTCGTAGAGTTTCATAGGGAACTCCGATGGCATTAGCTGCATATCTAATAGAAAGTCCATCATCAATAAGTGCCACACCACGTGCGACATCCTCAGCACGAAGAGGCATTTTTAAACTTAAAATTGAGAAAATTAAAATATCGAAGCCAAAAACTAAGAAATTTGCTGCACCAGAAGGCAAATGACACTGAATAAACATTTTTAATTCCATGGAAAGTAAACATTGAGAACGACAGTCCTTTAATTGATGTAAGGATTATGGGTTACTATCCTCTATATTGACATTTCTAATTGAAAACAAATAAAAAAAATACATATTTATTCATAAAAAAAATTGACCAATCCAAAGCAGAAATATTTTGAGATGAAAACATGAAAAAATCAGGTGGGTGGAATTTTTCGCCTGTCAGTGTATATGTTACTTAAAGTTTCTTAAATCACAATTGAATTTATTAAAAGATTTTTTCAAGCTAATGTAAAATATAGCATTTAAATTATTCGAACAATAAGTTGTGAAATTAACTTATTCCCGTTCCACATGTCCTAGTACCCAGTTGCCCCTATGCAATTTTGTTCATGGGGCAACTGGGCACCCCCAAAAATTTTCATTTTGTATACAAAAAGAAAAAATGAAATCAGATCTACACAAAACTTATTTATCCCTGCTATAGCAAACGTGTATATGAGTAATTGTAATCTGTATAAGCGCGTGTGACACATGACCGATTTATGCATGACTAGACTTAATTCTATAGCCATGAATAATTTTTTATAATATAAAAAACCTTTTCGTACTTTGTTATAATAAGCATATACTTTAGTATTGTAAAATCTTTAAGGAAAATTAAATTTTATAAGGTTGGGGAAAAAAAAAACCATATATAAGATCATCTTTTTATTTAAAAAGTTTTATTAGCGCTGTGGAATGTTTGAAACATTTAGACAGGGATGTCAAATATCATTGGACTTCTCTTTAGTGCTGAATGGCTAGTATTATAAACACTCGAGGAAAATTGAATTTTATTAGGATGGAAAAAAAAACTTTTGTATATAAGATTATTAGTTCTGTGAAAAGGTTGTAAATATCATAGGACTTTCCCTTAGAACTGAATGGTATCGGAGAGAGAATAAAACACTTTGTAAATGTGCTTACTTGTTAGTTTTTTTTTTTTTTTTTTTTTTTTTTATATCAAAACCGCTTTATTGAAAATTACAATAAACTAAATAAATAATTTATGATTTACATATTTCTCCTCTTCCTGCATACACAGATGCATTTGAAAGAGTGCATAAATATAATGCATTCTTTTTGAAGTTAAAAGTCCATAGTCACATACACACACTAGGTGATGAGGCTCACTTATGTTAGTTTGCCAAGCTCCAAGACGTTTATATACAAACAGGAACGTATCCATTATATTTCGTCCGGCTGACTGCCAGGTTCTAAAATAACAGTCGTAATAATTATTGAATCAATCTGAAAGTAATATTCTGATTGTCAAGTTACATAACTTGATATTTTTATTTATGATCCAATCACATTAGTGTAATTGTAAATATTTATTTTAGCTAGATGAGTCATTTGTCCCTGTTTGTTTTTCTTTGGTAACTATGTCCTAAAATAAATTGTTTTTTTTCTTCTATTCATTTTCGTTTTAATATTTAGTGGGCGCTGTCCTTTTTTTTTCTATCGGAATAGCCACCTAGAGCGTCAAATGAACGGTAATCTGCACTAAAATAGGTGATTCCAATATCCTATAATGAGGGCCTGGCAAGGCGACGAATGTCTTCCTGTTTCGATCCATTGTATAATTCACAGGCCGATATCCGGTAGAATACTGGCTATAATATGGATTTGTAAGCTCCCTTGCCTTTAGGCGCACATCGCTTCAAATCATTTTACCGCGTGTATTTGGCCCCAGGATCACAACTGTAGACCATATATACTACAGATCTAAATGATTTTTTCATCCATGCTCTACATCCTGTGTCAGGTCGTTACTAGGGAGGTGCCTGGTTACCCTAGCCCTGGTGATAAAGTGAGGGTTGTGTGAGTTTACAACCTGGACAATCGTTTCTATACCTGTTCAGGAGAAGAGGTATAGGGTAGGTAGGTAGGTAGTTTGTGTGGTCTTGGAATGACCACGAATTCACACTCGGTATCTGAGGGTAGGCGAAATCCGTCCGGATCCCAAAGGCGAGTGTGAACAGGAGAAAGGCTGACTGAATTGCCGCGGGAAACACTGCTTGATAAGTTTGCAGGGCCGCGACAACCGTTGTTCACTAGGGAGAGGTCTCTTCCAAGGAGGTGCTAGATTTAGCAAGACGAAGGCAGAGATTCCCTCTAGGAAGGAGAGGGTCTGACAACACCGGACTAAAACGTAGCGGGGCGAGGAGAGAAAGAGATGTGGAGGTTTTTCATAAAGAAGCAGCAGTTTCAGAGTTTCAAGCGGGGTAGCCACGAGCCGGTAGTTGCCAGAAGAATGATATACAGGTTTTTTTTTTGGTTTTTTTATTTCAAAACCTCAACAAAACAATACAATGTACAAAAAAGAAAAGTAACAAAATATTTGGATTACATGTTTCTCCTCTTTCTGCATTTACATGGATTTGGCGGAGTGCCTAAATATAATAAATTTTTATTGTCGTTAATAGTTCATTGTTCTTATACAACACTAGGTGATGAGGCTCACCTTCTATTTGTCACCGACATATACAGGCCCCAAATCGCCGGCTCAAATACCCAGCTGGCCTTGCCCGCAGCCAATAAGCATCCCCATTGTAGTAGCCAATGATGTGGCTTTCCTTTGTTCCCTGACAGGGGCTGGAATGGTATGCCGGTGGTTTGGGCCTTATACCTGACTACAGCTGGTGTCCCAGCTCATATAACTAATTGGCCCTGGCAGCATGTTTTATTGTTTAACATATTTACAATGATTTATATTTGGGTCATGTTATTTACATTTGTTTACAATATATATACAATAGAGTATAGGGTGATTTATCTTATGCAGTTAGCGGTCGCTACATCCTGTTTTCTACAACTTAAGTAATCCAAATGAAATTCCTCAGCTTCTAATGTTTCCGATTGGTGAACTGTTTTCTCTTTTGTACTCTTTAATAAATCATTATTTATAAAAAGTTATTATTATATACTTTCTTATATGCATTAGCTGGAAAACAAAACGCTTTATTCCCTTTATTCAAACATTTTTTACAAACATATGAACACAATAGCATGAAAAAATTGACAGAATTATGGCTCCTATACCTGCATAGCACAACATACAATACATTTATCTTTTTATAGTTAAAATTACAATAATCAAATAGACTGGACTAGGTCCTTAGGTTTATATACATTTTTAAAACTAGAAACCACCTGATTCATGCTGACGATTTCTTCCTGTCCTAGAAATTTTACAAGGAGGTTTAATTTGTCATTAGACGTTGCAACGATTTGAAAAATATTTTCAATCCTCAATGAAACAAGATTAAGGCCTATTAAAATATTAGTATTTTTAAATTAAAAGATTTGGGCTCTTCTGTGAAGTTTTTCGAACCAAATAACTGTAATGCCGTTTCGTAGCTTACATCAGTGTTAACTTGGTTGGAAAACCTACTGTGGACAAACTGTTGGCAACAATGGGTAACCTCACATGATATTAGCCAATTTCTTCCTAAATGTGATATATGTAATAATTTTCTTCACTTTTTATTTAGCATGTCTTTGTCTTTTCTTTCCAAAAAATATTTCATTTATCATTATTTCATACCATGATTACGTCTATTTCTATTTGGTCTGTATATTCTTTTTTCGTATTCTCTATTTTTGTATTAAATTGTAAGTTTAGTCTAATATGTCATTATTTAGTTTATTTTCTATTTGATGTGAATATTTTTTCAAATAAATGGAGGCAGATAGAACTTATTCACCCATTACTTGAAGGAGCAGCCCAAGCTATCTCCCTGAGCTTAGCATGAAGCATCTATCATCTTTATTTTATAGTATGAACGTTTGCTTATTATTTATTTCTGTTATAATTATTATTCAAAATTAGGGATAAATATATCCAGGCCTTTAACAATTAGGTTATCTTGAAGAAAGACCGGTGATGCGGCTGATGGAGGAGACTTCCCACGACTCCGCTTCCTCTTTCGCACGCGAAGGAGGTGACAACCATGTGGATTTTGGAGGTCTCTGGGCTGTTTGTTAATACTGCATGAATGAGCGAGTGAATGCAAATTGTGAAAATGGTACGAATGAGATTACTTTATCACAATTACTTATCGCCCAATGAGCCAGATTGTAGTTTTGTCATAATAAAGTTGTTTTATCAATATCAATAAAGAAAGAATGTTTTCTGCCCATGTCTTTTTTTTTTCCTCATGTATTTTTTTTTTTATCCTAATATTAGATTGCATCGGTACCATATTTATAAAAGAGGGCAATCATATTATATTTACTAATTTACATTTGACTTTTCATTTAAACCATATTTAAACTATGCATTTATTCAGGGCATGAAGGAACATAAATGACCAGGACACATAAATGGAAGGACTCCAGGAGTAATTTAATTTCAAGGGACCACTTTCTCTCCCATCTCTTGAAACTGATCTCGCTAGAGCATTCGGATACTCAGATAATTTATGCTGGAACATTAAGAAGTTGGGGAAATGTGATCTTGGAAAGTGGGAATTTTAAAGTCATCATTGAGGGTTTTATTTATGATATTAAAAATGCCCGTTAGCTGATGCTCTTAGGACTTGAGATTGCAAGGATTAGATGCGCTTGATGTTGGAGTGTCTTGCCGATCCCCATACTTCAAGTCCGCAAGTCCAGACTGGTTTTAGTGCGACTTTGTATATATGAGTACTTTGTTTTCTAGTGTGAGGTGGGGTTTCTTGTTGAGCAGTCTATACAGTTGCCCAAAACATCTGTTGAGTTCCTTTTAAGTGTTCTATGAGGGTTCAAGATTAATATTTAACGCTTATAGTATATAACATTATACCCAGAGTTTGAGACGAATAAGCTTAAGACCAAGACGAAAAAGTGAGAAGGACGTGATCAAAGTTTCATCAGGAATCAGAATCAGCTTTCTGTTGCGGAGTTTATAAATAGAACGCCCTATTACGCCGTATTATTTGCACTCTTATGTAAGCCACGCCATCCTTTCAGTCAGACCTGGAAAATCGATCACTGGAAATTTCGTCCTTCTAATTATTAAGGCTGCGCTGATATTTCCATTTTGCCAACAGAGAACAGCTAACAATGAACACAAGTTGGCCTTCTGATAGTATTGGCCTTAATAAACTGAATAATGGAATGAAAACACAATAAAAAAATGTCAACTAATTGCACACTAATAAAATACCTTTTTTTGAAAATTTATCCCTGTGGTAAAAATAGTTAACTTTAAAAATACTGTGACAAGTTCGTAATCAGGAAAACCCCTATAAAATTCTCATTAAAGATGACAGTTAAGGCGCTTGTTATTTCAATGATTTCGGGTGTGATTCTTTTTAATCAAACTTTATATAATTTTCTAATAAAAAATCTCTGCTTTTCAAAAAGTAAGAAGGACGTGATCAAAGTTTCATCAGGAATCAGATTCAACTTTTCGTTGTGGAGTTTAAATATAGAAGGCCATATTATTTGCACTCTTATGTAAGTCACGTCATCCTTTCAGTCAGACCTGGAAAATCGATCACTGGAAATTTCGTCCTTCTAATTATTAAGGCTGCGTTGATATTCACTCCCGAAATCATTGAAATAACAAGCGCCTTAACTGTCATCTTTAATGAGAATTTCAGCTTTTTTTTTTTTTTTTTTTTCTTCCCTAGTGTTTAACACTATGGATCGGGTATCACCCCTCCCGCATCGATGGCAACAGACTGTCTGTGAAAAATTAGTGTTGAGAATTAGCGTGTAAGTTAGTTTTAAGGTTGATCAAAAAGGTAAGCCACATCACCTTTATTAGTCAGTTTAGTCCAGTCACGTATAATGTATATCATTATACTTGTTTATTCATTATATAATTTTTATAAAATAACAAAACCTGTATATAATGTAGCGATGCTACAGGAAATACAAAAATAATTTGTGAATAGATTTGCCTAGGATCTATTTATCTGTAAATTTAAAGGGGCTGTGAAAGAAAAAAAAAAAAATTTTAGCTATTCCTGATTATGACATGTCACAGTATTTTCAAAGTTAACTTTTTTTTTCCACACATTTTCAAGAAAAGGTATATTGTTAGTGTGCATTAGTTTAGTTTAGTGTACATTAGTAGTTAGTAGACATTTTTTCATTGTATTTTCATTACATTATTCAGTTTTTTTAATGATAATTACTTTGAATGGATTTTTGTGACTGGTTTTAAAATAAGATGTTATTCTGGAATTTTCAATACGGCAAGTATGCCTCACTTAGAGAGATCCACTCGAAATGTACTAGACCTAGATGCACCTAAAAAGATGAAGGCAAGAAGAATGTACCTAGAAAGGGCCGCCTAAATGTACTGGACCTAGATGTACCTAAAAAGATGAAGGCAAGAAGAATGTACCTAGAAAGGGCCGCCTAAATGTACTGGACCTAGAAGTACCTAAAAAGATGAAGGCAAGAAGAATGTACCTAGAAAAGGCCGCCTAAATGTACTAGACCTAGATGTACCTAGAAAGATGAAGGCAAGAAGAATGTACCTAGAAAGAGCCGCCTAAATGTACTGGACCTAGAAGTACCTAAAAAGATGAAGGCAAGAAGAATGTACCTAGAAAAGGCCGCCTAAATGTACTAGACCTAGATGTACCTAGAAAGATGAAGGCAAGAAGAATGTACCTAGAAAGAGCCGCCTAAATGTACTGGACAATAAAAAGTGAAATAAAAATTCAAATTTGAGTTTATTTTATTTTGCATATAGAGAGTATATCATAATTTAATCATCGCATAAGCGGCTATAGTTATTCCATTATTTTATTTTACAATATTGGTGATTTACAAATGTTGTTATTAGGCCATTAATGTTCTAAAATTCAATCATATATTGCGTTTATTCGTTCATCGCTGTCATTTATATATAAATTTGCATATAATAAAATTATTAATTTGTTTTGGTAATTTGACTACATTAGTTAAGCTTTTTGAATTAATACCATTTAATGTGCACAGATATGTTAACGCTAGTAGCCATCCGACCAAGCTGGAAACTTAATTACTTTCAAACATTACAGATCCGTAAATGCTTACTTTATAATAATCATGATTGCATAGCCTATGCATAGGATGTGTCGTCACCTCTCCTCCTCCATTATTTAGACGTTGGTAAATATTATTGAGTGAGCATGTAAAACAACCATTACATTGAGTGGAAATTGATTACCGGCCTGTGCATACAGTAGAACCGCGCTGTAAAGGTACTTTGAAAAATTATATATTATCTTTGAAATTGCTTACTTTGCGATCCAAAGTTTCTTTAGCCATTAGCTAAGTGATTCATCATTAGGAATTCATTGGCTTCGTCTCATCCTTTCGTTATTATTTTTTTTCTGGTGAGTCAACCTATTTATTTTCAAGTAGTATTATTATTTCGGAATCTTCATTCTCACTACCAGGGAGTTGGGCTATCAATCGATTTCCACTTTTTTTTATTTTTATCGCGACAACCCTTTTGACAAGACCATTTACCTTTTATGAGTTTTGATTCATTAAGTTAATTGTGGTTTAAGACGATCTATTTTCATTACAAGAAAGCAATAGTGCCACGGCATGGAGTTTAGCTCGGAACCTTCTGGTAACTTTGATCTCTTTCTACTGAGTTATTTGTTCTTGTTAACGCTCTCAACTTTTTCAAGAATTTTTTTTTCATTTTTATGCGATAAACGACTAAAATTAATTCAATATCCTGTATATGACGTCTCTCACTATAGTAATAAAAACCGGTATGGACATTTGAAACTGGTGTTTGGACTGTGTTTAGCATGCAAGAAGTGGGAGGGTAATTAAAACCCTCCTTGGAGATAACCAAGTGGGCAGTTGAAGGAAGAAGCCCTGAGGGTTGTCAAGAAGTAATCTAGATGGCAGGTCGGGCCAACAGGTTGGCCGAGTGGAATCAATAAAGATTATACAGGCTGTGTAGCGACAGAGCGAGAGCAATCACATACTCAGAGGTGAGCCAGGGCCCTGGGCCGTGGGTGGCCCGGCGTTAGGCAGGCTAGAGCCGCCAAGGGCCCGTCCCCAGCTATCAGATATATCTAATTGTCGACGCAGGGCGGCCCCCAGGCCTGGCTGCGGTGCTCCGCCCCCGGGAGGGGGCCCGCATGCGCCCTCTGCCCCCGTCCAGGCAGAGGCCTCAGTCAGTTCTCACTTGTTGCCCTAACAGGTCTTCTTCAAGATGCCAACACTGTAGGTCAGTAGTAGATCTGTAAGCTATCCCTAACGCCCTTTAGACTGTAGGTAGCGGTGCTTGAGGTCCTGAGGGTGCCGCCTCTGCAGCTACGTAAGCCTCCAGCACCTGAGGTCCACATGTCAACAGTCCGACACCAGTCACCTGACATCCTACAAGCTTCTGCGACATTCCATCTAACAGTACAAATCTCAATACATATTTTTTTTAAACACCACACCACACTCAGTTTCAGTTTTATCAACCGTATATTCCATCAGATAATAATATTCAATCAAAAGATTGCAAAATTTACTTTCTAAGATATTTACTTTTTTACCTTTTACATTATATATAAATTTAATCCTAAACAACGAAAATATTTTGTAATGAGAAGCCATTCCTCATTGAAGGGTCTGGCGTCATTTTCCCGTACAACATATTCAAAGAATTTTCAAACAATTTTTTTATTTCACGGGACAGACGATTTTACAGACCTCTGTATTCTATAACAGTAGATAATTGTTATAGAATATTAATGATAAACGAGTTTGGCTTAGTAATATAAATTTTAAATGGCGCCTTCCTACATGGAAAATGATCGTGGATTTCACAATGGCCACTCTCCGAGAGCAAGGTTAATGGATGCTTATCAATGGAGCTTTTTTATTATCGTTCAATAAATTTCTAGATTTTGATTAATTATTTTAATCAGACACTAGATACGGATTTGTAACGCATTGTGTTTGTCGGACATTATGTAATATTAATTTTAAAAATTAAGAAAAAAAATATTTATAAGAGATATTATGATTATATTTATGCTTTGTTCGCTAACATTATACATACTAGGGTTAAGACATATACTTGCAATGGCGTTCTTAGTTACCTAAGCAAATTTTTATGCAAGTGTAGGATGATCATTGACTTGTACATCTTTGTAATTATTGCTTAAAACATTTTCGGGAGTGGCTATGGAAAAAGCTACGACCAAGAACAATGTAGATGAACGCTCATTATAAATTTAAATGATCCAGTTATTAAACTTTATCAATACAGTCTTTTTTTTTTATTCTCATTTTGATTTATTTTTAATGTTTTTGTACTTAATTTCTATTTTTGTTATAGTTTTTGTTTTAGTATTTTATAAATTTATAAAACAATTATCATTATTAATTTATTACATAATAGCAGGTTTTTTTTAGTTTTTTTGAAGAATGACACGCTGAGGCATGTTATTACTAATAAAAATTTTTTTCGTTTTAAAAATAGAAATTAATTGGCAATAAAATATTGATTAATTTTAAATATTTTATTATAATTATCGGGGTTTTACCTTTGTCTGTGTCTTTTCTTGTCTTTGCGCGCCCCATGTTGGACATAGAGGCATGCCATTTGGAGTGTAAGTTTTATCTGATGAACTACAACCTAAAAAATAGCTGTATACCCATGAAACATGATTAAGTGATCAAGGACACAACTGCATAGCAACAAGCAAATAAATATTAAATACGGTTTGATATTAACGACGCCCTTTTTAAAAATATGGTAATGGGGTTTTAACAATGCCATTTCAAAACTTCATTAAAAATATAAATATGAAACTTCAAATCAACTCTGGATATAATATTAGAAGAATCAGACATACATTTATAGAAGCTTTACTTAACGATTGAAATATGCTAAAATAAAAGCAACTTCTCGAGAAAAAAAAATTACGTTTATTAATTTTAAAAAAATATTCTTCTTCCATGTGGAGTCGGGTACCAAATTACAAAACTCGATTCCTGACTAATAATATCTTATGTGTGATTTATCTGACATCTGACTTTTAGTTTTTTTATTATCAACAGTTTTCCCGACTTTCTCTAGCCAGCAACAGAAAACAACCAATGTTAGAACAAAACAGCATTGTTTTATCTAAGAAAGGAGCGAATTGGGGATTCGTACATAAATTTGAATTTATGTATAAAATAATTAATAATATAACAGCACATCCAGTCCAAACCACATGAATTTGGAGGAAGAAGTTTTATGCTGCAAGGCTGGTTGTGGGCTATTTATATTCATAAATTTAAAAGCCCTCTCTCGGGGCTAGCCACAATTTATTTTAACTGATGAAAATGCTTTGGACTCGTACATCATCATCATTATCAAGAATCTTATTATTAAATTGATTGAATATGTAAAGTTTAAACAATATCTTCTATTATTAAATACGAGTAGTCAGTTATCTGTTGCACTAAGGAGATATTGTCTAATTTTTTTTTTAATTTTCGTTTCCTATTCTACTAATTTAATTATAAGATACTTGAGGATGGTGTTATAACCACCGAAAATGATCGCATCAGAATAAAATAAATTCTGAGTAGACCAGAGAAAGTTGGTCATTTATTTGTGAGCTTTCTTCTTCGTAAAAATATGGAAAATAGTTAGGAGGTCATCAAGCCGTTATTATTTTAACGCTTATTTCTTCTTAACTATTAGCTGTGTTTAAATGAATTTTCGTTTATTGAAAGATAGCGATACGGACTACATGAATCAGCATCAATTTTTAATGCTCTATAATATATGCCGCGCTCTATAACAAAGATGGAACAAAGTATGAGCCAAGAGATACACGGAGAGAATGAATGAAATCTCTCATAACAATGTGATACATAAATAGTGTTAATACCAAACGTCCTTAGAGACTATATATTGAAACATCTCGAGTGAAGATAGTTAAAAAATATATATATCTTACTCCCAGCATGTGATGAGATTACAATCACACAATTGTGACCATTGGGAATGGACAAGTCATTGAAAAATTCGAAAAGTCACTAGCCACCCTGGTATAGACTAAGTGAACTATGTAACAGAAACAAATCATGAAAATAAATATTAGCTAAAGAAAAGCTATAGTGACATGGGCGAGGTTCAAACCCAGGACTTCCTGGTCTCCGGTCATCCGAGCTCGAACAATATCAAAACAAACTTTTTAAACTAACTCAAGAAACATCACAAGCAATGGCATTTTAAAAATTAAACTGAGTTATAATTAATAAACGAATACTCCTTTGTTTAGTCAACATATATTTTACAATGATACAAGCGCATTTGGCGGCTGCTTCTTACAATTAAAATTAATGTACTATTAGTGTTTTATTCTACTTGATTATTACTCCGAGTAACTGACCTGACTACGTAACAAGTTTCCTGTTTTTACGTTGTGTAGTAAATATTTCATTTTCAATTCTTATTCTATTAATTTAATTGCAGTGGTGATGCCGCCAAATCCACATGTTTCATTGCAAGATATACCGTGGGCAGGCTAAAGAGAAAGGTTTTCATCTGTTAACATTAATAAACCACAACCAGAATTTTCCGAGAGCCAGTTAGCTTTTTAAAACATTATATGTATTAAATAATTTAACATATGCACACTATATATTAAACATTTTGTTATTATATGATAATTATTGTTTTTTTTAATCATATAAAAAAAAACCTATACATATGAAACCAAAACTTTTAACAGTTAATTGATTTTTTTTTTCAACATGAGAAGCCTTTATATATCCTAGGCTGATTAGAGTAATAATAAAATATAGTATAACTTTCACAGATACTTTCTTTTTCCTGATAATGCTGGTAAATATAAGATAAACTTTTATTAGGGAGCTCACACCCCCTCAGAACAAATATTTACACATTTACTGAGACATTTTCGGATTTTCTACCCCAGACTTATAAAAACAGTAGGGGGGGGGGGTAATAGAGAAGAGAAAAAACAGTGCATATGCGGCCATTAACATGTTCTGAAGTCGGATTTCCGATATGTATTAAAATATTATAAAATACAAACCGCAAAACCCAATTATCGACTATATATTTTAATATGGTTCCTTATAATTAAATAGTTATTAATTACCAAATTACGGAGGGTAAAGAAAGTGGCTCAATTTTCAGTCACTTCTTTCATGTCTACGCTGTTCGAAAGTGGGCCTAAAATTAAAAAGAATTTTAAATTACTATAATTTGCTGTTTTGTGTATTTAATGGATATGTGCTATTTTGTTGTAATCATGCGTTAGTCAAGATTTATTCCGTGCCGTACTGGTGTTTATATACAATAGTTAAATGATGTGTAATGTAAACTATTACTTTAAATAATACATATTTGTAATAGAGTGTTTGTGTATATAATGAAAATCATTTTATGTATATATAGTTTTACCTTTTATTTTATTAGTGCTGTTTATTGTATTGTTTTTGGAATCAAGGTTTAATTATTATTATCCTCACTTATGCCAATAGTGGGTTGGGATATACTAATGTTGAATAGTATAGTATACATTACTATGTCTCTTTTTAATCGTTATATATTTTCTTGTGATAATAAATTTACTATGTACTTTTTAAGTGTTTATGTGTTTTCTTTTAACTTTTAATAATAATATTATATGTTTAGAATGTTCTGGAACTCAGTTTTGGTTACCATTTTTTCTGTTATATCTGCCTGGGGTGTACACATGTATTGAATATGTCACAGTTTCATGATATTCTAAGTGTAGCTTATTCAGCATAATGGTTTCGATGACCAACCCATGAATTAAGTTCACAAGTAAGGTTGTTGAGTTCAGTTCCTTCCCCCAATTAGAGGGATCTGGTGCCCGTGTTGCTTTGATTAACATGCTGCAATATCTAATAGGAGCTCGAAGCCCGCAAAACTCGACAAATATGTAGTAGGCTGTTTTCTGGTCCATGATACTAGTAAATTATAGCCTTACGTCTGTCCGTCTTCCTGTATCAGTGAAAATAAAAATGTTCCCAAACGACCTAAAATACTTTTGTACAAAAATAATTAAATGTTTCAACGTGACTAAGGCCAAACCACTAGTCTTCGAATATTATAATTTAATAATGTCAAAAAATTATTTTGAATTTATAATCTCTAGTTCTGACTTTTGATCAGATTTTTGATAAATTGAAAAAAAAAAACTCAAAGCTCAGCAACGTCCTGTTTTAAGAAAGTTAGTATATTGATATAAGCCAAGAAATTTTTCTTCTCGGATATACCTGGATATGATATTTGGGGAAAAGGCTATAAAGAGGGAATGGGCATTCTTGAAGTATTTTCCTTACTAACAGTCGAGAAGGCACCGCTAGCTTTTACAGGATTACTTTTTTCCACTTCACTTCGTACCTGGAAAGTGAGATTAGAAAAAAGAAATTATTGAAATCAACTTGGGTGGGGCCACTAGGATAATCATAATGCTTTGAAGAAAAGTGAATATATTTCATATATATACATCTTTAGCAGTGATTCAGCATATAATTAAGTCGTTAGTTATTTTTCATTATACCTACATACATTTGGTAAGATAAATTTTAATCTGAACTGAAAACTTCCTAACTGAATATTATTATTTTTTTTAATTTATCAAAACTTTAATGAAGAGTCAGCAAACAAACCATACCTAGAGATTGTAAAATACCTATTTAATTATTTATTATTATTACATTACAAGATTTTAGAAAAGGGCGGAGTCCCTGCCGGACTCCTTGGGCCACCCCTATCACCTCCCCATTCATGATAACGCCTGCTCAATGGGACCACAATACAATGTTTTTACGTGGTGGCATGCCATTTTATCTGATCGATATCTCCCAAACTCCATATCTGCTTCAGCCATGTGTTTCAACGTTTCCCTTGGCATTAACCAGTTCTAGAACAATCTTCCGGAGCCGTTCAGAGGTTCAATGCAGACACTTTCTTGAGTCAACAGTCTCGGGATTACATTTCAATGTCAGAGAAGTTTTCAACAGATCGCTAACGACCTAAACCCATCTTGTCTATTCCAACCTCGTTCACGTCTTGGCATGGGCATAGTTCATCGACCTCTTTATTAATTATTTTGTTTTACAGGTGTTTTAACTTAACCTTTATACATAATATGGAATTAATAAATTTTTGTCGAGGATTTTCCCTCTACGAACCTACACTTTAAAACGTTTTATCTCTTCTCCGCAATCTTGAGTCTTTCTCTGTATACGTATTTCACACAATTGTCTTAAACAGTTTGGCATGTTTATGCCCCGAAAAATATTGGCTGATAGTTAGACTAATGTAAATCGTTGCAGTTACACTTCAAAACTTAAAATTAAATACCAGAGTTTTTGGCTAGCAATATATGCAGACAACATAAAGATTTTTCCATTTAATTTTTATTTATAAAAAACAAAAAGTTTGGTACTGCGTTCTAGCTAACACAGAGTTAAGAGGAAAGTCGGCTTGCAGTCCCTAGTAGTCTCGTCTAATGCAACCATTACGTGCCAGAAACTTTGATGTAAGACTTCATCTAACTGTTAGTCACTTAACTGTCTTCTCAAGGAGCATTCAATCAAAACTACATCTACAAATTATCTGTGGCATCTTCCTCGCCATTCTCCGACCAAGTTTGTCATGAATTTCGAGAAATGTACGCGAAGGCGTTCAGCTAGCATATAGCTTTGGCCAATTAATTTTTATAATAGTCATATCTGTAGATCTATTCAGTTTGTTTTAAGTAGAATGTGCAGAAATATTTTCTTTATTTAATGCGCAGACTGTAGCTAACCAAGTTTTCCAATATTTTATAGCTAGAATGGGCCTAAACTTGAAATAGGTACAGCCCAATGGACTTCCTGTTCAATATTTAAGCTAATCATATTTTTTTTTTTTTTAAGCGATATCAACGTGACCGGAGAGTTTTGAAGTTTCTCGAGTATTTTTTTTGTCATGACAGAGGCTACATTTTAAAAAAGATAACGTTTGATTCAAGGGAAGCAATGGCGATTATAACCATCTGGCTCGAGGTAAAAAAAAAACGGTCTGGTAGATCAGGCAATATATTACCCATTCATGTTTCAGGTACAATTAAGCTAAACGCATGATGATTAGACATAACAACACTTACTAACGATTCCTATTTCTTGTAATTATCCTACAAAAACAATTTGTTTTTGATAACTGAAATTTGATTAGGTTAGACTGCTCTGAAGTCAGCGCCTAGTGAACTGACAGCCTGCAGTCCTGAACAACAAAGCGGCAGTGATGAATAGTATACTGATGATGCCTGCTATTCCAGCACTTATAAAACAGCTCTATCAACCAATGGCATTCATTTTATTTTTTAGCTTAAAACATTACACAAGACAAAAAAAAGAGTTGTATTATTCAAAAATTTCTTTTCGCCCACCTTTACTACTGTGGTATAAATATTTAAAAGAATATTACTTCCTCTCTGCAGGTGCATATTACGTTTGTTCTAGACTGGTCGATAGGTTTTTACCGCGTAAACGAATTTATACAGAATCTTACAGCAAATAACAAAGTTGTTATTGGATGAGGAATCCAATTTACCTGGAAAGCAATACCGTTCGTTGTTGTATGCAGATGGTAATTTATTGGTGGAGGCTTAAAAACTGGAACCCACATACGAGGCTAAAAAGACAAGAACTAAACAGACGCTTTGGACAACTGTACAGACTACTTCGAAGGACATCCCATCTCTCAATAGAAATTACTAATCTACAAAGTTATACTTAAACCAATCTGGACATACGGAATAGAGCTATGGGGGAAAGCAAAAAAGTCAAACATTAAGCGTATCCAATCCTTTCAACCAAAAGTCCTGAGAACAATTGTAAATGCCCCTTGTTACGTCAGCAACAAAACCCTTCATAACGATCTTAATATACCCAACATTATTGACCTCATCCCTTCCAAGTTCATGAAATTCCATCGTAACCTATCCAACCACCTTAATGCCGTAGCACAGTCATTGCACGCACCACTCATCCCTATAATCCTTCCCGGAGACTGAAACGGCAGATTGCAACCTTAGCACAATAAAGAAGCTATATATATATATATCTAAAAATGGATATATTTTATCAGTAGGATCATTATTACATGGCATATTATTTCTACTCAAGTAACATTAGACCTTTGCGATCTCTCACTCCATCTTTTGATCTTGAGCTGGATGTAAACATTGGTGGATCGTACGTGGGTGGTTAATTAATAAGCGCAGATAATGGTAAAAAATGGGTTACTCATAAAAGGCTTACTTTGCCTCCCGGTAAAGAAGATGGCGAAGCGATGAAATTCAGCTTTTTGGGAGGAAACGAGAAGTGGAATAGAAATGAAAGAATTAGGCTCCATAAAAACCGCAATTGGCATAACTAACTAAAAAAAACATACTAACATTAATGGAAAATTATGATAGAGAATTGGTTCTTTATCCACCATTAACCTGGATAGTGGGGAAAACCTAGTATGCCTTGATAATACATTAATATTAAACTCACTTTTTACCCGTTTTACCTGAAAAAGTCAAATTACAATCGATATAATAATCGTTAATAGTTATATAATTGACAGAGTTCATATATAAACCACTTTTCTCTGCGGAATAGAGCTTAAAGTATTGATTTTAAATATCCATCTTCATAGTATGCATTTGTGCAGTCACATTATACTTACTGAAAACGTTAGAACTGAAACGTTTTCTTCAATATTTTTGAGAAACAAAACTTTTTGAAGTCCTGCTTACTTCCTTAAAATAATAATAAATAAATAATAAACTTTAAGGAAGTAAGCAGGACTTCAAAAAGTTTTATTTCTCAAAAATATTGAAGAAAACGTTTCAGTTCTAACTTAAAATAATAATAAATAAATAATAAACTTTAAGTTTATTATGTTCATTGACTTCATTGTTGGAATATCTTCGAATTTCTTTTTGTGTCACCATATGTTAAGTATCCTCACAATAGGTTCTAAGCAGTTACTTGAGAAAACTTAAAAGTCAGAAGGAAGTGGGTCAATCAAGAAGTAAAGATATAAAGAGTGCCAAGTTTTTCATGTTTATTATTGTCCATCGTATTTCGAGTTATTATATCATAGTATAATGTATTTCTGGCTATATTTTAGAGTACAGTCAACTATCAGAAATTAGCTTATCTTGGAGGAAATAGGTATCATAAAAATGACAATGGTGAGGAGAAAAAAAAAAATTTAGATGGTATGTTAGAAATAACATAAAATGTAGAAATACATTATACTATGATATAATAACTCAAAATATGATGGAAAATAATAAACATGAAAAATTTGGCTATCTTTATATCTTTACACAGAGATTACTTCGCTGAAAGGCATAATCTGATATAACGAAAATGAGGAATATTTACGAGCTGAACGAAACGAGATCACGCCAAGTACTGGTAAATTTAACGTTACCAAACACTTAAATGTGTGTCATACACGCTTCAGTGTCTGTACTTCCGTTACATACATAAAACAACACAAAGGCCTACTGAAACATGTTTAATAAGCAATCGGCTAAGGCAGTAATACGCGAGACCAACAAAAATTTCTATGGACAGAAACAAAGACCGGTAGTGACCTGAGGGTGTTTAGCCGACACTGTCCAACTTGTTCTGACCAATATTGATTGCCTGTCATCCAGGTGACATGTTCAAGTCGTTTATCATTGCACCATTGAGCGGACTGAAATTTTTGCTGGAGGCCGTGTGCTAAAAAATGAAAATTCTCCCCGCCAATATGTGCCGTATATTTACACAATTATTATTATTATGACGTTGAAAATTGGTAGGGGGAAAGCACGCCACTTGCACCTAGATATGTGATAGCTACAACGTTGAATAGGAAAAAAGAGAGATTTAGAAATACATATTTTCACTATGAGCTCTTCATCAAGCTTTACCCTCTCCAAAATACTCGTTTATGGAAAAAAATATTAGCAGTCAACGTTTCGCCTATTCAGGTAACTTCAGGGCGGATTCTGGCACAAGAGATATATAATTATTCGATGATTAATTACAACATTAATTACATGAAACAGGCAAAACTTATTAATTAAACTATTAAATAATATTTTGTCAATAGAAAAATATTTTAGAGATGCTAAAGCTTTTTTTTTCTAGTTTTTTTCATTAAATTTAAGTAAGTAGTTAATTCTTTGATATAAAATAAAACTATGCAACAATTAAACAGTTAGACAATGTAACATCGATTACGCTTGATCTCCTAACTATCGTAATCATTGAGCAGAAAGTACCATTTAAGAATCAAGGAGGTGAGTATTAAAGGAGTAAAGGAGTATAACCCACTTGACTGACAATACAACAAGATGTCTCCAACATTTCCAGAATGGGATCATGCGAAAAGTGGTCCGACATACCTCTCTCTCGAGACGCTAAAGAACGCTGACCTGCACCCGTAGTGATGTGCCGTTGGGAGGCGAGTTTATCCGCCGGAGACCCTTTAAATTTACAGATAATTATATACAGTTATAGATCCACAGGCGAATCTATTTACAATTTATTTTTGTATTTCCTTTAGCGTTGCTACATTATATACAGGTTTTGTTAATAAAAATAACATGTATAATGATACACATTATACGTGACTGGACTGAACTGACTCTAATAAAGGTGATGGGGCTCACGTTTTTGATCAAACTTAAAACTAAGTTACATACTAATTCTCAACATAATTTTCCCCGACAGTCTGTTGTCATCGATGCGGGAGGGGTGGGGGGGGGGGTCATAGTGTTAAACACTGGGTTGGTACCATAGTAACGGTCCAGAAATAATAATAATTAACTTAAATGACAGCCTCACAGAATGAAAAGATGAGGTCGTTATTAATAGATTACTCTCTTCCCATCAAATATCTATGATTTACAATTTCTCTTCCTTCAAGCAATTTAAATACTTGTTAGTCCAAGATTCAGTAGCCTCATCATATCAGTGATGAATTAGATTTACACATGGATGAATTCTGTACTAAATTTAATTTTTTTCAATATATAATAATGATACTAAGATAATAATCTCCGAGTTCAGTATGGTTCCTCCAAGCCAGTTACTTGCATCATTTTTCAATTATTATAAAACGACCAATGTGTTTTTGAACAACGCCTTTTTCAACAAATTAATAAATTTCTCATAGCTTCCATATTGCCATAAAAAACTAGAGTTGTATTGGCACGAACAAGTGAACGATTTCTATTGCCTGGTATCAATACTTTTTACGTAACTGTTTTTAACGTTTACTCAGCCATTGACATTACATATTAACACTGAATAACTTTTGAGGCTGATAACTACAATAGCTTTGATGGCCCCGACTTAGCTTATTCGCCTTTAGTATTGTATTTCATACTTTCCGTTATTGTCGAATATCTTCTTCCGGAAACTAATCAAGGCACCAGTGCCGGATGCTTTATTGGACTGTCTGAATAAGTGACAGAAAGAACAAAGGTGGGGAAAGATAAAAAATAAATATATTTCGATCTGTTATAGAATTTAAAACGTCTGATTCAGAAATTTGGAACTGGTGTCGTCAGCAACCCTGAGTTGACCTCTGAGCAGGCACGACGTCTAGTAGAAATTTGTCAATAACTTTAGAAAAACCCACATGGCCATCGTTTCGTTAAAGAAATTGTTACTTGCGATGAAAAGTGGGTTTATTGGAGAGATCATAAGAACAAAAAGCAATGGTTCGACTGCAATCAGTCTGCTGGGCCAGTCACTAAAAACTAGCTTTTTTTAGTAATATACTATAGTAATAAACAGAAGTAAAGACTACAGACCCAGACTTCAACAAGAAATAAGTAGAAACCAAATACGGACCAATAAAAGTAACACAAACATTTAAGTACCTGGGCGAGACTATAGGTAACAACGGTTCAGAAAAAGAAAGTATGGAAGAAAGAATCACCAAATTAGAGTGAACCAAGAAATACACAAAGACACAAAGGACCTAGAAACGGACATAAGGATCAGGAGACTGAAATTCCACGGACATATGGTAAGAATGGCCCCGGAAAGACTAAACAAGGAAATATTCCAGAAAATCCGAGGATACCCAAAGCTCAAGGGGATACATCAAGCAGATGAAGGAAGAAACTGAAAGACTAGGAATAATGGACCAGGATTGTCAGGACGGAGAAAGATATAGGAAAATACTGAAGGAAATCAAGGTTCTTGTGGAAAAGAAAAAATCGAAAAAGGGAGTCGCGTGGACAGAAGAAAGAAAACAAAAGCAAGTAGAGATAATGCCTTTCCGTGACAAAAAAAACAAAACATAGTAATATATATATATACTTTAAATAATAACGAATAATTCTTGGTGTATTAGCATCTCCCAGCCTCCATGATACCACTGACATCTGACACTCAAAGGATTCCTGAAATTTTCAGGTGTAGCAACAATAATTAAGTAAACAGTGTAGTGCAGACTGTATCAACTAGAAAGAAGATACTTAAATACATTAATTTTATTTTTAAGGACCACTAACAATTAGTCTTTTTTTTGTAGGATTTTTTTAAAATAAGTTAATATTTTAGTTATTTTTTATATTGATTGCATTTAGTTTTAGTTTAGAGTCGCTGTGGTATCTGGCACCGATATATAATTAGCCTATGTAATAAAAAATTAAATAAACAAAAAATGTAAGTACCTCTAGATTTTTTTCTCATAGTCAATTAGTCTTTTATTTTATATTTCTTTTTCAATCTAACAATCTTTATTGTGCAATAATTACAATCTGCCTTTTATAAGGCAATAATAATACAGATAAATGATCTCATTCATACCATATTTACAGCACCATTCACTCGCTCATTCATACAATAGGACATGATTGGAGAAACTGGCCATTGCCAGGACTCCCACTGTCACGCGTTTATAGTAGGTCACGAGGCCACTGCCGTTTCAGTCTCCGAGGAGGATTATAGGGATGAGTGGCGCAGTGCAATGACTGTGCTACAGGATTAGGCTACTGTGGAATTTCATAAACTTGGAAGGGATGAGTTCTAGAATGTTGGGTATATTAAGATCGTTATGAAGGGTTTTGTTGCTGACGTAGTAAGGGGCATTTACAATTGTTCTCAGGACTTTTGATTGAATGGATTGGCTACGCTTGATGATCGACTTTTTTGCTGTCCCCCATAGCTCTATTCCGTATGCCCAGATTGGCTTGATTATAATTTTGTAGATTAATAGTTTCTATTGAGAGATGGGATGTCCTTTGAAGTAGTCTGTACAGTTGTCCAAAGCGTCTGTTTAGTTCTTGTCTTTTTAGTCTCGTATGTGAGTTCCAGGTCAGTCGTTTGTCAAGATGGAAGCCTAAGTACCGTACTGTCTCGGATACAGGGTGAGGAATAGAATTAAAATAAACTAGTGGACAAGTCTTGCGACAAAGGGTGGAGGTAATGTGGGAGCATTTTGCTTCATTAACTTTGATCCGCCATTGATTGCACCAATACTCGATCTCGTCAAGGTGTTTTTGAAGGTTATGGGATGCTATGTCGGGGTCTGCGTGGGATGACAAGACTGCAGTGTCATCTGCAAATGTGGCCAAGAAGGTATTGGGAGTAGAGGGGACATCAGCGGTGTATAGGTTATAGAGGATGGGGCCCAGGACACTGCCCTGTGGAACTCCTGCATTTATGGGATAGTAGTTAGAGTATTCTAAACCACAGCGGACTTGGAAGAAGCGGTTTGAAAGGTAGGACTGTAGGATTAGGAAAAGAGTCTGTGGTAAATATCTTTTGAGCTTGTAGAGCAAACCTGCGTGCCAAACCCTGTCAAAAGCTTGAGCTATATCAAGAAAGGCAGCAGTGCAATACTGTTTGGTTTCAAGGGCTGAGGAGATGTGATCAACAACGCGAAGACCTTGTTGAGCAGTGGAATGCCGTTGGCGGAAACCCAACTGGTGTGTGGGAAAAAGGTTTTTGGATTCAACAATTGGAAGTAGACGTTTTAGTAGGAGTTTCTTAAAGATTTTTCAGAGGATAGGGAGTAGGCTAATTGGACGATAAGATGAGGCGTCATTGGGTGGTTTACCAGGTTTGGCGAATAGGACAATAATGGAATGTTTCCAGAGGAGTGGAAAGTGCGTCGTTCGGATAATGCAATTATATATATAGGTTAGGAAGATTATGGCTTTAGAAGTGTGAAAGTATGGTAAGATGCAGAGCAAATTCCTCCGACCTATCCCCATCCGAAGCCGCCCAGGACCCATCATCCCGACGGAGCGGATTTATATTTCTTAAAGACATTGATTGGAGAAATCCTAAGACCAAAAATCAATGCTTAAACAGCGATCAGCCCACTGGACCAGTCACTAAAAACTAGTATTTTTTTTAGTAATATACTTTAAATAAAAACGAATTAACCTTTTGGTGTATTAGCATCGCCCGGACTCCATTTTGTTAAGCAGGAAAAAACAAAGGAAGGCTGCTTACCTACCTTTCGTTCAATTAATTCAACTACACTTCCGCTTCCTTGTGGTGTAAATTGTGCATGAAAGGAGGGTATGATTCAAGAATGATATCACGCAGGCGACGAGGAGGACCGAGAGAGAGTGTGAACTGTGAACATGCTGGGATCGTATTCCGTTGATGAGACCGAATCGAGGAAGACCTCCAAGGCCTGTTGATTGACTGGCCAGGATGGTGCCTGCTCCCTGACTGCCTCAAGTCGATATCTAACCATTATTTGAGAAAGAGCAGATTTGATTACATTTCCAGCAAACTCGCCGAATCAAATCAGCTCCCCCCTCCAACGACTTACTACTGGCGACCTCAATAAGGCTTCCGATCGTGTTACCTCCGCAACCTACTGTATAATCGGATTTTTTAATACTTCTTTTTATAGCTTTCTGTAGAGGCCTTTCAGCGGCAGTTTAAGTAAATTTGTTATAAGGTAGTCATTAAACGGTTTAATGTGACGGAATAATGAGTTTGTATATTTATTATTTAAACCCCCTCCACACTGATAGTAAAACAGATACAATCATTAAATTGAAGTAAGGAGTTAATTATTTGATATAAAATAAAACTATTCCACAATAAAACAGTAAGACAATTACCCTTGATCTCCTAACTGTCGTAATCATTGAGCACCATTCAAGAATCAAGAAGGTGAGTAATAAAGGGGTAAAGGAGTATAACCCACTTGACTGACAATACAACAAAATGTCTCCAACATTTCCAGAACGGGATCATGCGAAAAGTGGTCCGACATACCTCTCTCGAGAGGCTAAAGAATGCTGACCTGCACCCGTTGCTTGGTGTGCCGTCGGTGGGCGAGTTTATCCGCCAGAGACACATTAAGTTTTTTGACTCGTTGCAGCACCTAACCAACCCAGTTTTTAACACTATGACCCCACCACCCCTCCCGCATCGATGGCAACAGACTGTCGGGGGAAAATTAGGTTTAGAATTAGTATCTAAGTTAGTTTTAAGTTTGATCGAAAAGGTGAGCCCCATCACCTTTATTAGTCAGTTTAGTCCAGTCACGTATAATGTGTATCATTATACTTGTTTATTTATATATAATTTTTAGAAAATAACAAAACCTGTATATAATGTAGGGACGCTACAGGAAATACAAAAATAATATGTAAATAAAATCGACCAATTGTGTATCATTATCTGTGAATTTAAAGGGGCTAGGGGAAGAAAAACAAAATTAAAGGAGTATTAAACACTGTAATATCTAAAACCTATCTCAAGAATTAACCTTTTGATTAATAATGCCACAGATGTTCATGCAATTTTACTTTTAGATGTGACGTTTTAAATATTGCACATTTCTTACTACAAAAGATGTTCACGTTACTTTTAATTGGATTTATACTGAAACTTTTGCTTGTGGTGTGTAATTGTCCATGGTACGTTTAAAACCTTCAATTAACTTTTTGAGTTTATTTCTAAAATTAAATGTAGAATTGGCAGTCACATTGATTGAGTTGAATCAAATGTATTATATCAAAACAATATACAGTCTTAATAATTTGTTCCATGATTATTTCATATAAAATATGAATTTAATTTTCGTTACAGTGGCGCTTTTATTTGTTTTGAGCAGTTCAGAATAAACAGACACCATACAGGTAGTTTTAATATGTGTTTGATTTCGCTGGGCAAGGCCAACATAGATATTTTACGTCTCAACATGATTTTATCAAAGTTTTTTTTATCAGAGATATAACCATCCATAATAAATACATCTCACGATAAATAATTGTTTTCCATTCGGTTGGTTAGGCGAGAAAAAAACTAAGTATACACAATACTAAATATTGTAGCTCAAGAGTAAATCTAGGTCAAAATCTTCTTAGATCACATTTCCTCCGAGTTTCTTACCTAAATGAAGAACTATTGCATACTTACATAAATTAGCATTGAGTCTGAGCGGCTACTAGAAAAGCAAGACTGCAATTTATTGTTATTCAATTCCTACTAGCATATTATCATTGCTGATATATTTCATTTATTCACAGATTGTCCAGTAACATGTCATTTTTAATTTACCGGATTACAACATTGAAGTCATTATATATCGCGCTATCATTAAACTTTAACATGTAGCAGAACAATGAGTTAGATTCAGATTATTTTCTACTAAAATTCTCTGCATTTTTTTTTTCTTCTTCATATCCCCTTTAGACTTACAGATAATTATATACAATTATAGATCCTTAGGCGAATCTATTTACAGAGTATTTTTGTATTTCCTGTAGCGTCACTACATTATATACAGGTTTTGTTATTTTATAAAAATTATATAATGGAATAAACAAGTATAATGATATACATTATACGTGACTGGACTGAACTGACTAATAAAGGCGATAGGGCTCACCTTTTTGATCAAACTTAAAACTAACTTACATATTTATTCTAAACCTAATTTTTCCCCAACAGTCTGTTGCCATCGATGCGGGAGGGTTGGTGGAGTCATAGTGTTAAACACTGGGATGATTAGGTGCTACAACGAGTCAAAAAAGTTGATTTGTCTCTGGCGGATGAACTCACCCACTGACGGTACACCAAGCAACGGGTGCAGGTCAGCGTTCTTCAACCTCTCGAGAGAGGTATGTCGGGGAGAATAATCCACGGAAATACTCTGCAGTTACTTGTCAAAGATATTATACTTGAGGAAACTCTGGGAAATATGATACATGATTCGATGGGTTACTCAATTTAAAAGTCATACATATAGCCGTGGATTCCGTAACAGGACCTCAATCCCAAGAGATTTTTGTTTTTGTTTAACCTTAAAGAATCTCAAAAGGATCACTTATTTTTCATTCCTTTGATCATCGTTTGCGAAGCACACTATGTCGGAAAAGGGACTACAAACAAAATTCCAAAAAACCTCACATTCTCTAGGGCCTCCAGTTATAAAATATTGCTAAAAAGAAAATCGACAGGAAGGTTTTAAATGTTACTCCTGTGGGTCTAGGCATTTAACTACAGGGGATGAAGTTTTAGAAGTTAACAGCTGTCAGAGCCATGAGGATGATAAATCATTTGTGATGACAAGTGTGATGGACGGTAACTGCGGCACCTGAAGGCTCTCTTGTTCAGGCACTTGCTCGAGCACATACGTCTGTCTCATTTAGATTTATTGTCCATGAAATACATGCCTGTAGTAAATACAAAGGTGAAATCCATAACATGCGAAAGTTTGGGTTCAAAATAACAACAAAGGCAGTGAATATTTTTGCAAAAATTATCTTTCTAATCTAATCCACATGATGGCCTTACGAAATAAATACTTCTCGGTTCCATTGTGTTAAGCGAAAAAATATCTTTCATCACGTTTGGTATCTTATGCTTATTAAAATTCTAAAATTTAGAAATTGTCAATGACATCTCTGGTGACGATACAATCAAAATTTCCGTGTCCGGCTTAGATAACTGAGTATACCCAAAGTGGGGAAGAGACGCCCGCCGCTGGCTAGGGTGGCTACAACCTCTTAGCCGCCGTCCGGCGAGCGCCAAGAAAGAGATAGAGCGGGCGGACCTGTGGTCTTTCACCCTGGCTGCCGGCCTAGTCGACGGGCAGCCAAATTCGTTTTGATCTGACTCCATAAGATCTTAGAAGGTGTGTGCCCCGACAAAGCACTATGTTCAGTAGAAGAGGTACAGGGTAGGTTATATGTAGTTTATGTGGTCTTGGAATGACCACGAATTCACACTCAGTATCTAAGGGTAGGTGAAAACCGTTTGGGTCCCTAAGGCGAGTGTGAACCGGAGAGAAGCAGACTGGATTGCCGTGGGAAACGGTACTAGTTGTAGTGCCACGGCAACCGTCGTCCGCGAGGGAGAGATCTTTCCCAAGGAGGTGCTAGTTTTAGCGAAACGAATGCAGAGATTCCCACTAGGAAGGTGTGGGGTCTGACAACGCCGGACTAAAACGAGGTTAGGAGAGAGAGATGCAGAGGTAGTTGAATGAGAAGACCATGGTTTTGAGTAGAGCAGCAAGCGCCAGTGCAGAGAGAGAGAAGAGAGTAGTGTTCCAAGTGACGGTCCGGTTCGTTATGGTAATTTTCTCTAGTGCCGCTGCTTATCTGTTTTCCCTCTAGCTCCACCCCCCACTCTCACTGACGTCATAACCTTTATTAAACATATTGAAACATAGATGCATATTTTCTGATATTCATTTGATGGCATAGATACGAGGTCTGTTACGAGAAGAGGGGAACTTATAATTATTCATAATTAAGAGGTGGCCACAACATTACGTAACATCACTTAATTATAAAATGATACTAAAATCTGATGGTCATTACTTTTTAGTAATCTACTGGGTCTATCAAATCTACAGTGTTTTTTTTCTGAAAGTGTTCCAAGTCGTTAGAAGAAGCTATCAGTATGTATGTGTTTACCATGTTTCATGAGAGCTCAGATAGTAGGCATTGTACAATTTTCACGAAGTAAGTAAGTAAGTTGAAAAAGAGTAATGTAAAATTTGACCTGCTGGTAGAAGCCGGAGGGAGTTAGAGAAGGAGGTGAAGGACCCGAAGCCAGTGAAGAAGAAACAGACGTTTCCTTTAATCTTGGCTGCAACCTTTGAAATCCAGAACTCCGACGGTTCCTCCCGTGATTGGTTCCGAACAGACTATCAGCATTGGGTCCATTGTGATCTCCCTAATTTCAGGTTTACTGTTTGCTGAGTCACTATGGTTCAGTCCTAATATTGGCATTGATACGAGCAATTCTTCCTTCTTTTTCATTTAGTTCTAGGTAAGCTATTCTTGACTAGAAAATCGTCGATAGAAAGTCTTATAACAAACATATTGGGACATTCTGAGATATGTAAACTCGAAGAAAATATTACGGATGTAATAGTTAAAATAGCACTTTTATTTATAAGACAATTTTTTTTTCTTTATATAAACGGTTGCCTATCAAAAACTATAAACATTTCTTTTCAAAAGCCGATATGTTACTGATAATACCAATGTAATCTGTGAAGAAATTATTTTTAAAAGTCAAGCGTGTTTCTATTAATTTATCTTCGAATTCTTTGGAATGAAAGGATCTTTTTTACTTCAACCTTTATAGTTTTTTGCTCAGATATAAGCTAAGCTATGCTTTTGTGTAATGGAGTTTTTTATGGCAGGTCATTTTGGTGACCCTCTTTTTGAATATGTTGGCAAAATGTTTTATTTTTTTCATTTCAGGCTTTTTAAATCTGATTTGTATTTATAAATTCGTTCTTCTAACATATGTCCCGTTTATAATAAGCGGTGAAAGTCCGTTTTACAAAAAAATCAAGCTCAACATTTTAATATTTACATTTATACGTTAGTCTTTAATTTATAAACAAATTGTAACTAATGACACTGCCGACGTTATACTAATTACAATTTATTTATCAGTGAAAATGTAACGCAGAAATGTAAATATTATAACAGTTGGCTGGATTTTTTTGGAAAATGTACTTAGGCCACTTTAAAAATTAACGGGTCAAACTACCCTTCACTGTTTCCATATTCTATTCAGCATACGCCAGAGTGGTATTTAGTTTTTACATGATCTTTCTTCTCGAAAATTCTTGACAGGACGTTCGTTGCCGAGATGCTTATATTTGTATGCCACAAAGTACTAATAGTAAAACATTTATTACAAAGGACCAAGACAAATTTTTTGTTTTTTTTTGCTAATGCTTCCCTTATGGCAAATAGAAAAAAACTTTGTATAGTATATAAATGATTTGTTCATAAGGTGTTATTTTTATATAGTTTTCTAGATGTTAGTTTTATAAGTACACTAGGTTCCATTCTACTTCTAGATTCTAGACTTCGGTCTGCTTTGAACGTCACTGATATGCAAATAGTGACTTGAATTAAAATGAAAAAAAAAAGTGTGAAAGGCTACTAACATGACCACCCCCCCCCCCCTCCCCCGTTAGCAGGGCCGTATTGTCTTTATTGTTAGGTGGGACATGTCACCAATTCCCCGTCCCTCGTGCTGTTTTTTATGCCTGAAATAAATCCCCTGGGACAATGTTTATCTTTCCCTTCATTTCGTTTTTTTTTCTTGTCAGGAGAGGGGGTGGAAAAACGATCGACTTTTGTAGTGACCGGTGGCAATATATCTCCCAGCCAAATAACTTATTGCTGTCGGCAAGCCATGCATGCATGTGCAGACCCAACAAATCCCGCAAATAAAACAAAACTGGACTGAGAAGAGGAATAATTATAATTTTAAATTTATATCAGACAAACCTTATTTAAACAGGTTCTTACATAAACTAATTTGAATGAAACAGGGTCATTTTAAATACACATTTTACGTCATAATGCTTATATTTATTTCTAGTTAACATGGTCGCTAGATAAGGCAAAGTGAACGTAATGTTTACGTATGATCCTCAATCTTACAGTTAACGGTCTAACCGCTCTACTCCATACCGACAATGGGCCGATAGACATAAAGTATTGAAGCAAACATTGTACTGGCATCCCACCAGCAATGCCGTGTACCTGATTGCCTTGTGATGTGGCAATCAGACAGACCCGAGCATTTACCTGAGACCTGAGACCTAATGAGAATGTAAACAACAGGTGCAGCCACCCGCCTAGACCACTTTGTCATAGACCATGTCATAACCGGACAAAACATGGCACATTCAACCCTCTGCCATTCAGGAATCAAGAAAACCTTTTCTAAACCCTACAGAATCTGATCCACAGCACATCATTTAATGCCTCACGCATTTCATTTGTCCATTTGTGTAGTTAGCTCTCCTGTATTGTCCGTATTGTAAACCCTACCATAAATATGAGTTTTGTTTAAGTCTTGATTGCTGTCACATGGTTAATTTTATTTCACCAGCGTGACCGGATGTTGGTAAATATGTGTATGTTATAATTAAAACATTTAAGAGGAATATTTGCATACATATTATCTTAATGAGCTAATTGGTTAATTAATAATAAAACTTTGATTTTTGTTATTATCATAAGTAGTATTGTATAGTAATAAAAGCACTAGTTAAAGATTAATTATTTCTGAAAAAAACATATTGTGACATATGTGTCCCCTTATGAAGAATTAATGAGTATTTATACTTTATATTATTTGTAAATGCGTAGTTTCATTTTTCCTTTAATATATATATATATATATATATATATATATATATATATATATATATATATATATATATATATATATAATTAAGGCTGATACAAGGGAAAACAAATAGGAACTGTGTTCCTCCCTCTTACACAGCTTCTGCCCAAGCTGAAAAAGAAGGGGCACCCTCTGGCTGGACGCGGATGCACATGCTTTTAGAAGAGGACATTAGTATGCGATAACCAACGGGGATATCGAAACAACCCATACCCCAGAAAAAAAAAATAACAACGGAAAATTAATAGGAATGAAAAGGAACGTCACCGCAAAATCGAAGAGCATCGACCACAGGAAAAGATAAAAGAGAAACACGGAAATAAACAATGAAATGTTTCCGCTGAGAAGATAACGGATAAGTCTGTCAGCTCATTATATAAGGACTCTAAATCTTTATTAACAATAGAAGATGAAGAATTTGATCAAATTGTGTCACAAAGTGTGTGGACAAGATTGCCCTCTAATCACCTTTGATCTGGAAAATACACCAGTAACTGTATTATTAGACACGAGGAGTCAGATATCCTATATAAATGAAAACTTTTATTGAGAAAAATATAAATAAGTTTAAAGATGATACACTAGCAAACATGATATTGGTAGACTTAGATGAAATGAATGAATCGTATCAAGGAACCCCAACAGAGAGAGGAAAATTCCAGGGTTCCATCAGTTCCATTTGAAGAACAATTTTTTTTTTATTTTGGGCTGCGATAACTTATTAAAGGCTATATGGTGAGTTATCCGACCTTCCCTTAAGCTAAATTAAAAGGTTTGTACATAGTAATTATATAACAGTTTTTTTAGTTTCTTTAATTATTAATATCTTCAAGGTTTTATATATATATATATGAAACCTACCTCTATTTTTTACCATTTCTTTTTCTACTTTATTTGATCAATTTACCTTAATTAATTTATCAGGTCCGTCATGGCCCGATCTCAAGGCTAACGTTGCAGCTATTAATAAATTGAGAAACTAGGAATTGTGAAATATATTCAAATAAAATGGTTATAACAAATAATTATAATTAACATAGGGTACTGACAAAAAGTATACAAAAAATATTCAATTCCTTTTAAAACAGGATATTTACTACTAATTACAAAAAACATGAAATTTGAGCTCAAGTTCTTTTTATGGATCCATAATAAAAAACAATATTAATATCACCCAATCGATGATCTTCCTGTAATCCAATCAACGTTACTTTCTGCTGTTGGTTCTTCTCCTCTCTTCCTGTATGGTACCGCCAACTCGGGAGCTTGCTAAGTCCGCTCTTCTCGGCGGTTGTGCTAAGACTGACCTTTTATCTCATCCCCACTCCTAGGAGCATAAGGGAAGATGCTTACCAGATGTCAGGGTTCCTGGCCATGATATTCTCAAATATCATGAATGTTACAATATATGTATTTATTTCAATAAATAAATATTTTATAAGAGCATTGATAAGTTTTAGTCTATAACTAGAACCATTTAGTATATAAGGTAAATATCGATTTTTAGTTATTAATTATACATAAAGTTATAAGTTAACTAGAGTTTTAGTTTACAGATGGTAGAGACATGTATTATTTCTTATCATATAAAGATTTTTTGTAATTATAAAGTAAAATTGGTATTTGGCAATGATTGTGCTGTCTGATGACAATTGAAAATCTTTAGTGATAAAACATTAATATGGTGCTTAAACAAGAAATGAAAACATTCAAAGACTCTACGAAAGTGCTATGATTTTCTATTGTGCAGTTAGCCAAACAATTGGATATTCAGAGCATCTGTCATCATAGGTTATGGTAGTTGTGATGAGTTGGACAATTAATAAACCATCGATACCCTCGTGTCAAGGACAATATTCAGTTTCAGAGAATACCTGGACGGAAGGAACCCCGATGGTAGATAATCTGATTTGAAACCCTGGCTAGACTCCCATCCACACGTGGAAGATAAGTTCATTTACGACTTCTCAAGATCGTTTATCCATCATCTGAAGGAACTAATTACTTATTTAATAATAAATTTATGATTTTTCATTACTATGGTTACTATCATAAATGGATCGTATAGTTAATAAGTGTATGGTCATAAGAAACGCAGTTAGAAATTAATCATTTCTGAAAATAATTTTTTTCCGTTACACATAAGCTTATTTACGAATTATTATGTATGTTTTGTTGATATGATATCGTAATGAGCTAATTGCTCATTTTAATCATATTAAAACTTTGATTTTTGATTATTATTATAAGTTGTGTTGTATAGATATAAAAGCCCTAGCTAGTCATTTATAAAACAAATGATATGGTGAAATATAACTTATAAATGCATATCATATGAAGAATTAATGAGCATAAATAAGAGTATTAATAACTATAATACTTCAACCAGTAGACTCTCACTACTGCGCTCACTTAACCAACCTCCACCGAGGACTCCCACATCCCTAACTCCGCTCACACCACCTTCAAGCAGGTGCGCCTAGTACAAGGTTCCTTTCACCCCAAATATTTTATATTTTTCCCACATCCGAAATTCGACCTAGAGAGCTTCGAAAAAAAAAAAAATATAATACTTCATGTTAATTGTACATGTGTAGTTTCATTAATAATATTACCTTAGGTAGGTGATGTGATCGTACAATACAAATATATTTACATAAAATTTCCATCATCTGGTTCATTTTTACCTTAATATATATAATTAGGGCTTGTTCATGGGACAACAACAACAAATACATATAGGAACTATGTTCTCCCCTTTTACACGGCTTCTGGCCAAGCTGTATAAAAGGGACACTCTCTGGCTGGACTCGGATGCGATGACACCTCTTGGGATCATTTATGATTAAACTGAAATGGAACCAAAGAGAGCACTGTTGGTGTTATTTATTGAAAACCACATTCAGTTTTAATTATCAAGTGACCATAGCCGTTGCTCATTTAAGTGAATACCATGCCATATAGCGAATTAAATTCAATATTTCTAGTTCTTTTCAATATACTTATGTAGGAAATGTAATAAGGCCAAGTGTTTGTAATTGTCTTTTATATATATCATACAGCAGTAATATTTTGTTTTGGTGTTATAAAATATTTTCACTTTAATATTCTCTGATAGCAGAGAATAATAATTAAGCCCATCATCCATATTCCAAAGGGTTGTGTTCATTTTCTAAATGCAACGCTTTTTTTTAATAAAGCTTAGCAGTTTTTAGTAATCTACCGAGTCTATCAAATTTACGGGTTTTTTTTCTCAGTGTTCAAAGCCTATAGTCCTTAGAGGAAGCTATCAGTATGTATGGGTTTACCATGTTTCAGAAGAGCTCAGACAGTAGACATTGTATAATTTTCGCGAAGTAAGTTAAAAACGAGTAACGTAAAATTTGGCCTGCTGGTGGAAGCCGGAGGAAATTAGGGAAGGAGGTGAAGGACCCTATACAACATCATTGTATAATTTTGTTTTTGGTAGTAAAATTAATTTTCCTTTTATTTCATCTTCTTACAGAGGAAACAGACGAAAAACAACAACAAAAATGTTTTATTTCTTAAATAACATATTGATGTACAGTTGTAAAAGTAGATCTCTCTGGAAGGCGTCACGACGCGAGCTAACCGCTTCCTTGCCACTAGCATCATAACACATTCAGTCTTTTATTTTATTAATGATGTTGTTCATGGTTCTTCACATTTTGTGCTTTTATTTATTTCTCAACTATATTTATTCATATTAATGTTCTACCATATGAGGAATCATTAGAAATATTAATTAATAATTAAGGGTATTTAATAAATTCTTATTTTTTTTCAATCAGCAACGATTGACGTTTGATGAATAAAATATGGATAATTAACGATCTTGACCTATCGTACTTATTTTTTTGTTTTCATTCATTTCTATAGAATTATAAATAAAAGGCTGAATTCGTTATGATCCTAGTGGCAAGGAAGTGGTTAGCTCGCGTCGTGACTTCCTCCAGAGAGAATCTACTTTTAAACTGTACATCAATATGTTATTTAAGAAATAAAATATTTTTGTTGTTGTTCGTCTGTTACTACAAGGAAGATGAAATAAATAGCAAATTAATTTTACAACCAAAAACAAAATTATAAAATGAATAAAACCGTCCACTTCGGTAACGAGGGAAGATTACGTATGCCTACACAAATAAACGCAGGATAACAGCACTAATTAGTAAGCGTTCCATGGGTTGCATAAATACTACTCATAATTCTGAGTGCATTAATTTCCATTTTGAAAATGTTGCCCGGAAGTGGTACAGGTTTTTGATGTCATGTGTGAGTGGATTTTTGTTTTGTCAGGCGTTATTTTGTGCGTTTTCATAATTCTCGCTTGAAGTACACGCTCTTGATGTAGAACCTATAGTGAAAATCTAATTCCAACTTTGCCTGGAGCGGGTCCAGATATTTTCCACAACGCTCCTGCATTTTCTGTTGCGTTACAACCCCAAATGTGAACTGTTAGAATTCTGTGAACAGAAATCGCTATTGTATCTCCCACGAGTGTTTTGTCCGGTTCATTAGATCAACTGTTAAATTTCAAGATACCATCGTATTTTCTGGTGAGTCCGAAACATGAAAATAAATCTACCTCATAAACCATAATTACAAAGCATAGATGGTTCAAAACATACTTTATCATATCATATTTTTTTGATGATATTTTTCATTAATATATACACACTTAATTATAATGGTAGTTGTGACTGCACACATACTGATTAAATAAGGAATAGTCATAACTACTATACAAATTATATTCTTCTCAATACTTTAGTCATGTAAAGTTATATATTTACAAATAGTAACAGCTACAAATAATATTCTTTTGGGAGTAAACGTGGAGCTCCTTTTTGATCATTGAGTCTTGGAGTTTTGCAGCTCGACGCTCAAAAGGTACTAAAAAGAAAAAAAAAATATGGAAATCTTAACAATATTACCCCAAAATCATGAATGCATAAAGTATAACTGTGAAAAAAAATATATATAATAAACTTAATTCAAACCGTCAAAGGCCCATTAATCCAATTACAAAAAATAGGTATGCACGTTTGAAATACAAAACACAAAAGGTTTAAATCTGAAAATCCCGTGTGTTGAATTGACTTTTTTTTTTGTAATTAGGTTTCTTTGTAGAATCATAAAGTAATATTATGAGAGTTCATTTAAGTGAGATATTGCATGTCGCTAATGGAAATAATAACTGAGATAGTTGGTTATTTTAAAAATCTGATATTTGGACTATGCACTTGTTGGGAGATTGTGTACAGTTTTTGTTTACGTGTAGGCTATCAGTGACGTGCAGTCACAGCCTAGACTAAAGTACGTGGGAAAATATTATTATATTCCTTTATTGTGCTATAATTACAATCCTTTATGCCTTTTATAAGGCAATAAGTAATTAAGATAAATGCTCTCATTCATACCATATTTACAATTCATCATTCACTCGCTCATTCATACAATATTTACAGACAGACCAGAGACCTCCCAAATCCACATGTGAAGAGAAAGCGGAGTCTTGGGAAGTCCCCCACGCTCCTCCGTCACCGGACATGATTGGAGAAACTGGCCATTGCCAGGACTCCCACTGTCACGCGTTTATACCAGGTCACGAGGCCACTGCCGTTTCAGTCTCCAAAGATGATTATAGGGATGAGTGGCGCAGTGAAATGACTGTGCTACAGGATTAGGGTGGTTGGAAAGGCTACTGTGGAATTTCATAAACTTGGAAGGGACGAGTTCTAGAATGTAGGGTATATTAAGGTCGTTATGAGGGATTTAGTTGCTGACGTAATAAGGGGCAATTACTAATGTTCTCAGGACTTTTGATTCCATCCAATCCATGGAAAAATAAACTGTTTATTGCATCATTAATAGAAAAATTGAAAAAAAATATCAACACTCAAGTGTGATATATCTCAAAATTAAGTGTCTATTTCAGAATATATTCAAATAAATTAATTTTAAGATGTTAAAATTAGTAATTAAATTAATGAATTATTATTCGTGAGCGTTTTTATTAATTTTTGAATCTAAACGAGCTGTAGGTTGAACTTCAAAATTTCAGGCCATTCAAAGGCTGTCAAACTGTTGTGAAATTGACACTGTAATGATTTACACATGCCTTTTACACATATTAATAGGATACAGGAACCTTAAAGTTAGTAACCTGTTCAGCATCATAAGAAAAACTCTTACGGGCCTTGAATATATTTAAATAAAGGTAACTATAATTATTCTTTTATGAAAGTGACACTTCCTTAGACATTTCTATGACTCCGTAGCGAGCAGTGAGCTTACGTCAGAATAGAGAGAGGCACATGCATGACTCAAAGACCTCTCAGAGAAGCTTTGAAAACAATTTATCTATACCGTGGGCTTTCACAAAACATTCACAAAGTAATCCTTGTTAATGGTAATCTCAAAACTATTGGTATCCAATATTCGGTGTGATGAAGACTTCATTGGCCTCGAATGATCCCCGGGTTGATTATGATGATGGCCTCAGCTGTTTGAGACGAGCAATGTGAAGCCAATTGTTATTTCCGAAGGTTCTTTCATTATTGCTATTTAACAAGCATTGTCTATTTCCTCTAATTGCGTTTTTTTTTTGGTGCCTCATCTTTCACAGCTATGGGGATAGGATTATCACTGCAACTTTCTATTGATGTTATGGATAACCAATTATTTGCAATTAATAATGAATCATTTTCTATCATATTAAGAAGGATGAATTATAGTTATCATATTAACGGTCTCTATGTCATTATTAATAATTTGTATTAGATGTGAGGCTTTAGAGGACCACTGTTACAATCTATCAATATATAACTTACTCATTGTGCTAAAATTACAATCTGCCTTATTAGGCAATAAGTAATTGAGATAAATTTTCTCATTCATACCATATTTACAATTCATCATTCACTCGCTCAATCATACAGTATTTACAAACAGCCCAGAGGCCTCCCAAATCCACATGGTTGTCACCTCCCTCGCATGCTAAAGAGGAAACGGAGTCTTGGGAAGTCCCTCACGCTCTTCCGTCAGCCGCGTCACCGGACTTACAATAATAGGTCATTAAACCCCTTAATTGTGTGATGCAACACAATTTACAGGAATTTATAGTTATTTCCGGCTATTTTTTTTTCTACTTTTGCTCTTTTATGAATCATTAACACATTATTAACAACATTAACATGTAGGATGCATCAATATTGATCTACGCCCAAGTTGACACTCTTCGTTGAAGTTTGTCTACATACTATTAATTTTAAATGCTGCAGTTTTGCGTTTCTGGTAAGATAGGCATGTAGGGAGTATTATCATATCAGGTCATATAGCATCAGTATTATCATATAGGATCAGGTCATGGAATATTCCATACTTTGCAGTCTGTCACTTCCAGGGCTTACTTAGCTTCCACAAAGTTTGATCCTGTCCCTTCACCATGTTGTGAGGGCAATGAAGACGTGAGGATCACTTCCCTCATGATTCCTGGTCGCAAAGCGATTTATATATGCCTACTGCGGATTTTTGTAAATGTAAGTTTACAAACTACTTTATGAAATTTTTTAATAAAAAACTATGAGTGGACAAACAACGAATGAAGTATTCATTAATATTAATAAATAGTTTAAGAAGAATGATAAAATATTTTTAACTGTGTGTTTATAGTGAGCCGTGAAATCGGGTACAGGTAGAGTATTTGATGGAATATTGCACTAGGGCGATAAAAGAATTGTTTTTTTTCTTCCTAGCCCCTTTAAATTTACAAATAATTATATACAATTATAGATCCTCAGGCGAATCTATTTACAAATTATTTTTGTATTTCCTGTAGCGTCGCTACATCATATGCAGGTTTTGTTATTTTATAAAAATTACATAATGGAATTAACAAGTATAATTACACACATTATACTTGACTGGACTGAACTGACTAATAAAGGTGACGGGGCTCACATTTTTGATCAAATTTAAAACTAACTTACATACTAATTCTTAACCTAAGGTTTCCCCGACAGTCTGTTGCCATCGATGCGGGAGAGGTGGTGGGGTCATAGTGTTAAACACAGGGTTGGTTAGGTGCTGCAACGAGTCAAAAAACTTGCTGTGTCTCCGGCGAATGATCTCACCCACCGACGGCACACAAGCAACGGTTGCAGGTCAGCGTTCTTCAACCTCTCGGGAGAGGTATGTCGGACTACTTTTCGCATGATCCCATTCTGGAAATGGAGACATTGGGCTCGAGAAAGGGATATGCTATCAATTTTGTGGCATTATTTTCAAAAATATGAATAAGAGGGAGATATAAAAATTTAATACGGTTAGTTTATGTCACGATACATATATGAGTCTACTGATCAAATTGAATTAAAAGAATTAGAAAATTTGTGAAATGTGTATAACCAAGAATAACAATGTAACAAGGATATAAGGTTGTCTGTAACTAAGAGGGTTGTGGTATGTAAAATTATACATTTACAAAATGAATATTTAATTCTTTCATCAGTATAGGCCAACTGGGTGAGTTCGACGAGGCAAAATAGAAGATAGGACTTGCATCAACTCCACATGGAATATGCCATAATTGCCTGAAAAGCGTAACCCTACCTGCTGCACTTGAAAACTGCAGCGTAACAACTACATAAAAAAAAGGATGAAAAATTTATATAAACTTGTAATTTAATGTATAGAATAAAAACAAATCACTAATGTAGTAAGCGGACGTCTATGAAGTGCAGATAATAGAATCCTTATTGCAATTACTTTGACTTATTTTAATTTTTCTTATCAACCGGAATATCATTTCTAGTTAGGTGAATAACGAAAATTTGATAATTACATATAAAAATGGCACAAGAAGGAGTTGAATAATTTTGGCTAAAACGCAGTACTTAATTCATTCAGTATTAGTGTTGAAATTGTACTTAGATTATGCGAATTATGAATATTTAGATGATGTTTTTTAGCCATAACTATTTCATTAGCCAAATATGAATGTTTAAACTATCGAAAGTGAATATTCGTCTATAAAACAAAATAAAAACTTGTAAAATCTTAAAACCATTTAATTATTATTTGCTAAAATCCCCTTAGACATTGTGGCCTGAGCTTCAAAAAGCAATGCGAGAAACAATCTTGCTTTTGAGTGCCCAAAAAAATAAAAGTCCTGGTCTTAATCAATCTAGGCGAATATTCTAGTTAATAATCAACTCAAAATACTAATCCACCTATTTTTGCCTATCAC
This sequence comes from Acanthosoma haemorrhoidale, assembly GCA_930367205.1. Taxonomy (NCBI): domain Eukaryota; kingdom Metazoa; phylum Arthropoda; class Insecta; order Hemiptera; family Acanthosomatidae; genus Acanthosoma; species Acanthosoma haemorrhoidale. The sequence goes on along the minus strand of OV884013.1, from coordinate 20,160,636 downwards.
TACTTGCCTGGAAGAAATAAATACACAATAAAAGTAGAATAGATGGCATTCGTATGAAAGTTTAGCTGGCTAGGTCCGAGATTTCGAACAGTTTTGTCACTTCTAAGAAGGCACTTAGTAAAGTCCCTTGAAATGAGGATTGAAAGCATAATTACCACCAAGTTGAAGTACTCAAGTAGACAAATAGTCCTTTAAACCCCTTCCACTTTATTCCAACTTTAGACCACGTCCAAGATTGGGGCCAATATCTTTAACTTTCATCCGCTATTTTTTATTAATAATAATTAAAAAGTTATTGTGATAAATGTTTTCATTCATACCATATTCACAATTTGTACTCTCTCGCTCATTCGTACAGTATTTACAAACAGCCCAGAGACCTCCCAAATCCATATGGCTGTCACCTCCCTCGCATGCGAAAGAGGAAGCGGAGTCTTGGGAAGTCCCCCTCGCTCCTCCGTCAGCCACGTCACCGGATACGAGCCGGTGGAGGCTGACGAATAGCATGAGAGCCACATACGCTCAGGACATGATTGGAGAAACTGTTCATTGCCAGGACTCCCACTGACACGCATATATAGTAGATCACGAGGCCACTGCCATTTTAGTCTCCGAAGAATATTATAGGGATGAGTGGTGCAATGCAATGGCTGTGCTAGGGATTAGAGTGATTGGTTAGGTTACTATGGAATTTTATGAACTTGAAAGGGATGAGTTCAAGAATGTAACGTATATTAAGATCGTTATGAAGGGTTTTGTTGTTGACGTAATAAGGGGCATTTACTATTGTTCTCAGGACTTTGGATTAAAAGTATTGGATACGCTTGATGTTCGAATTTTTTGCTGTCCCCCATAGCTCTATTCCGTATGTCCAGATTGGCTTAAGTATAACTTTGTAAATTAGTAATTTATTTGCTATTGAGAGATGGTATCTTTTATCAGTGCAGCTAATAATAATATGCTTCATTCAGAATACACTTTCTGACTAAGAAAGTCCCCCCCCCCCTCACATGATTTCCAAGACAAAATATTAAATGATTGCACTTATATTAAATCAAGTTTTTCAAATTGTAAAGCAACCAGCCACAACATTTTACAAGCAATCCAGTTCTGATTCAGTTGCAATTCTCTGGTTCTGGGTCTGAGAAATCTTCAAGGGGGGGGGGGGGTACTAAAATTAATTAATTATTATATATTATTGAAAAGATGTGTACGAATGCAATGTGTGACTTTGTTGTGCCTTGTTTGACACAATGTAAGAAGTGTTTTCTTGTGTCGTAAAATGATTGATTGATTGACCCTGTACTCAGTTGATATTGCTTTTACCTCACCTCCCACGCCCTATTACTCTGCCGTAAGAACATCTTACGGAAATTGCGTTAGTTCATTTCCTGATGACTGTGTGGAGTAGTGGCAGAGTAATGTGAGTAGCCTCTTCAGGCTACCATCCATCGCTTGGCATCTGCCAAGTCAGAAGTCTGTCGAGTGTAAGATAGGCGCCCGAGTCTCTGTTTTGTTGTTATCTCTCTTTTAATTAGGCACTGTTATTAAATTTAAGATAAATTCATTATTTTTTAAAGGAGTTCTGGAGTAAGCTAAAAAAAATACTCCAGAGTCACAGCCGGAGCGGAAGCACACGCTAAACCTGAGATAATTTGGCTGGCGTGTGGTAATGAGTCGTGTGACGGTATCAGGAATCTGTGCGGTATAAGTGGTTTTGTCGTGAGCTCTACAAATCCCTGAACCTTTCATTTCGCCCACTCACGCTTTATCTGTCAGGCCAAAGCCGCTCTTGTGTGCAGCCAATGGATCAATTTTAATTAACAGTGGCATCACGCCGCTCTTCTGGCCTCCCTATCATAGGGATATCGAATTATGTCGTTAATAAAACATCAGTCTGAACAATCGCACGTGTATTCATCTTTCGTTTATTAGCTTCAATTCATCCCATTTTATTTTTCATTGCAATGCTTTTTTTATTGCGTTTGTTGAATTCTGTTCAGCCAGAGAGACCGGAATCATTATAAAACAGACCCATTCATTCTCATCTGAAATTATTGATTTGGTAATGTTCGATTTTTTTCAAAGCTCTCAAAATTTGAAAAGAGGAATGGGGGAAAATAAAATAGCATGGAATTTCTAGGAGTCAAATGGGTCCTTTTAGTAGGAGGGACCTATTTGAAGGTTGGGTGAAGGAATTGAGGAGTGTAGTAGACCTCGGATGAGGTGTAAATATCTCGGTGCAGTGGTGAGAGTCCACTGAAGGTTGAGGCTAGAATCAGTCTAGGCATGTAGTTCTGACTCGTTCATGGTTGGGTAGCGTTCAGTGTGCCCATCAGGGGCTGGTTGACTGACCAAGGGCATAATGTCCACCATCTTCTGTGCTTTCCCTGACCTAGTGAGTTTCCATCTAGCTGATAGCGGTGGGGGTTGCAGGTCACGGAAGAGAGGATTCCGGCAGTGCCTCATCGAGTCGAAGAACTTGATCTGTCGTCTCCTATGACTTCTGTAATGGTGGGGACCTCTCACCTTTTTATGGATGTCTGGAACCATCATTTCTCGGAAAGGGTTGTGCCACAAGGGTGCATTTATGGTGCTGGTGTGGAAAAACCGGAAATGCGGAGTTCCAAACAGCAGTGCTGGCCTCAGAACGCTCTGATGTATGAGCAGTTTCAGTCTAAGGGATATAGCCGGGCTTGTGATGAGATGCTGGAGAGAGAAGTAAGTCTTACGTACTCTTTTCAGCTTCTTCTGCAGATGTGTGCCGAACGTCATGTGCCTGCCTAGGTTGATTCCTAGGTAGCATATGTTATTGGCGAGATTATAGTCAGTCCCGTCTACTGGGACTCTCCCTCTCCTTGGGGGGGGGGGGCTGGAACGAGAAAACGTTCCCTTGTGTTGGCCGGGTTCACCTGGATGTTGAAGGCTCGTAGTCTGTCATGTAATGTTTGATAACTATTATAGGTGCCAGGTACTCACATATAATGATTACGATTTGCCGGGAATAATCCCTATGTGAATGCATGGATGCCAATGTACAAATGCATACAGTTAAAGCTGAACCATTCCGGCCATTCAATCTTCCAATTTGTTTACAAAATCACCGTAGGCAATACTCTCAGTCAATATTAATATATAGTTCCATCTACTTCCTGTAATTTTAACAAGAGCCATGATGATCACAGTCTCAGCAATACACATTTTTCGGTTGGTAATCCTGTAAATCTCTGCTGTGTTGATTACCAATCAATACTCACTCTGCTTTAGTTTACTGAGGATCCCTCCAGTTTGGATTGAAAATTTGCTAACGAGTGGTTAACCTGCCTTCGTTGCTTTGAAATGTACATGGGTATTAGCGTGTAATTAAAAAAAAAAAAGGCCAATATTATTTAACTACAAATGATAAACATGTAAAAAAATAATTCTGTTATGTCTAAAGCTGAAAGTTTTATGTATAATAATACTATGATAATGATGATACAATTTAATAGATGATTCTGCTGAAATAATTTTACTAATTACTTAAACGTATCAGTCAGTAAAGAAATTAGATTTTATTTTTTAATAAAGTGAAATTAGACGAAATGTGCGTTTAAAATTGGTTAAAAAAATTTTGTATGTTACCTCCAAGTTGATTTTTTTGTCAAATCATTTAAAACTTTAGAACTGTTGTTTCTAATGATGATAACGTTACGAAAAACACTTTTTTTTTGTTTGTGGCGAATGTATTTTTTAAATTATAAATTAAAAAAAAATTTTTTGGATGCGAATTTTTTGGATGCGAAAGTTAAAGTTTAGTACTTATAAACCGAATCTTCCCAATTTGTTGCAGTTTAGGAAATTCAACACTGCTTCGTTCAGTTTTTTTTTTTCAAATATTATTTTTCCGAGGCTTTCATTATTGTCTCTGTCGGGGATGTCACTAGGGGAGTGCCTAATAATTCTGATAGGTGTGCACCCCGACAATGCACTATGTTCAAGAGAAAAGGTACAGAGGTTTCATAAAGAATAAGTCAAATTTGCAGAGTTCGAACAGAAGCAAAGTATCACTGAGTACCGGTCGCGGAAGACTGGTTGGCCCGGGCTAGGCGCCTCTGTTAAATATCTAACCAGCATCCAAGAAGAGGCTTAAAAGGTTGCTTAGTGCCTGCGAGATCCTAGCATGTGTTAAAGAGTACCCTGCCGGTCTTAAGTAATCAGTCTGGCGGCTGACGGGATCACTTAGTACCTGCGGTTTCTGCATGTGTTAAGGAGTAACCTGCAAGTCATAAATAACCCCTGGAGGTCTCTCAGATTTATGACTGACAAATGTAGACCCGTCTAGTGTTACTTTGCTTCTGCCTTTTTTTTATTGCTAATACATTTATAATAATTTATTTTTGTTCAAAATATATTTAGTTCATGTTATTTTACTTTGCTTACAATATATATGCAATAGAGTATAGGGTGATTTAACTTATGTAGTTAGAATCGCTACAGTCTCATTCTGATATATTAGTCATATTATGAGGACAGACATCCAAGCATGATGTGAACTAAGGGGAAGAATGAAAGAATGGTTGTAAGATGTATGCTAAGAGGAGGCACATCAATGGAGAGTTGTAAAAATAAAAATGACCATAAAATCTCGGTACATCCTTGAAGAAACAATAAGAACACTGCTTGAAAGAATCATATAATCTATGCTTAATACCACCAACCATTTACGAAATTATTATTCGGAATGGTTTCATTTTAGTAGCTTAGGCGACATTATCGAGCAATGGTATGAATACTTCGGGTGGCATCCCCAGGTATCCACGTGGCTGACCCGACCAAGCCTAGATACCCAGTGCAATTAGTGTTAGAGGATTGTCTGCGCGATCCACTACTAATGAACCCTTTAGTTACCTAAATGAGGATCGTCATTACCTATTGCTCCTTCACCTGATGACTATTGATCTATTTGTGTGGCAAGCTCATTGAATTCACAGTTATATTCTCTTATCTGCAAAAACATGTTTTCAAAGTAAAAATAATTTAAACTTTGATATTATTAAACTAATGGACCACTATTCGTGTACAATCTTATGTGTGGCTATGGGTTTCCGTTAATTTCAAAGCCGTTTTTATAAGCTAATTTGCGAAAACAAGAATATTTTCTAAGAAAATTCACTATTTTCTTTTATATTTGTGGAGTTCACCGTACTTGACAGCTGCGTCAAACACAACCGCAAGAAAACGACGCAAAAAAAGTAGATTTTTTTTCGAGTAAAACACCGGAGTATCCTATTGCGTCGTGTGTGTTAGCTGAGAAGTACAGTGAACTCCTCTAATATAAAAGCAAATAGTGAATTTTCTTTAAAAATATTCTTTTTTTCGCAAATTAGCTAATAAAAACGTCTTTGAAATTAACGAAAACCCGTTTGCTGTTATATAGCCACACGTTTGGAGCAGAAAAAGTCTGATGAACATAAATACATTAGATAAAACAAGAAAATGAAATCCTTTATCGCATGAAAGATTATACATTTTGAATAAGCCGCTGAGGTAATGTCGATAGCTGTAAAGACGGCCTAAGTGCCCGCTGTGATGGGCCAAACGTAACAAGTGCCTTATTGATTGGCTGTCAAGTGGGAAGGCCTACGATGACTCTCAAGAGGCATAAATATAGAATTGCTTACTAAAGGTTAAAGGTGGCCCGAGGGAGGGGGGAAGGAACGAGCATCACTGTCGATCGAGTATTCAACTCCTATTAATTATCAAAGTCGTTAATTGGCCTTTTACCTTTATATTTTATCGTTATAAATGGGCGCAATTGAACCATTAGGCCAAGAAGTGTTCCATGAAGAATTAATGCAAGAAAATTACATAGTTTTATTCCTCGTCAAATTTCAAGATGAAAAAAAAGAATGCTTTGTCAAACAATTATGGCTTCTGTGGCGCATAATATTATTTAGTTCATTTATACTAAACTCTAATTATACGTAAGCATTAGTAATTCTCACTCGTTTCTCATTCACTTGCCCTCTGTCTGTAATGGTTCGCCATCTACCTTCATCTGACATCAATCTCCAAATACGTTCTCTCTTTCCCTCAGGTCATTAGTCAAATGGTCTCTTAGAAAATTAAAAAAAAATATGAATGAATCAATGTAAAAATGTTATGTTATTACCATAACAAGATAGAAAATAGTAATTTATAAATTATTCTTCAATAGCGCAAGAAATAATTTTTTACTGGCAAAGTATTATTGAAAAACATCTCCAAATCGAATTATCTCCAGTTCACACATACCATTCGTACATCTGATGGTTTTAAAAGAATTTATTATTAAATGTTCATCGTTTCGTTATCTTTCACGGGATTTTTATTTATAGTAACACCCAGACATGGAGGGAAACTTCTATGCTAAATATCATTCAGCTCATTACTTCAAAATGGGGTAGCAAATAAGTCTCAAATCCCATTTGAATAATAAATACTACGTATTATTACTCAAGGCGTTGAAAATTTTTTATTCGATACTGTACTAAATATGATATTAAAAATTTTTGTTCGCATTTCAAAATATTAACTGTGGGGAGTCATGACGTTTGAATTCTCTCCCTCCTATTAATTATTAATTTATAGTCATATTAGAAATAAATTTGACGTAAGTAGTTTTTTTTTTGCAGTATGTTTGTGGCAGCGGTTGTGACCTTGAAATGAAAAAAATATACAGTGGCCCTAAACTGCAATGCCGATTTTTTTCTTTTCTTTTTTTTTTTTTATTACATAAAACAACTTTATGATGATGAAATTACAATCTGCCTTAATACTTAATAGGCAATAAATAATTGAGATAATTGTTTTCATTCATACCATATTTACAATTCATGATTCAATCGCACATTCATACAATATTTACAAACACCCCAGGGGCCCATCAAGTCCACATGGCTGTTGCCTCCTTCGCATGCGAAAGAGGAAGTGGAGTCCTGGGAAGTCCCCCACGCCCCTCCGCCAGCCACGCCACCGAATACGAGCGAGGCCGACGAAGAGCGCGAGAGCCACATACTCTCTTTTTATTTGCTAAATAAATAATAAATACTAACATATTTCTGTAAGCTTTTCTTATGGATTATTAAATCCGTTTTGCCTCCTCAACACATCAATCTGTACACCTTCACTTTGCACTTATGCTATACTTTGGCCCGCCTAGAAATATTACTCCAGATCCTTCTTAAGAGCCCTGGACACAGAAGCTGTTGCTATTAGCGCCTTATAAATAAATGTCAGCCATTTTTATTACATCTAATGCTCATATTAAATATTTGTCAGTAAGTAATTACCAATTAAGGGAAAACACTGTTGTAGGTGTTTTGCCCATATCCTTCCTCACCCTGTGTCACCTGCTCGTCTACTCCTCGCCTCGCGCCGTTGACCTTAATCGTTTGTGTAACTTTATATAGGAACTTAATCGACAAAGTTCACTGGTGCTGGAAATTGATCGAAAACTTCAGTGATAGATTACTTTAGAAAAAAATAAAGTTACGACAAAGTTCTAACTGCATAAACACTCGCTGTCTATTAGAGAGAGAGAGAGAGAGAGAGAGAGAGAGAGAGAGAGAGAGAGAGAGAGAGAGAGAGAGAGAGAGAGAGAGAGAGAGAGAGAGAGAGAGAGAGAGTAAATTTAAAAATAAACCCAAAATCAGTTGTTATTTTTGGCTATTTGTATGTTGTTTTTATTACAATGCATCATAATATAATCCAAATTGGGATTGGCCATGGGTATCACGTGATGGAAGAATATCACGAATTCAAGTGGTTATATCCTGTACTTCTTGCTTCATTTCTATATTAAAAAAATTCGTTTATGGCCTTCAACTTTGTTCAATCTTAAAACTTACTGCACTGCTCCTTTCGGCAAGTATTTCTTCATTAAATTATCATTCGTCTGTAAATCATTCCTTTGAAAAATTTGCGTTCGAATACCTTTGCCATATTTAAATAATCTGTATTTTGTTTAACCTTTGATAAATTATTAGACAATTTGTATGTTCTTTATTTTTTATTTATTTTGGTTTGCAATGACATTAGCAACTTTAGTGATTACAACTTACAATAAATATTTTAACATGTTTATCTCCTAGAGTAGGACAAATGATAGTAGGATTTTTCATGTAGTTATTACTATTTATTATTATTAACACCTGTAATGGCCTCTGATAATTATTTCACGAAAATAATTCCATAGTTCACACCATTTAATTCCCATAAAATTCTTTTGTTTTTTTTTCTGTCTCCTTGTTTCACCACACCATCTTAAAAATGGTTAATGTACTTATATGCGAATATTATACAGCACGAAATAAAATAAGGTAGTAATATGGTTTCCGAAAAAACTTAAACATAACTTTAATATTTATTATTATTGTCCAAGCTATGTATGAGTGCTTGAAAAGAGACATTTACTTATGTACATATGCATGGGTTATTCATCAACCTTCTTAATTAAATTAAGTCAACGTGTCGCAGTTTTAGGCATCTTCAAGGACGAAGCAAACATCAAAATTGTAGTCTTTGATGATTTTTGAACGTTGATTGTTAAATGATACCGTGTCCATAAAAGACTAAAGTGAGTCTAAAGTATGATGAAAAACCCACCACTCACATATAGCTAATATTTTTTGGTGGCAAGAAAGAGAGGCTATGGGGGGGGGGGGAGAAACTCAACTCTTTTCACAAACGACCACGCAAAGGACGAATCGGCTTTAGGGACCTAGGGACCCCCCCCCCCCCCACGCGATCTCTTGATTTCCCTAACCACACGTATGAAGGGATATATAGGCACCCTGATAGCATCCACTCCGACTGTATTCTCACCTTAGCTACAAGGGGACTCAAGGGGGCTCCAAAACTGTATTTATTACCCACGTGGGGTATCACTGAATAGCAAAAAGAAATTCCAGCCACTTTGATGGCCATAAAAAACCAGGTGTTGATTTGAATTGGATGATACATTGTTACTGATTTATTAATAATAATAATATATTTAAGAGACACTTCATTTTCATCGCCTTCAAACAGCAATAAAATAATAAATTGTATTGCTCAGCTTTCTCTTCTTTCTTATTGCCACTTTGTTTTTACGATAAATTTAACGGGTTTTATTTTACAATTTTTAACTCAAAATCTTAAATTTGAAATGTATTTACCTTATTTTAAATGGAGAAGGTGCCAGATATTGGAGTCAATGGCGATTGGTGAGGAGAGATGCTGACCTGACCAAGGGTCGACCAGACCTCAGAAGAGGAAATTGACAATTAAGATACCATTGGTAGCCTCTTTCCCCCTTTTTGAGAGTTTAACCATTTTATTCCCCCTCCCACCTCCTCATTTCCTCTCAGCCTCCTCCACCCACTGTTGGACGGGGGATCAGGCCCTTTCCATCGTCAAAAGTTTTCCCTTAAACTGAGTTTCAAAATGATAAAACCACCATTGGCTAACTCACGTTCATCCTTGACTCCGGCTGTCCGCTCTCTGAGTTAAGTTCTTCTTGAATTAACTTTTAATTCGGGAAAGTACACTGTGTGCGTACAATACATTTCCAGTATTAGGAAAGCCTTACATTGATAGTTATAGTTACATTAGCAGGCATGAACTAAATACAAATTTTATCCTTCTGACCTTTTCAATGTCAATTTATAAATTTGGTTGCTTTCATAATAGTTATTATGCCTTTTCACAGCACACGTTTTTCTCAGCTGTTAAAGGATTTTTCCAGTGTCCTGGGTATGCTAGTGGTCTTTTTGTTTTTCTAAAATAGGCAGTCGGTCTAGAAATCTTATAACCAACACTTATTCTTTGCAAGAATGGTAAGTTGTTGGTTCCAGGTTTAACAACCGGAAGGGGTGGATGTGTGGTTAACGGTAGGTAGTGTATTCAATGTGGACCCTACGCAGAATAATTAACATTTTCGGAATCAATTCATGATGAAGCAACATTTTACGATAAATTTTTCGACACGTATTAAGGAAAAAATAAATTTGTTTCTTTCATTAGTATGAGTAAAATAGTTAGTTTCATGAATTAGCTTCATTAGTATAAGTAGTGCCTTATAGCACTCCTGGGATCCCGTATGACATTTTCACCTGGACTTAATTGGCTAAGACATTTTAAGAAGGCATTGGAAAAATCAACTTAGAAAGTGATAATAAACAAAATAACAGATTAATTCCCTTGATTAGAATGAAAATTCTCACCCATCATGTTTTTACGTGGACAATCCTACTCGATTGAGATAGGCAATTAACAAGAGTGACTAAACGCCGAATGTAGACAGGGCTGGCTGATTGCTTTCATAAATGCGTTAAGGAAATTCATCCCAGGGACATTTCGTATCAATAGCAGCAACATTTATGAAAAAAAACAACAACTCAGAAATGGAAAATGTCAAAGCAGCGTTTATCTCATCACATATTTGTATCGAAATATATACCCCGAAAGCGGGTGGTGTAAAATGCTTATTACCGTTGACGTAACACTCGATAATTCAACCATCTTCATAGCTTGTCAGCTATCAACTTTAGATCCCCCTTCTCATCATTTATACACAGCTTAGCCAGTAAAACGACTTAACTTTGTCAATAAATTGATTCTTTTCAGTATGTACACTCAACATAGACGGGACAGATTGCAAACTTGCCAATAGCATATGCTACCTAGGCAGACACATGACGTTCGGTACACACCTGCAGAAGAAGCTGAAAAGAGTACGTAAGACTTACTACACTCTCCAGCATCTCATCACAAGCCCGGCTATATCCCTGAGGCTGAAACTGCTCATATATCATAGCGTTCTGAGGCCAGCTCTACTGTTTGGAACTCCGCTTTTCCGTTTTCTCCACACCAGCACCATAACTAGCTTCCAGAACAACATCCCGCGCACGGCACTATGGCATTCCCCTTTTCGTGAAATGAAGGATCCTGACATCCACGAAAAGTTCGAGGCCCCCACCATCACCGAAGCCATCAGAAGAAGACACATCAAATTCTCCGACTCGATGAAACATTGCCAAAACCCCCTATTCCAAGACCTGACACCCCCACCACTACCGGCAAGATGGCAACTCTCTAGATCTGGGAAATCAGACCAAATGGTGGGCATTACGGCCCTTGGCCAACCAACAACAAGCCTCTAACGGGCACACATCACTGCTATTCAACTGAATGAGCTTGCACTACATGCCTAGAGAGAGTCTAGGGCTCAGCCTTCAGTGGACTCTCACCACTGCACCGCAACCTTTCCACCTCTACCGAGCCTTCCCACACTCCTTAATTCCCTTACTCCACCTTCAGACAGGTACTCCTAGTAAAAGGATCCACTCACCCCAAATAAATTCCTTTATTTTTCCCTTATCCATAATCTTAAAAATTTGAGAGGTAAGGGAGAAAAAAAAAAATATGTACACTGAACTTGTTGGGACAAACTATAAGAAAGCTACGGTAATCGCTTTCGTCGACGATATTGCGATTTACAGCAGCAGCATGAGTGCACAAAGAACCCTTACACAGGCCAAGTCAGTTTGTAACGTTATCAGTGACAGACTGGGCATGTTAAACATCAGCGTAAACGCCGGGAAAACCGACTGCGTAATCTTCTCCCTCCAAAAGGGGAAAAAAGCCTTGCCAAAATCATATAGTATAGGAGGACAAGAGAACTCACCAGCTTTCTCAATGCACTATCTGGGTATACAAATGGATAGGCATCTCCATTTCTCTACTCATTTTAGTAATAAAATAGAAAAAGTCTTACCGGCTATCGCACTTGCTAACTTCACCCAACCTGTCGCTTCGTCTCAATCCGATGATCTATAAATGTGTCCTCCGGCCAGCTAAGCTGTACGGTGCCCCGCTATTTACCCACTAGACTAACAATACAGCCAAATGTCTCCAAAATTTCCAGAATGGGATCATGTGAAAAGTAGCCCGACATACCTCTCTCCAGAGGTTTAAGAACGCTGACCTGCACCCGTTGCTAGTTTGGCGTCGGTGAGTGAGTTCATCCGCCGAAGAATCATCAAGTTTTTTGACTCGTTGCAGCAACTCACAAACCCAGTGTTTAACGCTATGACCCCACCAACCCTCCCGCATCGCTGGCAATAGATTGTCGGGGAAAATTAGGTTAAGAATTGGTATGTAAGTTAGTTTTAAGTTTAATATAAAAGGTGAGCCCCATCACCTTTATTAGTCAGTTTAGTCCAGTCATGTATAATGTGTATCATTATACTTGTTTATTCATTATATAATTTTTATAAAATAACAAAACCTGTATATAATGTAGCAACGCTACAGGAAATACAAAAATAATTTGTAAATAGATTCGCCTGAGGATCTATAATTATCTGTAAATTTAAAAAAAAACCGTGGTATTGTATATATTTAAACACATGCTCAATAGAACAAAAGACACTTGTCTTTACCAAAGGAAGCAATCACGTACTGTCCCGTTGTGGGAGCTTTGGCCAATGAAATGGTTTCACTGACTTTATTGGCGTAATTCCCTACAGGGGCTGCCTAAATGAAACTCATAAACACAACTGTGTACGAGCAACATGGCATGTCTGCTGCTAGGCACTGCTTTGTAATCGCAAGCATATACGATAGAAAATATTAGTGACAATATTTTAAAAATAGTTGTTGCTATTATCACTGTCAAAGGATCCGCTCCGGTTCGGGATAGAATAACCATGCTAGTAAAAAATTATGTATCCACTATATAGAGTTATCTATCTTTCCAAGTCCGGAAGGAATAGGAATGGGGGAGTTCCCGATGACTAAACTAATACAAAATTTACAGTGTTTGCTTCGTAAAAGCTTTAAGATCTACCAGTAAGGTTTGCTGTTACCAAAATAGTTCAAACATCTTATAGTATTTTATTCAAAACTCAGACTATCAAGTTCAATTACATACAGTTTATTAATTCACGGGTGAGGAATGATGTCACGTTTAACCTGGTTGTGTTAGATGCGTAGGTACTACAAATGTTTAGAGACGTCTACTGGTGTAGCATGATATGAGTCCATGTCATTGCGTCAGCCGTTAGGCTAGGGCCCTTAGACATGTAATTAGACATGATAATAGTGATTATGGTTGACGGTACTAGAAGTCAAAAACATAATTAAAATACTTATCAAATTAGAAAACCACTGGTTTGACCTTTTTCTTTATTTCAAAAAAGTGGCGAATCAAGGGGTTGGGGAACCGTATAGCTTCTCACCCTGAAATTTCGGAAAACTTCAAAGAAGTTTTATAAAATTTGTGAAAGCCTAGTTGTCGTAAAATATCTGTTATCATTACTTAGAAAATATTGTTGCTGTCATTCCTAATTATAATTATTTTCACAACAATACTTCGCTACTGACATCCTCAGTTAACGGTGCATAGTGTCACGGTTCATGTCATGGTTCATGTCATGGTTCAGGGCCTAATGCGTTGATTCAGATATTTGAGCAGGAGTACTCATTATAGTACCAGTCGAGTCGTCACGAGGGGGGTGCCTGGTCACCCTAGCACTGGTGACAAGTGAGGGTTGTTTGCGTTTATAACCTGGGCAATCGTTTTATGACGGCTTTACTATCTGACTCCATTTTTTGATAGGTATGTGCCCCGACAGTGCACTATGTTTAAGAGAAGAGGTATAGGCTAGGTAGTTTGTTGGTCTTGGAATGACCACGAATTCACACTCGGTATCTGAGGGTAGGCGAAATCCGTCCGGATCCCAAAGTGTAAACCGAGATTGCAGACTGAATTGTCGCTGGAGACACTGCTTGGTAAGTTTGCAGGGCCACGACAACCGTTGTCCACTAGGGAGAGGTCTCTCCCAAGGAGGCGCTAGATTTAGTGAGACGAAGGCAGAGATTCCCACTAGGAAGGTGTGGGGTCTGACGACGCCGGACTAAAACGTAGCGAGGTGAGGAGAGAAGAGATGTAGAGGTTTTTCATAAACAAGCAGCAGTTTCAGCGTTTCAAGCAGGAGCCACAAGCCAGTGCAGTTGTCAGGAGAATGATTTACAGGACCCAAACCGCCGGCTTAAATACCCAGCTGGCCTTGCCAGTAGCCAATAAGCATCGCTATTGTTGTAGCCAATGATGTGCGGTTCCTTTGTTCCCAGACAGAGGCGGAGGGTCTCCCCGCGGTTGGGTCTATTGCCTGCTGGTGTCCCAGCACATATAACTAATTGGCCCTGGCAGCATGTTTTATTGTTTAACATATTTACAATAATTTATATTTGGTTAATGTTATTTACATTTGTTTACAAGATATATACAATAGAGTATAGGGTGATTTATCTTATGTAGTTAGCGGTCGCTACAGTACCTTATTCCTTTTATTTATAAAGGTTCTTGCTATTATCAAGTTTCTGGTGAGTATGTTGATGTAAGATCTGAGCCAGATTCAAACCCGCAAAATAATGAAAATATATAATATAGTAATATATAAATACACGTTGTGGGCAACAATATTATTGTATTGTTTTCAAATTTAGAAGACTCCGGTAAACAAAAATTCTATTGACTTTTTTTTATAGTTGTCATCGTATTTATGGTCGACATATCCGAAATATTCGACAATTTTGTATCAATTCATTTCTGATTTTATGGCTGACAGTTACATGTTTTAAAATTAAATTTAATGATTGGCCATATCAAGGGCTAAATTTTGATAATCGCTTTCCTGGTGGGCGATGCCGCAATCTTACGTTGACCACACTTGGAACTGTAAATATTCAAAGAGAGTTTCCATTATCCCTTATTGTAGGGGACGAATGAGCAGGGCAGTTTAATTGGCTGGGACATTGGCTGTGTGTGAGGGGCGTGGGGGGGATGAATGAGATGGGAGGGTAGATAAATGACGATGCCCCACATTGGAGATAAATACCAAGCATCTTTCATGAGAGCAGCTTTTACAAATACCCCACCCTATTGTCGCATTTAAATATTCATCGGTAGTTTCAGCTACTTTTCATAATTGCATGTTAATGTCCACAGGGACATTGAAGATACCTAGTCCGGGTTAGGGGGGTTTCTATTTATGTGTATTTTTCTATGGGGGGGGGGCAGGAAGAAATAATATTCCGATCCTCAACTAAAGCTGTGCCCGGAGGGAGAGGCTTTACATTTACTCAGGTTCATTTTTTGTGTATATTTACATATGGACTTTTTGTATGTTCTACGCTAACTTCTGTAAAAAGGATTCTCTCGTTTAATTTCGGACTGTCCGGTATGAAAATCATAAGAGAATAAAAAACCTTAGCACCATATGGAGAAATATTTTTTAGTCTTCTTATATATTTGTAGAAATTAATAATAAAAAGTTAATTTCGAAGGATCACACAGTTAATAGTTTCAATAACCTTACTAATTACTCCCTCTTGCAGATGAATCTTAAATTCAATACCTTACTACAATGAAAGCTACATTATTGTTAATTATTTATTTGTTACACGTTGTAATTTATGACGATATAGTGTGTTATTATAGTCTGTCGTCAATCACGTGAAGTGATTGAAGCTACTATCGGTAAAATAATTTCATTGTTAAGTTTAGCAAGCTATCAATAGAAATCGCCTGTAGTTATTGCGTTTTATGAAATTAATACGAAGTACTTATTTGTTAATATTTCAGGTCGATAACTTTCCCCATATTAATCCTTCACGTAATATATTCCTTACAAGTATAAGGGATGGGTTACTATTTCGTACCCTATCGACATATAATGAGGTGTCAGACCCACGCTATCCGAATGGGCTCTCAGTGGGAGAATGCTTGCCGTTGATGTGGGTAGACATGTAGCCCAGAACCGGCACTCTCCGTGCTTTCAGAGTTCCACTTACAAGTAGTTTAAGCACTACTGGTTATTTTTATCGTTCCGACGCTTAAGGATGAAAAAAAGCATATATCAAAAGACAAAATAAAACAAGTCCCAAAGATTATTTCAATGGTTTAATAAACACAAATCAACAGCTTGTTCCTTGTTGGGGCCACAGATATATAATTTGTAATGATATTTTTAGGTTCAAACTAAATTTATTTATTGGAAGAAGGTTGATTTAAGGGAGTGAGCTAAAGGCTGAAATCAGCCCTTATTGCCTGTGCGGGTAACTTCGGGTTACCCTTACGCTTGTTGGGGATACGTTTTTTGCACTTTGCTAGCCCCTGGCCTGAGGCTTTGTTCAGAGTGACTTCAGAACTCCCTGAAGCAAGAAGTGTTCTCTCAGTACAAGATAGACTTTGCTGTTTATTTTAGAGTGTTTTTTTATGACACCCGAAGCGTCTAATTCTCATTTTAACACTCACCTGCTTCATAAACATTCTTCCATTCAATGATCACGACAGGCAGGATATTATGCTAGATCCTCAGATGCTAAAGTAAGCGAATTAATTTTACATTTACTGTTGCGTCGTTTAATTTCGTAATAGGAATTAATCTTATTAGATTTTGTCTCTAGTTAATTATATCGCTATCATTGGTCTTCAGGCAAAGGCTCTTGTGTATTTTCAGTGATCAGTTTATTCATCGCCATGTAGTGAGTAAGAAAGCTCATTTTATAGAGAAGTGGCTTTATTCACGTTTTTATTTTTGTCCACATACAGTTCTGTGAAAAAATATTAACTCAATATATAGCATTTAAATATTTTTCAAAAAGAACGTAGCCAAAGACTTTTTTTCAAACTTCATTTCATATTATTTCATAGGCAGAAATCATTTATGGGCATTGCTTTACCTGATCAACTAACAACAAAATATGTAAACAACCTTATTTACGTTGTGAACCCAAGGCATTCATTAATATCAATTTACTTTTACAATTATGAAAGAATATAAATCCAGTTCACCTTTTCACATTATAGAGAGAGTGTTCGTACTGGTTATTTTTTTTTTAATATGTAACGTGGGGCTCGACTAAGCGAAATCGAGCAACAATGGATCATCGAATTAAAACGAGGCGGGATGACACAAAGGCAAATCTCTCATGAGATAAGCCGCTCCCAGGGTGTAGATAAAAAAGCTTTAAATTCTGGAACACTAAATTATGGAAAAATAGAAGAACTGGAAGGGCTCGAAGATTTTCGGGTCATGTAAAACGCGGCGTTTTAAGGGAAATCTCAAAAACAGATGCTTCTGCTGAGGCGATTCAACCTAGGGTGTGATCTCAGCTGGAAGTGGATAGCTAAAACCAAGTATTTAAGATATCGTGAAATTATAAGTAAACTGCAGCACGGAAAACATCACTAACGGCGACGCTTCCAGTTTGCCAAAAGTTGAAACCCAAATTTGGTCCTGAGTTATTTTTATTAATTAACAACAACTTTATTAACATTATGCCTCATTGGGCAATAAGTAATTGTGATAAATGATCTCATTCATACCATATTTACAATTTTTATTCACTCGCTCAATCCTACAGTATTTACAAACAGCTCAGAGACCTCCCAAGTCCACATGGTTGTCACCTCCCTCGCAGGCGAAAGAAGTGGAGTCTTGGGAAGCCCCCCGCGCCCCTCCGTCATCTGCGTCACTGGATAAGGGCCAGCATATGCTGACCAAGAGCACGAGAGTCACATACGCTCAGCACATGATTGGAGAAACTGGCCATTGCCAGGACTCCCACTATTCCGCATTTATAGCAGGTCACGAGGCCACTGCCGTTTTAGTCTCCAAGGAGGATTATAGGGATGTGTGATGCAGTGCAAAGACTGTGCTAGGGGATTAGGGTGGTTGGATAGGTTACTATGGAATTTTATGAATCAAGAATGTAGGGTATATTAAGATCATTTCAGAGTTATTTTTAGTGACGAAAAAAAAAAAGGTTAATCTTGAAAGCCCCAACGGCTTCAATTATCAATAAGTACGATCTAGGAAAGGAAATAAATAATGTAGTCGCGAAGGTCACAATGGGTTGGCGGACTAATGGCCATTCAATGAAAAGGGCAATCCTCAAATCACGTTCATTAGTGGCAAAATGAATGTCGTTAGTTATCAAAAAGAGTTTGGAGAATTTCTTTTGACGGTCATTACATTATTATTAGAAGAAGAAGAACAAGACGAAGATATAGTTTTTTCGTCTTCAGTTTATATTTCTTCACAGGACTTAACTCCTTAACGGAAATTCATACAACTTAATCCCGGTTGTTTTGGAAAATTCCTTTAAAAATATAGACTTATCGGCTTATTTACACAACTAATGTTGTGTAGAAAATACTAAGACGTAGTATAAAGAAGATTACTCCCCAAGTTGTCTACCCCAAGTACCTTGTAGTGACAAACAAATAGATTGCAATAAAGTATAAAATTTTCAATCAAATTTAAAACTTGTCTACCCACAGGATTGCATTGTATTTATAGCACTAGCGTTTTAGACATATAATTGTCATCCTCTGGTGGTTACACCACTTGACATAATGTATTTGTAAAAACGTATTTTAAGTTTAGAACGAGATATTCGAGAAATTTTGAAATAATAAATAAACCTTTTTAGCTACAAATAAGATGAAATTGTTGAAATAGATAAAATATATGCAAATAGTTCAAATTATAATAAGTAAATACTACCTGAGAGAAGTTCTAGAAGAAAAGGTCGAGTGGTAAAATATTTAGTTTACTAAATTAAATTCGAACATGCCTACTTTAGTACTTTGATAAAATGTAGTTTTATTACTTTAAAATATTTTAATTGCTCAGGAATAATTTTATCTTTTATTAATTTGAGCAGTTTTAATTGTGAGCAAATACGTTTTAAATAATTTTGTGGAGTTTTTATTTATTTATAAATTTCTCTTATAAATTTATAAAGTTTTTGAGTCAGTTTGATGAACAATCTCATACTGTTTTTTTTTGCAAATGTCAGCTGTAGCCATCATAGCTTAGCAATCACATTTTCGGATTGTTGCTATAAATTAAAGTATACCACTATAGATAAGGGGTCTGTTGTTCGAAACAAAGAATCCAAAACCGGAAAAACTCCAGAATATTTTCAAAAACGAGATAAAATAATAAGGCCACATAAATAAATTCAGCTAAAGCACAGTACTCTGCTGGTAACATATTAATTCAATAGCCAGGGGTTTTATCAGTAATGATAGATATGATCGAATAATTAATTAACTCGGTTCATTTATTTCGAGCTACCTGTGTGGCATTAGTGAAACGTTAATTTATCTGTTATCGTATTACACCGTGCCTTGTTCCTGGCTGCATATGATACCATCTGCTGCGGAATAATAATTGAATTACTTCAAATGGCATAATTAATTAAAATCATTTTATGCCCTCGGGATACGTTTTTAATGTGTGGGTACACCTATGCTTTAATATTCTCAAGTTGAAGGTTTTTTGCAATTGGGAAAACACTTAGGGAAAAACTTTGGCACCATTTTTAGCCCTTTTTTTTAGCCAAATTATTAATATTTTTAGTATTTGTATGTTTCTCGGGCCTTAATTTAATTCCTATTTACGGGTAAATCTTTCAGTCTGCATATAAATAGTTTTATCAACTCTTTCTACTAGTGACTACTCCGTCATCTAACGAAGGTTTCCATTTCTTGTTTATTTGAGAGTCTCGAGTTCAGGTGATCCTTGATCTTGGAATTAAAATCTTTTGAAATAAAGCTGCTTTATACGTTTATTGATCAATCATGATCTGAAATTTTCATCAAACTGACTCAAAATCTGACGAAAAATTTATCTCTTTGTCTTGTTCTTCTTCTGATAATAATTAAAAAAATCCTTCAAACACGTTTTGATAACTAGCAACATTCATTTTGCCACTTTTTTTTTTTTTTTCATAGACCCTTTAAATTTACAGATAATTATATATAACTATAGATCCTTAGGCGAATCCATTTACAAATTATTTTTGTATATTTTATTTGTATACTTAAAACAGTGTCCATAATTGGTTTTCTATTTTGCCACTGATTGGCAGACTTTATATATAATTTTATATTTATTGTTGAACTTGATAAGTTGTGAAATAAATTGGTTTAACAATGTCAATTTATAATTAACTTTTAGTGAGCCCGAACAACTAAGATTTAGTTTCTTATATCTCTGTCTGCGTGAATGTTTAAACATATAAGGTTTTTAGTAAATGTAAAAATTTCAAAAATAATAATTCATGAAACCCGGCACTATTTTTCTCAGTTTTAGTTAAAACAAAATCACGAATTAACGCATGGAAAGCAAAATTTAACTTGGAAGAGTTTAGGTCTGGGTTTGCTATTTTTTAAGGTTTTTCAATTCCCAGCTCAGAAGCTTTCTTCTGACTCATTGTTTAGGGCAGGTTGAAAACAGTAAGTGATAGCATGACTCATGCTTGAAGAGGCCTAAGGTTCATTTGATGAAATGCAAGCTGCACTTTTCTTCTGCGAGATTCAATAGGAAATATTTGTAGTGATCATCATCCATAGAATACGGAACAGCAGATGTAGTGTGATATTGGCTGTTCGCTGCCTGTTATCGGCTCTGAGACCTAGCGCCTCTGATTATTCCCTAGCACCCTACTGGAACCTTTCCAGCAGCATTGTCGATAGCACTCTTGTTGTTCAATTACAAACAGAACAGACATAAGTCTATAAAAACATGTAAAAAAATTGAGTAGTGACTATTCAGGCTGACAACATCAACATACACTATTTGAAGGTGGATTGTATTTTATTTATACATACTTGTTTAGTCTTCAGTAGTTTATTTACAACGGTGAAATGTGACTTATCCAGAAAATGTGAACGACAAATAAAACTGAAATGACATGAAGGCTATCCTTCGCTTCTTTTATAGATCCTATCAGATCTCTTATTCCAGTTACTCTTAAGTTATAAAATATTTTGAAGTCAAGTGTGCCTAGGAAAAGCCAGATAGTTTGTCAGGAAAGTGTATGAATGAGATACACATGCTATACTGTGTCAAAGGCATGTTCAATCAATGCAGAAGTGCCTTGTGACATACATCTTCCATCAATTACAATAACGGACAAAGATTCAAACAATTCTTCATCGCATTCACTCTGTTTATGGATATTTATACCACGTTAGATATGATCGACTAAGCAATTTTCGGAAAAAATTCATGAGCTCAAAATTGATAAAATGAAATGAAAATAAGTCGAATTTAAATGTCAATAATAATATGAGCTCAGTGAACTATACAAATACTGGGCGAAGTCAGCGTATGTTTACCGCACTGACAGATTCATTATCGGAGTTGCCCAAAAGTCTGGTAAACAGGATCCCATCAGGCTACGACGTATTAGTCAATGGAGCTATCAAAAGTAGTTGCAACGTGTTAAAGTCACTCTTGATCAGGGAGTTTGATCACTTTTAGATTGAATTTTTATTATATCTGTAAGTTGGTTTTAATAATTCAATAACTGATGTAAACTCCAGCTGATGATCTAGCTAGTAAACTGAACCATAATTGTTTATCTTCAGAAATTTCCACTAGTTCATAATCACCTTCGTCTGTTTTTATAATATGTGTATGTTTCGAATTCAGAAACTTAAAGGAGGTGGAGGTTCTCAGGTTATAAATCGAACACTTGCAGATGTAGTTTAGAACTGTAATATTAAACATATGTACACATTAGCTAGCGCTAAAAACATTACAATAAACAAATAAAACTTATAACCTACCTAAATCAATACAATTGTCGATAATAAGTGTTGACCATTGTCTTAACAAGAGTCCCCATATTCAGGAGGTTACAACTGGGAGCATCATTTAATCCTAGCGAGCTCTGTAGGGACATCTAGCATATGTGCCGAAGTTTGGCGGTAACGTTCAAACTTACATATGTACAAATAATTTGGATTCCCTTGTTTTCTGATTCATTTTTCAATCAATAACTTGTAATTTAATTTGTAAGTTGGTTTTAATAATTCAATAACTGATTTTATGAATCTAAGCATCACATGATTGAACAATATAAAATAAACAAAATAAACATACCTGTAAAGATTAATTAAATTACACGTTATTTACCAGGTATTCTAGTGGATAGGCACAACACAAACAATAAACATAAGTCTTATCTTGAAAGTAACCTTCACACAATAAACACAGCTAGCTAGATCATCAGCTGGGGTTTACATATTTTACTCTAACAACGGACATTCTGAGCAAATGAACTACATGTAAAAGACCAGAAAGGGAATCCTGACACTTTAGCACTTTCCATTGAAGTATGTTAGTGATTATTAATCATTGAGTTACTCGGTGGTAAAAAATCATAAAGTTTATGATGATGACATAAATATACTTACGAAGGACGTGTGGCTCCTACGAAACAGATTTCCTTCGGAAACAAGGGTTTCCCCAAAAATTCTTAAATACAGTGATCATGGGGAAAGCAGATTCTTTAATTATTGTAAAGGTTAACTTACATATACTGGCAGAAACCAATTAAATACATAAATATCGACAACTACATGATTGAACATCAGGAAAAAGATTAAAAGAATATAATTCATAAAGAAAAACTTAATAGGCACATAATTTTAAAAATAAATCACCAAAGATATTATAGATTTAAATTATTTTAAGATAAAAGGGCCATACTCTTTTATAGTCGGAACCGCTAGAGAAAAAAAATCTCGTAATATTTCTTTAGCTTACTCAATCCGCTATCCTGTATCCCGGCTAGGAATAAGTTGGTATTTTATGAAGGAGGGAAAGAATTTACAGCTTAGCGATTTCGTAAAATCACTAATGAACCTCAGAGGTCCGTGAAAGATTCTTCCTAAGAATATTGATTGCCATGAGCCAACTAGGGTCCTCGGCTATTTCGTTGGTAATTCTATGAAAATTTTACCACAATTTAATTTTTAGTTATATGCTGAATTGTAATGATTATTACTCCTATTAAAATTTATAGTTCCTAAAAAAAAAAACTCATTAGATATTGTATAAAGGGCTTAATTGTCATTAGATAAACAAGCCACCCTAGCCTGTCCACCGCTAATTATAATAAAAAATACAAACTTGTCCCCGTTCATTCCATAACTTTTTGATCTGGTTTGTTATATGTAGTGTGCTAATCTCTGTTAGTTAGTTTTTCCCAGAACTTTTGTTAGGGTTGTAAATATACAGTCGATTCCTTCGGAATTTGACACTCGATAATTTGAAGTTTATTCCCGGTCCCTTGACAAATACACGATAAATTGAATAGAAAATCAATGTGTTTTGGTCCCGTCGGTAATTTGAAGTTGAAACAACGGCATCTTGCTCACCAACGCTCTAAACTTTGGAGTCAGGGCTGCCCCACTCTCTATAATTTGAAGCCCCCACTTCTGTGTTTGTTTTGAGCATTGAACATGCATGGTCGTTTGTTTAAATTCCCTGATTGCACCATCTGTTGTTTTCAGTCTGTTTTCATACTCGGTTCAATACGACCCGAGTTTTTTTTTAATCTGTGAAATTTAAATGAGCCCTAGAAAATGACAAATGTCTCTCAATCCATGAAAAAAAAATGCTTGTCATTGAAGCTGTCACGCGCAGAAAGAAAAAGGTCACGCCAGGGTGAGTTTTCCCGCCTTGAGGAGTGCTTGGTTAAGTGGATTAATCAATGCAGAGGACAAAACGTCCCCGTGGGTGGTTCAATGTTAAAGGAAAAAGCTAAGTCTTCTGCTCAGTCTCTCGGGATTAAACGATTTGCGGCAAGTGAGGGGTAGCTCTGAAATTATAAAAAAACGACACTCCTTGACGTTTTAAAAAATCTTTGGAGAGAACTTCAAGCGTGGAAAAAGGTGAGAAGGCAAACATAACAGTTTTTAACGCTATAACCCTGATTGGTAAAGCCTGGAAAGATGTCAGCGCCCTTGCAAACAGAAGAAGCAGAATAGCCATCAGTCTTCGATATTTAACAAAATCCGTTCCATCGGACTTAGGGTGGCGACTTCGCCCTTAGTATGGTGAGTTGACCTTTGACTATTTCGTTTACGTTGACGATGACACCGGTGTCCACGTTACCCTAACCAATGCTCACAACGAAGACGAGGAAGTAACAAAGAAGAACAAGCGCCATCTCCAGTCACTTTGAGCGAGGCAAGATCATTTCTATATACTCTACAGTCCTATGCCCTCAGGACGGAAACAAGTGATGGTCTCTTCTTAGCTCTCATCACCATCGAAAGTCACTGGTAAATGGTTGATGGGAGTCGCTCATTTTCACTCAACATTTAACTGTAATATTTTCATTTTTATGGTTTTCATATATGTTTGTTAGTTTGTACATTTTAAAATAAAGATCAAATTGTACATATGTGCTTACTTGTGATCAAACTCTCGTTTATTTGAATTTTTTCCTCCCTCCATCCTGATTTTGACAGCTATAGTATTATTGTATGTAATATATTAACAGTAATAATGTAATAAGTAATAATATTAGTAGTACTTTAAGATAAAAGAAATTAATATAAATATAATATATAATGTAGTAGGTAATAATATTAGTACTGCTTTAAGATAAAAAAAAAAAAGTAATATAATATATAATGTAGTAATAATATGGTACTATCAAATTATAATAATATAGCTATGATATTTTATGATATTCAATGAAATTATATAAAAATGTCTTTATTCCGAGTCTATTGAATCGCTCACGAATTCATCATAATATGAACTTATACTAACATCAATGTCTATTTAATTGTCACTCACATCCTCTTTATCTCATCAGAGTTTGAACTTTTTCGATTTATCTCTCCATAAAGCAAACACCTTTGAGGCGTTGAAAAATATCCCAGCAGAAGAAATGGAAGTCAACAAAACTCCAACACAGCTCCAGCCACCTCCTATATTTGTACGCAACATTAGCAACTTTAAATTACTATGCTCACAAATGAGCAAAATTGTTGGTACCGGAAAATATACGTGCCTAAATCGCTCTCGGGACACGAAAATATCTCCGGACACTCCCGATACTTATCGGGCAATTATCAAATATTTGGACGAAACCAATGCTGACTTTCACACCTATCAGCTGAAACAAGAACGCTCGCTCCAAGTAGTAATTAGAAACTTGCACCCGACCACACCAGCTGACGAAATCGAAGATGAACTCTTTGCTCTTGGATTCAAAGTTCGCCAAATAACGAACGTGTTACGTGAGGATAAACAACAAGAGGGATCAATAAAAACGGCGTTACCACTGTTCTTCGTCGATCTCGAGCGAACACCTGGAGTAGAGAAGATTTATGAACTAACACACCTGTACTATACAAGGGTACAGGTTGAAAAACCGTTCCCCAAACGAGACATTGTCCAGTGCCATAATTGTCAGGCATATGGGCACACGAAATCTTACTGCCACCACCCTCCCAGATGTGTAAAGTGTAGTGGGCAGCACAAAAGCGAATTGTGCAAAAAGCCCCTACAATCGCCTGTGGTATGCGTACTTTGCAAGCAAGGCCATCCGGCCAACTACAAGGGCTGCGAGGCTTACAGAACGCTGAAGTCGAGGACCGAACAACGCCGTCAGCCAGAAGTGGAAAAACTTGCAGCAAGAAGCGGCCCAGCCAGAAACTTGAGGCCTACTGTCTCTTTCGCCGATGCCGTTCGCAACAGAGAGCAGTCACAGGCACCACCCACCCCCTGTACACAAGATCACCTTTCCCAGCATTCCGTTCATCCCGTCAACCCACAAACTCTATCCCATCCTCAGCCACACATCTCGTACATTCCTCCACCTTCAAGTTCTTCAGATCTCACTAGCCTTTTAACCTCATTTCTTACAGAGTTCAGAACCCTAATTACTCCTCTCATTTCCCTACTTACAAATCTGGTCTCCTACCTTATCCCCGTTAAACAAAATCCATAAGTGGATCCTTCCGACTCCTTATCCATTCTCCTTTGGAATGCGAATGAAGTTCGCACCCACACTAACGAACTGACAGCACTACTCCACGACAAGAACATCGACGTAGCTCTCATTACTGAAACAAGACTTACTAGCAAACGACCATTTACGATTCGACAGTACCATACTTACCGAACTGATCACCCAGATGGAAGAGCTCATGCAGGTACCGCTGTCATTGTTCATAATTCCATTTCTCATCACATAGTTCCTTTGGTAGCACATGATTTCCTTCAGTCCACTGCAGTGTCAATCAGCACCTTCCCTTTCCCCCTTACTCTAGCATCAGTGTACTGCCCTCCCAATAAATCCATTTCCGATTCCCAATTCATCTCCTTTCTAGACTCCATGGGACATTGTTTCCTTGTGGGTGGGGACTTTAATGCAAAGCACCAACACTGGGGGTCAAGATCCACGAATACACGCGGACGTGCTTTGCTGTCTGCACTCACACGGAAACATTGCTCCACGATCTCTCCTGACACAGCCACCTATTGGCCATCAGATCCCAACCGAAATCCAGATCTCCTAGACTTCTTCTTCTACAATAGTTTAGGAACACTAAACTATTCACTCAAGCGCCTCGATGACCTCTCCTCCGATCATAGCCCTTTATTATTAACCATTTCCCTAAAACCAATTCACAAACTGCCTCCTCCTTCATTCATTAGGGGCCCAGTTGACTGGGACCACTTCCGTCAGCTTCTTACAGAGTCCGTAAACCTCAAATTATCCCTGAAAACATCCCAAGACCTAGACGATGCAGTGCATTCTTTCACTACTCTGGTCCAGAGGTCGGCTTGGGAGGCATCGTCACCCCATCGTCACCCAAAAATTCATAATCATAATAGTTTACCTACGCATCTCAAAGATCTAATCCTATCCAAACGCCGCTCCAGAACAGTGTGGCAAAGATCCCGGCATCCTGCCGATCGCCGCTCGTACAATCAGTACTGCCGATTGGTAAAGCGGCGATTGGCATCCTTCCGTTCCGATTCTTTCAATTCCTACCTCTCCTCTCTGTCTACCAGGGATAACTCATTGTGGAATGTAACCAAAAAAATCCTAAAGTATCAACCTGTTTCACATCCGCTCCGTCGTGATGATGGGTCCTGGGGGGCTTCGGATGGGGATAGGTCGGAGGAATTTGCTCTGCATCTTACCCATACTTTCACACCTAACCTTTCTCATCAAAGCCATACTCACAGCACAACTGTGGAAGATTTCCTCACTTCACCTATTCCTCTCTCTCTTCCACCAAAAGCCGTTAATCCCTCTGAGGTCAAATACCTTTTGAAAAACTTACCTTACCGAAAATCCCCTGGATATGATCTCCTTACTCCTCAAATTCTCAAACAACTTCCTCCTAAAGCCATAATCTTCCTAACCTATATATATAATTGCATTATCCGAACGACGCACTTCCCACTCCTCTGGAAACTTTCCATTATTGTCCTATTCGCCAAACCCGGTAAACCACCCAATGACGCCTCATCTTACCGTCCAATAAGCCTACTCCCTATCCTCTCAAAAATATTTGAGAAACTTCTACTAAAACGTCTACTTCCAATTATTGAATCCAAAAACCTTTTTCCTACACACAAAGATAACCCTTAAAGAGCAAGTAAAGCTTTTTGTTCTCATTGGAAAAAGAGCTCTTGAGAACTCCAGTTCCGTACAAGATCAGCAACGCCTTTTTGACTTCTCACAAAACACTTTCTCAGATCTGTCTCTAGGTGAGCCGGAAGAACCATCAGAGCGTGAATCACTAATTTGTGATGGTGAGATTATTTGATAGACTTCGCCAAAATTAAATTGCGTTCAATACATTGTAATTGAAGTTAACTTTGTTCTCTAAAAAACGCGGTTAGTTTTTTATTATGGTCAATGAAAATTGTGAAGTTTTGAAATTTATGAAGTCAAAAAAGGAATACATTTAGAATTAAACTGATTATTAATAAGAAGCGGGTTTCGAGAACACCACCTTGTTTATAATACTACAAATGCGTTTGTTGATCAAAACAAAAATATTGTTTATTCTTTTTTTACAGTTCTCATTCCTAGAATAGTTTCTTATTGTAACTAGAGGGTTAAAAATTACATACAACAAAGAAAAATTCAGGTTTATGTCAATTGTTTGTTATTGGTGCAGCGGTTTTAATATTTTTGTGCAATAATGGTTCTGTTTCAAAGTAATCTGTCTCTATCAAGTTTTCCAATATTTTGTTTATTTCATGGGTAATAAAGATTTATATTTTACTAGTATATTATTAGTAAATAATTTTCTTTAATCTGTATTGATGGATGGAGATAACTCCAAGTGGAACCAAAGCAGTTAGATTTTTTTCACACAGAACGGTGGGAATCAGACTTGGCAAAGAATCGGTTGCTTTTAGGGTTTGTCGACAATCGGCCTTTTATTGTCGCCACTTGCACAGTCCGTATTGTCCTCAGCTGTTCATTAGCGTAGCCTTTCTTAACCCTCTATCACCCCTCTACTAGAAAGTTTACAATTTGTAATTCTATGGAATTTGTATTAATGAAAACATTTATACTCGTGTTTTACTTAGATAAAAATAAAATAAATTACCATAACAAGTTACCAATATTTAAATAAAAGTCTATACCCCAATCTTTTTCTTGCAAAAATTTCGTGTGACGATAAAAATAAATTTTAAATAATTTAAGCAATTTGTTTTTAAATATTAGCATTAAATCAATTAGAAAACAAATTATCAATACTAATAATCAATTTAAATTTTCATTAGCTGATATGTTGTATTGACAAAATTGACAAAATAGCTACGAGCCTAGTATTGATCTTGAGATAGGCTCCCAATTGATAATGAGGTGGCTAATGCGCATGTCTTAATAGTCAAGGTCAACTAAGTACTTTAATTGAGAAACCTCCACATGTAACACTTGAAGCAGCATTTTATAAAATCAAAGCAAAGACAGAAACACCAGTAAAATTTGAGGAAATACATTAATATTTCACTGACGTCGTCAAAAACGACGTTTCAAAGCGGGAAAGGACCAAAAGTAAATTGCACCGATAGGAATGGTCGTAAAATAAATTGTGTTATTTATACGTGTAGCCTGTAAACAGATCTTAGATGCAGAGAGCAGAAATACTCGATAAAGAGATTCACATTAAATAACGTTTCTTTTTGTTTTTTCTTTTCATTTTTCGATGGAGTCACAAAGGCATTTACTCAGCCTCTTGAATAAGTTGCGGATGATGTGTTTACTTGATTGTGAACGGCTACCCGGATTCAGAAAGTTCCGGCCAGCCAGAAATTGCGAGGCGAAGCCATAATGGTTTTGAGTTCTAATTTAAGGAACACAGCGAGTGGCCTTCACTCCACCAAGGCTTTATCTGTACTTACTCATACTTACACAGCTGGGTAAGATCAGATGACTTGAAACTAGTAATTGTAATCTTCCAATCACCTGACGAAATGTCCCAAAATGTAAGTTAATGATCACCATATAAGCATGAGGAGTCCTATTTACAAATTATATGGGAAGACTACCAAAAAAATTACCCTCCACATTGTTTTTGTCAAATAATCTGCTATTTTAGAAATATTTTTACGTATAATTTAATTTATTTTGAGATGCATCATATGAAGAGATTACTCAGGCAGTTGTCAGTTTGCAACATTTATTTAGTCTTTCATGATCCGATGCTTCCTTCCTTAGACAAGCAGTCTGAACAGGGTATGCGATTCCCGACTGGGCCCATCTTGTTTGAAGGGGATTCAGGGTACGGACCATGGTCTCGATAGCTTTGAGTCAGGCATGCTAATCACCCTATGAGATTCTATAATTCTATAAATTAATTTAATTAATCAAACTAATGCATTTGACTCATCTGTCAATAAAGTGCTTTTAAAAATCATTAATCACTCACTAATTTTTTCTAATCAATTATTTAATGATCAAGAACTTATGTGCGAATATTGCGATCTCTGTAATTGCGTTTTGTCGAGTCGACTGCTCTGATTTCAGTTTTCATTTATTATCCCTGTTTAATTATCCAATAATTCCATTAGAGTAAGGGAATAAATTTAAATTACACGTCTAGATTTTCTATATTACCCGGTGTATAATACAATATACAATAATGTCTACTGTAAAACGAATTACCTTCCAACTCGATAAGCTAAATTGTGTCATCCACCATTGACGCTGTAGGTTTGCATTATTTAAAACAGCTTTAAATATCTGAACAGTTAGCAATTTATGGTAAAAAATTAAAGGAATGAAATAATATTTTATCATTTCTAAATTACTGAATATATGCGAATAGAGAAGTTTTACTGCCACACAGGTTTCAGTTTTGACCACACAGTAGGTTAGGGAGGGATTGTAACACATAAAATTATAAATCAAAATCTGTGAAAAACTGGTGAGTGGTGATTATTAGTCAGTTAAGCTTTAAAATGAAATGAGATAAAAGTCGTGGCCTAGATTCAAACATTATACTTACAGAATAAAAAGTAAAATCACTAAACAAAATAAAAATTATAGTGAATAAAGAATATAGTACTAAAATGAAGATTTTCATTCTTAGCTTTGTTTGGTAGTGAGAAAATTTCGGAATGATTCTAACTAAAATAATATGCAAGGAAAAAAGAAATTTGACTGGAAACAAGAAGTGATTATAGCACAATCAAAATTTTGCTCTGGTGATTTCAGGATGGAGATTGAAAGACTGTAAATTACATATATATATAAACTTAAATATAAAAAACTTAAAGGTGGTTCACCAATTCCATGCCGTAGCTCGAAGACAGAGCTAGATGTGAGACGAGGAGGGTTATTCGGGAAGGTATAGGTAATTAAAGTTTCAGAACTTTCAGCTTTGGTCAGTTGTCTGTTTTTTTGGGTTTTTTCCCCAAAAACCCTTTTTTATTAACATTTTTACAAATATATGAACACAACAGCATGAACAAACTACCAGAAGCTCCTCTTGCTGCATACTTATATGAATTTGAAGGAGGGTAGAATTACAAATCAAAGTTTCTTTTTAAAGTTAAAAATACAATATCAAAAAAGACTGGACTAGGTGATGGGCCTCACCTTCCGACTGTTGCTCCAAAGCCACCTTAGAGAGACTATGTTCTCATCAGTCCACTCTTCCGTGTTCAAGTGAGGCAAAATAAACTCTCAAACAAAAATAAAGTTAGCACGTCCTACGAGGACAAGTGATAAACTTAATGCACTATCAAGGATCGAATATTCCAGGAAACATGTAGCGACCGCTAACTACATAAGATAAATCGCCCTATACTCTACTCTATTGTATATATTACCTCTTAACTACAATCTGATTGTATGTAACCCAACCTCCTTCAAATGCACCTGCGCATAGCAGAAAGAGGAGAAATTATTTTATTCATTGATTTTGTCATATTTATACATTGTATAATTTAAAGGGGTTTAGGGGAAGAAAAACAAGTCATTCTCCTGACGACTGGCTGACTGATGGCTTGTGGCTGATCTGATGTTCAAAAAACTTGGCTTCCTCATTTATGAAAACCTCTGCATCTCTCTCTCCTCACCTCGATAAGTTTTTGTCCAGCGTTGTCAGACCCTCACCTTCCTAGTGGGAATCGCTGCCTTCGTCTCGCAAAATCTAGCACCTCCTTGGGAGAGACCCCTCCCTAGTGGACAACGGTTGTCGGGCCCCTGCGAACTTGCCAAGCAGTGTTCCCCACGGCGATTCAGTCTGCCTCTCTCCGGTTCACACTCGCCTTTGGGATCCGGACGGATTTCGCCTACCCTCAGATACCTAGTGTGAATTCGTGGTCATCCCAAGACCACACAAACTAACTACACTACCTACCCTATACGTCTTCTCCTGAACATAGTGCATTGTCGGGGCACATATCTGTCAAATAAGGAGTCAGATAGTAAGACCGTCATGAAACGATTGTCCAGGTCATAAACTTAATCAACCCTCACTTCGTCACCAGGGCTAGGGTAACTAGGCACCCCCTCGTGACGACCCGACACATGTACCAAGCGCCAACGCGTAAAGATATACGACATGGGCAAAGGTTGGTAACAGTGATTTTCTGAAGCTGTGCTGTGTCGATCGCTTGTCAGTCCTGTCCTATCTCCCCCCCCCCCCCGCTTCTCCAGCTGGTATATTTTTTCGACTCACTTGCTAAAAGGAGGTGAAAAAAAAGGCACAAGTTAAAAAAAAAAAAACTGTGGCCGCTTTTGATGGGAGACGAAGGCCTACCCTTGTGACTGTAACAACTGTTCGTTCGCTTGTTTTTTTCTCTCCCCGCCTTTGTTTTTTTACTTGTTGACAGTAATCAGTGTTGCCAGTTTTAGCCGGCCTATGGCAGCAATGCAATGAAATGACAAGCGGCAGGGGGGGGGGGGGTAGAGCATTTCCACTGCCTTGCAATCACGGTCAATTCCGTAACTCGGCAGTATTTGGCAAACGACATTCGTGTATCCGTGTTTCTGCCTCCGTGGTCTTCCATAGTGGTCTTAAAAACTATTTGTTATTTTGATGATATATTCCAGAACACCCCAAAAAAATATAGCGGTAATGTGTTGGTTTAAATCCAATATAATAAAGTTTATATGAAAAAGTTTTTTTTAATTTAAGATTTCTCAAATAACAGTATTTAAGTGAGTTAAGATTTAAAGATTTGTTTTTTTATCTTTCCCTGGTAGATATAACTGAAAAATAAACTTTTGAGATCCTAAAATAGATTATGTCAATACTGCACCTGTTTCAATTTTCCTCCGATTGTTTAAAAGGCTATTTTCTCTGGCCAAGATAGTTTAATTAATTTAATAACTGAAGTATTTCTGTCATAATTCTCTGACGCGTAGATCCCAGCCTTATTTCGCACAGTTAATCTTGTCACATCACTTTATACGTCCTTAGTTTAATTTATAATCATTTCAAAAACATCTAAACAAAAAACAACGCAGAAAGAATTTGGTAGGTACAATCCTATAAATCAGCTACATCCATCTTCTTCATATTTATCAATAGAAATTATTCTAAGTTTCAATAGTTCAATTCTAACAGTCAATAGTAAAATAAGTTTCTGAGAATAGTAATTGACAAACGAAGGTACTCTGCAATAGTTTAGTTCCACGAAGTATCCGAATTGTTTTGTTCTTCAAATCCCCTTGTTATTTTATTACTACTTATTTCTTGTGCTAAAATTACAATCTGCCTTATTATAATTATCTCATTCATACCATATTTACAATTCATCATTCACTCGCTTGTTATTAACCGTTGTTATTAAAAATTATGGAATTCGATAAAGATTTTATATACTTGAATCTATTTACAATAGGTCAATATTATACGTCCTGAAGCTTGGCTACATTTTTACAATTTTAAATTGCGATTCGCAGTTGTTACAAAGGTTTAATGTACAATATACATTCATTGTCTATACGTATTAAAAACGTGATAGGACTCACCTTACGAATCATAAACCTAACTTACATGTGACAAACAAAATCTTAACATAGGTTTCCCCTACAGTCTGTTGCCATCGATGCGGGAAGGGCGGTGGGGCCATTGTGTTAAACAATTGGGTTTGTTAGGTGCTGCAACGAGCCAAAAAACGTTGTGTCTCCGGTGGATGAACTCACACACACACGCCACGCCAAACAACGGGTGCCCCAGACATAAGGGCTTTGTGCATTACATAATAATAATGATAATGACAATCGTTTTTGGAATCTACTTTTTTTTCGTTAGTGTTTTTTTGTATTTATATATTTGTTTAAAATAAAATGTGTAAGTACTTCAATAATGACTTTGTCCCCATAATCCAGAGCGATGATGTTAGTATTTTGTTTTTAGACCATTGCATATTAGGTTAAGATTATGTTTTAATTTTTAATATAATAGAGAAGAATTTAAGAAGCAGTTGCTCCTCCGATCAATTAGTTCTCATTATTCTCCTACTTCCTCATGAATCGACGAAGAAAAAATCAAACAGCAATGTAGTGATCAAGTAGGTAGGAAAATAGCAGTGGAATCTGGAGGGTGGAAGAGGACGGAGATCTAATCGACCGTAAGGCTCACTCTCTGGCCCTGATTGAAGCGGCCTCCGTTTAATTGAAAGACCTGCCCTCAACCTATAGCCCAAACCTTAAAACTACCAAACACTATCTTATTTCTTGCACTTCATCATTGTCATCGAGCCCGCCGTTTTGTGGTTTAATTGCCGCTTGTCCCTACAATCCCAAACCCTTCAGATTCAGTAAATATACCGTTTTATTTTTGTCTTCCCGTCTCTTATTTATTACTTTTTAAACGAGCTTTTAGCAGCCTACACTACCATTCTCAAGTGATAAGCAAACAAAGATTTTCTGTCATATAATTTTATCATTCTTCACGTTATATTGTCATATTTTTTATCTTAAATATATTTAAACTATATTCTTCTATCGAAGAAAATTTACACAACACTAAGACCGACATATATTTTAATTTATCTCGTATCTACATTACGTCTCAATTACAATTTATTTGCAAGATATTTAGAGGTAATTACACTAAACTAAAACATCACATTCAAAATGTATACTGATTTTCCTAATAACTAATAAGTAATTGGACTAAAATCAACTGCATAAAATCATCCATAAAACTTTTTTCTCCAATACAATACTAAATGAATAATTATAACTATGCATACAGTTTTCCTTAAAATAATATATGAATAGATAAAAAAAAAGTACATGAAATATTCTTATTGATTATTTTATAGAAAACCTTTTGTTCTATGCATTATAAACGTAATGTTATATTTTAAGGAATTTCCACATAGATGTTGCATTTTAAGAAAATCTTTGTTCTGTATTTTCGTAGCACACAATATGACACTGACTCCCAAAAATGCTTCTAAAAAGTAACGAACAACTTTTTACGAAAAATTAGAACGTGATATTTACTTAGCTGGTAATATCATTTAAATGATTTTGTCTCAATTTCTACTGAGATACCAAATTATTAATTTATCGACTGAACATCGTTGAAACATTTTATAATAAATTGGCTCAAAGTAGTTTTAAAAACAATAAATATAGAGTGCAGTATCACACAATTAAGGACTTCGATGGCTTTGCTAATAACTCACTCTTGATCGATTTCTTAAATTTTATTGTTTTAGGATACACGGTGTACATACGCACTGTTAATGGGGATTCGTCAGCGGTGGATACAGCTGTTAAATATTGAAAATCACAATTATCGTCACTAACCTCCAAGATATTATAACTGAAACACCATATCCAGATCTCTTTGATATTATAATCTTTATAATATCCATTCCAAGATAATTAACTGATAATACTTATTATGTTTAAAGGATCACCAGCACCATCACATGGAACAAAACCATGGGAAAGGTTTTGCCTCTTTAAAAAAATCACTGGTTGAGTTGAAGTTACCAACACGATTTTAATAACCTTGTACAGTTAAAAAAAAAAAGAAAGTGAAATGAACATCGCCGGATACAACGATTTTCAGTTGGACATATTTTATGACATTTTCAAATGGTGGTAGCAAAACGACGAACTTCTCTCTACGGAATCTGTCTAAGGTTTTGAAATAGGTTCACAAAAACACCTCAATCAAAATGACCCGTTCAACAAATTTAAATTGCAAATTACTATAATATTAACTAAAAGAATCTATAGAAAATAGTCTGAACGACATTTAATTCGTGAATCGTATCGTTGCTTCAAAAAATATTTTCTCATTTGGTTTTTTGAGACGGTCTAAAAATAACTTTCAGATAGATTATTATTAAGAGCGGTATAATTAGACGTAAAGAAAAACAACTACACGGAATTGTTAAGCACAATTCCATACAATTATGATATTTACTAAATTTACGATTCTTAGAAAAGTATAATATAATATAATAATAATAATTTTATAACACAAATTTAATTATTCTAAAAGTCAAAATATTACTAGAAAAGAATAAATAAGCGTTTGTGATATGTTTTTTATTTGAGTAGCTTTGAGGTAAAAAGTGATTCCACAAACGATTCTTTAATAAAAGTCGTTTATAAATCATTTTCATCACTTCCATCATTCTATGTTAGCATGGGGTTCTTCTGTTATTGTATTCTGTTTGTATTGTCATTTTGTGTTATTACAAGCTAGGAGACTCGTTTTCATATTGATCATCCAATTTCAGCAAAATGGTATTAGATAACAACTCATTAGTAATTGTAGTTATTTTTTCTTTAATCAGCTATTCTTACAGATCTAGGTTTTTTGAAGCAGTTTCTCTGTGCCACAGTAGCCCGATGACAGGAGCGTTTATATATTTATACATACATATATAATGTATACTAAATAAAATAAACTTAATAAAACATGCATAAAACGAAAATTCTTAATTTATATCCAAGTAATAAAAATTCAATTTAAGTGTAATGACTGACAACTAAGGGTATAGTTGTGATTGTATAAAACATTTTAATAACAGTTTTCTAATTATAGTGGACTGAAGCCCAATATTATCAATCCGGACTTGGATTTTTCGATGTGATTCCAGACTTTAATGTAGCCTATTAAGTATATCAACGACACTGACTCTGATCTGATTTTGAAAGAAAAAAAAACAAAAAATTATAAATCTTTACTGTTCATATTCTCAGTTGTTTTTATCTTTGAATTTCGTTTATCGTTTCCTTTTACGATTCTGTCATTATCATTTCCGTACCAAGGCCAGTTAGATAGGACATTTTAGAAAGTAGAGGTATTCTTTCCAGAATATTTTTCGCTCCATATCTTATTATTAAGTTCAATAAAACCTAAAACCTAAAGAATCGAGAAAATTTTTTTTTAAAACACAAAAAGTAGTTTTTTTACTTCATCCCCTCCAAAAAAAATTGGTAGCTACTTACCTTTTTTGGCATTAGATTATTCCCTACAGCCAGAAATGCATAAAACGTATTCAATTTTTATGGAGGATTCTCGTGTATTCTTACAGCAGGACTGTTAATCTGTATAGTATTCACAACAGTTGTACTTTATACTAATATAAAAATTACAAATTATGCCTAAACTTGTGGTTAGGGTACACCACAAGTCAAGGATCATCCCTAAAGATCCCGACATCTTGCTGATCGTCGCTCATACAATCAGTAATGTAGGTTGGTAAAGCGGCAAATGGCATCCTTCCGTTCCGATTCTTTCAACTCCTATCTCTCCTCTCTGTCTACCAGGGATAACTTGTCGAATCCAACTAAGAAAATCCTAAAATATCATCCTGTTTCACACCCACTCCGTCGTGATGATGGGTCCTGGGCGGATTCGGATGGCGAGAGGGGGAAGAATTCGTACTGCATCTTTCCCGTACTTTCACTCCTCACCTTACTCCTCAAAACAATACTTATCGCCCAACTGTTGAAGATTTCCTCACTTCACCTATCCCTCTCTCACTTCCACCAAAAGCCATTAACCCCTCTGAGGTCAAATATCTGCTGAAAAAATTACCTTACTGAAAATCTCCAGGATATGATCTCCTTACTCCTCCAATCATTAGCACCGACCGCACGCACCTACCTAACAGGCACAGCTTTGATTCAGCGTTATGATGCTATGATTATACAGTGTATAAATATTTTTTGACAGAATGTAAATATTTATGTTTCTATAAGTTAATGATCGTCAACGAAAAACTTGAAGTAAAGGGAAAGAGGTTGAACGTAATTACAGATCGAGAGTTGTCACAAGACTGTTTTTATTGAGCCTTTTAAAGCCTCTCTAAATACATTCGGGATGTTTACCTCCCGATGACTAGAGGATTAGGCTGGCTGCCTACGATGTCCAAACCTTAACTTATATAGTTTTATATAATCGTTAAATGTAGAAGTACTGTCATAAATAAAATTTTGACCCGATCTTCATTTTTAGAACAGAATTTCTCTTTTTTCTCTTTTACTTCTCTGAAGGCTAATAACACGATTGATTTACGAAGGGATCGAGAAAAACAAATAATAATAATAAATAAATTTATGGAAATAGATAAAATCTCAAGTGATAAAATTCTTTATTCGTGTTGAACGAATCCTTCAAGAATCTCAAGAAAATAAATTCAACTTGATGTGCTCTAAACATTTTAAGTATTTAGTCAGAATAGCCTATAGTTTCCGCACTAACTAAAGAGTTCTTAAGGATAAAAAACATCCACAAAAACCAAATAAATACTGAGTAAATGGCAAGTATAGAATAGATTACTTGCACGAAGGCCAACAGTTAATAAATATTGAAGAAACGTGGGCTCGATTAGCATTCGGGGTTTACGGGGAGAGTGGTCACACTCTTTCTGGATTATAGGGGGTATGATGGGGCCCCTAAGGCTAAAGGTGGCACGAGGGTATCGTGGTGCCACTCTTAGGTCACATTTAGTCAACAAACGGCAATAAAAAAAGATGGATAATGAAGTCAAGTTTTTTTTTTTTAAGGTTCAGTAAGAATCAAGTTATGTATCCTTAAAAGCTAAATATTCGAACGGTCGAAAAATATTATATTATTGTGTATTGAACTAGAAAGCGCAGTTTTTTTCCTTTCACTGTTGTATTCTTTGCCACTTATTAATGTTATTAGAATAAAATCTCTTTCTTATTACGTATTACAATATTAAATAAATGCTCACAAGCATACTTTGCTATTTAGTAGCTATTAATAATATTGGTAAAATAAATGATAATATATATATATATATATATATATAATTCCTTTATTGTGCTAAAATTACAATCTGCCTTGCTAGGCAATAAGTAATTAAGATATACTATCATTCATACCATATTTACATTTCATCATTC
Organism: Acanthosoma haemorrhoidale; assembly: GCA_930367205.1. Taxonomy (NCBI): domain Eukaryota; kingdom Metazoa; phylum Arthropoda; class Insecta; order Hemiptera; family Acanthosomatidae; genus Acanthosoma; species Acanthosoma haemorrhoidale. The sequence continues at coordinate 20,121,897 of OV884013.1, read as the reverse complement.
ACTCGCTCATTCATTCAGGACATGATTGGAGAAACTGGTCATTGCCAGGACTCCCACTGTCACTTGATTATAGCAGGTCACGAGGCCACTGCCGTTTCAGTCTCCGAGGAGGATTATAGGGATGAGTGACGCAGTGCAATGACTGTGCTACAGGATTAGGGTGGTTGGAAAGGCTACTGTGGAATTTCATAAATTTGGAAGGGATGAGTTCTAGAATGTAGGGTATGTTAAGGTCGTTATAAAGGGTTTTGTTGCTGACATAATAAGGGGCATTTACTATTGTTCTCAGGACTTTTGATTGAAAGGATTGGATACGCTTGATGTTCGACTTTTTTGCTGTCCCCCATAGCTCTATTCCGTATGTCCAGATTGGTTTAAGTATAACTTTGTAGATTAGTAGTTTATTTTCTATTGAGAGATGGGATGTCCTTTGAAGTAGTCTGTACAGTTGTCCAAAGCGTCTGTTTAGTTCTTGTCTTTTTAGTCTCGTATGTGGGTTCCAGGTCAGTCGTTTGTCAAGATGGAAGCCTAAGTACCGTACTGTCTCGGATACAGGGAGAGGAATAGAATTAAAATAAACTAGTGGACAGGACTTGCGGCAGAGGGTGAAGGTGAAATGATAATATATGTGACCTAACCAGGATTGGAATCATCTCGGGATTAAGAGCTAGGCATCTTATTATTACCTGCAGACACACTTCTAAAATTATAAAGACTATTATGTTAATGTGAAATTTAAATACTACTTGAAAATGGTTTCATCCATAATTCTAGGGTATCGTCAATCGTAAAGCAATAGTTGATTGGATCCCATGACCCAATCATATTAATGTGCACAAACAAGGACAATTCGTACAAAATACAGTACAACACATCGTAACTTAAGAAGCTTTCAGCTTATGCTGAGCGATAACAATGCAACTTCTAGTCGGTCTAAGTTTTAATATACCATGGAGATGAAGTGAGCAGACCAAGCTAACGGACTTCTTAATGAGTAAAACGGGAAATAGAAGAATTATGAGACGCAACTCTGCATAAGTCCTTTAAAAATGATTAGTGAGAGAGCACAGAAGGTTTCTAAAGTTTGAAATAAAGATAAAATGCAAAATAGTTCTCCCTGTTACATACAGTCTCAGAAAGCTGTCTCCTTTTAAAAACAGCTTTTTTAAATACAACAACAACTTTATTATGATTAAATTACAATCATCCTCATTGGGCAATAAGTAATTGTGATAAATGATTTCATTCATACCAAATTGAGAATTTTCCTTCACTCGCTCATTCATACAGTATTTACAAACACCCCAGAGACCTCCCAAGTCCGCATGGTTGTCACCTCCCTCACGTGCGAAGGAGGAAGTGGAGTCTTGGGAAGTCCCCCACGCTCCTCCGTCAGCCACGTCACTGGATAAGAGGCTGCCCAAGAGCGCGAGAGCCACAGTCGCTCAGGACTTGATTGGAGAAACTGCCCATCCTGGCTTATTCACCAACGTAAATAAATAAGGCAATTCTTACCATAGCGGTCATTTTAAAAATATTTTCATTATATTATAAAAATACTGCAGTATTACATTTATATATTAGTCGCTTCTGAAAATCAAATACTATTAGTAATTTTTTTCGAATATTAACGTACGAGCAGCGTAGGGGGGGGGGGAGTGTGTTCCAATGCTAATCAAAAGATACCAATATCAAATCCCGATTGGGTCATTTACATATTTAAACATAATTAAGTTGAATTACATAACACAGCTGATATCTACTAACATATTTTAATCACTGAAATCCACAAAGGCTTGTTTGACTGGAGGTCTCTTGCAACAATTTCAATCAGGGTATCGATTGGGCGATAAACAGCTGATAATTAATAATTAACAATGACCGATGAGAGTCTCTAGCAAAATCATTGGCCATTTCAGGATCTATCGATAGGAATCAAACCTCAAATAACTGTAAGAAAAACAACTATATTTAGTCCTTCCCGACTATTGTCTTCTTAATAAGCCCTCCTGATGTTTCCCTTAAGGATGTTTTGAAGAGATCACAGTTTTAATGATCGCTTGCGTGGGAGGTGAATCCTTCGGGAATAAGCCCTCGCTCTCCCGACTATTATAACTGGATCCATATCTTGAGGGTGCCGGTGTGTGGGTGTTTTTGATAAATGAAGCCAGCTACCCTGAGAGCGCCCCACCGTGTATTTCCAGGAAAAAATTTTCTTGTTTTCTCTCTGTTGAGCAGAGGGATGAAATCCTTTTCCTTCCATTTCTGTGTGGATTCGATTTTCGTATAATTTTTTTTTTTTTAGGATCATATTTTCTTCGGAAGTGCCGATAACTTGTTCCTGATCTATCGCGATAAAACAAGATAATGGAATCATTTTTCCCGCCCTCCTGAGAGAGTGAGAGATTTCGTGACGCCCTAGTGTTGGTCCACAGTGTTCCACCGGACAAATGTCAACACTAGATGAGAGAAGTGAGATAGTGTACAATCTAAAATCTAGTCCTCGAGTAACTCTCTGGCTAGAAATTGTAAAATCATTTCGCAAAATTTTGTGAGAATTGAGAATTTATTTACATAAATTTTCCTAGATTATGAATTATGTCTATTGAGACTGTCTCTTCATATAACTGGCTTTACATTTTCTTCATTTAGTAAGGTTTGGTATTATAATTTCATCCGCCGGAGACGCATCTTTTTTTGACTCGTTGCAACACCTAACCAACCCAGTGATTAACACTATGACCCCACACCTCTCCCGCATCGATGACAACAGGCTGCCGGGGAAAAAATAGGTTTAGAATCAGTATGTAAGTTGGTTTTAAGTTTGATCAAGGTGAGCCCATCACCTTTATTAGTCAGTTCAGTCCAGTCACGTACAATGTGTATCATTATACTTGTTTATTCATTATATAATTTTTATAAAATAACAAAACCTGTATATAATGTAGCGATGCTGCAGGAAATACAAAAATAATTTGTAAATAGATTCACCTGAGGATCTATAATTTCTGTAATTGTATATATCTGTAAATTGAAGAAAAAAAAAATATATATATATAAAAGAGGTTTGATATTTACGTTAATATTAGTTAGGTTATTCAGACACGACCACATTCACACAGTTGGAGGATTTTCAAGTTAAATTTCATTCAATTGTCAATTGTAATACCAGATCCTGCCCATCCGACCAATCTATTGCCGCTGCCGTAAATATTCTATAAATATTTCTTTCCCCATCCTTCCCAATCTTTCAATCCAGATTTTACCAGTACTTCTTTCTCTTTAATTTAAATATTCATAATCTTATTTATATTCCACCAAGTTGATAGAATGCACAGGCTATAAGCACCTAACTCGAGTAATTGACGAATGATGCTTAAAAATCAAAACACATAGTACTTAAAAATGTATTTCATATTTTAGTAGGGCAAATGATAGAATCTTTTGTGAATCTCTTTTTGATGGCATAAATTTTGTAGGTTATTTTTGTTTGAATTTTGTTTAAAATCATAGATTATTATATGAAATGGTAATGTGTATACCTTTAACTTGAATTGTTGAAATGAAAGGTACTTGTTCGTTGGTATTTTAGTAAGTTATGACATAAAGTTCATGCCTACGCTGCCATTATCAAATACCAATTACGCTTATAAATTGAATGTTATCGGACCTGTAACTCCGGAGCAACTGTTTACTAGTGTTGTTACAAATATTGCCCAATTTGAAAGCATTATTACCATCTATTACCAGCAGCCAACAGCGTGGGTAGCCGAAAGAGCTTGTACATAGCATATACATTGTGGGAAGACAAGAAGATATGTATTTTATTTCAAAGATATTCAGTGTGACGAATTTCTGTAGTAATGTCCTTAAAAACATTCTGAAATCCGGAATAAATATTCGGTTCAATCTCCATAGAGTTTGCATATGCAAATAAAGTTACGTAGCAAATTGAACTTTCCCCTTATCTATTTTTTTTTTTTAGAACAAACTATGCATAAATTTTCTTGTGGTTGTTTACTGAGTTATTTTGTAATTATACGACGACTGTAGCACAAACCCTTTCAGTTAATTACGTTTACGATAAGCTATTTGTTATTACAGCTTTATGCTGGGTTCCCTACGTGAGGGCGTGAACCACGAAAGTTGAGTATTCTTGATACACTTAATACGGATTAACGAAATAAATTTTGTCTTTACAATCGTGTGAACGATTCGTGCGTTGCTACGAACAGTACAGTACAGAAAGCAGAAAGAAACGTCGATCGTACAAAAATTATATAAATGTTTTATAACTTCAAATGATAAATATACCGTTCAATAGACGAATTTTGGACGAAGTGCGCAAATATTGTCAGTAAAAATGGAGAAGTGTATTCTGTGATGTAAACATTCCATCAAGAGCCAGAAAAGTCATTTGAAAGAAAACCAACAAAGAAGTTGATGTTGGACCACGACCATCGTAAGCAGTGAGAACATTGAGTGTTGTAAATTATAAGTAGGTGAATAGTAAAAGAAAAACTAAAATCATTATTTATTTTAAAAATCAAGCGTAATTTATTATTGCGACAGTTAAATAATCTTGTTCGAGGAGAGTATTTTAAAAAACTTTATTATGAATAACAATCAAAACACTGGTATATATACAAATATTAATGAATTACAGCACTAGGACATCCTTTGGCTAAGGCTAAAGGATAAGTGTGGGTTGCTGGAGGCAGGTAGTCTAGGGCTAGGGGAAGGGTTGTAAAAGAACAAAGGAAGGGTAGATCATATGTCTCAACTGAAGTACACATTTCAGCTAAAATTGAATATTATATAACTGACGATGCGTCAAGTGAAGTCAACGGAAGTGGTTTTATAGGAAAATGACGATATACCCCACGAATATTGTAGAACAGCCGTGGACAAGTGGAACATAAACAATCAAATTACTCTCTAAAACAATTCTTGAGTATTCATAACAAACAATTGTACTTTGTGTTCATTGTAAGCCATGAGTATGTAAATGGTTTTACAATGAACTGTTAAGTTTAAGACATAAGTCCTCCTATTTGTCGTAGTCAACACTAGTCTCCTCAGACACAAAGACCAATTCGTCAAAACATTGTCCATGAATAAACTTGATGAAAACCTAACAACTTTCTTTCCCAAGCAGAACTCCCAACAAACAGTTCAATTCATTTAACGGGCAAACGTTCAAACTCCATTTATTCCACCACCATTGGTAAAAAAAACATTTGCCTTTCATGAATATGACAGACTATTCCAAAGTAATCATTAAGAACCATCACATTCATTATTATTCATTCATATACTAATTTGAATAAGCTGATTGAGATTTTGAACGTTGTTTGAAAAATAGAAATTTCAATCGCAATACATCTTGAAGAAAAAATTATCAACTTTTCCAGTTCCATTTAAAGAATAAAGAAACTTCTTAATATTCTTGCTGATGTGTAATCTCACAAGAGCAGTGCTGCTTGAGCAGACCAGGGCTACATCTCTTACCACTGAGAAATATTACTATTTCTTGTCCACGTTCTTGGTTTGTCTCATCAATCAGTTTTGTAGGTTACACTTGGAACAGTTACTCCTTGCTTTGAATAAACCAGAGTTAAGCTAGACAGGAACGAAGGAACCGTCTGTATGCTTGGATTTTTAAGTGGTCCAATTTTATTAAATCGATTAACTGCTTGAGAATTGAATCATTGATTTCTGGAAGTTTATCTATATGTCTAACAAAATCCATACATCCACAAAACTAAAGATTTGGAATAACTAATAACTACCTGTCTAATTAATCAGGGAATAAACACGAACATAAAATTGACGACAAAACAGAAAAAGATTATGCAATAAATTTTCTTGGGCAGACATTGATTAGGATTATATTCCCTAACATAAATAATAAACACACATATGCTAAAAAAACCACCACGTCCATATCACCTGAATAAAGCCAGTAAGCTAAGTCAATAAAAGCAGAGTCAAGTCAATATAAATAGCCAACCTCTTTTAAAAGTTATGCTTCATAATATATTTTATACCATATACCTTTTAACAGTGTTTTCATAGCTTCGATTGAGTGAGTAGAATTGATGTTTTATTATATTTTTTATTAGGTATCGATTTTTTTTTTATAGTACAGTACACTCTCCCATATCCGGATTAATGTGGGCGTGGATGATCCCGAAATGGGCGAGTGACTAGGATATATACGAAATAAAGAAAAATATAAGTAATTATACATTCAGAATAAAATTTACAATTTTACATAAAAATATTTGTTAAACATTTTTTTTTCTTGTCGACCTTTCACGAGCCTCGTTGTCTGGCCAGTGCCTTATGTGCATGTCGTCTATTTATATTTATAAATTGTTAATTTCTACTATAGTTTTGTCTATATTACATACGTAATTCTCATTTAAAAAAAAAATTTTTTTCTTTATGTATATGCCTGACAGCCGTTTATGGTAGGTTCTTCTGTATTGCTATAACGCCACCACCTCCTGCTCAGTTTTTTCCCAACCCCTGCGCCGGAGCCAATAAAATAAAAAAAATGACGAGCAGCCGATTAGATAAATGATGAAGCAGGTTTTCACTCCTATTTCAAAACCTAGTTAATGAAATGGCACTTCTCTACATTATTTATAATGTCTTTATTTTGATTTATTGTTTCTTTTGATTATTGATTTATCTTGGAATAGACTTTTCATTTTAGCAACTAAAGATGTCAGCTTAGAGCTGTCAAAACGTTTTTGTCGATTAAACTATATTGTAGAGAGAGATAGAAGATTTATTAATTGGAAATGAATTCTTATAACTCTATATATAAGGTGCCTGGTTACCCTAGCCCTGGTGACGAAGTGAGGGTTGATTAAGTTTATAACCTGGACAATCGTTCCATGACGGTCTTATAGGTTTGTGCCCCGACAATGTACTATGATCAGGAGAAGAGGTATAGGTTAGGAGGAGTAGGTGGTGTAGATAGTTTGTGTGGTCTTGGAATGACCACGAATTCACACTCGGTATCTGAGGGTAGGCGAAATCCGTCCGGATCCCAAAGGCGAGTGTGAACCGGAGAGAGGCAGACTGAATCGCCGTGGGGAACACTGCTTGGTAAGCTTGCAGGGCCACGACAACCGATGTCTACTGGGGAGAGGTCTCTCCCAAGGAGGTGCTATATTTAGCGAGACGAAGGCAGAGATTCCCACTAGGAAGGTGTGGGGCCTGACAACGCCGGACTAAAACGTAGCGATGTGAGGAGAGAGAGATGCAGAGGTTTTCATAATGAAGAAGCCAAGTTTCAGAGTTTACATCACAGCAGCCACGAGCCAGTCAGTTGTCAGGAGAATGATGTACAGGCTTTTTTTTTTTTTTTTTTTTTTTTTTTCTAAACCCCATGAAGTTATACAATGAAAATATTAAAAGAAACTTTGCAAATTTCTCCTTATCCTGCTATGCACAGATGCATTTGAAGGAGTTCGTGTTACTCAACAATACAGATTGTGGTTAATAGGAAAATACTATGAATACAAATCTAGGTGATGGGGCTCACCTTCGGTTTAATGTACAGGCCCCAAACCGCCGGTCTTAAATACCCAACTGGCTTCGTCAGCAGCCAATAAGGATCGCAATTGTAGTAGCCAATGATGTGGCTTTCCTTTGCTCCCTGGCAGGGGCTGGAATGGTCTGCCTGTGGTTTGGGCCTTATACCTGACTACAGCTGGTGTCCCAGCTCATATAACTAATTGGCCCTGGCAGCATGTTTTATTGTTTAACATATTTACAATGATTTATATTTGGGTAATGTTATTTACATTTGTTTACAATATATATACAATAGAGTATAGGGTGATTTATCTTATGTAGTTAGCGGTCGCTATATAACCTTTATGTTTTTATTTGAGCTTCCTACAGTTCGCTTTAGTTTTCCGAATTGTAAATATAGGAATATGTAATGAAATATCCTGCAATATATAGAGGTAATTTTATTTGATAAACTTCCTTGAAATCTTGTATTTCCAGCTCAACGGATTTTAATGTATTATCCGCACAGGGTGGAAATTGTGGTTTCCGAGAGGGAGAAGAGGATGAAATAATGTATTAGGGAACTGTGTGGGGTGTGGGAGGGAACTTCTGGGAACCATGAGCGATTCATGGCCAGCCGTTCCTAGAACTCAGTGGGGAGCATCTGTACTCTGATTGAGCCCACAGGCATCTGCCCTCCATTCACCGCCCACTCCACGTATATATATTAGCTATGAGCTAATATATATACCTGCGAATCGATAGTACCTAGAACTACCATGGTTAATTGCAGAGATTGCCTGCTTCTGTATGCATATACTTGAGGATTCGAAGATGTATTGACGGAATATATTTAAGTTAGTTTTTTTCCTTCATAGCCCCTTTAAATTTACAGATAATTACATAGAATAATAGATCCTCAGGCGAATCTACTTAAAAATTATTTTTGTATTTCCTGTAGCGTCGGTACGTTATATACAGGTTTTGTTATTTTATAAAAATTATATAATGAATAAACAAGTACAATGATATACATTATACGTCAATGGACTAAACTGACTAATAAAGTGAGGGGCTCACCTTTTTGATCAACCTTAAAACTAACTTACATACTAATTCTTGACCTAATTTTCCCCCGACAGTCTGTTGCCATCGAGCGGGAGGAGTGGTGGGGTCATAGTGTTAAACACTGGGTTTGTCAAGTGCTGCAACGAGTCAAAAAACTTAATATGTCTCCGGCGGATGAACTCACCCACCGACGGCACACCAAGCAACGGGTGCAGGACAGCGTTCTTCAACCTCTCGAAAGAGGTATGTCGGACCACTTTTCACATGATACCATTCTGGAAATGTTGGAGACATTTGGCTGTATTGTCAGTCAAGTGGGTAAATAGCGGAGCACCGTACAGCAGAGCTGGCCGGAGGACACATTTATATATCATCAATTTGAGACGAAACGACAGGTTAGGTGAAGTTAGCAAGTGCGATAGCCGGTATGACCTTTTTCTATTTTATTACTAAAATGAGTAGATAAATGGAGATGCCTATCCATTTTTTACGTTAGTGGTGTCACATATCCCATTTCATAACTGTAAGTATTTTTGTGATATACGAATATATAAACAATGCTAATTACCTGAAAAGTGGAACAAATATGGAATGTTGGTTTCAGTGTGATTCGAAAAACTTTCTATTGAATTTATCTAAAAACTTTATTTGTTAAACTATCTGATTAGAAATAAGGTAATACTTTTTTAAAAAAAATGGATTATAAACCAAAGAAAAGCTTATTGAATTGTGCTCAGGCATCCTTCAATCTGGGACCTGGACAAATTTTGCGATATATTACACTAATAAAAAAGAGCAGAGCTTTAAATATTAACTAATACATCGAATGTAACATGAAAAAATCTAAAAGCCAATTTACTCACGTTTAATTATTTTCGCATTGATCCCGTTATCGTATCTGATTATAAACATATACAATGCAATCCTGGATGTTGTTGACTAAAAAATTAAATTCTCATCAAAGCAGCTCTTCTATCGTAGAACAAGCGAATAGACGAAAAACAATCAAGTGCACCTGCCTGTTTGAAAGCATAACGCCTTCTCTAAGACTGGATCGAAATTCATAAAATGAAATGATAGGTACTGTTCAAGATTGAGCAGTAATCTATGATAAGCTTCATGTCAATAAATCAGCGAATTGAATCCTGTTCTATCCGCGCAATATTTATTTTTCTATTGAACTTTATTGTGAAAAATTATTATCTGCCTTATTGGACAATAAGTAATTGTGATAAATGTTGTTATTCATACCATATTTAAAATCTTCATTCACTTGATCATTCATATTATAAATATACTTCATAAATTCAATTATATACAAACAGTCCAGAGACCTTGAAGTCTTGAGAAGTCTCCCACCCTCCTCCGTTAGCCACGTCATTGGATACGAGCCAGTGGAGGCTTATCAAGAGCGTGAGAGACACAGACGCTCAGGACAAGATTGGAGCAACTGGCCATTGCCAGAACTCCCACTATAGTATTTATAGCAGGTCACGAGGTCAGTACCGTTTCAGTCTCCCAGGTGGATTATAGCGATAAGTGGCGAAGTGTGCTAGTGGTCTAGTGGATAGGTTACTATGGAATTTCATGAACTTGGAAGGGATGACTTCAAGAATGTAAGGTATATTAACATCGTTATGAAGGGTTTTGTTGCTGACGTAATAAGGGGCATTTACTATTGTTCTCAGGAATTTTGATTGGAATGATTGGATACGCTTAATGTTCGACAACACATTCCATATGTTCAGAATGGCTTAAGTATAACTTGGTTTTTTCTATAAATGCAAGAGAGATGGGATGTCCTTTGAAATAGTCTGTACAGTTGTCCAAAGGATCTGTTTTATTCTTGTCTTTTTAGCCTCCTGTGTTGGTTCCATGTCAACCTTTTGTCGATATGGAAGCCTTAGTACCGTACTGTCTCGGTTACAGGAAGAGGAATGGAATTTAAAAAAAACAAACTAGTGGACAGGACGTTATCAGAATCAATTGTTGGACCAAGTCTGAGAAACTGAACTTAACCCTGAAAACTCTGAAAATGTCCATTATTAGAGTTTCCGAACACTTTATATATTCTCCCGGACCAACCAATGTTTTTTTTATGTGTTTTGAGCTCACCGAAAAATCCACAGAGGTCGTTGCTACGTTAAATATGAACAAATAAAAAAAATATTGTAGGCCGATAGAAGGTTATAAACTGTCAAGTAAGGGACAGCGAAAATGGAAAAAGGGAGGAAAAAAGAGGGCTTAGTGGTTGCCGAGGGTTAATTAGAAAGGGTTGGTTGATTTTTTTTACCCTGCGGAAATGGTTAAGCGGGATCTAGGTAATGGATAGAGAAAAGCCTTCTCATAGCCAGAAGTTGAAGTGTGGAGTTATTAAGTCTGGATTTAATTAGGAAAGAGATAATTAGAATTCGCTGGTACGAATGAAAGGCCTAATTAGATCATTGGAAAATGGCCTTAACAGTTCTACTTCTAAAAGTGACTGAAATATGTAAATATAGGAAGAAATCGGTCATATTAATGACTAAGCGATATATTTCAATGCAACAGTCTATTCTGTTTAGAATATTTGTAAGTAAGTCGTCTATTAACTTTCTTTTAATAGAAAAAAAATTAATCAGGAGTTACACAACAAAAAAAATTGTTCGTAAATTCACATAAGATTTATCGTGTCTTGTTGGTTTGAAGCCATAGTATGGTTCATCAAATGACTTGAACAATTATATAAATGAAATTTAAAAAATTCTAACTTTCATTTTCGGTGATGACATTGTCACCATTGTAAACTATTTAATGTTTACAAATATTTGAAAAGAATGTAGATTATCCACAGTAGATTTATAGGAAAGAGCTAAACCTTTCAACTGTACCACATATTACGATCTTAAGGCTCATCCCAGGCTTAATTTTTCATTCAATAGGCTTTAAGATGACTTTGTAGCTAAGTCAAAAGCGACATATGTCTTTTATAATAAAAATGTAATAAAAAGATAATACCATGTTCTATTATAATGTTTACTGCTTAACTGCTTGAGTGTTTTGGATTCTTTTGATAATTTGTACATATTCAATACTGAACCAAGTTTATTTAATGTGAAATTCAATGCACAGATAAAAAATGTGAACAACAAGGCACAGATAAAAAATAAATAATTAAGTTGTTTTTTTGTTTTTTTTCTAATTGTTACAAAAATTAGATTCTACAAACCGATCTATATACAATTGCTTTATTATATTTCCTGTAGCTTGGCTAAATTTTATACAAACTCTGTTTTCTACTAGTAGTGATCTGCGTTGCACAAAAGTATAATGATGTACATTACACTCATTAATGGACTGAATTTATAAAAATTTATGGGGCTCACCTTATTTATCATAAACTTAAAACTAACTTACATCTAACAATAAAAACTTAAACTAAATCCTAACCTAATTTTCCCCGAGAGTCTGTTGCCATCGATGCGGAAAAGGTGTCATAGTGTTAAACACTGGGTTTGTGAAGTGTTGCAACGAGTCAAAAAACTTTATGTGTCTCAGGTGGATGCTTTTCTCATTAACATTTTTACGATTTTAATAAATTTACTTAATAAAATATAACTTTCATTGTATTCATTCAATAAATCGTTAGTGTAAAAATAAAAACGTGCAGTACAATTTCTTTTTAAATAATGATAAAAAATATTAAGATGAGAGTTAAAAAAGTGTTTTTGCTCTTAAACTTAAATAAAAATATCAGTTAAAATTGAACCTAATTTACAAATACTCCAGATGGATCTGATCTGATTGACCAAATATTTATCGCAATTGCACCATTTACCCACTGTAAATATCGGAAACCATACTTCTTGTTTCTGTTGGAGATAACATTACCGAGGCCGTTCATGTGGATAGACATTGTAAATTAATAGATTCTGTCATTGTACCTCGTGGCCATTATCATGAGCTTTACAGACATATTAACATCTGACGATGGAACATCCGTTGTTGATAATCGCTTATAGAAGATAATTGACGCCGACACTCATCGCCCAAGTGCGCATAGCTCCACTATCGGCAGACCATCCGCTAATTCATATCTGTCATTTCATGTCACTGCATTAATTTTATCATCTGACAGCCAATACGGTAGCGACTGTAAGGGTGGCATGTTATCATAACATATACAGTGAGAATTAATATGGCTAATTATCATTTCACGCAGTCAAGTCGACATTAACTGCATACTTTAAGTGGCTTAGAGAAAAATATAATCCATTAAACCGGTAGGTCAAATTAAAAAAATACACCAAATAAACAGCAGATAAACACTAATAATGACACAATGAATTTTTTTAAAGTAAATTCTATTAAGTATTCCTTATTTGTTTTACGATGTTTGTTAAAGCTGGTAAATTTTCCTTAACATAAGACGTTACAAACAGCCTAGTTTGTATAGGTACAAGTGTTTCCACACGAGCGGATCGTTCTGTCCAGTCCAGCATTCCTTCCTTTTAAGGTTTAAGTCGTTATTAGGGTCTAATGTTCGGGTTTGTGAATAAAGATGTTATTACTTTGAATGGGCTTATATAGATATAAGTATAATAAGTATTATTATGGGATAATTATGGATACCAGTTCTAATTACAGATGGAGATTATTCGTGAAGGTTATAAGTCTGGCTTACTCAACATCTTGAGGGAGAATGGGCAGGGGCTTGAATATCTGGTGAATAATACTGGAATAAAACTTGATATGGAAATCATTTCATCACCATCTACATGTAGTAGCAACATTAGCTGATCTTATCACATCATATGGAACTGATTTTTATTTCTAAAACAGATTCATTGTGAGATGAGAATGAACTATAGTCGTGTATGAAAATTTATCTAATTTTTAATGTCTAACTAGGACCTTGGGGGTACATACCTACCCCTCCCAGCCTATGATTGCTTTATTGATTTCGCACAAATATAATTTAGACTCACCACTAAATTAGGTCTGTCTGTCTAAAGGGGAGTTGTCCTTCGTTGGGCCTGTAGATGACAACCGTCCTTTGCTCAAAGCAGTAGCGGTTAGAATACATTATTCATCTACCTAGTTTGCATGCTCTCAAGTCTCAATTTTAAAATCAATATTCAGTTATTCTAAAATCGGTTTTAATATTGGTTGTGTCTCATTACTAATTATACACTTTCATCTAGTTTTGCCCATTAAGAAGTCTGTGCACCTCTTTCCCCCAGCTCAACTTCTCTTGTAAGACACTAAAGCTTTACTTTGCTAAAAATTTAAAATATAAGTCACCACAACCATGTCTTTGAATTTTAGTTTTAATTATTTTTGGTTTTTTCTGTGTGCTCACGCACAAATTTGAGACCGTCATGGGACGTTCAGATAGCATTGTTGTCCCTCAACCTGTTAAAAACACGTCATTGTCCAGACTTGTTCTTAAAATATTCGTTAAGCATGCGTTTCTAGAACGTTTGTGATCAGCATCCTACGTTACTTAGCATTATATTTCCTTCTGCGGGTGATATTTTTTCTGCAACATAAATAAATTTTTGGTTTTTATAATAAATCCATAATTATGTGACCAGTTATTGACAGTTTTCAAGTTGTATTAACTGCGTGTGTATACATAGCTCGTATTTTTTTCCACGAATAAAACTAATTTTTAATAAAACGCCCTTCCAGATTGACGTACGTCTTGAGGGCATGGTTTTCTGTAGCGGACTTCATTTTGGAAATGGGTCATGCTCTATATGGTTGAAGGTTGCATAAGTAAATGAACTTAAAATTAAAGATCGATTCATTAACTTTTTTGTCAATCCGTACATACCTTTGAGAATTGTTTAAGTTTCGCATTGTCTACATTTTTTTCTATTTATAAATAAATAATCTCGGATTTGTCATTACTGTCACTCAATACAAACTTGCTTGTAAAAGATAAACTTGGTAGCAACTGCCCGGTCAAAGTACGGCCTCTTCAAGCCCACTAAGAGACAATGCATCAGGAGAGGGAGGGGGAGACAGAGGGAAGAGAGAATTCAGTAGGGTTTGTGGCAGTATAACCCTCTATGAAGCTAGCTGCTGTAATGAGCTGCTAGTGCCAATAGCAGTTGGACCCCATGTTGTAGCCATTGAGTGTCGTCCTCTTGACCAGCATTTGGGACCCTTTGTGCCCACAAATGCCGCCCGGCCCTCCTCTCTTTGTACCTTCCAACAACACGGCTGCATACCACCCTTCCACAGTTAAAGACTACACGTGTGGAAGGGAGAGACTGATTAGGACTTTCAACAGGAAGTCTTTAGTGAGACTGATGAAAACGCTCATTTTACATGGTCTAACGAGGAAATCTGCCATTTATATATTTCGTCTTTCTGTCGTAATGTCGAAAAAAGCCCTATTCTCTGTTCCGTTGAGTCATGTGTGGCTAACTTGTAATTTACTTCTATGATTGAGGGTACTCATTATACTCTAGCATGTATTAAACATTATGGTTTTGTGTATAAATAAAGTATACATGTTCTTTATTCTAAGTGGATATTTCCTAATAATAAAGATAGTATGGTACTTTTCTCAATAAATTATACGGGAAATCGTCAGATTAATTCAACGAAACTAGCGATTATAATATCTGCAGCTTAGATGATTAGGGGATGAGGGTATTTAAGAGAGCTAATCTGAATCTCACTAGCAACAAAAAGAAATTGATAATGTTTCTGTTTTTGTAATTTTCTCTATAAATATCAATATGGGAGAAAAAAAAGCTTCAAAACTGTTGCGAAAACGACTTTATTTTACAGTAAACCACCTTTGTGAGCTTATTTCGTTAAGGGCTTCATAAGACTAAATTTGAAAGTAAATTTCAGTTTCCTTCTACAAAACTAAAAACTATTAATAGATTAGTGAAGTAAAACCGAATTGCTCATGGTAGTGTACAGGAGGTTCTGACCCGGTGAAAAATAGCACGGAAAACTTTCACCGAAAAAAATCAGACGCATGAGAACCAATTTATCAATTTTTGGGTGTTCCACCAAATTTTAAAATCCAAAAAAGTTTTTTTTTCGCAAAAATAGGTGAAACAATATGTTTGGATATATGGCCCAAAGAATTGTCCATTCATAGATTATTTAAAGTGATATAGGATGGAGACGGTACTCAACATCCTAAGGACTTTGTCTCATAACTTAAAATAATCAGCCCTATTATAATTATCTTATTTTATCCTATTAGTAACTTATCTTCCCTTCCCAGACCTCTATTCTAAATAATTGGCTCCCACGACCTTTTCTATATGTTCCCTTTCCTACTACCGCTTCTCTACACAGAGAAATACCCCTTAGGCATAATACAGTTGGTTCCTCATGGAGCTCAGTCCCCATTGAGCTCTCAGCCTGTAACCATATATAATTGTACATTTGTGTTTTATACCAAATAAAGTTTCTTTTTTGGGTTATTGAGGAACAGAAATACAATTTTCAATTGTCAATAGCTCTTGATAAAGTTAAGGTTCAGAAAATAAATGTATATCTACAAATTGAACGATAACATCGGAAAGTCTGGTAGGAAAGGCAACTACCTGGAGATCAGGGTTCTTGGGTTAAAATCCCTCTCTTCCCTTTTTTTTTTTTACAATAGACGAACATTTTAGAAAATGTTTTAAATAATAGAAAACATAACTGTGAAACTACCTATCCTTCAATCAAACAGTTTATTCGTCAGTTGACTCATTCAACATATCAACAAAGCTGTGCAAGAGGTTTCTAGAACTGAGGCTGGATTGGCATAAGGAGACAGATTTCTCTACTGCAGCTATTGCACTGGTAGAGAAGGTTGGATTTCTCAGAATAAGGTTGGGAAATAAAGACTTTCATTCATAGTTTTCTCTATCCTTCTCGAAACACGACCAAAACCTAAAACCCCATTTTGTAGGTAAGAGCAAACTCGCCAATCCTGGAAGTTATAGATTTCATCTTTTAAGAATGTCGGAGTCTGTTAATTTGTAATTTGTTGGAGGTCGCAGAATTACGTACAGCTTGGTACTATGTATAATATAATGTCTGGCCCTTTTTCATCGTCAGCTATCATTTTTATTATTATTGTTATTATTTTACATTGTTTTTTTCGCATTAAGGGCAGATAAAGGAGACTAATGGCACCCACTCACATATACTCAGCATAAAATGAACCCATAATCTTCATACCATAATGATTTCCCGCCCACCACTACTATGAGATGCCTCCACCCCCTTTCTAATGCTGAATATTCAGTCACATGACACAGGCAAAGTGATTCAGATGCTGATATCACATTCAATAACCGGACAGGCCATAGGACAACTGGGGCACAGACCATTAAAGCAATAACGAAGCAGGTCCCATTGGTAACAGGGCCATCATTAGCAGACTACTTGAGTTACCTACAGGCCCCGGAGTGGTCGCACTGTGTTTGACACAGCTCTCGGCTCCCTACAATAATGTTTAGTCAGTCTTTGAAGGGCTAGGAGTGGCCTCTATCGATTTTCGTTCGCTGTAACGCTGGAAGTACCACCAACTGTAGCATCTTCAATGATGATATGAATGAGTCCTACGTAGTAGATGTCCACGGTAATCTTTTTTTTTCCCCCTGATCAAGAGGGCTTAACATATTGACAAGCAATGAAGCCAATTCCGATGAAAACACAACATCTGTATATACATATCTTCATTTTAAGAGCAACATAAGTTTATTTCATTCGCCTAGTCCAATGAAACCATCATAAGAGTTGAACGCCATATGTTTTATATACAAAACCAGTCATTTCAAAAACCAACCACGAAAATAATTCATAAATAATTTTATCGTAAAAGGGACTTGATAACGCTCAGCTAAAAATAACAGAATATAGATTCTATTTATTATTATTAAATTCCTTTATTGTGCTATAATTACAATCTGCCTTTTATAAGGCAATAAGTAATTAAGATAAATGATCTCATTCATACCATATTTACAGTTCATCATTCACTCGCTCATTCATACAATGTTTACAGACAGCCCAGAGACCCCCCAAATCCACCGCGAAGAGAAAGCGGAGTCTTGGGAAGTCCCCCACGCTCCTCCGTCAGCCGCGTCACCGGATACTAGCCAGTGGAGGCTGACCAAGAGCGTGGGGGACTTCCCAAGACTCCGCTTTCTCTTCGCGGTGGATTTGTTTGTCAAGATGGAAGCCTAAGTACCGTACTGTCTCGGATACAGGGAGAGGAATAGAATTAAAATAAACTAGTAGACAAGACTTGCGACAAAGGGTGAAGGTAATGTGGGAGCATTTTGCTGCATTAACTTTGATCCGCCATTGATTGCACCAATACTCGATCTCGTCAAGGTGTTTTTGAAGGTTATGGGATGCTATGTCGGGGTCTGGGTGGGATGACAAGACTGCAGTGTCATCTGCAAATGTGGCCAAGAAGGTATTGGGAGTAGAGGGGACATCAGCGGTGTATAGGTTATAGAGGATGGGGCCCAGGACACTGCCCTGTGGAACTCCTGCACTTATGGGATAGTAGTTAGAGTATTCTAAACCACAGCGGACTTGGAAGAAGCGGTTTGAAAGGTAGGACTGTAGGATTAGGTAAAGGGTCTGTGGTAAATATCTTTTGAGCTTGTAGAGCAAACCTGCGTGCCAAACCCTGTCAAAAGCTTGAGCTATATCGAGAAAGGCAGCAGTGCAATACTGTTTGGTTTCAAGGGCTGAGGAGATGTGATCAACAACGCGAAGGCCTTGTTGAGCAGTGGAATGTCGTTGGCGGAAACCAAACTGGTGTGTGGGAAAAAGGTTTTTGGATCCAACAATTGGAAGTAGACGTTTTAGTAGGAGTTTCTCAAATATTTTTGAGAGGATAGGGAGTAGGCTAATTGGACGGTAAGATGAGGCTTCATTGGGTGGTTTACTGGGTTTGGCGAATAGGACAATAATGGAATGTTTCCAGAGGAGAGGAAAGTGCGTCGTTCGGATAATGCAATTGTATATATAGGTTAAAAAGATTATGGCTTTAGGAGAAAGCTGTTTGAGAATTTGAGGAGTAAGGAGATCATATCCAGGGGATTTTCGGTAAGGTAAGTTTTTCAAAAGGTATTTGACCTCAGAGGGATTAACGGCTTTTGGTGGAAGAGAGAGAGGAATAGGTGAAGTGAGGAAATCTTCCACAGTTGTGCTGTGAGTATGGCTTTGATGAGAAAGGTGAGGTGTGAAAGTATGGGTGAGATGCAGAGCAAATTCCTCCGACCTATCCCCATCCGAAGCCACCCAGGACCCATCATCACGACGGAGTGGATGTGAAACAGGTTGATACTTTAGGATTTTTTTGGTTACATTCCACAAGGAGTTATCCCTGGTAGACAGAGAGGAGAGGTAGGAATTGAAAGAATCGGAACGGAAGGATGCCAATCGCCGCTTTACCAATCGGCAGTACTGATTGTACGAGCGGCGATCAGCAGGATGCCGGGATCTTTGCCACACTGTTCTGGAGCGGCGTTTGGATTGGATTAGGTCTTTGAGATGCTGAGGTAAACGATTATGATTATGGATTTTTGGGTGACGATGGGGTGACGATGCCTCCCAAGCCGACCTCTGGACCAGAGTAGTGAAAGAATGCACTGCATCGTCTAGGTCTTGGGATGTTTTCAGGGACAATTTGAGGTTTACGGACTCTGTAAGAAGCTGACGGAAGTGGTCCCAGTCAACTGGGCCCCTAATAAATGAAGGAGGAGGCAGTTTGTGAATTGGTCTTAGGGAAATGGTTAATAATAAAGGACTATGATCAGAGGAGAGGTCATCGAGGCGCGTGAGTGAATAGTTAAGTGTTCCTAAACTATTGTAAAAAAAGAAGTCAAGGAGATCAGGATTTCGGTTGAGATCAGATGGCCAATAGGTGGCTGTGTCAGGAGTGATAGTGGAGTAATGTTTCCGTGTGAGTGCAGACAGCAAAGCACGTCCTCGTGTATTAGTGGATCTTGACCCCCCAGTGTTGGTGCTTCGCATTAAAGTCCCCACCCACAAGGAAACGATGTCCGATGGAGTCTAGAAAGGAGATGAATTGGGAGTCGGAAATGGATTTATTGGGAGGGCAGTACACTGATGCTAGTGTATGTAAAGTGAAGGTGGTGATTGACACTGCAGTGGATTGAAGGAAATCATGTGCTACCAGAGGAACTATGTGGTGGGATATGGAGTTATGGACAATGACAGTGGTACCTGCATGAGCTGTTCCATCTGGGTGATCAGTTCGATAAGTCTTGTACTGTCGAACAGTAAATGGTCGTTTACTCGTTAGTCTTGTTACAGTAATGAGAGCTACGTCGATGTTTTTGTCGTGGAGTAGTGCTGTCAGTTCGTTAGTGTGAGTGCGAACACCATTCGCATTCCAAAGGAGAATGGATAAGGAGTCGGAAGGATCCACTTATGGATTTTGTTTAACGGGGATAAGGTAGGAGACAAGATTTGTAAGAAGGGAAATGAGAGGGGTAATTAGGGTTTTGAACTCTGTAAGGAATGAGGTTAGTAGGCTAGTAAGATCCGAAGAACTTGAAGGTAGAGGAATATGCGAGATGTGTGGTTGAGGATGGGATTGAGCTTGAGGGTTAACGGGATGAATGGAATGCTGGGAAAGGTGATCTTGCGGACAGGGATTGGGCGGTGCCTGTGACTGCTCTCTGTTACAAACGGCATCGGCAAAAGAGACAAAAGGCCTCAAATTTCTGGCTGGGCCGCTTCTTGCTGCAAGTTTTTTCTCTTCTGGCTGACGACGTTGTTCTGTCCTGGACTTCAGCGTTCTGTATGCCTCGCAGCCCTTGTAGTTAGCCGGATGTCCTTGCTGGCAAAGCGCGCATACCGCAGGCGATTTAAGGGGCTTTTTGCACAATTCGGTTTTGTGCTGCCCACTGCACTTAACACACCTGGGAGGGTGGTGGCAGTAAGATTTTGTATGCCCATATGCCTGACAGTTATGGCACTGGACGATATCGCGATTGGGATACGGTTTTTCAACCTGTACCCTAGTGTAGTACAGGTTTGTTAGGTCGTATATCTTCTCGACTCCAGGTGTCCTCTCGAGATCAACAAAGAACAGTGGTAATGCCGTTTTTATTGTTTCATCCTGTTGCCTATCCTCGCGCAACACGTTTGTTATTTGTTGAACTTTGTACCCGAGAGCTGAGAGTTCTTCTAGCTAAAAATAATGCATTTTTTTTTTTAATGTTGAAACATCATTTTCAAAATGAAATAAAACCATAAACAACTAGAATTTTAAGCCGCAAAAACGAAATATAATGATTAGCGAATTGATATCGTTTGAAAGGTCAATTAGAATTGTGTGCTTCAGATAATAAAAATAAATTGTTTTAACTATAAACAATATGTGGACAGTGACAAAAGCCACACTTTTAAATGGGTAAATTTTCATTGATTATTATATGTACTTAGTTTTTTTTATTAAGTTTCTGTCTTTATGAGATACATAAAATAATGATATCTCACCTATATTCATAATGAATAATAGTTTTTTTTTACACAGCTTCAGTTATTATTAGGGTATTAGTGGTTCTACTGCGTAATTAGTCTCGTGTCATCATCAGCTAATAACCGAGGTTCTTTTGGACTAGAACTACCTGCTATTTGCAACAAGCAGTATCCCCGTTCTTGGCTTTCCCGGAACAATTGAGGTTGTAGATGCAAAAATGGCGTCATCTGTATGATGTTTTGTCCACATTTGTCTAAAAATCCAGTGAGATATCGATATTTTACAGTAAGATATTTTTTATCTTATAGCTGTTGGAAGTTCATTTTCCTTGAGTTAGTTCTACCTACAAACTAACATCTCCTCTTAGTTAGTTTAGTTTTTCTCAATATTTGTGTTCGTTTTCTGCTAAAATATGAGTTCTTGTCACAAATGAACCAGTGGGTAATGGTAGTACTGGAAAGAGACCTTTTCAGAAAGAAAAATGGGAGAGAGAAGTAAACAAACTTGCAAGACAATCAGTTCAGGAGTACATTGGCTTCAATGGTAAGAGACAACCAGGTAAAGTTTTTTCTGAAATAGCTCCCTTCCTGTTGCTTGAAAGTTACAAGAATTCCGCAGTTAGAGCTCTTCACCAAGTTTTGAAGTACGTGTACACCCTTCTTTCCTCAAACGTGGAAGTTGATAGCCCCAGAACATCTCTTAATGAACCTAAACAACTTACAAGTTTTCTGTAGAATTATTCAGTTGCTCTGAGTGCTACAACCGTTAACTTGCATTAGAGAGCTTTTTCAAATAGGTGTCGAAAGTTTGAGGATTGTGAGGTAATAGGCCCACAAAGCTAAAATGATAATGTTTGGAAATTGATCAAAGAGCATCTCAATTCAATTCATCACAAAATAAACTATGGTCATGAAACAGATATCAGTTATTTTGTTGACCCACAACTTAATGTCAAGAAGTTGTTCATGTAATTTTCAGAGTTCATACTATCAGGAGAAGGCTGGAACTCCGCTAAAAATGGCTTTCAAGTCGTACTTCAAATTTTTCAACCACCACTGCCCCTATGCCTTTTGGAAACCCACGTTTGTAATATTTGTACCAAAGCCCAAATGAAGCTGTAAACCACAGCTGATATGTCAAGTTAGAGTTGGCTTTGCATCGAGAAAAGTTGCTCGCCATAATATTTTGAAAGATGAAATAATCTCGAAAGCGAAGAAAAAGGAAGACGTGGAGGATGTAAATCCAGACAAGAAGTAGATTAAGACAGTAAATGCGGGATCGGACAGGTTTTTGAGGAGACCAAATTTTTGCACAGTGGTTCAGAGAACGTGAAAAATGAGTTCAGGTGACGAAAGGAAATTGAATATTTGTTTTAATTTTTAGAATTTTGTTTTTGGAAAATGTCGTTTATTTTTCCACGAATAAATTTTTATCCAAGCAAGGTAAATATTATTTATTTAAAAATATATTCTTGTTCCTTGTATTATTGGCAATCGTTCTCTGCAAAAAGGGCACCCTAAATATTTTTTTTTAAATAGCACTTCTAACTGTATTATCCTGTTTGAATATTGTTACCAGATAGTTAAAGATAATATTTTTAATAGCGGTATTGATGTACATCTCAAAACCAAAAAGTGACAATAGACTAAAATTTTCAATTGCGTTTTATCACCTACCTCCTCAATTAAATGATGATCACTGGTTGTATACTTGTAAGATTCAAAATATTATTTCTATGCATATCTTTACCCAAAAAATCAATTTCTAAAATTGCCTCAATTTAAATAAATACATTTCTAATTGATAATAAAAACATCATTACAATATATTACGTTTTTCATTGAACACTTCAATGTGGTGATAAACTAAAAAGATAACTTCTCTTTATTCTTAGCCACACAAAAGATCATATAATGCTAAATACCACGACCTATTAAACTAATACGTCTATAATATGATTTCATTCTATCATATGAAAGCATTAAATCATAACCCACCAAAAAGCAGAAGTATTCCAAAACAGTTCATTAAAATTTGCTATACATTTGATGAAATTAGAAAGAAATGCATTTTAATGAAATAGACTTTTTCCAAAACCATCATCAGGCCATTCCAACAATCAGCAGAAAGTGTATTTATTGTATGTAGTAAGTATTATTTTTTTATTTGGTAATAAGAGGTCTAGACCAATATGGTAGAACAATAAATCTTCAAAAATAATTATCACTAGAAAATTTATACTATTGTTATGTAAAATTATAACTCTATTTCGAAGTGGTAGTTTCGCGCTAAAGACTGATTATTAGAAACGTAGAAAGTAATTTTCAAAATTTGCGAACCCTTGCTCTACTTCCCAAGACCACTACAGCCAATAAATGGTCTACAAATCACATACAATAGCTCATGGCCCTTTTTCACATAAGCTTACGAAGAATATAATCACTAAAAAACACGTAAACAAATAAATAATGTTATTTATCATGTATTTTGAAAACAAACGTATGTTCCGAACGCACTGTGTTCTCTATTTGAGCCGAATGGTTGTTATCGGAGGTTCCTTTCATCTATCCGTGCACATTTATTGCCTTCCCTCAGCCTTTGTCAAATTCCTTTTACCTTTGGGATATATTGCTCTTTATCTAAAGCCCTTCAGGCAGCGTCCCCTAACACCTCATGTCCCATTATATGTCCTAATACTTCGATATTGAGCCGCCGAACCGCCTTGGGAAAGTCGACCGGACCTATCTATCAGTTAACTACTAAATAATAACTATTAAAATAAATATTTAAAACAGTTTTTAGTTTATATTACTTTGTCATGTAAGGATATATGTGAGAATAAAATTGAGAAACTTAGCAATCGTGAAGCTATCTATTTTGAACAAAATTTACAGTTCTCTTACGGCAATTGGGTCTTTCTTAAGCCTCAGTGGTAGCCAAGAAGAAAAAAAAATATAATGTATTCAATTCTATTTCGAAAAAATTGTCCTTATTCAGTTTGAGATTGCTTGCTTACACTAATTATTATTTTTTTATTGTGCTAAAATTTCAATCTCCCTTTTTAGGCAATAAGTTTAATAATTTTCATTCACTCGCTCATTCATACTGTATTTATAAACAGCCTAGAGACCTACCAAATCCACATGGTTGTCTTCTCCCTCGAAAGTGATTTCGGTTTGCACCAGTAGACAGCGTTATTCCTTTGTCAATGCTAGAATTTTTTCCTTTAGAGATTTGGTAGTCGATACCTTTAAGTTACTACTGATAGAAAGTCCGTGTAATTTTGTTTACAGCTGTCAGCTTACGGTCAGTTTTAACATGGAGTGCAAAAATAAGCATTTTCGACACATTTTCCTTTTTATTTTCATAAACGCAAGAAAGGCTCACAAAGAGATATGTGCAGTTTATGGTGTTGATTGTTTAACAGAACGCACGTGTCAGAATTGGTTTAAAAAATTTTTCACTGAAAGATGACCAACGTTCTGTTCGATCTCCTGAAGTTTATGATGACAAAATGAAAGCCATAATCGAATGGAATCGTCATATAAGTGTGCGAGAGATTGTAAAACAGTTAAATGTATCACACACAACAATTGAAAATCATATAAGACATCCTGTACTTGATAAAAAGCTCGATATTTGAGTTCCGCCACGACAATGCGAGGTCTCACACATCTTTAGCAACACGTACGAAACTATTGGAGCTTGGTTGGGAAGTGATGTCGCATCCCCCATACAATCCTTACCTTACACCATCGTATTATCATTTATTTTGAAGTTGACAAAACTTCTTAAATGGTAAAAGTTTCAGTAATAACAGTGACCTCAAATCACACTTGGTTGAAATTTTTGCTGATAAGGACCAGAGGTTCTGTGATCGTGGGATCATAAAGTTACCAGAGAAGGACAAAAGGTCATCGAACAGAATGGAAGATATTTGACTAGTTCATTTTTTGTATATAAAAATTGAGTTTTATTTCACCCTAAAAAACCGAAATTACTTTCTTGCCAACCTCAATACATTAGGCCACATTCAGCATAGTCCTGTGCACCAGCCACCACTCCTCGTCTGTAAATTCTCGTTGGCTCCTCCCAGCTGGTACCCCGATATTAATTATGCAATATCTTCTTCAAATTCTACTGGGTACTCTCGTGCCCGAAACTCTTCTCTCTTACTCCCACTCTCTCTCCATCCATTCCTTATCGTCTTCCCACTCCTCCAGCGTTCCTGGCTCCTGCCCATGGCCGTGACATTCCCACCAGTGGTCATACTTTTTTTATTTAATATCACTGATGTAAATATAAATGTTCAAGCTCCCCATAGACAGCAAATCAGTTTTGATTAGAAAAGTAATTCAAATTAAGAGTCTTCAGTCAAACTTAATTTTTGTTTGAGAGGGTTTCAGCAATATTTTTTTATTTTAAAATTGTAAATTTCTTTTTTTCTTTATCCTCTGATTGTTTTGGCTAGAGAAAAATTAGAAAATTAGAAAAAGCGTATGTAAATATTGTATACACGAACATATGTTTAAGATTAAAAAACAAAAGAAAGTGTAGGTTATGAAGTGTGTTTTGTTTTTTTCTAAAAACTGCAGTTTTCATTTTGTTACATCAACATACAGATAGTTTACATCAGGAGAAGATAGTTCGAAGTACAATAACGCTCCAGGAAGTGAAGAAATAGGACTTTGCGTATTAGAGGACAAGGAGCTTGGCTTAGTCAGTGTTGAACATAGCAGAATACGGGCCTGTTCCCCTGCGAACAAGAAGTCGTTGTTTACTACAAGTTTGGACTTCTCGGCCTATCTCGTCTACAGAGCTCCGTACGCATCGCCACCCTGCAGTTGACTATACGCACTCTTCTTCGAAACATCGTATCGTGACTATAAACTTTTATACATTATATTTATATATTTACTAGCACAATCAGGCCTGGTTAAATTAACTGTTAAATTGCTGATCAGTTTTTTTTTTTTTTTTGGTTAAAATTAATAGTTATTTATATATTATTTTTGGTACTTTGTTTAATGTTTATGCCTTACTGTTGGCAATTTTGTAACGCTAACCGACTCAATCCAACATCCAGCTTCTCACGACGTAGCCGGCGCAATTTTCTGGCGTTTGGGGAATTCTTCATTCTCAAGAGCCCTAGCGTGAAAAATAAATCAAGCATATTGTTAGTTACAAGACGGGTTTCTGTAGTTATGTGACACGGGGAATGTACAAAACACAAGGCAATCCGAAAAAAAACTCCGCTACTGGCTGTTAGCAATTATTGGATTGCCAAGATGGAGAAAAGACGCCGAGATGGGAAATTACAAAATGCTTTACCGTCTCTTGGGCCCGTACGTGCTAAAACGAAACTGCTACGTGCCCCATGTGCTGCCAGCTACGCAAAGACAAATGATGTGAGCCACTTACCACTCATGGGCAGTTTCAGTACTAGAGCACCGTTTGCACCTTCTTCAATCAAGATGACATAAGTATACACATTATTTAGTAATTCATATGCAATATGATATAATAAACTCAATTATATGTTTCTTTATTTGCAATAAACAAATAAATATGTAAGGAAACACATTTTGTAACCTAAAAATTCTTTTAAACGATAGTTACTATTGTGAATCTTTCTTTTGTCTGAATGTCACCTGATTTGTAGATCGATAGCATTGTCTGTGATAGAAGTCGTAAACGTTATGCAAATATTAAATATTTAGTAAGACCGTGGAATATGACTGAAATGTTTCATGTCACGAGACAATGGCAGGTTAGGAAATCAAATGTTTATTTATGCGGTCACATGTCTATTGACTGGCTCCCTTCTATCTGTCTGGTAGGATTTTTCTCCACAGCTGCATGGAGAGAGTGTATGTTAACTTTTAAAATGTTATCTCTTTGCTAAAAAAGTGAATTTAAGTGTGACTGAGACGGTTTAACAAATACAACGATCGAACTATTTAAAATAAGGAGTTTTATTCCAAAATACGAAGTCTTATCGTTCTTATCATTATTATGTTTTCCCATGTATATACTTAAAAAATTGATTTAGTTTAAAAAAAACGAACCGACTGACGTTTTTGATCAACCGTATTTCGACACGGTTTGTATATTGAAGGAACTCTTTATAAGAAGAAAAGAAAAAGGAAATGTTTTAAAACAAAATTGTTTTTAACAAAAATTAATAACATGAATTTGATACATACAAATTCACCGAATAGTTAAATACAATAAAACGGTACAAATATACATAATCTATACCAGCTAATATACATAAAATAATATGCATGTTGTGTTTAATGAAACATGTTGTGATTAATAATTAAAATTAAAATCAAGCTTATAACGTACTCTTTTCTGTAAGTCTTTACACTTTTCGCAACATTTATTTTTTCATGTAATCAGGAGCTCAACCATAAATGGGCATTCCTTATTAATAATGTAATGAAAATAAAACTCGTTCAGATGAAGCCTGTACCCAGCTCACACACATTTGAATAGTTTTCATATACGTTTTGAGGGCTCAATGTGAAAGCCATGGCGTGTTAACTTCCCATCTCAGAGTTAACTAACGGCCGAAATTCCAGACGGTAAAATTCTTGCCTTCCACAAGGCCCCTTGCCTTCTATTCTTCTCTCTGCTAATAAATATCAATTTCTAATATAAATAACGGCTATTCACCCCCAAAAAACTTTAAAGGAGGCCAAAAAGCATTGTATATTATAACCTGGAAAGTCCATTACTTTGGAGGGGAGGTTGGATAGAATTAAAAATTTGAGTAGTATTTACTGCTTGGAGACTAAGTACTATTCCACACCGTTGCCACTTTTTGTTGTTTCATTCCGACAGCGTAGTTAAAAGAACCTAAGAGGCTTAGGGCACAGAATCTTCTCCTGCCCTCTCAAGCAGCGGCGGTGAACTTTGTGTAAATTTGCTCAATAATTAATCGAAGTAATATCTACTTTGCGGGAGAGGAGGGTTCGAGACTCGAAACCTAATTAAACCTCCTCTGATGATAATTTTACAACAGTTCCGTCAGTGTACAGTTCTAATCAAAGTCTTCTAATATTGAAGAGTAATTTCATTATCTTCTCATGATTACAATTTTAATCAATGGTTCAAGCCTGTGATTTTATCGGTCAATATTCAAGGAGCGACAATGTATCTGCAAAGGTAGGTAAAAGGAAACCTTCTTATTGTTTTTAAAGAGACCGAGAAATGAAATGAGAGAATTAAGTCTTCTATTTGAATTGGTTAATAAGTAACTTAGTACAGCAGCTTTAGTCGACCGGTTATTATGTTCTTTAACTAATACTTATATATATATATATCCATGACACCCTGAAGATGGGGCAGTATTAAGTTCAATTGACTTCGTGATTTATTTAAAGAAACCAGTCACAACTAAACAGTTCCTCTAATAAACAGTTTATGTTACACGGCCTAAAAAAAAACCCATTTTTTATCTATGTTTTATGTAACATAAAAAGGTTATCTCCCCCGTCTGATTTGACGAGGTTTTTCCTGGAATCCAGCCCCATCACAAGCAGAGACCGTTCACTGTAATCAGGGCTGCTGTTCAATACTGCTTAAAAAATTCAGATCTTATGAGACGTGGAACACACAGTAGGGCAGTCGAAACAACAGGAAGGCGAAAGGCGGACCAGTTTTAAAGTATAGTAGAGGTTTAGGCCAAAAAAAGTATTAAATAGAAAATTAAGGTCATTAATACAATACATAACTTACGTACTAAATGACAACAAAATATGTAACTTTTAATGTCGCTTCACTGTAATGTACTAATATCATTTTTAATTTTATCTTTTTATGTGAATTTTGTCTTCTGTAACGTAACACTCGCCAAAGCACAGTACATTATATGTATTGCCAGTTTATTGGTAAAATATATCAAATGTAATAAATCCATTTTTATAATATTGCAGGTTAATTGATGAATCAATACGCATCACCCCCCCCCCCCCAACAGGTGGCGATTCCACAAATATTCGACAGCCATTTTCGCATTTCATTTCCAGTCAATACTGCTCTTTGTTTTTTTAATTTGTCTGTTCGAATAATTGCAATAATACGGTGAATGATCAACAAGGAGAGTCGCATTGTGTCACTTGTTAGACCTCGTTCTTCCACCGGATGCACTACTAGGTATTGATAGTGTGAAACAAACTCTTAACATAGGTAACTACTGATATCCCTTGCTACACAAAAATCGCTACATACACGAAGATGTAGACTTATTCCACTTATAAGTTCATAAGAGAAATAAGTCAATATTTTGTTTGTCCCTGTCAAGGAAGTGCAATATTACCTTATCGGTAGTGTTTCAGCTGAGATTTTATAAATTAAAAAAAAATAAATTTATTTTATTTTAATGAATAAAAAATGTTGGTTATAATAGATTTTGAGTTCAAGAAAAGTGTAAACTAGTTATAAACCCCATATGTGCTAATATAGATTTCGTTTAGATAGAACAGGTGCTGGATTTTGTTTTTTTTTTAGAAACGTTTTCCCTAATTTTACATTTTAAATTTTACTAGGCATTATTAGTACAGCAACCTTTGGTTGCAGAGGATAAAGTTTATTTGTAACTATTATTTGTTACACTATTATTATCATTGTATATAAGTTTGAAAAACATCAAAATAATCTTTCTATCTAAATCTATCTATCTATCTATCTAAATCTGCTGCGCTTAAGACAGCGTTTTGTAGATTTGTTTAAAAAAATCAAATCTTTTTGCAACAAAATAAATTAATAATCGTCTGTTTGATAACTAATTTATATTCCTTGTAACTATAAAAATTTTATTGTTTGGCTTTGAAGCTATTTATCGGCTTTAGGCTCTATTTGCATAGGGATTGTTTCCTGGAAGCGAATTATTTAGTAAATAGATTTCCCTATATACTACCTATTCAGGGCAGATATGAGGGAAATCCAATTGCGACATGACTTAATTCCTGCAGATAAGGGCCAACACGAATCTTTGCCGTTCTTCTCCTTTACCTAGCATGGAGTACGAACCATTCGGGATACATGAAATGTTTCTATAAATTTGTTTTTAATAATCCACAAAGATATCAATAATAAAAAAATTATTGTTATTTAATATGTCATGAGCGCCTACCCAAACTTTTCTGTAGGCTTAACTCTTCTCGTTTTGTTATGGGGCATTCTGTGTTATCACCTGATGTAGGTAATGGGTTCAGATATTACCTCCATAAATGTTATATGGGCTGCGCTGGTAAGTAATAGAATGGATTAGTGGACTGTATATTAATAAATGGTATAAAGAAACGCTAAAATGATATTGCGGAGGTACAAATGATATTCACAGATTCATATTTATGGTTAAGAAAAGGGAAGGGTTTAGGAGCCAATTTAGGGTGCAATCTGGTAGGTTTTTAAGGGAATTTTACCCTATTGCTTCTCAAATAATTATAAGGTAAACTATATAAATATGAATAATGAAGTATGGGCGGTAGTGCAAGTGAAGGCTGAAGGCTTGAGGATGATCGATACATGAATTCTTGTTGAAAATACCTTAATTGCTGACTCATAAAAATATAAAAATGGTCTACCCATTTCCTCGCTCTCTCCCTCCACATGGGTAAAGTGGTCTACTCGCGCATGTTCATGAGTATCCAAAAGGTTCTTATTCTGAGCCCTTTTCCGGTTTTTTCCCTTACTGTCCTTGATCTGTTCAATGGGTAATCCTCTGTATATCAAGGGCACAGGGAAGAAAGCTGAGTTAGTTTCTGCTATCTCTCAATGGTAGCAGCACAGCACCAGCCAATGAATAATTGCCGCTAGAGAGGTGTTATAATGTACAACGTCCTTCCCTGAAGGATACATTCCATTTCATCCGTATATATATATTATAAATATTACTAAATGTATTCAATACTTTAAAAAAATATATATTAATATTATCAGTTGACTGATAAGTATGCTGTGTTGACAGTAACTTAAATAATTAATCATCCACCCTCGTTCTACTAGATATTATGGCTCCAACGAACATTTCTATAAGGGGGAGTGGATGTCATCAATTTCAGAGTAAATTGCCATAGTAAGTCAGAAAATAATGATAAAGGACAAAGGAAATGTTTGTGGCCTTAGAGGTGAGAGGCGAGGGATAGTCTGGGCACGCACAGCTGTCCTGGCTTACAGGTCGGCCAGCCCTAATCATCTCAGTGCACGCACCTGTCCCTCCACCTTTCTGATATTGGAGTCATCATCCTTGGAGTTTCCTCATTAGTTGGAGTTAGTTGTTGTCGTGCGGGTTAAAAGTTATATATAAGTTAATAGTTATATAAGTGTTATATATAAGAGTCTGGACATTTGAGGTTTACTCACAGTTACAGTTACCTGCTGATAGGTTTACTGGGATTCGGTAGTAGAGAAGGTTTTTATTTTGTTTTCCTTTTTCTAGAAAGGTTTTGCATATAACGATACAAACATATAACTCAACGACAAATCAATAAAAAAAGGATTACTAAAACATGTCAAGAAAATGTGAATTCTTATTTGAATATTTTATACATGTATTTTTTGTATAGTAAAACAAACAAATTGTCTCACCACAAGTTCTTTTCTGTTTAATAATAGTTTCATGAATTTTTAAATCGGTTGCCTGATGAAATGAATTCTGATTTATTACTGTGTTGTATGTGTAGCACCGATACGCCAATGCTGTTTGTTTTACAACCAGTGCATTAATAATAGGCAACAAGCTCCGATTGAATTTATTACATGTCCATTCTCACACATGACACTCTGTATATGGGTTATTCTCGTAAATATATTGAATATTCTTTATTGGAAGGAACACAATGCTTGCGGCACTACTATTGGTTCGGATAATTCTTACGACTCCCGGGTTTCGGCACCAGTTATGATCAACCGAACACTGACAGTAAAAAGGGGGAAGAGGGTAAAGACTGAGACAGCGATTAGACTGAGAATGACTTTATTTGTATTCCTGGCATCTATATATACTCTAGTTAATACTCTGAGGGGATTAGCTGGGGAGTCTTACCTATGTTGTCTTCTCATAGTAGGCTCCCCAGTTAACTTATATATATACATAAATTCTTTATTGTGCTAAAATTGCAATCTGCCTATAAGTAATTGTGATAAATGTTCTCATTCATACCTTGTAAATATGGATTTTCATTCACTCGCTTATTCATACAGTATTTACAAACAGCCCAGAGGCCTCCCGAATTCGCATCGTGGTCACCTCCCTCGCATGCGAAAGAAGAAGCGGAGTCTTGGGAAATCCCCCACGCTCCTCCGGCAGCCGCGTCACCGGATACGAACCAGTGGAGGCTGACGAAGAGCGATACACTTAAGACAGGATTGCAGAAACTGGCCGTTGCCAGGACCCTCTTTTTTAGTGATGGAATACGTGAGAATTATTTTTTTGAATAAAGGAGTGATTGGTAGGGTATTAAATTAAGTAAATATATCATACCCCAGTTCAGCTCCATGCTTATTTCTTAAATGAGAGAGTTTTTCTCACTTATCATCCGACGGATGGAGATGGTGCCAAATAGTTGCTTGGAGCAACACCTAAGTGTGATCTATCCGGAACATCGTTGAATTTTCCATCGGTGGGAAATAGGCAGGAGGTGGGAGGGCTTTGTGCTCACGGGTGACTGGTCAGAGGAACATGGTTCACTGGTTGGATCTCACGCCTCGCCCACGCTACCTCTCTTCATCTGTCTATTTATCCATGGCTGCCATTCAATAAACAGATTATCTATGACTACGACATCCTTTATGAAATGGGCTGTTTGTACAGATGGCAACGAGAATATCTGTAAGTGGGATATCAGCTCTTAAACATTGATGTATGTTTACGGTTCCAACCTTGCGGGAGTGAGTTGGCAAATATTTGGAACATATACTTACATAAATCTTTTTTACAACACACTTTATTATGATAAAATTACAATCTGCCTCATTGCGCAATAAGTAATTGTGATAAATGATCTCATTCATACCATATTTACAATTTTCATTCACTCGATCGTTCTTACAGTATTTACAAACAGCCCATAGACCTGCCAAGTCTACGTAGCGCATAAAATTTAAGAAACCATATAATCAACATTAAGAATTCAATCTTTAAATGAACGAAATGAAAGTCATTAGCAAACAAATATCAGGGGGGAAACATATTAAAAAATTAATTGAATCTAAGCTTGTCTTGAAATGCTTCGGTTTGTTAATTAGTGGAGTTTTTTCTTATTTGCTTGCCGGCTAGTAAGTACCGAGGGCTCTTCCGGCTGCTATGGTATCTGTACCAATCCAACATAAAGAATTGAGCAATCAATAAATAAACTCAAGAAACGTGGTTGCTTCTAAAGCGAGATGTACTTTGTTTACTCTAATCAGTGTTTGCCACTTTACGAGGTAACGTGATAGTTGTCTAGAGGTGAGTTTCAACCCCACCCTCCTCATTTCATTGTTCTATCGTGATGACTGTAAGCGACGACACTCGACCGTCGTCATAAAAATACCTGTTTTAAGTGTACATTTATTGTTGAAAGTTTATAATATTGCATATTGTGCTATGGAAATGCCTTCGGATCTAAACTTTCAGAAACCGGCACTATATCCACTTTGAGATTGCTAGACTACCTTCAAAATGGTTGAGTGATCTCTATAAAAAAAAACAAAATTGTAGTATTTTCTGACACACTCATCATGAGAATCGGTAAATGATTTCATGATCTATAATATATATAACATCAATAAATCCATCCAGACTGTCGATGGTAAAATCCTAGTATGTTGGTTTCCAACTTATATAAGACTAACGGAATAGAGGCTATGCCTATGCCTAAGAGGTAGCTTAGAACCGTTTTTTTTTTTGTTTTAATCCTTCATATAGATGGATACCTAATAGTAAGTCGTAATACAAAAAAAAAAAAATATAAGGGTTAACAGTGAACTGATGGCATAGCATAACCTGTCTTCAGAACCATGATCAAAAAACCTATCTATTTAAGTAATAAATAAATAATATAAGTGAATATTAAAGAAATGATCATTTGTTATTCAATTAGAGAAATGCTGCGGAAGCCGCTACAGGCTACAGAGTAGGAGCCCAAGGTTCGATTTCCGGCTTTTCTCATTACGATTGTTTCTCTAGGGAAAAGATCTGGTTTTGGTTCACTTGGCCTCGAGAGGAAAAATGAGTAACTAACTACATGAAAAATAAGTTATGAATACAGTCCAGAAAATTGAAATTAAGGTTTAGACGTAACAGCCTAGCGCCTGACCAATGTGCATAGAACTCGATAAATAATACCAGGAAATTTGGTAAAACTTGGGGTTAGATTTTCAGTTCAATACAAATCACTGACTATATTCAACAAGATCTCTTTCTGTTAAATTGGGCTATTCGTAGAAGACCCAAATAGTGTACAGTATAAATATTATACTCCCATGTAACCCAATGTTTTTCCACTTTTTATTTGATATAGAGGAAGAATAGTGACACGACCGGGATTCCAATTAGGCTCCTTTTTAATCCATAATCGCTTTCTGTAAAAGTGAATGAATACCCATGTCTGACCATACTGCAGTAGTAGAGCTATCGAATGAGGTATGGTCTCTGTATGAATGAAAACAGAGCCCTTAAAACGAATGATTTCAAGGCAAGTTATAGCCAGTTTGCGAATGCCCACTAAATAATCATCAAACATCCGGCAACCATAATCAAACGAAAAAAAAGCAACTAAACTATCGTCGGATTCATGAAAAAAAATTATTGCTATAAAGAAATTTAAAGTTAGAATTTTATTGATACCAGGTGATGTTGCTAATCCAACGTTCAATAAAAATAATTATAAAAAAAGTAACACTAAAAAGTTTAATGAAATGCGCATTCTGAGCGATTCCTATTTCCAACGACTTTTCCCCTTTTTAATTGTCTAGACAAGGATATACTTCACTTAGAAAAGCCGGGCACGCCAGTTCTGCGAATTGTGGACTAATAAATCCCTTCGCTCAGAAGTGAGTTCCACGCAAAGAAACCATTGCATCATTCAAAGGAACTTCTCCTTAGATTAATCCTAAGCTGGTATAAGTGTTTTCGTGGGATTGGAATCCCTTGTAGACCACGAACTTTTTCCATTACTTCAAGTGATTGCATTACGGTATTTAATGAGTTCTTAACCATTGAATGAATTATTCAAATATCTTTTCAACTGTGACTTGTAAGAAGTGTGAGCAATCGTTAGCTTAAAATAATTACAGGTCATTACTCACTGGAAACAAATCACTAGATTCAAACTTAAGTGCTTGATTTAAATAACGATCAACGCACCTTCCTCTCGTCTGGAAACATTTCATTATTGTCCTATTCGCTAAATCCGTTAAACAACCCAATTACGCCTCATCTTACCGCCCAATTAGCCTACTCCCTATCCTCTCAAAAATCTTTGAAACACTCCTATTAAAACGTATACTTCCAATCGTTGAACACAAAAACCAGTTTGGTCATCGCGTTGTTGATCACGTCTCCTCAGCTCTTGAAACCAAACAGTGTTGCACTAGTGCCTTTCTGGACATAGATTAAGCTTTTGACAGGGTTTGGCACGTAGGTTTGCTCTACAAGCATAAAAGATATTTACCACAGAGCCTTTTCCTAATCCTACAGTCCTGCCTTTCAAGTTGCTCCTTTCAAGTTCGCTGTAGTCTAGAATGTCTCACTAGTATCCCATAAAACCAGGAGTTCCACAGGGCAGTGTCCTGGGCCCCATCCTCTATAACCTATACACCACTGATGTCCCCTCTATCCCCGATACCTTCCTGGCAGCATTAGCAGATGACACTGCAGTCCTGCCATCCCACTCATACCTCGACACAGCATCCCATAACCTTTAAAACACCTTGATGAGATTGACTCCACTCTCGGTCCATTGCTGGCCCACTTTCTCGAAATGAGCTCCTTCCAACTTGAGTCCCCAGTAGTTTCTTAGTTTGTGCCTGATTTAAGCGTAATTACATTAGTATTATTTCAGCCTAATGTCTCCTACATTTCCAAAATGGGATCATGCGAAAAGTGGTCCGGCATACCTCTCCCGAGAGGATAAAGAACGCTGACCTGCACCCGTTGGCGGATCAGAGATAATGAAGCGAAATGTGCACACATTACCTTCACCCTCTTGCCGCAAGTCTTGTCCACTAGTTTTTTTTAATTTCTTCCCTCTTCCTGAACCCGAGGTTTATACTTTCATCTCGACAAAAGGCTGTCTTGGAACACACACACGAGACTAAAAAGACAAGAACTAAACAGACGCATTGGACAACTGTGCAGACTACTTCAAAGAACTATGGGGGACAGAAAAAAAGTAGAACATCAAGCCTATCGAATCCTTTCAATCAAACGTCCTGAGAACAATAGTAAATGCCCCTTATTACGTCGGCAATAAAACCCTTCATAATGATCTTAATATAACCTACATATTTTAACTCAGCCCTTCCATGTTGATGGAGATCCATCAAAACCTATCCAACCACCCTAATCTCCAGACATTGCATCACACATCCCTACAATCTTCCTCGAGGACTAAAGCTAAAGTGGCCTTGTGACCTGCTAAAAAATGGGATTTGGTAGGTCTCAGGATGTTTGTGAATACTGTATAAATTAACTTCAAACGTTAGTGCTTATTGTGAATGAGTGTGAGATGATATTTCGATGCATAGCATGGTTTTGGAATTATAATTAACTTAAGTTGTGTGGTGTTATGTCCTACATGGAAACTTCTAAGCTCTCTTCTCCAATGTAAAAAGTCAATAGCGTCAAGGATGAGTCGGGCGCGATGGAAGTTAATATGATAGTTGTGAGTAGGTACTTGATGTGTTTGCTAAGCCATGCAGCAGTTCGAACCAAGCGGCTAACTTGCAAACTTATGCAATTATGACTTAATGGGGAATGTGTGTTTATTAAAGGGGCGGGATGATTCACTCTCGGTCCATTGCTGGCCCACTTTCTCGAAATGAGTTCCTTCCAACTTGAGTCCCCAGTAGTTTCTTAGTTTGTGCCTGATTTAAGCGTAATTACATTAGTATTATTTCAGAAGGATTTTTCAGCCTAATGTCTCCGACATTTCCTGAATGGGATCATGCGAAAAGTGGTCCGGCATACCTCTCCCGAGAGGTTAAAGAACGTTGACCTGCACCCGTTGGCGGATCAGAGATAATGAAGCGAAATGTGCACACATTACCTTCACCCTCTTGCCGCAAGTCTTGTCCACTAGTTTTTTTTAATTTCTTCCCTCTTCCTGAACCCGAGGTTTATACTTTCATCTCGACAAAAGGCTGTCTTGGAACCCACACACGAGACTAAAAAGACAAGAACATTTCCTACATTTCCAGAATGGGATCATTCAAAAAGTGGTCCGGCATACCTCTCCCGAGAGGTTAAAGAACGCTGACCTGCACCCGTTGCTTGGTGTGCCGTCGGTTGATGAGTTCATTCGCCGGAGAGACAGCAAGTTTTTTGACTCGTTGCAGCACCTGACAAACCCAGTGTTTAACACTTTGAACCCACCGCCCCTCCCGCATCGATGGCAACAGACTGTCGAGGAAAAATAGGTTACGATGCTATAGGAAATACAAAAATAATTTGTAAATAGATTCGCCTGAGGATCTATAATTATATATAATTATCTGTAAATTTAGAGGGGCTATGAAAGAAAGAAAAAAAAAAAAGAACAGAGGGTAGCAGGCAGATAGTTAAAGAGGACATAATTTGACGTATATTAATTATTTGGGGATCGAGAGAGGATGGAACCTGCTGAGTACAAACCTACTTCCTGGACAGAGAGAGCTAACTTGGCCCAGGCGAGCTCTGTGTTTAACACTAAGATCCCACCACCCCTCCCGCATCGATGGCAACAGACTGTCGGGTGAAAATTAGGTTAAGAATTAGTATGTCAGTGAGTTTTAAGTTTGATCAACAAGTTGAGCCTCATCACCTTTATTTGTCAGTTTAGTCTAGTCACGTATAATGTATATTATTATACTTGGTTATTCATTATATAATTTATATAAAATAACAAAACCATTATCATCTGATTATTATCAGAGACCAATGAGAGATGATTTACTTTTTAAAAAAGGTACGACTTATGTCTGACTCAAATTAGTAAATGTCAATTTTTTCAACTGAATTTTGATAAAAACCAAACACATCGGTGAATGGTCAAATAATATTTACTGACTGACATGTGTTATGTCGTGTTTGGAGTCTGGCTGTGTCACTGTTTTTTTTTTTTATATCTAACCTATAATTATTTTAACCTTTAGTTTTTTTCTATAACTTTAATTGTAAAGGTGACTTTTCCGTCGAGTTTTTTTACATCTATATCGACCGCCGATCCAATACAACTTTTGAGTCCCATTGAGAATTAATTGATAGCTCCATACAAACAGAAATTCTAACAAATAAACAACTTCCCACGTATCCTCTGTACAGGTCCCTTTCTCGCTAATTAACGGCGATGTGCCATTGCGAGGGTTGGGCTCAAGCCGTAACAATTATTAGTTTGTTCGTTAGTGAACGTGCCAATTAACTTGTATGAAATTGTATCGGCATGATGAGCCATGTCACAAATTCTGAGTAATAATAATGGAGAGGAAATGTTATCAGGCCAACTCATAATTGTTTGTAGAGAAGTCAATAATATTTGGTCCAAATACGTTGCAAATCAAAATATAAATTGAATTAATATGGGCAGAGAAGGGTATACATTTTTTTTTCGTCATATCTCCTTGTTATTAAATATTATGGAATTCAATATTCAATTCAATTCGTTCTTTAAATTTATCCTCACTGAGCTGATTTCACGTTAGGTTGAGGAGTAATTTTCCAATATGAAATAAAAATATAACAATAATGAAGATAGGCAATGTAAAATTAATTCGATTATCAGAGCATCTGATGATCTAGCGTGATCTCCTACGGTTGTAAATCATTGGATGTAAAGATGTTTAGAAAGTTAGGAGAATATTTAAATAGGATTAATAGATCTTTCTGATGTCTTAAAACTACTCTAAAATAAACACTAGAGTTTAATTTGTATTGAGTGCAAGGTCTTGTCTCATTGTTTGAAAAACGTCAGGTCTGAAGTCACTTTGAATTTATTAAAAACATACACAGCTAATTGGGGGGGGGGGCGCTTGGCTATTATCATACCAGAAATCTCGCTTAAATCGCGGCTTCACCATAGGTAGGCTCTCACTACCTTCCCGAACCCACCCGCCTCCTTTAGGCATCCCACACCCCATATCCTTCTCATACATCCTTCAAATGCGACTCCCCTTAGTGAAAGGCACCCTTCAATCCAAAATAATTTTCCATATCCTATTTTTTATAAGTTTGAGAGCTATAGGGCAAAAAAAAAAAAAAAAAAGTTATCGCGTTACCGTGTCTAGTTTTCTCTTGACCACAGGGAAAACTTACAAAGTTATTTTTTCAATAGCTTCTGAGTGGTGGCTTGAGCTTACAGTACAATATTGATAATCCGGCACGTTCAGTAATCTGACAAGCCCGTGTCGTCTAAAGGGATAACATTTGACCGATAACAATCGGGGAAGCGGAAGGGAAGGGGTTGTTTTCCTGTCACAACGTGTTCGTCGATCACCGCTTAACACCCCCAGTTCTCTCGCCTATTTAGACAGTGCTGCAAATTTTGTTTGTTAGTTTTTTTATGAGGCGTTTCGTGTTGTGATTTTGTTGTGTTTGCTAAGTGATGCCGTCCACATCAAACAAAAAACGTAATTACGCAACACTTTCGGTTAATGATAAATGGGCCATAATTCAACTGCACGAGCGTGCTGAAATGCCTGCTGTTTTGAGTGTGACTTAAAGAGTAGGCCCACATGAAAAAAGAAGACAAAATTGAAAATTTGAGGAGTGGAAATTTCTGTAAGTTGAAAAAGCTTTAAATGCCTGGTTTCAACCACAAAGAGAAAAAACACTTATATCAGTACCAGTATTACTTTGTATTTTAACTATTTTGTATATTATGTTAAAAATTATTTTTAAGTTTTACAGTTTAAACGTCTATATATCTAGTTATAAACTTATAGTATTTGTAAGTTATGTTAATTATGTTTTCTTGATAAAGAAGTATTCCTTGTTTTGCATTGTTTGAATAGTACCCTCAGTAGACCTGAATATTTGATAATCCGACAACTTGTCGGTCCCACATTTGTCGGATTATACAAACGGTGTCATTTTGAACAATACGATCAATTTTAATCACCTAAAAGTGCAGCCATTGGTAAAAGCAACAGACAAAGCACTAGTATTTCTTTATTATTTTTACTGCTCCCGTGTCGAATGAAATAAAAATGTTACTAAAACGTCTATAAAATAAGAACAGACAAACTAATTAGTGTCGTCTGAAGGTATAACGACCC
Organism: Acanthosoma haemorrhoidale; assembly: GCA_930367205.1. Taxonomy (NCBI): domain Eukaryota; kingdom Metazoa; phylum Arthropoda; class Insecta; order Hemiptera; family Acanthosomatidae; genus Acanthosoma; species Acanthosoma haemorrhoidale. The sequence continues at coordinate 20,081,351 of OV884013.1, read as the reverse complement.
ACGACCGTAGCAGATTTACGGCTAAGCATAAAAAGGCAATAATAATAAAAGCCCTACAAATAACCTGCAAGACTATCTCATCAAATGTAGTTCAGTCATTCCAATATGTTGAACAGTCAGAATGATTTATGGTCCTGCACTTTTTATGACTGAACATCCGTGACCAGAAAAAATGGAATAAATTTCTCTCACGGTCTTATTCAAACCCATCTGAGATGCACCCAGTATGTTACTTTCCATTATAACAACATAAATAATCTTAACTTACTTGAATTAAGTTAAGAATTACTATGTAAATTAGTTTTAACTTTGATCAAAAAGGTGAGCTCCATCACCTTTATTAGAGTAAGTTCAGTCCAGTCACGTATAATATGTATCTTGTTTAATGCATTATATATTTTTTATAAAATATCAAAACCTGTATATAATGTAGCGACGCTACAGCAAATACAAAAATAATTTGTAAACAGATTCGTCTGAGAATCTATAATTGTATATAATTATCTGTAAATTTAAAAGGGCTATGAGAAAAAAAAAAATTACTTGTGGTACATAAAGAGGTGAAATGTAAATAATTAAGCCACATATAGGGCAGATAGCCAGAGGGTTTCCACTTTACGCTTGGGACTATTGTGTACAGTTGCATGAAAGTTGATAAGTAGAATAAACGTGAAAAAAACTCCCGGTTTTTATAGGCTGGTAGGATCATATAACATTGCAATAGTGATGCTTAGATCAGCTAGTCGGTAATAGTGTAATGCATTATTCAATATTTTAAATATTCAGATTATTCACACAACCTACATGTCACCCACTTCTGTGATTACGAAACTTTAATAGAGTAAATATGCATGGTCTAGAGATTTGAAGGGAAGCCTTTATTAGGTTATTACTAGGTAACCCTAGTAACCAAATACAGTGTAATTCTTGCTTACACAACAATATTCCCGGCTATAACGATTCCTTTGGTTGGTCTTCTATGTCAAGTGCAGTAAATTCATTCGTACGCAACGGTACCAAATATAACCATGTTCTTTTATTATTATTTAAACAACTTTATTATGATAAAAATACAATCTGCCTTAATACTTAATAGGCAATAAGTAATTGAGATGAATATTCTCATTCATACCATATTTACAATTCATCATTCACTCGCATATTCATACAATATTTACAGACAGCCCAGGGGCCCCCCAAGTCCACATGGTTGTTGCCTCCCTCGCATGCGAAAGAGGAAGCAGAGTCTTGGAAAGTCCCCCACGCTCCTCCGTCAGCCGCGTCACCGGATATGAGCCAATGGAGCCTGACGAAGAGCGCGAGAGCCACATACGCTAAGGACATGATTGCAGAAACTGGCCATTGTCAGGACTCCCACTGTCACGCATTTATAGCAGGTCACGAGGCCACTGCCGTTTCAGTCTCTGAGGAGGATTATAGGGAGGAGTGGAGCACTGCAATGACTGTGCCACGGGATTAGGGTGGTTGGACAGGTTACTATGGAATTTTATGAATTTTGAAGGGATGAGTTAAAGAATGTACGAGGTGGTCTGAAAAGTGTTTATTTTAGCTTTTATTTATTTTATTATCATCTTCATGTTGAGGTCGGAAACTTTTCAGACTACCTGTGTAGGGTATATTAAGATCGTTATGAAGGGTTTTGTTGCTGACGTAATAAGGGGAATTTACTATTGTTCTCACGACTTTTAATTGAAAGTATTCGATACGTTTGATGTTCGACTTTTTTGCTGCCCCCATAGCTCTATTCCGTATGTCCAGATTGGCTTAAGTATAACTTTGTAGGTTAGTAATTTATTTTCTATTGAGAGATGGGATGTCCTTTGAAGTAGTCTGTACAGTTGTCCACAAGGTCTGTTTAGTTCTTGTCTTTTTAGCCTCTGTGGGTTCCAGGTCAGCTGTTTGTCGAAATGGAAGCCTAAGTACCGTACTATCTCAGATACAGGGAGAGGAATGGAATTAAAATAAACCATGTTCTTTTAAAAATAAAACCGATCCTGTCATTCTCCCATAACGATCCCTGGTATTTACTTCGTTTTTTTAGTAATTAACTCGTATAATCCCATTTCTCTCTTACAATCAATCCCATTAGTACTAACAGTATTTTTTTTTTAATCTTAGTTGTCGTTTTGTTGTCATTCCGTGCGGACAAATTTCTGTGGGCGTTAAAAATTATCAAAAAGCGCCGTTCATTTTCTATTGATGAAAACAAGAAAATAATTGAACGTTTTGAGAGCGCTGTTTCTGGTAGCGTTCTCTGCCGAGAAATGTAAATTAGCCATCAACACTCGGAAGACCCGAGTGATGATTCTCCAGTTTATTTTAAATATAAATGAAAACGAAAGTGCAAATGCTGACGGCGGCGGTGAAGAAATTGTGTTTGAAGTGCCATCAGTTTCGGAAGTGTTTTTTTTTTCTATTGATCAACTGCACACTTTTGTTCCGGTAAACAATGAAATATATACCCGAAAAGTATTGGTGGTAATACAAATCATTGAGAAAAAAAATATTGATTCTATAACTGATTATTTTTTTAAAACATTAAAATTAATCATAATTATATATGTAATAAAATTCACGTTATGCTTGCTGCATTAATGTTTGTCTAATAATTTTCAATAATAAATCGATTTTATCCAAAATGTAGATCACAAAGACTTCTTTTTTGTTTTAATCAGGTTACAACGAAGTTAAGAAGTTAATCATGTTATCTTGAAGATCGTCATGAACTTATGACACCATGTTATTATTAAATAAAATTGAAAAATTCCCTGAAGATTATTTGAAAATAACATAAAATATATTTACACAAATCACGTAGAGGTCCGTTTGTGCTGACCTTTATATTAGATATAGAATAGGAGCGATAGAATAGAATAGATCTGATCGTGTTTGCATCCGAATCACGTCCCACGCCTTTTTATCCCTTCAGACGTTGATGAGTTCATATACCCATTATATTTTAAAAAATTATTAATAATATATAGCAGTATTAATAGTGATTTTTCTGTGACACGAAGTGTGACTAGATCACTTAGGACAAAACAAAACTTGTAGCTTATTGCGTTATGCGGATAAATGGACTCTCGCACATGGCATTTTCTTTTGCTGAAATTTCTCCGTGGATTCTTATCCATCCGCTATCTTCTCTTTGCACAACCTTCTCAACTTTCTGATGATCTTCAAATATCTAGTCATTTGTGCCATTCATTCCTCAAAGTTTAGTCATAAAATTAATATTTGACTACCCACTCTCAGAATACCTTAAACAAAATCACTAACAAAAGCATTTCTGTATTTCTCTTCTAGCAATAAAGATGACATGGTCTTCCTCTCGTATTGTCATTTCTTTCTGAATTTTAGCTAGCAATAAAACTAAACAAATAATCTTATTTATTTATATTTTCCTTTCACTACCTTTGGGTTACCCCATTTCGATTTTAATTTAAAATTATCGATTCAGAAAAGAAAAGGCCTATCTCAAGAAGCACAAGGTCTAGAACGAAGCTCAAGGTTGCAGTGTGGGGCATATTAAATAAAACACAAAATTTCTGGAGTGCCCGCATCTGTCAGTGCCTCGGTACCAAACGGATGCCCGCAATAACTTATCTTACACAGCCTAGTCATTTATTAGGTACTTTCATGTTTATATCCTAGATCAACAATAGGAATTCCAAATAACTTTACAGTAAGCTATATACGTATGTCATAAAGTATTAATCTGAATAGATTTTTTTTATGCACTAATAACGGGTTTATTTCCCATAGCTCCTTAAAATTTTCAGATAATTATATACAATTATAGATGCTCAGGCGAATAATAACGGTTCGAATTTGCGCTTCAAGTTATATTGTGGGATTATGAGGTTTGGACGAGAGGAAATAATTACTAAAGACAGCAAGGGCACACTTATCACTACGAATGTACTGTTTATTGTACTGATAACGTGTCATTAATTTTTAAATGTTTGTATAGTTACATATATATTTACACAAGCCCTCTACATTAAATGACAGATAAATAATATAAATTTAGCCCTGCTCATTAGTCAGTTCCTAAGGCTAAAAGGGCCATGGTGGCACCCTAGTCCCAAATAACAGGCGGTGGTTATAGATGGTGTTTTACAGGATCCGAAGTATGATCGGAGAATGCAGCATTAAACCATCCTAAACCACACAATATACATACAATGATTTTGTTGAAGTAAAATATGTTTCTTTCAAATTGGATATTAAATGTAATTTAATAATTACTGGATTATAATAGATTCCTTTAGATTGTATTATTTTCGGATACGTATGTTGTATTTTTTCAGGTAAATATTTGAATTTACGAAAATATAAACATATAAATTTAATTGAAAAATCACTGAGGTGTTTGGAATTTATTGCATTGTTTAGAAGTGCTTTAATCAACATGTGCACATGTTGTTTACCTCCGGTCGAGTTGATCCGTGTTGATCAATTTGTATCCACCCACACGACAATTTCTCGGTTGACGCGATACCGGGACTATCGCCAATCAACTGATCGAACTGGTGAGGATTAGATCGATTTATTCGACCCCCATCGGGAGCCGCACCATTGTATCTGGGTAATGAGCGGTGAGAGGATTACCGGCCACCCTAGAGCCCTAACTAGGCTGCACCGCATACCGTGCTTCGAATCTCCCTCGCCATCTAGGCTTGTTAATTCACACTTGCAGGTGTCGACCAACTGTAAAAGGGCACTTCACGCCATTCGGTTTTTAATTATATAATAGCCTTGGCTGGAAGGCGTACATTTAATGACTTTAGCCACCAATTATTACTGTAGTTTATTAAATAAAGCTTCAGCATCTTTATGACATTTATTGAACACTACATCATTTACACCATCTTCGTTTAACCTATTCAGACATGATATTGCAGATGATAATCCCATGATCATAAGTACAATTACATTGTAAATATTTATAAATGACTTTTATTTCATAATCACAGCCCTTAATTATGCTCTGATTAAACTTAACGTTGACAGTGAATATGACGTAGTTGTCAAAATTTATTTTAAAAACCATAGTTATAATATATACAAGTCACATTTCACATGAAACAACCTGGAAAATCGTATTATTTACTGCTATTTGGATACACCAGTGGTAGCTGCGGCGTAATATTTTAACTAATTTCATTTCGCAGTTACTACAACGCTGTTGCTGTATTTGACGCTGGTACGCACTAAATTCGAGTTAGGAAACTTTATTTCATTGTTCCTCGGAGATTGAAACGGCAGTGGCCTCATGACCTGCTATAAATCAGTGATAGTGAGAGTCCTGGCAGTGGCCAGTTTAATCATGTCCTGAGCGTATGCGGCTCTCGCGCCCTTTGTCAGCATCCACTGGCCCTTATCCAGTGACGTGGATGACGGAGGAGCGCGGGGAACTTCACAAGACTCCGCTTCCTCCTTCGCATGCGAGAGGGGTGACAACTATGTGGATTTAGGAGGCCTCTGGGCTGTTTGTAAATATTGTATGAATGATCGAGTGAATGATGAATTGTAAATATGGTATGAATGAGAACATTTATCTCGATTACTTATTGCCTAACAAGTCAGATTGTAATTTTAGCACAATAAAGAATTTATAATCGTTTATTTTTCCAGCGATTGTACACGGTACTGAGCAAAATGTAATTTTACTATGTTTAATTACGACGAATAGCTCATACAGTTAACGGTCCAAACACTGTACCCTACAATAGTCATCTTGAAATAAATAAACATAGGGCAATAAACTGCCCAACAGCAAAGCTGTAACTTGAGGTGACCTTAAGTGACAAAGCTTACCTGAGAACAAGAGAAGCCACCCACCCCCGCCTTCATCCCAAGCGTCTAATTTCGTGACGGCTACTGTACTGTATAGTATATACCCGCCTAATAGACCACTCGTCAGGTTTCAGGTCCTTAAGCTTCACTTAATTGCTTATGCCAAATACCTACTAAGGAGGAAAACGAGCCTTTGGTTTTATTAAACCCTATTTCAGTAGGCGTTTTATTTCTCAGTACTTCAGGTAGAATAAATATGAAAATATAAACTAAAGTATGAAAACAACCGTAAATTGTTAGAAAAATATGATTAATCGAAAAAAACAATCTTAAATTGGAAACATCTTTCCCCGAGATGAACACTATCTCGTGTAAAGTGGCAGTACTTGTAGTCACCCCCTTGTTTCACACCGGACGCGCAATATATATCAAAAATATGTTAACAATCGGATTTTAATTCGTAAGCCTTATATTTATGGGTTTAATGCTTGCTTTGTTATTATAAAATTACATTCTGCCTCATTGGGCAATAAGTAATTGTGATAAATTTTTTCATTCATACAATATTTAAAATTTTCATTCACTCGCTCATTCATACAGTATTTACAAACAGCCCAGAGGCCTCCCGAATCCACATGGTTGTCATCTCCTCCGCATGCAAAAGAAGAAGCGGAGTCTTAAGAAGTACCACACGCTCCTCCGTTAGCCGCGTTTGGGTTTAAAGCGATAGACAACAGTACTATAATACCACGCTCACGAACCTGATAAAGTCATGGCTAATCCAGCAATCCCACGTCTCCAGTAATTACGAAAATAAGCGAAATTGAGCTTTTGAGCGTTTACACACGACACCGTCTAGTCTTGCGACGTTTCGGATTCATTAGGTCCTTCATTAAAGCAATCTATGTCGTGTTGACATGTTTGCAATTTTTTTTAACATATTGACAATATTTATTTTCATTTTTAATTATTTAATTTGAACAGCACGACATGGACTGCTTGATGATAGACTTTTATTTGATCTTGTAATTGAGAAGGTTTGTATTTACTACTCTCGCTATTAGAGAATTTTTGTAAATATAACCATGACAAAGCAATGTAAAATATAACATATATAGGTCCCTCCAAGTTGTACAAGGGTCCACTCATTCCAAATAATTTCTCCTTATTTTCCCCTTAGTCCTCATTTTCAAGTTTGAGAGCTTAGGAAAAAAAAATATATATATATATATACAATATAAATACAACATAAAATATCCTATCGCTTTAATAACTTCAGTCCATCAATGAGTAATGTACAACAGCATACATTTGTACAATGCAGATCACTATTAGTAGAAAACAGAATTTGTATAAAATGTAGCCAAGCGACAGGAAATATAATGAAGTAATTGCAAATAGATTCGTTTGTAGGATCTATATTTTGTAACATATATTAATTTTGTAACAAGTTGATATGAAACAAAAAAAAAATATATATATATATAACATAGGAAGGAATGCTATATATTCTATATAAATCCTCAAAGATATAATTAACTAAAAAAAATATATATTCGAATCCTTTGAAAGGACTTCACAGAAGTGTCTTCTATTGTTAGCGCCCAACTCTGTGTTTTTTTTTATTAATTTACAAATTAGTTTTGCTTCAACGTTCAGATTGGAAATAAAAAACCGAACTGACTCCAGCATTTGATTTTGAAAAATAATTGCCTCAAAATCAACAAATCTTTGCTACTTAGGTAAAAATGGTATAGGGCATAAACGTAAAATTTTTAGAAGTCACATTTTACTGATTATTTTTGATGTAAGGCTGAAAAATTTACTATTCAAACAAAAATAAATAATTTTTTAGGTACAGTTTATGTAGGCTTGTAATGTCCACTGCGGATAGTACCATACTATATATACAGTCCAAAAAAAATTTTTTTTAGCCTGCTCAATGATTTTCCTGATTTTGACATATACTTACCAAACACTCTTGATATGTAGTTAATAACTGATATGTCTCAAGGGTCGTATGTTTAAAAATGCTAGTGAATAAATAAATAAAATTCACATTGAATAATCCTTCATGTACTGTCAAATCCAAAATTAATTAAAGTTCCATACACAAAAGGAAACTGTAAAAGTTAAATATAAGTAGGCTATTTAATGCCATGGTGAAGTTACCTCGCCACCTAATAGTGCTGATTGTCTAATGATAATAATAATGTTACTTTTCTTCAAATAGGGTTCCTAGCTCGACTCTACCCTAAGGCTGTGACTGGCTGGATGGGTGAGGAGGGATCTTCACCCCTTATGTTGAGTTTCTAGTTCATTATAAAAACATATATAAAAAAAATATATATATAGTTATATAATAAATATATATATAGTACAGAACGATCTTTAATTTGTGGTCTTGCATTCAAGACTGTCATTTTTTCAAATATTAATGATTTTAAGACACTAACTACCTGTTTTTTAAATTATTTTCGGCAGCCTGTCTGAAATCGGACCTAGATAACAGTATCGTGCATCTAGTATCTGGTGTTGTTTTTTTTTAATTTGTTTTTGCCTTGAAAACTTATCCTGTTGCTCCCTTGCTCCATACGTATCCTATAATTTACATTCCCGAAATATCCCCAGCGCATTCCTGCCGTTGGCTGCCTAAGCAATAGTCGTACAAGCTCATAAATATGATATATATACATCATCATACAGTGAATCTGGATGCGAATGAGGGGATGCGGAGCGGGGTCAGGCAGTATTAGATATAGAAGAGGAAGAGCGGCTACACCCACTCCCCTCTACCGCCCCCTCCACTTTTCATATCTCGGCAATGCACAACAACCGCTTTCTACATGTATTCACTCCGCCCTTCTTTACATATCTCCATGTCTGACATTTCTTCCACGGGCCCCTTTGATAATGACTGTATCTGCACACTTTCCTCCGAAGATTAGCCGACATTCCACCGCTCATCGTCATTGCATAGAACACTCAAAATGAAATTACTAATATATTATCAATATAATAAGATTCTCGATTCAAATCCAACCTGGCAATTTCGTGATTTCCCCCCCGTAGAGATGAAAATTCTATAATGAAGCCTGCAAGACAAAAAAAAATTTTTTTTATCAGTAACCGAACTAACCATGAATCGAAATTTCATAAAAATGATAATGGGTTCAGCAAAATTTTTAGAGCTACAAAAAAGCCAGATTTTGAGGAGCATTAATCAATCGGCCTCCTTAGGAGAAATGAGTCGTCACTCGATTATGTAGAAGTGAAAATTCCGGATACCTTTGTAAGTATGTAAAAGTTATATTTACATTGAAATAAAAACAAAAAACAAAAACGAGAAAAAGTGGGATAACCATAGAAAGGGGATATATCCCCAGATAGAAAAAAAATTATTTTTTTTTGCTTAATGATAATAACATAGTTTTCTATCTGTATTGAAAATTTAAAAAATTATATCATACTGATTATCACATGTAAAACTTTCCATAATAATAAAAGTGATGCATTTCTTTATATAGTATTACTAACCAAAATCAGTCAGTATATTTAAGGTGATTCACGTACCAGCATTAATTAATTAAAGAATTTCGAGATGAATGTTTACTAAAACAGTTGAATAAATTTTAATGGTATATTTATTTATTCATCAATAACTTGAAAAGTCCCTGTATTTCCAGTCTCCTGGCATTAACCCTCTTCATACACCTTTTCTTGAATCCTCCTTCCTTTCTCTGCAAGTTCACAATCTAAAACTTCCCTTCACATTTTTCAGCACGTGATTCTTCTTACCTGTGAAAAAACATAAGCGTAGATTACTTACTACAAGTAAGAATATACACAGATTACTTACTTATAGTATATTATATAATATATAAGATGCCGATATATTATATTGGTTTGACCTTCAGCTACTCCCATAACTATCTAACCTACCCTACAGATACCACTGAGAAACCCTTTGTAAGTATAAATGCGAGATATTCAATTAATAATTGTACAATCTAATTTATAGTGCTCCACAGTGTTGTAGCCGCTGAAATTGCTTTTCTCGATATAAACTGAATTGTTGGTAGACCAGAGAGAGGTGAACATTTCATAATATGAATAAATAGCCCGAAACAAGCCTTCCTAAATTAAATCCACCGTTTTTTTTTTAAAATAATAAACCAGCATGTTGTTATACAATAGTTTTACTGCCACGCAAATATGAAACTTTTAATTTTGACATTATTCCGACAAGGGTTCGATGTGCAGGTCAATGGTGATATGCCGTGTACAGAATCTTATCGGATTCATCTTATTTATTTCCTTCAACTAATATTTTCATTTCCACTTAGCTGATGAATGAGAATCAAATATAAAAATGGAAACTAAACATTAGATAGAAGTGTGAGAAATCCAAAAAGATGCTGGGGCTATCGGCGACCTGGCTGACACTGTGCCAGTCCTCATGTGAAATCAATAGGCGCCAATAGTATCCAGATTTAACGTCTCCCGGCTAGAAAAATGACGCCCCTCGCATTTTATCCTGTTATCTTATTTGTCTTGTATATCTGCTAATCATGTATTAAATAATTTGTGGAGTTTAAAATGTGGTTTAATTATCTCGTTGGTTCGTTTTCATATCTGTAAAATATTCAATGAACGTTGAATCCAGGTGATCATTGCAGGTTTAAGAACCCCCAATAAATCAACCTGTTACAATCACTTCTTTATATTTCCTGAATCAAATCTTTAGATTGTACGATGCTACAGCATCCCTCATCCCAGATTTGCTTAAACACTTTAAAAAACAAGATAAAAGTGACACATTGGTGCTTAAGTCCAGCTGAAAATCTTTTGTACACATTATAGCTCATACGATTGATCTCAAATTTCATAACCCTTTGACATTCATTCTTTTCTTTCTAAAAACTGTATTGATTCTATCTCATAAATTGAAATACCTTCTAGACGAGCCGTACATGATAGTAAAATAGTCATATTAACGTCACCGTTGGATCAGAGTGACGCATCAACAACTTTGTGAAGAAATTGCACACCGAGTTTCTGTAACAGACTTAAGCTAATGGATTTCAACTGTTGAAATGATTCACATTGGTGATACCTTCAATGGATGATTAAATAAATAATAATAAACTCGTTATTAAAGCTTATCAAAGAATCTGCTGGGTTAGATATTTCTGAATAATGTTAATAAAAGGATTAGTAAGGATTTTATCTTAAAAATACACGATTTTTGAAGAAACTTCATTTTTTCCTAAGAAATAAAATAAACTTACTTCACTACATTTTTATTTTTAATCTTCATTACAAGTTTTGGCTACTTTTACACTTTTCTGACATAACCTCAACAGCTTCTTCCTCTTGAAGCGTTTTTTCGAAATGAAGCTAAAACGAAACTTTCAGGCTGAAGACACAAAATTCTCTAGAGTTTGGCTTCATTACTGCTGAAATTCTCAGGCAGCTATCCAGAAAAGAACATCGTATTCAACTCGATACTTTTACTAAATTACTTTCCTAAACTACGGAACATTATACGGATCATTAGGAATGTGAGCATAATGTGATACCTGGCAAACCAAAGTATGATTCATCTACAGACTAACCATATTTCCCAAATTGATAGAAATCGAGCTAGCATACTTATAATATACCATAACCAGTTTTGTCCATAAACTCTCCGGAAAATATATCTTATCTTTAACTTTTATGCAATGGTGCTATTGGTACTGTTTAACATAGATTGGAAAAAAAGTGCTGCTGAAAATTGCCCTTTCGAATTGAAGGCTCAGGGCTCAAGAGGACACGACCAGCCCACAAAAACACCGTGAAAAAAGCTTAGAGAGAACTAAATGAGAACGCAAGCCGTGAACGGAGACACTCCCTTGAGATCTTCTTAACTGTTATAGTTACAGGGCATATGTATAAATAATTTGAGACCTCCTGAAACTTATGCAAAGGACAGATTTGTATCAAAAAGTGTTTGTTTCATTTAAGAAAACTAGATATACTACAGAAACTTTGTGAAATCCTTATTCTGATATCGAGTACCCTACAAATAACAACAATATACAAATACATAAATCCAACTCTAGCCAACAAAAAAGACACAATACATAACATAGGGGAGAATTAAAAGGTTAATGCTTCAAATTAAAAAATATCATCTAAGAATTTGTTTAAATACAAAAATAGAACAGATAACAGTAGTGGTAAAATAAAATAAATAAGTATTAGGTTTACTCTTTGATATAGCTTCAGCTACGGTTTTATCGACAGAAAACATAAGTAATAATAATCGTGCACAGTCAAAATCATAATATAATAACGTAATAATGATAGTCAAAATAAATACAAAGATCCTAGGTTATCAAACGTCTGTCTGGGTGGTAAGGAGGGAGGTATTGGCATAATAGGATTTTAAATGAACGTAAGGATGAAGCATGGTGGATATGAGGAGTGGAAGAATTCCAGAGAGTGGTAGAGCAAGCAACTACTATACTAACACTACTATCAGGAAAGCATCCGTGCGCTTTGAAGTTAGGGTTACCGGATAGACCTAAGGTTGTAAGTATGGTAGTGCAAAAGGGGTTGTAAGTGTAGAATAAATAAATAATAAATGTTGAGCATATGTATTTGAATAAAACTATTTCTAAGGACCCGAGTTTTAAGAGTCAGGGGGCCCAGCGGCCAGTGAATAGGGCGTTGTCTGTAGACAAACCCGCAATACCTGACCGTCTTCCGTTACTGTCGATCTTACCTGCCGTTGAATTGTTTATTGAAATGAATTAAAGTACTATATTTTAGGGGATGTATTTATTCAATAAAAAATATATTCAATCTAAACAGAGAGAGAAGTGAATATTTCTCAAACATTTTTATTTATATTACATTCAAACACCGTTTCTTTGGCACAGTTCATTCATTTCAGTAACGCGACACATTGCAGTTTCACGACTATGATTGAAAAGCTCAAAACACGGTGATTTCATTCAGTTCGTTCAATCCGTTGTCACAAGGAACAAGAAAGGTTTGTCAAAACATAAGTTTTGGTAAATTTCAATAAAACATTTTGTTACGTAAATCTCATCGGTCACAATACAATTTGAACCTTTCCTATGAAATTACTTTAGCCGGTGTAGATCTGAAAAGCAGATCTCTTCTGCATATCCTGCCTCCGTAGTTTAGTGGTTAGTGCGCCAGTCTACAAATCATGCTTGGCTCCCTCCGTGTGTCTTTTTGCTTTACGTTTTACTAATCCATCCTAATTAGATAATAATCACACTCATCAGCTCGTCCGAATCAAATTGCTAACACAATATGTAGGGATTAATTTTTTTTTTTTTTATTAATAACAGCTTTATCGTTTAAAATTACAATCTTCCTGATTGGGCTATAAGTAATTTTGATAAATGATCTCATTCATACCAATTTACAATTTTCATTCACTCGTTCATTCATAACTATTAACTATCGTAACCAAGTCAGTGGAAAAATATATTATGTTAGATTTATTCCTGATTTTATCTACAGTGCTTAATATTTTTATTGTTTTCGTACGATTGACTGAAACGGTTCAGCGCCGCCTCTGACGCAAACTATTGCGTGGAATACGGCCATCACTGCCTTTGCATGACGGCCGAAACTGTTTTATGATTGGTGATGTACATTCCGAATATACTTGGTCTAAATATAGCAGGCACACTTTGTTCAATTCTTGCACAAATAACATTTACAACGACTATTGTTCAGTATTGTCTCTTATTTTTTCTTACGAGGTTGAAGTTTATTATACTTGTAATTTGCATTGTCCAAATGCGGTGAATATAACTATAAAAAATATTCATCGTTCAATAAACTCAATAACTGAAATTTCATTAGTCTCTATAGAAACTAAACAAAAATAAATTGAAATATTATTAAAAATGTCAACCAGATTGATTTTATGGAGTAATCGTAAAGCTCTTATTCAAATCTTTACAAACTTATATTAAGAATATTTTAACTCTGTGAAATTAGTGATATATGTATATATTTTACCAAGGTAAATAATAAGAATAAAATAATATAATGATAATATAATCAAAGTAATATAATGAGCAGTTTGTATGAACAATAAACATTGTTAATTCTTGATTTTAGGGAATTAATTTGTTTTCATGATAAAATTACCTCCAAGTACCATAGTTATTGAAAAAGGGTGTCATTCAATGGTACTCTAATAAAAATTGGACCTGCCACTGAAACTTCATAGAGTTTTCTACACAATTGTTAAAAGTTTTAAAAACAAAGTGGCGGTGAGAGTTTATAGTCAAATGTATAAAGTTGGTGGAATTAGTGAAAAAAAATGTTGTAACTTCGCTTCAATAGAAATTGTAATAAAAGAAATACGAGAAACGTCAAAAGCATTGAATGTATGGAAAACGAACACTTTGCTAGGATGGAGAGATTCAAACTGAATTATTTCTTTTGGGCATCTAGATGCTGTTTGTTTTTATCAACAACTTTTGTCATTGTTGTTGTGTATAAAAGAACCGTTGTCTTTTGTTGCGCTGTTCTGACAGCTCACCGGAGTATTGAGGGTGTCAGTGTCACTGTAAGAGCAAATATTTAAACTAAAGAAAACTCCACCTGCTGGCTGTTGAGTAATCTAGCAGAGAGTGGGTTCTTTGTTCTGGCTCAGGTGTGCATTATTTGGATGTATAGAGTACAGAGGTGAGCTGTGTCATGACGACGGGTTTAGTTGATATTGTACTTTTGTAAATATTAGATATAGGTTAAAGTACACTACACAACGTCAGAGTTGTGACAAACCGGTGTAGCCAACCTAAATTATTCATGCTGACATGCATTAGTTATACCTATGTTATCCTGACCTGGGTTTTCCCAGTAGAAACCTCTCGTCTATTTCTTGCAGATTATATTTCTCACATTAGAATATATGTAGGTTAAGAGCGATAACAGAACAATAAGGATAACTAATCCAAAGAAAATCACCCTAATTACAAATCTGTTTTCATTGCCCGACCGTCTTGCGCCTGGCTCACTGCCCGAGTCAGTAGTAATTGCAGTTGGGAACGGGTTAATGTTTCGAAAGGACGAATTTCTCGTTGAGGAAACGACAAATCGGCCACAACTGTGTCTAAACGAACACTGAGGCAATAAACAGATAGTTTGGATAAAGCAGCCAGCGGAAACCAGGTCCATGGATTTGTGTAGGGCCCGGTATCATCTCGTGTACATTTCTCTTACATAGGCCCGTCTCGAAAATAGAGATACATAGCGTGCCCCATAAACTCTACTGAGTGTCAACATATATGATTATAACTTCTTTATTGTACTAAAATTACAATCTACCTTATTAGACAATAAGTGATTGAGATAAATGTTCTCATTCACACCATATTTACATTCTGCATTCACTCGCTCATTCATACGATATTTACAAACAGCCCAGAGGCCTCCTAAATCCACATAGTTGTCACCTCCCTCGCATGCGAAAGAGGAAGTGGAGTCTTGGGAAGTCCCCCACTCTCCTTCGTCAGTCGCGTCATGAGCCAGTGGAGGCTGACGAAGAGCGCGAGAGCCACATACCCTCAAGACATGAATGGAGAAACTGGCCATTGCCAGGACTCCAACTGTTACACATTTATAGCAGGTCACAAGGCCACTGCCGTTTCAGTCTCTGAGGAGGATTATAGGGAAGAGTGCTCGTGTGCAATGACTTTGCGACGGGATTAGGGTTGTTGGATAGGTTACTATGAAATTTCATGAACTGGAAAGTTCAACATATAAAAGAAAATAATATTATTTTGGCAGGGAATGTAAAAATAATTCCTTTCCAATGATAGTTGGTACTTTCAATAGTATAAATTTACATATTTAAATCCTTCTTTTAAGAGAAAAAGATACGAACGCTAACACTTGCCTAGTTTAATGTTTAGATCAAAGATATGAAAGAAACCTTCGAAAAGACAAAACTGACTAATTTATTATAATACCATTTTTAGCATATGTTATCATCAAATATTTACAGGGTTTTAAAAACATTTTAATATATTCAGGCATTTGGCACAGCTTTCAAGTATTTGGGACACTTTGAGGCCTGCGCGGTATGATTATAGTGTAAGGCACGAGATTAAATTGCCATGATCTGATCTATTAAACAGATAAGATATATTCACAACTCATTGTATAAATAGGGAATATTTTTAAAAATTGTTTTTTATATTCAATTTATCATATTCCAGTTTATAATTCATGAACACTACTGGTCAATTAATGTCAATTCTTACAGTGCTAATGGATCTATTATATCGTTAGCTATGATCTAAACACAAACCACAGCTTTGCCAAACTGAACTAATCACTAGCGATCTAGACGACTAATTAAAAAATAAAAACTACTAAACAGATGTTAAACTAAGAACTAGTATACTGCATGAGATGACGTATTCAAAGATAAAGCGTTAATGACCTCTCCCGGTCACCGTAGCAACCACGTCCCCTACATATTGCCTTGTTTAATGTTAGAGAACTCTGTTCCATATTCAAATCCTGGGAAAGCCAACCCTATGCTGTAAATACAGGAAGGGAGCGTAACTCTCTCAGGCTAGCAGTATTTCACTTAGCTTAAAATACATTGTTTAATGGGGTGCCCGTGTACCTTAACGTTAGGCTTAAGATGATCAGTGAACATCTGTTGCCACCGTTCGCGTAAACATCACGTGCATGGATATCTGCAGCCTTCGTCTCTCGGAAAGGGGTGTGCCACAGTGCCGAACGCAGAATCTTGTTCTAGAACTGTTGGTGCTCGTGTGGAGAAACCGGAAAAGCGGAGTTCCAAACAGCAGTACTGGCCTCAGGCCTTGTACCACTTGATGAATAAAATTCAATGTGAGTGGTATCATGTTGTCGGGAGATTAGGTTCTCTGCAGTTTAAGAAAGTTACTAGTACAGGTATTGCGATGCATAGGTTAGCGGAAGTAGTTAAACTACAATTATTATATCCCAAGGAGTTGTTATACTTGTCAGATAGAGAGTATTAATATGTTCATTTTTTTTTTAAATGGCATTGGCCAAGGATGTAGCTTATTTTATTTCTAAGTACCTACTATTTATTATAAGCTGTCACACAAAGTATTATGACATACTGTATGATTCCACGTTGTTAGTCTATAGAAGGACTGTATTAGCAAACCAATAATGTGTTAAGTAGCCCCTTCAAGCCTCTGGGAAAACATTCCAGAGCGAAGTATTCCTACGCCTGTAGCCACTAAATAGCTACTCGAGTCAAAAGCAACTTCGCATACTTGGCGCTACTTCCTGGTAGGCGCCTGTCGGTGGCAGGGTCGGTGAACTACACATGCCTAACTAACTTAACAACTTGAGAAACTTGGGCCTACATAACTTTTAGATTTTTTTTTTTGGTTTTTCTGTTTTTTTCCACTAATGCTTAGCAATTTAGCGCTAGAAACGTGTGGTGTCCTAATGAGCCATACTGTCTAATTTACTTGAGAAAACTAACCTTCGAAGGGGAACTACTTTATCCTTAGTGCAGATCCTTTAAATGGTCAGCTTATTTATGTTATTGATACGCGACCGTGACGCGTCATAACCATGAATATGATAAAATGGCATGTCTGGCATGAAGGCAGAGGACGTCCAGCGATACCTCCCTTATATTGTTTGCCTTGAAAGATTCTGTTGAACGTTATAGTGCAGTCGTGAACATAAGGAATGTTTAGGTTAGTGTGAAAGGTACGAAATCGTACGTAAAACGGTAAGTCTTAGAAAACAGAAACAGAAAAGAAGTCAGTAATTGAGTATTTCAGAATCTTTTCAAGTTCTGTAAATGTCAGCTGGGCGGTCTATACGTAGTCAATTTTTTTGTTTTTAATTATCTGACGTGTGGTGTTGAACATTACCATAAACGTGTACTTTGTACATTCTTCATGATCTTTTACGTCTAAACGATTAACATGTTTACTCAAGTTAGTTTTTCAAGTAGCCTGTCATGTCTCAGGAGTACATCTACGTATCTATCAGGTACAGCAAACGTGAATTATTTGGTCTCCCTATCTAACCGTACATAACAAGGTAAAAATTAAACTCACTTTGAGCTTAAAATACATTGTTTAATGGGGTGCCCGTGTACCTAAACGTTAGGCTTTAGATGATCAGTGAACATCTGTTGCTGATGTTGCCGCCGTTCGCGTAAACATCACATGCATTGACAGTGAACATCGTGTTAGACCGATCCAACTTGTCTGTATACATAGTCATGGTGTACTCGCTGTCGGCTTTATACGCTACAACATCAGAGGGGTTTGGCTGAGTCATTACATCATACAACATAGAGGTTAAGAAAAAAAAAGTAGTGATCGAATTATTCTATCGAATAATTAATTTATAACAGGATCTGACAGACTTGATTCCTTTTCCTCCTAAGGGAAGCAAAGGGCCTTTACTAGTCCTCTGCTGCCGTATCTTTCATTTCCTATATTTCCTTGTTACATCAATATTTGTTTATTTACCATCAGCTCTATTATTTCTTTCACCAAAGTTTTACTAGATTTTTCTTTATCATTAAACCCTTCGTTTGCCTTATGGGTTCCATCAGAAGACATTTACACTGGCATAACACGATAATATAACTTAATTTTCATGTTTAACGTTTGAAAGTGTACAGTATATGAGTTTGTTTTAGGGCACGTCAAGCACAAGGAAAACATAAGTTCGAACGTATTAGTAATCGTAATCTTAATTTTGGTTTTACAATCGAGATGTTTTAATTATTTTATCTATTATTATTTTACAGTGCTCATTAATTACTGTGTTCAATTATGAGTGTTATAAACAAAATGTTTTAATTATTTCATTTAAATGAATGAGACTCCAAATAAAATGAGTTACCTTTTTCTTTTTTTGGATTTGTCAATTTGTTTCTTTCTATTTTGAACAACAGTTATAAAAACTTTTCAAATAACTCATTTAAAGTATTTTATGTTGGATCTTTATAATTATCATATTGAAAAATGACATAAAATAAGTCTGCTAATAGTTTGATTTACACTATTTTAGTTAAAATGGATATTTTATTGAAGGTATAAATGCTGAATGGCAATAATATTTCTTGAAAAATTTTCTTCTTAGAATTTTGTTTTTCTTGATCATAGGGTTTTATTTGTAATTACTTTAATTTATAGGAAAATAATGTACAAAACTTATACCTTGCACCTTTTTTTTTTTTTAATGTATGACCTAATGTTTAGAACATTTCCTTGATATATATATATATTGATAAGATGATGATTTCAAGTTTATTGCCAAGAAGTCTTTCAGTCTTTTTTGTGCAATTTCCATAAATGAAAAATCCTCTGTCTTGATTATGTTAGTTTAGCTACCAAAAGCACTCGGTCTGGTCTTCAATAAATATATTTCCGAGGAGATATGCTTTTTATTGTCATGAACATAATAGTTAATGTTTTCTATTATAAGACGTAACAAACTTTTGGTTATTTTATATAGTTATATATAATAATTATATATATATATATATATGATAGTTATTTTATATAGCTTAAATTTGGTATTAAGGTGCTCAGGTGTGAGAATATAGTCTTTGATAAGTGTGAATAAGTACCAATAAGTCTTTGGTAAAGAGTTATTTATTGATCTAGCCGTTGAGAATTCTTTTTCTGTGAAAATAAAAAACGGAAATAGATTGAACAAAAATTAAAAAAAAAAAAAAAGGGGGTCTAATCTAAGGTCGATCGGAAATGGAAGGGTGCGAAACCTGCTAATTGCTCAAATTGAAAAAAAAAAAAAGAGAGAGAAGCCAACGGTGAGTTCCACTAAGAGGCAATTTGGGGCTTCTCTTTATTACACGAAAGGGAATGGCAAAGAAGGCTGAAAAACAACTGTAAACAACTTAGTTAAAATTTACTTTGTCCAGATTGTTAAGCGAGCACAACTTTAAGATTAAATTATTTTAATTTAGAGTATTTCCGGGTTTTATATACAACTTAATTTCCACTCGTTGCTGCCTGTCATAAATAAAAAATACTGACTAAACACAGAGGGCTCAAATACATAGAGTGAAGTTAAAAGTCACTTCTGATATTAACTTCCTCACGCTTTTTTAAATTGTTGTACATGATACTTTATCTTCTTTAAGACCAATGCTATGGTTTTATATTGTTCTTTCATGTTCATTAAGTGAGTAATTGGTATTTAAATAGTTCAATACACATTTCAATCTTCGCTTTGAACTGTCAATAAATAGGCGCCAATCACCTGGAAGTTACTCAGGAAGGTCCATTTTTTCCTGGAGTCCTCTAATTTCGTGACAAAATACAAGATTGTCTTCTTAAGAGAAGAAGCATACAGGAACAAGTCCTTGTATATGTTGAACTGCACATTTCGTGAAAAATACCAGGTTAAAAAAAACTGATCTAAAAAAGTAGAGGAGATAGAGAAAAACTGGTTTCATATTTTGATTCAGCGCCCCAAATATAGCTAAAACCTGTTCTGAAAAACTAGGCAAAAAGAATTTTTTTTTCTTGTTGGCCTGTATTATCAAGGAGGAATTCTTATTTTTCTTATTATTATTTTCGTTCTCACATGAACAGCTAAGCCTACATGTCCGTCTCTTTCAACGTTCTCTATCCCTCGCTAGTTCCTTCATTTCGTCAATGGAGGCTGCTCTTTTTGCTGATTCGAGTCTTTCTGAACAATATCATATAGCTTTCTGGGTCAGCCCCGAGCTCTCTCTTCTATTCCTCTCCCTTCGAATATCCCACTGCCCTTCTTAGTATCCTCCACGTGGCAAACATAACCAAACCATTATATTTGGCGTACCTCTGGTGTTCCTCTTATTGTTCTCACGCCCAGCTTCTCTCGTATTCTCTCATTTCGCACACAGTCTCTCCATGCTTAGCCAGTAGTCCTCTCAGGTAACACACCTCAATTGCTGTGGGCCTACTGAAATGTTTTTCCAGAGTGCTCCAGCTTTCAGAGGCCCACAAAACCACTGGAAGGAAAACAGTTGTAAAGCTTATATCAATTAATGCTAGTTTATGGCCACTATCATATAACATTGGTTAAGAGAAATTAAAGAAGGTAAAGTACCTGAATCAATGTCCTTTCAGATGTACACTCTTTGCTTAGGAACCCCTGAGTACTGGTCCCATGTGGTACACAGGGCACCTTAGGTGCAGATGTATCACTCTTGTACATTCTGGTTAAATCTGCCGAATTAGTGTTTCTTGGTTCTATCTCCTAAGACAAATAATTAAACACACGTTTACATGATTTAATATAAAGTGATGACCCTTCTATACAGATGTATGCAAAAATTAACTAATAATGGCATAATAACAGATTATTTTCCCTTTTTTATTAATATCACAGCTAGTTTATTAACAGCTTTAATAGAAAAATTACAATTTACATCGAAAGCTTTAATAGTTTTGTTATAATGTTGACTCATACTCAATTAACAAAAAATGAAGAAAAATATGGTTTAGTTATCAATTATATTCTGGTTAACATAAAGAGCAAGATTTGGTAGTTACTGATTTACACTTATTCATTCAATAATAAAGGTGAGCCCACCACCTTTATTGGTCAGTTTAGTCCAGTCACGTATAATGTGTATCATTGTACTTGTTTATTCATTATATAATTTTTACATGACACCACCACCGCTACCGGCAAGATGGCAAATCTCTAGATCTGGGAAAGCAGACCAAATGGTGGACATTACGGCCCTTGGCCAACCAACAACAAGTCTCTGACGGGCACCCATCACTGCTATCCAACTGAATGAGCTTCCACTACATGCCTAGAGAGACTCTAGGCTCAGCCTTCAGTGGACTCTCGCCACTGCACCGCAACATTTCCACTTCTACCGAGGCTTCCCACACTCCTTAATTCCTTCACTCCACCTTCAAACAGGTACTCCTAGTAAAAGGATCCGCGCACCCCAAATAAATTCCCTTTATTTTTCCCTTATCTATAATCTCAAAAATTTGAGAGCTATGAAAAAAAAAAATATATAAAAAATAACAAAAGCTGTATATAATGTAGCGACGCTACTGGAAATACAAAAATAATTTGTAAATAGATTCGCTTGAGGATCTATAATTGTATATAATTATCTGTAAATTTAAAAGAGCTATGAATGAGAAAAAAAAAATCATTCAATCAATCATATAACAAAGTTTATACACATATAGCTAATCTATCTATCTGATCTGACGAGCGATCCATTCATAAATTAAATGCTATGAATGAATTAATAAAAATTTAACTGGGTCATTAGTCCTCAAAGTATGACAAAAATAAGATGCATGACAAACCCGAAGGTTTTGATTAGCTCGTGTAAACGTTTGATATTGATTTTGAAGTGGTACAAATTTCTTACTTCGCAATTTTAGTGTTGAAGATTTGATGAAAAACATTAAAAGCTTTTTTAATCCTATTCATTAACTCCTGGTCAAACTTCCCAACTCTGATTAATGCTAAACCGTCTTGAATCCACCGTCTCCAGAACATCATCATGTTAGGCAATATGTTAATTATGCCTTTCTATGTACATCACCATACTTAGAAGCACTTATATCCATTACTTTTCGTTTCAGCTCCTCTCACTATTTTATTCCAGTTTTAAGCATTTCTTAGGTATCGACTATAAGTACCTCATAATCTGCTTATCATAACATCAACCAAGACTGGAGTTATATTATCAATTTTTTTGTCATGAGTAGGAGGGATTCAAGGAAGTATTGGTGACAGTCAGAAAGTTACAACTATCCCAACTAGAGGTAATACTGCGAAATCTAACAGTCTGGGGATCCTGAGTATAAACCTAAGGAAACAATTCATCAATGCCCGCATGTAAGGGGGGGGGAGATGTCAGGATCGATTGAGCAGTTTGAGGGAGGAAATGGATCAGCGGGTGATTAGGGAAATGTGGTATTTCCATGATAGGGTTTAGTCAAAGACCGAACCGCGGTTTTTGACTGATGTGAATGAGTTCTGATAGTTAAATTGGGTTTATCATTTGGCCTGTTGAAAAGGGTAAGTCAATGATGATTGTCTTGGATATTTTCTTAATGAATTGATCCGCTCAGCATTGAAGTATGGCGCACCGGTTTAGAGTTGCACATGAGCATATCCTCGATACAGCAAGAGCACCACAATACTAGCAGCTATGAGCTGTAACACGTGGAAAGTAAATGTGCCACGTCTAATCATTAAAAATACACCGGGGAAAGTTACTATAGAAAACTTCTTATTATAGCTCAAAATGAATTCTCATGATTATACAACGTTCGTATTAGTAATATATTCTAAATGTGATATTGCCTACAATATTCCGTTGTTTTTTAAGCAGTGGCATGAGATATGAACATTTTATTGGCAAATAGAACAAGCACTATTACTGCATATGTTCGACTGAGGACTGCCTATCAGTGCACCATTGGAGTAAATACTTTTGATTCAATCAGGCAGTTTTTAGAGTGAAAACTGACTGTCTGTCTACATTAAAGCTAGAAATTACATAGTAAATATATAAGATTACTTTACTACCCTACATTTCGCCAATTTACCAAAAAGATTTTAAATCACTCATAAAATACTAGAAAAATCATAGATCCTCAGGTTAATCTATTTACAATTTATTTTTGTATTTCCTGTAGCGTCGCTACATTATATACAGGTTTTGTTATTTTATAAAAATTATATAATGGAATAAACAAATATAATGATACACATTATACGTGACTGGACTGAACTAACTAATATACACAGGTGGTCTGAAAAGTTTCCGACCTCAACATGAAGATGATAATAAAATAAATAAAAAATAGTGAAGTAAAAGCTTTGTTAGGTTGGAAACTTTAAATAACTTAAAACTAACTTACATACTAATTCTTAACCTAAATTCAGACGTGGAGTTTTTTGTTTTTTTTTGTTTTTTTTCCTTAGCTCTTAAATTTTGAAGATTATGGATAAGGGGAAAATAAAGGAAAGATGTGTACTTTTTATTTGGTTTTTTTTTTTCTTTTTTTTCCCCATAGCTCTCAAACTTATAAAAATGGGATGTGGGAAAAATAAAAGAAATATATTACGAGTATAAAAAATATGCAGTGTAAACATATATGTGGACTCAGTAATCAAACGTATATAATTTTAATTGTGCTTGTGAGCAAAACTAAAAATAATTAACCTTTGAAAGAAAAGCTAAAGTACATACTAGATGTCTAGTTCGTTGAAATAATTTGTAGTTTCATAATAAAATAGGTGGTTTATAAAAACATAAATTTGCGCAATTACTGAGGCAAATGGGATGAAAGGCCACATTTACAGTCCGCTATAATTAATTTTGGTTATTACTATTGGTTATTACTTTTGGTTATTATTATTGGTTATTACTACTAGATAAAAATAAAAATCGGAGAGGCTTCTACTCCTTGGAGCCAGCATTAAATAAAATGGCGACCAGGGGAGCGTGAGTGGCTGTGCCATGCCGATAGCATTGAGCACTTAATAGCCAGCAGCCCTCCCTTGTTCCAGCCATCTCCTCCGTTTGATACGCCACACACTGGGCAAAATGCTCTTCTATCTAGTCGTGACATAATCAAATATCCGATGTTGCCCTTATATCGCATTAGCAATGTCTACACAGATATTCTTTTCAATGAAAACAACCTCTCATCCGTCTCATTCGCAGGAGAACGGTATTGATGAGTCAAGAACATGCTGAAGTAAACGAAAGGTCTTACTTTTTATAATCACTTTTTTTTCTAGCAAAAAAGCAGTATTGGTTATAATTTTTTATGCAACAAAGTTTCACTTTCATTTTCATTGCTCACTGGTGCACTGTGGGGCCTACATTTCAAGCTCACGCCAAAATTCCCAAGACGTTCGCTAAATTGTATATGTTACTTTACGCGAAATAAGCGCACATTATTTAAAAGAGTTTAAATTAAAAAAAAAAAAAAAGTAGTTCTGTATACCACATAAGCATACATAATTTAAAAGTACTTAATCCTCTGGTAGTGCTGTTATATTTATTCAAACACAAATAGAAGATAAATGACTATTGGCGCATTAACTAATAGCATACAACTAATCATGTAACGAAAAACGACATAAATACATAATGGAGGAATTTCCAAGACTCCTCTTTCACATGCAAGGGAGGTGACATCCATGTGGATTTGGGAGTTCTCTGGGCTGTTTGTAAATATTGTATGAATGAGCGAGTGAATGAAAATTGTAAATATGGTATAAATGAGAACATTTATCACAATTACTTATTGCCTTATAAGACAGATTGTAATTTTATCACAATAAAGTAGTTTCAATATATATATGTAAGACAATTATTGAAGGTGGGGTGAATAACCTGAAATCAGTTCCTCTGTGAACAAAGAAACGACAATTACAGTTTATAACTATCACTTCTCTATTCACACTCTATTTACATGTTCTGTTACCTAACATAACCTTCTCTATCTGATAGCTGCTCCATCTGGTGGCAACCAGATGAAGCAGCACGGAAAATTCAAATTAAAGAGAAAATACTTTCATTATATATATACATATATATATATATATATATATATATATTGGAACTTACCTCACTTTTTACCATTTCTTTTGGTTCTTTATTTGATCAATTAACCTTAACTAATCTGGCAGGTCCGTCATGAGATCTTTAATTCAAATTGTTTTATGTCTTTGACATAGGAATTTATCCCGATTGAATCGCCCGATCTCAAGGCTAATGTTGTAGTTATTAATAAATTGAGAACTAGGAATTGTGAAATATATTCCAAATAAAATGGTCATAACAAATAATTATAATTATATATAGTGCTGACAAAAAGTATATAAAAAATATTCAATTCCTTTTGAACAAGGATAGTTACTACTAATTACAAAAAACATGAAATTTGAGCTCAATTTCATTTAATGGATCCATAATAAAAACAATATTAATATCACCCAATCGATGATCTCCGTATAATCCAATCAACATTACTGTCTGCTGTTGGTTCTTCTCCTCTCTTCCTGTGTGGTACCACCAGTTCGGGAGCCTACTAAGTCCGTTCTTCTCGACGGTTGTGCTAAGACTGCTGGTTTATCTCATCCCCACTCCTAGGAGCATAAGGGAAAATGCTTACCAGATGTGAGGATTCCTGGTCTTTATTCTCAAATATCATGAATATATATATATATATATATATATATATATCTGTACCTCGGAGGGATACAACACTATGTCCATTTTTTTCCATATTGACTTTATTACACAGTTAAAATCAGCTTTTCTCATATATCTATTTCTTTATAGAGCACTATGTCCAAAACCAGTTAGAACCGGATATAGCATGTTTTAAAACAACACCAATAGCTGTGCCAATAACACTTTTTGTTGAAAAAAAGTTTAAAACTCCTCTCCTGTAAAGTTATGAAAATGGACATAGTGTTGTATCCCTCCGAGGTACAGATATATAATGTGTGTGTTTTATTACTCACTGTGTATTGTTTCTTGTGTTTTATTTAATCGAGAACACACTATTTTAGAAAATCTTGACCCCTTAAAGCCGGTTTCTCCTTTGCCACTTTTAATTATAATTTGTAATATATTGTCTATTAAAGTCTCATGCAATAGCTTTATGTATTCGAACCTTCCTGCTAAACTTATTGCTTAGGTAATTCGTGTTTTGTATAGTTTCAGAGCACCGTCTAAAGTGCCGTATTTTGAAGCCAATGTAACGATTTGAACCTACTGCTATCTTCGTAATTTTCAACAGATTATGTGCTGACTTAAATCACCATAAGTCCTCAAGTCCTCGCACCTCCTCTGACTTAATCCAATCTTCCCATCAGCCTCACCCCAGTAAGGAGCTAACCGAGTTATAATTGTCTATGGAATAGCACCATCTTCCTCCACTTCAATCATCTTCTACATGCTCCGACACTCTTCACGGCGTAACCCTTATGTCAGTCTTCACCCGACTTCGTAAGAACTTCGAATCCATGGAGCGTTAGTTAAACATTTATTACTGAAGATCTTACAAAACTTAAACTTAGTCCTACAGATAAGAAATTAAACATTCACTCGACTGTACAGGTTTTTCTTGGTAACGTTTAATTTACTATTTCCATATCCTAACTAGTTGAGATTGACAATTTTTTCGAAAATATACAATATTACTCGAGTATACCATAGAGACGGGCCGAGGGAGACATTTTAAACTCGTTAAAGAATCAAAAAAAGCTGCTTGAAAACAGTTAACACGATATTATTGACATCATCAATGTGTTTTTGTAATGCTATTTTCATTAAGCCCTAATCGCCTATCATTGCACAACCATAATCGAAACGTCAGTAAGATTTTTTTTTTAATCTCAACCTAATTTCTTAGTTAGTAATTAGTATTATTGATTCGTCATTGGGTCTTTGTGAGAAGTATTTATCTTTTCGTTTTATAAATTAAAGTACATGGCTTTAAATCAAATATTGGATTTACAAGAACCGTAACGAAAACATAATTATTTTCTAATTCCATTTCCAATTACAAATATACTTTCATTATAAAAACAATAACCTCGTTTGTTACGTCGATTCGTACTCTAAAAGAACGAAATGGATTTAATGCTTGTTTTATATTGCTCTTCGGAGACTCTTGTACGGTCTCATAGCAAACCACTCCATAATGCACAGATTCTCGGGTCCTGATCCCCAGATGGAACTTGAATTTTTGATCGGCTTGCAGGTCTTGCCGAATCAGAAATGAATGGCTGACCTATTTATAACACTCTTGGTTTTTGAAACCCCACGAAGTTTTTTCACTCGACATTATTTTTTAAATCATATCCTCAAAGGTGCGATAATGTGATCATTATTATATTTTTCAGAAAGAAAAAAATGTTTGGCTACTTATTCTTCTATTCTGCCCTACTTCCTACGGCACTTTATTTTACTTTGTCTACATGAATAATGAACGAAAAGGGAACAGTTATGTTAGAGCCAACTTAAAAGTGAGTTGAAGGTTTATACCTTTGGTAATGAAGAATTCTCTTTCAGTCAGCTTCTGAGGATGACAGCTCATTTGCGAAGCAGAGCTGGAAATAACGAATACCTCTGCGGGTTGAATTTTTATATTATTTATACTTTGTCCTGGATACAATTACTGCTCGGTTTGCAATTCCCATCTCCCTAATATACATATGTAATATTCACATCTTCCTTCCTTTGCTCTATACTTTCCTACATCAATCCCTGTACATTCTCCTCTTTATTAGTGTTAATAAAAAATGAAGGTGGAAAAAACGATCCTTTCACATACTGTCTATAAGAAAAATTAGTCTTTGTACTAAATTTTGTATTTGGGTTTATGGTTTGGAAAATAACAGAGGAAGAAGTATGAGCTATAGACCGGATACCACCCTTACCTGACCGAAGCAACACAGGCGATGAATTACAGACGTCACCGAAGAGGTGTAAGAATATGTTGGAATAAATATAGACAACCTCGAAACAAAAATTCTAGT
Source organism: Acanthosoma haemorrhoidale (assembly GCA_930367205.1). Lineage (NCBI taxonomy): Eukaryota > Metazoa > Arthropoda > Insecta > Hemiptera > Acanthosomatidae > Acanthosoma > Acanthosoma haemorrhoidale. The sequence goes on along the minus strand of OV884013.1, from coordinate 20,052,938 downwards.
CAAGTGTAATGAATCAGACAACCTGTAGTTTATTTGTGGCTGCGAAAAAGATTTTAATGGCCACGTAATATACAGTCCACTAAAGCCTTTTATTTGATATTCTACCTAATATGAAACACCGGCAGATTTAAGATGCATGAGTGAGTTTAATTTATTTTAGCTCCAGCACACGATACCAATTATTATCAAATATTTACAGATTTTTGATTTGATGCACTACTTAGTATGATAGAAAAAATTTATATTTTTTAATTAATTGGCCCATAACTGTGTTTTACGGGATTGCTTTTATGTGTCTAGAATGCAAATATCAACATCCCTATTTATTTTAGACGCCGAGATATTTGTATTGACAATCTATTCAAAATTATATAAAATATGTTTTTATTGCAAAGTAATTAATAAATTATGACACTCAAACATGTTTCATAGAAATACCTTCCTTATATCAAATGGAACCGTGATGTAAATACACATGGCTCTAATTTGAACAAGCTACTCACAAAGTCTATAAATGACAGACACGATCTTGAACAAACCAAACAAATCCATATAAAATCTAATTCGCCTTGATGAGATCGAGTATTGATGCAACCAATGGTGAATCAAAATTAATGAACCAAAATGAGCTCACATTACCTTTACCCTCTACCGCAAGTCCTGTACACTAGTTTTTTTTAATTCCATTCCTCCACCTGTATCCGAGACAGTACAGTATTGAGGCTTCCATCTCGAAAAAAGGCTATACTTATTAAGTAACCCAATCTGGGCATATGGAATAGAGCTATAGGGGACAGCAAAAAAGTCGAACATCAAGCGTATCTAATTCTTTCAATCAAAAGTCCTGAGAACAATAGTAAATGCCCCTTATTACGTCAGCAACAAAACCCTTCATAACGATCTCAACATACCTTAAATTCTTGAACTAATCCCTTCCAAGTACATGAAATTCCATAGTAACCTATCCAACTACCCTAATCCCCTTCAGTCATTATACTGCACCACTCATCCCTACAATCCTACTTGGAGACTAAAACGGAAGTGGCCTCGTGACCTGCTATAAATTTTTGAAAGTGGGAGTCTTGGCAATGGCCAGTTTCGTTCTGGGAGGTCTCTGGGCTGTTTGTAAATACTGTATGAATGAAATTTGTAAATATGGTATGAATGAGATCACAATCACAAAACAAAAAAAGTAATAATCTCTAAGAAAAAAATTAATTTGTTGAATATTGCTCAGTCGGGTGATGGGTCTGAATGTACAAAATGAACTGTGATAGTAAAATTGGACTGTACATTTGATATTTGTAGACAGGCCATTGAACGGACAAGCTAAATCAGTTAAAGATATAGTGATAAACTAGATTATGTACCTTTTTATTAACTTAATTAAATTAACTGAGCCATTTCAACCTTCATATAAAATTTATTAATATACATCTAATCTATTGATTAGTTAAAACCGGGACTAAACACCACGCAGACTTTCATAACTATAAATTTAATATATTATACAAAACATTTAATGACGCTCTCATACAAAAAAAAAGAAGACAAAAACAAACATTATTTACATACACAGTCATCCACAAATATCCACATATTCAGCAGAGCACGCAGCCCAGCCCCTTCCTTCCTCAAGGCATCTTCATCTCGAGTCCCCTCTCTCTCTCTTCCCCCACTCCTACGACACTTGCTCACCATCAGTGCTCCTGTTGGCAACTTTCTGAAGCTCCATCCAACCAATCTTCCAATGGGTAATCCTCTGATACATCTCAATACATATTCAGTGAAGTTAAACTCTTGTTGCATTGCGGCAGTGTACTCTTAGTGTGGTCTATTGTTGTATGACATTACTTCCTCGTTTTTTTAGGTAATTAATCATTGTTGTATGTCGTTAGGTGAATATGTTAGATTAACTTAATTATCGATTGTTCTTTGCTGGCCAGACATAATTTTTTCTAATCTTGCTCCTGCCCCGATGAAGTAGAGAGCCTATCTACTCAATCAACTTAGAAGTAAGGTGATCGAGAAATGGTCCAGTGCACACCTTGTAATTCTTTTGACCTTTGATTACTCAGTTTTGTAGGAACTGTCGGTTGATGATCTTCGTTGCTACTAGCTTCAGAAATAATATGTTCTGAACAAATGTTTTATCATAACGTCTGAGTACTCCACAAAGACCATTGATCAAATTGAGAACATAAGAAATTTCAAATTCGGGATAACTACTACTACTAGGCCATCCCATGTCTTTACTTTTCCAAATTAACTTCACAGTTCGCCAAACTTTTATTAGAACGCGTATGGCAGGAGCATGTAGCAGCGGACTTTCATGCCAGCTAACAACTTCAAAGAAACAGTTTTACCCGATCTTCTCCGTCCAACTTATTCTCCATGAAGATTCTCGTAGGCTGAAAAAAAAATTATTAGACATCAGGTGACTTCATTTTTATCATCATGCTCCCTGGGTGTATGTAAAATATTAAAAATTGGCCACATAATGAAATTGTATATTTTCTCTCTTTTTTTTACTAGCTGTATCGTTTGATTGATAAGGGACCTGGCTACCTCAGTCCCTTAACTCATCAGAGCAAACTCACATCAAACTGAACTGAGTAAGAAACTGAAATGCCTAGTGATGAATGAGCTCAATGATCTCCTCCCAAATAATTATAAAATTATTTAAATGACGTTTTCAGTCACGGATTGACGAAGTTAAACATTTCGCGTTTGGTCGGGTTAAATGCGCCCTATCATAAATAATAGTCATTATGCATATGCTAAAATGAAATTAATCTGTCTGAAACGTAAACGTTACATTCCGCAACACCTCCATCAAATAGACCACAGCAACGTGGTTCACAAAGCACTTCATTTGGACAAAATTCTATGACTTTGGGCCAACTAATCCGATTTTAATTGTAATGCGATCATTTTGTTTTTTATTCCATTGACTAAATCATGGTGTGGATATTTGAGTTAAACAATGTTTGTATTTTTTTAATCAACTTTAAAAGTTTTGTATTTTATTTACTTACTTAATTAATTAATTAATTAATTAATAACTTAATTAATTAAAATTACGTTTGTTAACTATGTGCTCTATTCTATGTATTCTAAATTAATAATAATGTGATATAACTTTATAGACATGAATTGATAATAACTATATTCCCAATCGGCCTAGTTCATTAGTGACAGCTTTTAGTACATTCCATTAACAAAAAAGAATAGTTCAGGCAATTGTTTTTTTTTTTGTTAAAAACCAAGTTTTGTTTGTTTATGATTGTCATCATTGAACTACGAAATTTTTATTCTTCATTTGTTAGATTAGTAGCATCAGTACATTTTCAACAATATAATTGACGAATTCAGTATAAATTTAAGAATACAATACAATACAAGCAAGTAGTCCAATAGCAGAGGTACTGAATGAAATTACTGTGGGTCATTGAAAAGTAAAAAAATCGTGGTGTCAACAAACAAAGGCTCATTTATGATTTTTTTCGACAATAGTCAGTTGTTTTTATGGTCACAGGTAGTCACACTGTATTTTTTGAACATCATTATTGTATAACCTAATTAGTACAGAAATTATCTAACAGGTGGCCCGCGTTGCTCTCCTTACACCACGGTGAGATAGCTTTAATGGGAAACTGACTTCAAATGAAAATTAATGGGAGTTATGGGGTTTAAATTAGAAGAAAAGAAGTGAAATGTTGAGAGCATGGCCTCCTCTATCCATCAAGTAATTAAGCAGGCTATTAAGCAAGGTGCTTAATAACATCTCAACTAAATTTGAAATGAATATCTCTATTGGTTAATAAGCCTTTTCTGTTTTGCATGCTCATTGGTTTTTATAATAATACAACTAGATTTCTCAAGTAAAGATACAAAGTTTCACAAATGAAAAATCAAGTTTTGAGAGCCAACAAATTTCCATTGCGTTTTTTTTTCACTATTTCAGTCATTTGAAATATTTCTTTTATTTTTTATGAAGGCGTTATTCAGTGACCTAAGTTATTTGACAATGGAAGATTTTTTATTCGAAAATATTTCGTCTTCTCTGTATGAATTAATAAAAAAAAAAAAAAAAAAAAAAATCAATTTAGTTTGGTACAAATTTTAAAAAGTGCTCTTTTACAATATTGCTGACAGAGCTGTTTTTTTTCATGATTCATTGCCTTAATGAACACAGATTCTTTTGTGCCAATATTAATTAACATAATGCTTAGTAAATATATTTATTTGTTTCCCCCCTACAAGGAGAGATACAATATAAATAAAATGTACCCTATGTATTTGAATTCTCATGGAGTGCATAATAACACATATTCATAGTACATAATAACATGTATTCGACTCAAATACATTGTTATTTATAATTATATATATATAATTAGCTTTGAAAGTCATCCTTTGATCAACTGGCATAACATATGGAAAAGTAATAAATGTTAATAAATAAATAAGAAGAAAATATTTGTTGTTTGTGTGGACTTGGTTCGCCTGATGAGGTCGGGCAACAGCTCCGGCCTACATTACAGGATGAACAGAAGATGATTAGCGGAGATGAGATGAAGCCCCCCTTTGAGAGGCGAAAGGAAGATGATGAAGATGCTGAAGAGAGCTGTATAAATAGAGGCCTTTATTAAAGCCATTAGACAGATTGTTAATAAAGCAGGTAGTCAACTCTAATGCCACTTCAAAGCTCGCTCTTCAATATCTTCCTCCCCGCCGTGTCTAGTTTGCATATTTAAATTAAATCGATTTCATTTAGGTTTGCGCTGTAGGCTGATTGATTGGCTGTGTAATGTATAGGCTGGGAGACGGCCAGGACAGAAGTCTAATCCGAAATAATTAACAAAGTTTTCACCATATAATTCGCTAATGAATCCTGTTTAATTAAATGTAACGCAACAAATTTATGAACATCAAATGCATTACTATTAAACTCTATTGCTATTATACTTTTTTTAAATCTAACGGGGGTTTTCATCATCCAGTTATTTATTAATATTAATATATTATTTTATTGCTTTTAAAGCTCTCCTCATAGTATTGGCCTTATTTAGAAACGTTAGTTAATTGTTAATATTTTTTTATCTAAGCCTTAATTTAAATTTTACAACAAATATACCGTTTTAATCGTTAACTCCAACAAATTTTATTTTATTATTAATATAAAACCGATTTCAGCAAACGTGTTTAGCCTTGTTCTCCCTATTTTCATCCTAGTCGCCCATGTCAAGACCTTTGAAGAATTATTATAACAAACGTTAGCCTTAAAAGTAGCACAATAATAGGTTATAAGGCAAAAGTGTTTATAAATTGTCTTTGTTCGCAATATTAAGCTCATATCCCTTACGTTTCGTTACGTTAAAGAAGGCAGGCTAGTTATGTTTATAGCCCATGTCTTTATGTGTCACACTGTTCTGTGTAAGAGATCAAAGAAATGAAAATAAGGTTATATGAAGTAGGCCATTTCAAAGTGAACCTCAGCCGCTTCACAAACACACCCCTGGGGTGATGAGAACAGCGATGAGGCGATTTAACTGTCTTAAGTTAGGGGGGGGGAGGAAATGCAGGTTGCTAGGTTACATAGGGTACGCACATGTGTGGTCGCACAGTGGTGTTAATGCTTCGTATTGCATTGTTGAAACACATTTAGGCTCATCCTAAATATTGCATTTACACGCCGTTGCGCCTGTAGTATTATTTTAAAATGTGCTATGAACTGACCACTGAAGAAGAGAAACCATATCAAAGGAACTGACCGGTGGAAAATGTGAGCATATTAATACACCATTGCTTTCATCCTGCATCATATACACACATATATATATGAATATATACACGTGGCAGTGCTGTAAGTTCCCGCAACTTCCGGCCTGAGCCCTTTGATCCTGCATTATTGAACAGATGTCATCCCTCCCGTTCCCGTATCCCTCTGCGGCGATATGTCGGCGATATGTCGGCTATACCGATCGCTGCCGCATGCTTCATTAATCATTCAGATCGAGTATCCGTCTCATATTTCCAATGCCACTTCAAAAACTATCTTTCAATGTTCAAAGGAATGTAAAAAAAAAAAAATAAATAAATAAAAGGAATCAGTTTTATAATAATTTAAAGTCATGGCATTTTATGATCAACCATGAACTCAGATGGATACGCCTACATATATTGATTAAAAACCTAATACAGTATATATATTCAGAATAAATCTTAATATAATTAATAACAAATAAGCTCTACTATCACTCAAGTATGACTTTATGTCTGTATTTTAAATATATTGTTGTGATATTAGATATTGTGGAGTTTGTGTATAAGAATTTAAATATAAAGATTTAATTCAACTTTGTATCAAGAAAGCGAAAATAAAAACAATTGAGAGTGGAGGAAAAAACAAAATGGCTATTAGTTAGTTGTTGTTGTTATGATGAGAACACAGCATTACTCACTCTAGTTTTGGGACCAGCCTGTGATATATGTATCTGAATATAGTGATCATAGTAAACATTTTTAAGTTATTTGTTGTTTGGACTTGAAGCGGAACGGAAGAGAACCAGCACCAGGAAGAAGTTTTAATTTTGTTTAAAGAAAGAAGAAAAAAAAAAAATAACAAAATAAGGAAAAAAAGAGAAAAGGAAAAAAAAATAGACAAGTAATAAATATAAGTTTTTTTTGTTTAGTTGTAATTAAATACAACCTTTGCCAGAATTATTTTTGTTAAAAGAACCTTAAACATCAGATAAAACGTAATAAAATAAATTTAAAGTTAAAAATAAATTTAATTTCTTCAATAAACGTAATAATATATTCCACAACAGATCGAAACATGAGGATTAGGTCCTAGTTAATATAAATAATGTGTAAATTATTATTATACGGTAAAAAAAATTAACCGTGAAAAATGTCTGGCCCTCAAGTCCAAGACATCTAGAAAATAAATAAAGTTTTTAGAGTCAAAATTATAAATTTCGTATTTCAAATGCTCCAGCCAATTTCAATAGGTCATTTTTTGGAAATGTGATTTTTAGTTAGAAAGCTGGTTCAACCAATAAAATGAAATATCATTGATAAAATATATTTCAACTTGACTAAGGGAAAAGAGAATAAAGAGTACCACGGGTGTGTGTATTTCTCGCTTTCACAGATTTCGGTTACATGTCGCTAAAAACAAACCCAAAAGTACATAACCGACGTAACCTAATACCTTATAAAAACTGTTAATATCCATAGATAAACCAGTATGAATTTTATTTTGACGACTTTGATTTCAATAATTTAAAATTCTTACAGTGGGAAAAAATAATGAAAAAGAAGCAATAATTCAGCTCATAATTTTTTAATTCTCTTAGATACTCGTAGATATGATTATTTTAAAGATTACATTACATATTAAGCACTAAACGAGGAGTTTTAGTGATGTTACAGGAAATACAAAATAATTTGTAAATAGATTCACCTGAGAATCTATAATTATATATAATTATTTGTAAATAATGAAAAAAAAAAAAAAAAAAAGGAGTTTTGTCGACATAACAATAGTTATGTGAACATTAATAATTAATTAAAATCACGTTTAAATGGTTATTTCCAATGTAGATACCACTATTGAAGCGTAAGCCTACCAGTAACGATCACAGTAAGTCGAATGCGGGAATATTTGTTACTAATGTTACGCTGTGCTCGAGGTGTCACGTTCAATCACATTCGAGGTCGATCTCACTTGTTCGTTTACATGCCTTCCCATTATTGTATTTCAACCACCTCTTACTCAGCGTATTTTGAGCTGATTTGAATTTTAGCATTCAAATTACGCCATAATATCAATGTGTCAAAAGGTCGATTGGTGAGAAAACAACACTACAAGAGACGTAGATATGGATGTAGCCTAACGATAGGAGATACCTATACGATATCATGTACGGCACTTAGTCAGCACAACGGGGGCAATTCTTTTTTCTAAGGAGAAAGAAAACCACGCTCATACCTGAGATCAACAAGGCGACAATGACCCATGACCCCACAGGTTAAGGCCCTTTCTACATAGGATCAACTTCACCTTAACCAACCTAACATTCAACGACCAATCAAAAACCAACGAGATTTAAAGCTGATACAGGCATGTCGAACCCATAAACAAGCGAACCCATAAACTAGCGGAGGTACTGAATGAAATTACTGTGGGTCATTGAAAAGTAAAAAAATCGTGGGATCAACAAACAAAGGATTATTTATGATTTTTTTCGACAATAGTCAGTTCGTTTTTATGGTCACAGGTAGTCACACTTCTTTTTTGAACATCATCATTGTATAACCTAATTAGTACAGAAATTATCTAACAGGTGGCCCGTGTTGCTCTCCTTACACCACGGTGAGATAGCTTTAATGGGAAACTGACTTCAAATGAAAATTAATGGGAGTTATGGGGTTTAAATTAGAAGAGAAGAAGTGAAATGTTGAGAGCACGACCTCCTCTATCCATCAAGTAATTAAGCAGGCTATTAACCTAGGTGTTTAATAACATCTCAACTAAATTTGAAATGAATATCTCTATTGGCTAATAAGCCTTTTCTGTTTTGCTTTATAAAAGTTTTATTCTAAGTTTTAACCCGGAAGGATAGGCTCAGAGATTGAATAGACAAGAATAATCTTCGTCTGTCTGTCTGTGTATTTATACACGTTACGTGATAACGCAC